>CM042154.1:59697843-59822843 GCA_023376005.1 Doryteuthis pealeii
ACACAACTCGCCTAACTACTCTTTATTAAGGCTTATACCATACTATATGTAGACTTAGAATACACTGACTGTATTCCCCTGCAGAGGTAACCTCCTTTCCAAAAAGGGGTAGTTCTGAGTGACTAAAATGCTACTAATGGTGATGCTCCAACATCTGCGAGCTCTGCGGAATAGTGAGTCCCCTTCATTGCCATTATTCCCAGTCCACCTCGCGACCTGGAGTCGTAGTACCTGTTTAGGGTCCACCTATGCATCATAATTGACCTATTAAAAATTATTTTATTTCAGATTGATTCTCTAATCTCTAGGTTGCCCTGTCGCTGGGGCATAAAAATACATCACACTGGCACCTCTACAGTCGTGGGTGATGACCTGTGCTGCCTTAGAGGGCATTGAATCTATGGTTGTTGAGTGTGTGCCATGATATGCAAACACTCTATCTTGGCCGTTATTAACGCTAGACAGTCGTCAGAGAGGCCCCTCCAATCAATTGCTGCTACATCAAGCCCTAGCACTATAATGCATTTGTTCCTGACTCTATTGCTCCTATGGCCAACCAGCCCAACGCCTTTTATCACTATTATTGCTATAAAGTGTTGACTGAGGGTCTTACGGTGTTCGTGCGGTATGATTGTTAAACTCTCTCTAATGATCGCAAAGTTCCAAGTTTTGGAGGCCATGGGGAATGTGCGGTACCCCTTTATCTATTTATCTCTATCTCACTCACTTGACGTGGTAGTCCTTGTTAGAGTCCTCATCTATGGGGTTAAGATAGAAAAACTGAGTTAAAAAAAAAGTTGAGCTTTGAATAATGTTTGAACCCCATCAAGAATAATAGAAACAAAAATGTCTTCTATTAAAATAACCCAATGAGGGTTGACATGCCGTATGAAATCATAATCGAGACCTAGTTCCTACTGTAATGGCTCTGACCAAATTACAGAGCTAAATAGTGAGGCTACCATTACTAGTAGTTGGCCTACGATAACTAAAAGCAAATTAATAAGGTTTATAATCACTTTAACTGGGCAACCCTATTCAACATTTAGAATTAAACTGATCTCTATTCATGTAAATTATGGATAAAATTCTTTTTATTATCTTAATATACTATATACAAGCTATGAGTGAACTTGCATTTCTTGAAAGAATATATTGTAAAAATGATACGTTTCAATAAAATTGCCTACTACCTTATATCTATAAATAATACTCTATCACGAAGTAGCGACACAATTCAAATGGGTAGCCACATACTATCATAACAGAAATCAACAAAGGTTAGGCCACATACCATATATACAGCACTGATATCGCTTTGTATTGTCAATGCATTTTTTTTTTCAACTAGTAACCCTGAAACTCCCCACAGAAAGAGGATAAACAAACAAAGACCTAAAGATTCGCTTCCAGGACTTCTATGATTCAAAACTCTCGTGACGCCTTGCTGGGATCGATGGCGATCTGATGACTTATTCTTATGGCTAACTTCAGATGTCCACTGAAGCGATGTCAGTCGAACCTCCCGTGCGTTCTTGATAAACATAGCCGACAGCGCTCAACAACAGAAGCGCGAGCCAGAGAAGAAGCTGCTGACTGCTTACCATATCTGCTTACAACAACTTCCTCTTCCCCTAACACTTATCAGGTAATTTCTTGCTATTCTTGTGTCTCAGTTTATTGTTTCAGCAATTAGTCATTTATATACTACCACAGGGGTCACCAAACTGGTCGTGAGCCGGTATCAGGCTCGTAATGGCACTTTATCAAGCCACCGCTGTACTGTTAGGATGGCCACGGATCAGTCGGTCAGGAATGAGGCCCCCTCTCATCAATCGCTAGTCACATTCAAATCCAGCACCTATAATGCTGTCCCCGACTCTATTGCCCCGCAAGCCTAACCCTTTATATATACATGTGCCTAGGAAAGCATTGACTGAGTGCGTCTTAGCGTGTCTTGAGCGTATGATACTTAAACTTGTCTCTAATATCGAAGTTCCAATTTTGCGAGCTCTGGCCAGTTACCCGTGATCAGGCCCGCCTGACCGTCCGACTACTTGAATACTTATTTGTTCCAAAAATGCTATGGAACGTGAGATTCGTGTACAGATACCCACCTTTAATTCATCACAATATCATGTAAGCTTACTAAAGGAAAAAAACCACTAGATCCAGAAGAAGGAAAAAGCACTGTGAAACCCCTACGTTGCAGAAGCCTGGATCTACTGCAAACAGTCGCATTTAATCAACTGAATTCAACTAAATCCTCAGTTGTATACAGCCAGTCTTACAACTTGCGCGGCCGAATTAGACCTGTCGACGGTATCTTTAATTTATTTGTTAAACAAGACGTTCTGATACCATTTAACTTTATACATTGTGGAGTGCTTACAAAAATACTCTTCATGGAACTTGACTACTGTAGGTAGGTTACAAAATTTTGTGAGTGTGAGCATTTCACTCTTACCGTGATCCCGAATTTTCATTGTTACAACTGCTTGAAAAACACAGATAATTTTCACTAAAACCTTTCTGCTAATGTTGGTCTTCTTTGATAATGTTTTGAAAATAAATATTGTGGTTATAATTTGTTTTTGTGCATCTTACGCCACTCATTCATAGAATTAACTGGAAAGATAAATTTTTGCTTTAAATCTTTTCTTCGAGCTTTCCGTTCTGGCTAGTAAAGTATTGAACACAATAATAATGTGGCCCCACGCTCATTATTTTTTTCATTATCTGGCCCACCATGAAAAAAAGTTTGGTGATCCCCTTTATAGTGGGACCTTCGTGGATATCACACACTCTATAATTTAAGTTTCTTTAAGTTGCCTTTCTTCAAACAAAAAATTACTATCACCTTTGATCAATTAATTTTGTACTAGGCAGGCACCTGTGACTATACCACCCCCAGTAATTAAAAAAATTTTTTTTATTACAATGCTTTGATATGTTTACTTAATAGGCCATTACTAATATAGTTCAATATCTAAAAAGTATAATAATCTTGACTTTAATCTTATCCTCTCGCTCTTTTTTTCCTTCTTTTCATCATGTTCGATTGAACGACAGGATTATGCATTAGCTTCGCATGCATCACTAGCTCTGATCTTTCCCCACACCTCTTTCTTATATTTTTTCAGGTACCTTGTCATTTTTGTTCCTTTCTTCTTCATGACAAAAAACAGAATGGTCCATATTTATTTAACTGAGTTGACGGCTCTCATAAAGAAAGAGTTCAGAGATTAAGCAACCACCAGATAATCAGGATTTACATTTTTGCATTTCATTTGGACAATTTTGAGTCAATCCATCTCCTGGTAAAATATATAAGGTGTTAGTGATCCCCACATTACTGGCTGGGTAATTAAGTTTTATATTAACTCCAAATTGATAATAGTTTTTTATTGGTTTATCCATTTCATTTGTTTTTCAGGTTTTGATTACAGAAGTTATGTGTTTTTTTTTTGTTTTTTTCAATTCTTTTATATATATATATAATATATATATATATATAATGAAAATTGAAAAAGTCATCAACATCTGTAATTGAAAAGATGGCTATTATATATATATATATATATATATATAGCCAACTCATCAGTAAGAAAACTTCAGATTAGATACTCAAAGCAAGGATTTAAAAAAAAAATGCCAAAAATATTTTACTGCTTGGATCTGGGAATTCTTCCAATTGAAATAGTTGTGATAAAAACCTGAGTGTTGAAAGATAACCAGTGGAAGAATGCTGAATAACTGTTGACTGAAACAACATAGTAAAAAGTGTGTGTGTGTGTGTAATATATATATATATATATATATAGTTAAGGTAGTGTAGACATGTAGTCAACGGTGCCTGGTTACTGACAGTTTCCTTATGCAATCTTTCAGACCAGCTTGGTCTGAGGATCCCATATGTTGTGATAATTAAATTATACTGTGATATATCCACAGATCCTGCTAGTTATTATGTGTGTGTAAAATCATTTTCCTGTAGCAGAATGCTTACATTTGATAACTATCCATTTCTATAATGTTTAGTTGTTTTGTATCCTCAAAGGATAAAAAAAAGATCTTTCTATGTGTTACTTAATTTTCAGGGGGTCATCTGACTGCTATTCCCTCTGCCAATTCGTCGGGGGCAGGACCGGTGTTGGAGTACGACTCAACAGTCATTGGCAACCCCCGAAAGTCACACCTTTGCGGATAGGACAACCCCATGTACCTGACAGGGAGGGCGGCTAAACTGGAGAAATTCAATACCATTTTGTCTGCTCCAAATACAGATTTAGGTAAGAAGTTTCTTAGTTTCATTTAAAATTTGTTCAAAATTTTTTTGTTCATTTTTCATAGGTGGCATGAAAAAAGCATGAAATTAATTTCTTTAATATAAAGGCAAGAAGCCAGTGATATCTCACAGAAATATTATAGATGCGACTATGCAGATGATCTATCACTTTAATAAAATGATAATAAAAAACGCAAAATTAAACATGTAGACAATAGGTCATCATCAAGACAGTGTTTTGGTTTTTTTTTGTTTCTTTAAATCAAAACACTCTGCCCTGATGACCTTTTGTTTACATGCTTAATTTGTGTTCTATTATTATTATTATTATTATTATTATTATTTCATTTTATATTAAAAATAATAAATAAATACTGTAGCAAATTCTGCTCGAAACATGTGTCAACATATAATAAATTTCATCCATACCAAAATATATATATTGTCTTCCATTTATCTTTTCAATATATTTATGTGTGCATTAATTTGGGGACAATTTTGAGAATGTTCTCAAAAATATATCTAATGATTTTGGTATTTGAAACTGTTTACCCCCCCCCCCCCGCCTGCTGATCTTTTTGAGATTTTACTCACTCTCATGTCTCTTTTTTTTTTTTTTCTTAATATGAAAATGATTGAAATTTTCTATTTTCATTTGCAGAAGATTTACGGAGACTTAGTTGGTCTGGTATCCCCAAATCTGTTAGGCCGACTGCCTGGAAAATTTTATCAGTAAGTAATGGTTTTGCAAAAGCAAATCCTCACCCACCTGACCTGATGTACATGGGTAGAGATTCTGGAAGTGGAGTTCACTTGGTTTAATCCAAAAATATATGAGGTCCATCTGGAAAATTTACAGCCATTTTTATTTTATTTATTTATTTAAAAAAAAATCTTTATCTTGAAAATGGTTGCATCACCTTGATAGCTAATTAAAGAGGACCTTACTGCCACATGACTAACAGATACTCTCTCATGGGATTAATGAATTGATAGACATGTCATTGCTGGTTGCATAGTGTACTTGATCATCACAATGTTCTTTTTTTTTTGGTACTTGATTTACGAGTTTCTTCTGCTTGTAACTCCATTTCCTCGTATTTTAAATCAATTTTTCCCATTGAAATACTGAAATGCCATTAATCTGTTCCTCCCCCTCTCCCAAAACCTCATTTTATTATTATGCGCAAAATGTTTAAGTAAACTCGTCGGGGCTGCTTAATGTCAGTATCAACCAGACAACGAGGAAGTCTATCCCTTTTCACTAGCGCTAGACCAAGGAGATTATTTAGTGTCTAGGGTGGAGCGACACACCTACCATCAGCTCCTCACTTTACCGCACAGATCTCTTGTGCTGCTCATGCACTGAGTTGGGCGAGGGCCGGTATTGAACCAGGAACCTTGTGATTCCTAGCCGAACACTCTACCGACTGAGCTACAATAAAGATGAGGACAATAGTTTGAATAATCCAAGTTATTATTTTGTTTTTCAAATTAAATGCATAGATAGACTTTTGTATTTACTACTAAATTATTGATTTCTAAATATTGTTTGAAACCCTGTGACTATAAATGTTGGTAATTTTCCACCATTATTACTACGTGAAAGTGTGTAAACAATAATATATGCATAATAATATTATTATATATAATATATATATATATATAAATATATACTATATATAATATAGTTTACTAGGCAAATATATGCACCCTCCGGGTGCAAGTATTTAAATTTTTAATGTAATAAAAATATATTAAATTAGAGACTAAGTAAGAATGAAAAAAAAAAAAAGGATTTGAAACAGAGGCTGATATAATTGAAAAGAACAACTAAACTTACTCTTCATCACTCCCGTCTTTGATTAGTAAATTTCCTAATTTAACTATTTAGTTAAAATAGGAGTAAAGACTAAAATGACAGTTATTTCTTCTTGTAAAATAATTTCTTTAAGCTTTATCACGAGATTTTTGCTCATATTCATTAAGATAAAACCAAACAATTAGAAATCAATAATACCAAGCACATATTTATTAAAATAAAATTTTAAATATCAATATGCCTTCTCGTAAAACTGTAAACCGCTATTTTGTTATATATATAAATACAATTACATTTATTAGTACGTAGATATGGCTAACAGTATAATAATGTAAACAATTTTTACTAATAACTGAGGTTTAAAAGGAATGAAATCATGAAATTTGACGTAAAAATTAAAAGAATGTGACTTGAGTAGTAATATAGTTTCGGTTACAGACAGAAAAAACACAAATTCCATTATAATAAGATACCAAACTTGTTGGTACCCTTGTGGTAAGAAAAAACCAGCAAATAGTTTGATTGTGAAAATATACTACCAAACATCACTGAGGAAAAAAAAAAATGAAAAAAGAAAATACCAAGATAGTACCAACTGAAATATAATCAGTTTGATACTATATACTTGGCCAAAAGAAAAAAACAATTTATATGTATATATATATATATGAAAAATATATATTCATACAAAACGCTAGGATATACTAAAGCTAATAAGTAAAGAGTGCTCAATACTAAGTAGAGCAAATGGTAAAGATAAACCTAATGAGTCAGATATACCTACTAAAAGTTTCGCTTAGTGCTCTTCAGGGCTCAGATCTACTAAGTCAGATCTTAGCCCTGAAGAGCACTAAGCAAAACTTTTAGTAGGTATATCTGATCAGGTTTATCTTAATACTATGAATCTTATTATACCGTTGCAGTTATTTATGTAGACAGTAAATTTTATGTTGTGTAACTTTTAATTAGTTTAGTCGAGTGGTTCTCAACTGGGGTTTACATGGCCCCTATGTCTATGTAACATTACTGGGGGCCACACACAGAAAATATTGTCCTGGGTATGATGTTAAACAGCATCTAATAGTGATGTTCCAATTTGGAGCTCTAGGGAGTGTGGAGTACCTCTTAATCACCATTACTCCAGTCCACTCTGACCCAAGAGTGGTAGTATCTGTTAGTGTCCCATCTATGGGTTTAATAGAAAAAATGAATTAAAAAAAAGAAAAAGCAGTAATGCGATAGTATTTTGATTTAGTGTGTCATGGGACGCCACATATTTGCTTTGAAATGAGTCCCAGGAAAAATTATGGGTCCTAACTAAAGCTGTCTAGCTATTGCCTAGTAACCTGTGTAATTTGCTTCTAAGAAACTATTGAAATGTATTTACAGTTATCTTGAAATGGTGAGGGAAGATAAAAAAGAAAAACCCTGGGATACATATAAAATACGATTTTACTGCGTCCTTTTAGATTTTTTGTGTGTCAGGGCATGACAGGTGTACCTATCAGCATCTCTGTGAATTTTTTAGTGTACACAAATGCTCTGTAGAATTTTAATTGTTAAATATGTTTATTACAAAAAATTAATTTTCCTTCAAAAATAAATATAATCATTTACTATTTCTTTAATTTTTGATACAATTCCTTAACATTTTTTTTTAGTGAAAAAAAAAGAAGTTCTTTTTTCTAGAGGCTAAGGAGTCCACAGGGGTCCATGTGTTTAAAAAGGTTGAGAACAACTGGTTTAGTCTTTAGCTATTTGTTCTTAGAGTCTGTCATTAGACAATGTTTTTTTTTTTTCTATGTGAAACAATATGAAACCACTTTGAAAATTTCGACATGGATAGCATTTTGTCTTTAGAGAAAATCTATACAAAAATTATAAAAATAATCAACAAACTAAGACTAGAAGATTTTGACATATCATTAAAAAACAAAATATAAGGTAAGGAATTAAATAACCCCAGATGGGTTGATATGTTAAATTAAATTGATCAAGTCTAATGATGAATTTTGCTTTTATTTATATATTAATACTTGTTTTCCTTAAAGTACAACCATTATCATTTTGCAATGCCCTCTGGTTAAAAAATTAGACTGTCAAATCATCCATGATGAAATGCAAAAATGTAAATCCTGATTATCTGGTGTTATCTGCCGAACTCTAATTTCTTATGAGTGTCGTTACCGTGGCTAAATAATGGACCGTTCTGTTTTTAATATAAAGAAAGGGAAGAAAAAGGACATACTACACAGAAAAATATAAGAAAGAAGGGAGTAGGGGAAAGATAGAGGGGCTGAGTGCATGGAAGTAATAACACTAATCTGTTTCAATTGAACATAATGAAAAGATGAAAGGAAAGAAAGAAAAAAAGAGTGAGAGTTAAATCAAGATTATTATACTTTTTACATATTGAACTATTTAGCAATAGCTCTTAAGTAAACATATCAAATGTTGTAATAATCAAATTATAATACTGTGTATATTCACAGGTCCTGCTCATTCTCAAATATTGTTTATTTTTTGTCTGTCTTTCAGGGTTATCTCCCTTCCAGTCTTGATCGAAGACAACCAACGTTAGAACGGAAAAGAAAAGAATATTTCAGTTTTGTTGATCAATACTATGACACTCGCCATCATATAGAACATCAAGACACTTTCAGACAGGTAATTACAACAAATTGTTTTTTTTTAGTCTAATTAATTATCATTTGACAGGTGCATTTGTAAGACTATTTATAAAATCAACAGTTTCCTCTCTATCGGACAAAAAAGATATAATTGAATTTGAGATTCTAAATCTCTTGTGTTTTTATTACTTATACTTATTTATGAGATGAGCCTTGATGCGAATAATTTTGATATTTTGGACTGTTGTTCTCATCTTTCAGGCCACAGTAAACTTGGACACTGTTCAGATGTTTTTTTTTTGTTGTTTTTTTAATCACCTTAGAATAAGTCATCTTCTGATGATTACCCATGAATTTAAATGTGGTTCTCACTGTGTGCTCACCTATGGCCAGTGCTAAACTAAGTTAGATATCTACTACGATATGAATACATAAAAGGCATTTTGTACCTTTTGAAAATAAATAGAAACATAAAGAATAATTTTGATATTTCAGACTGTTGTCCTCATTTTTATTGTGCAAAAACAATGATCAGGCCACAGTAATATCTGGCTTTGTTCAGGTGTGTTTTTGTAAATTACCTTAAAATAAGTCATCTTCAGATGATTCCCCAAGAATTCAAAATGTGGTTTCAAGGGCGATAATAACATAGAATACTTTACACAGCTTAACAATTGTACTCATAACAGAATGAGAACAGTCTACCCCTGTGGATTGAATAAAGGGTTTGTTCCTGATTGACATGAAGGCTCCCAAGTTCGAGAAGGTTTCAGAGTCCAACAAGATATACCCAAAGATAGCCGGAGGGCACATCGACCGAAGCATTGTGTATATAACTATAAAGATGAAGACACTAATCCAAATGATACAAATCATACTCTTATATTTGTATGTATTTACCCAACTCCTCCGCATGAACAGGATATGACACAAGGTCAATTTTTTAAGTGGAGTTTAACAGGTTTTAAATTCAGAGTTTTCCCCTCTTCTAGACTGGTTGCCTAACCAATGTTATAGTGCCCAGTCTGCCCTACTATTTACCCATAGCTTAAGAGAGGATAGTTAGAAGCATACCTTTCCCAAGGGCATTAGTTCTATGTGAAATGCAAATAGCCTTGTCCAGGATTTGAACTTATTTTTATAAGTCCATTTCCTATGGCGATAACCATTACACCATGTAATTTTAATTTCTTGAAATACTGATAAAAAAAAATTATCAGAAATAAAATTACCTTTTGAAAATTTATCTCAAGTGAAAATGAAAAATAATCTCTGTAATGTTGTTAATAGTCTTACAAATGTACATTAAATAAGAAATAATATTTAATTAATTTCCATAATTCTGGTTTGCAAATTCTGTGTCTCAGATTTTCTCTTTTATAGAATTAATATCAAAACTAATTGGCAAGTCAACTTTTCTCCACATTGAATATGTTGACTATTGATTATTATAACTAATATAACCAGTTACCCCCTCCCCAACACTTAATGGACTGTTCCAAGTAGCAGGAGCATAGACTTGTATCCCCTCCTACCCAAAATAGATTGAACTATTATACACCGTTTAAACTGTTTCAATTTGTCCTTGAGTACTTAACTCTGATTTGCTACTTACCTTGATATAGGAGCGTCAGCCCCTGTGTCCATAAGATATATAATATTAGCGTGAATTCCAGGGGGCCATTTTCCCAGGCAACACCTGCCCACTTGATTTAAAAGGGCAGGGCTGGGTTTATTTCCCAGTGCCTGAGGCACATCAAAATAATGCCAAAGGGATATGCTCAATTTTTAAACACTATCCGTGCATGAGCTTTGGTTTGTGTGTGGTTCTCCACTATAATGATTTTTGTGTTCTACTGACATGGTAGGATGGTAGTAAATAACCGTAGCTCTGACTTGCCTGAAGAATCTCTACTCCCAACAGTGTCATCTGTTTTGCCTGAGGATAGGATTGTAGTAGCTAAGTGGTCTGTGACTCAGGTACTAAGTGACATGCAGCACTCTACTTTGGTGCTTATTTGGGTTAGACGCTCCGTTGGAGAGGCCCCATCCAATCAATCGGCTGGTTATGTCAAGCTCTAGCAACAATATGATTGTCCCAACTGTATTCTTCAAATGACTATTATGGCAACCATCCACCCATTTTATCATATAAGTGCTAGAAGAAAAACACTGAGGATCAACCACAAGTTTTATTAATACACATGAAATTAATGAAAATTATTTCTACCAATTTATTAATACACATAAAGTTAAACAAATATTATATTAAAAAAAAAAAAGATTTGGCATTAAATAACCTACAAGGTTTGATATGCCATTAAACACCAACCAACCAACCATAAATGAGTTGGTCATTTTTTAGATTCATACTTTTTTTCTTTCTTACTCCTCTAAATTGACTAAATATATTTCCAATTTTCATCTGTGACATGGACTTTTTTTTATGTAGACACATTAGAAAGAAAACAATGAAACACTGAACTTGATTGTTTTTTTCAAAATTGCACGTATTAAGTAAATTTTTACAAGTTTATATATTTTCTTACAAAATTTGAGTTAAAAAAAAAAATCTTGTGAGTTTAAACCAGTTAAAAAAAATAATAATGGTTTTCTACTTTATAATTTTAAAAAGTTTTCATAAATTTATCCAAAATTTCTGCTTCCACAGCTGTGACTAAGGATTGAACTCTTATGCTGTGATAAAACTGAGTGAAAAAAAAATTCTTTATTCTGATCCATGTAAAAATAAATTTTGGGATAAATTCATACCCACTTTTTTATTATTATTTTTTTATTGTTGTTTTCTCTCTGCTGAAACTATATAAACATTAGTAGTTGGGGTTTGTTAGCCATTTGATCATTTAATCATTTAATCTTTGAAGAAGAAACTCTAGGCAGGGGTTTGTTTAGCTTATAAATTGTTTACTTTTTTTTATCCCAGGGTGTTCTATTTGATGCCAAAATATTTAATTTTCCTTTTGCAGGAATGAATAAAATATATAAGAAAGTAACCAAACTATAAGGGTCTTTTTTTTTCTTTTCTTTTTTTTGTTTTTGTTTTAAAGCTGTGGAAACTGTTTAGTGTTTAAACTCACATGTATTTATCCCAAGTTTCACTATATGTCTGTACTGATGCATTATTTAACCAGAAATACATTTTTTTCACTCATTATTTGTATAATTTGACTTCATATTTTCTCATTTATGCCATCATCATCATTTGTATAAGTAAATTTTCTCATGAATTTTAATTTATTTTCAATAAATGTTGTAAATTATCCAATTTCTATGATAGATTAACTCACTTTTTGTAATAATATTTTTCTTTTTTTAATTGTTTCAAATATTCTTCATTTAACAACTATCTCTATTTTCTCTTGTCCATCACCTATATACCTTCCCCTCTCCCCATAATATTATATTTTCCATTTACCTACCTCTGCTTTGATCTTTTATATAATGGGTCTTAGAGTCCTGGGTATGACATTAAACTACATCTATTGGTGAAATTCCAATTCTGGAGCTCTAGGGAATGAGGTATACCCCTTCATTACCATTACTCCACTCTGACCTGGAATAGTAGTATGTGTTAGGGTCTGATCTAGGATTAAATAGATTTTAAAAAATGAGTTTTAAAAAAATGTTGAATACCCAACAAGAATGAATAAAACAAAACGTCACCAGCATAAAATAACCCAACAATGGTTGACATGGTATAAAATCCAACCAACCAACTATCATAATATTATGTTTTCCATTTATCACCTACCTATGCTTTGATCTTTTATCTAAGGAATGTGAAGGTAGGAATTGGTGACTTTAACTATAATTAGCTGCTATACAAAATATGATTGGTTGATAGATTTAGCTATATGTACTATTAGGGGCCAGGTTAGCTCAGTTGGTAGAGCGTTTGACTAGAAACCACGAGGTTCCTAGTTCAATACCCGCCCTCGCCAACTCAGCGTATGAGTAGCACAGAGATCTGTGCGGTAAAGTAAGGAGCTGATGGTAGGTGTGGCACTCCACCTCAGACGCTAAAATAATCTCCTTGGTCTAGCGCTAGTGAAAGTGGGATAGACTCCCTCGCTGCATGGCTGATACTGACATTAGGCCGCCCCGATGACTTTACTTTTTACTTACTATATAATAGTTTTAATAAGTTGTATATTACACCCTTGGACTTTATTGGTGGTTGTGGGGGGGTCACCCCCGGATAAACAAAGTTCTACCGCCAACCTTTTATCTGGTCTATAAAGAGATTTCAGTTTTAAACAATAAGTAGAAATATACCAGTTTAGCTCAGTTGGTAGAGTACCTGCCTAGGAATCACAATGATACTGGTCCCTGCCAACTCGGCGAATGAGTAGCACAGATCGAGTAATCTGACCTGTGTGGTAAATTTGGGGAGCTGATGGTAGGTGTGGCGCTCAGATAAAAACACTCTCTGGTCTAGCGCTAGCGAAAAGGAGATAGACTCACTTGCTGCCCAGCTGATACCGACAATAGGCCACTCCACCAACTTTACTTATATTATACTTGATCAATATACATAATTACCTAACCCTTATTCATGAGTAGGATGCAGCACAAGGTCAAATTCTTAAGTGGAGTTGAACAGGTTTGAATTCAGAGTTTTCCTTCTCTTAGACTGGTGGTTATACCAAGTTAAAGAGTCCAGCCTGCCTTACCATAGCTAGAAGGAGAATAGCTGGATTCATAGCTCCATACTTGATTAAAAAAGAAAAGAAAGAAATTAGGTAATTGCTAACATACATGTCTTTCACTTTTATTTATTTATTTTTTTTTAATTTACTTTTCATCAGCAGCATCTCTTTTTTTTTCTTTTTTTCTTTCTTAAATACACTCCTGGTTAAAATCTTAAGACCAGATACAAAAAGATTAAAAGAATATAAAATACTGTTACTTTAATTGAAATATATTTGGGTAATTCCATGTCAAATCATCCAGAAAAAAGTAAAATTGTCACCCACCCCCTTCTGAAATTTTGTACAGGTGTTGACTGTTAACATTAGACAATCCCAAAATTTGAGCTTCGGTTCTGAGCAAATATCAAACTATCTTTTTGGTACAAATAATGTTCAATATATTTGAAATGATAGTAGAAAAAATTGTCAATAACCTTAAATTGGTTGACTTTTTTTTTGAAAAACCAATTTTTAGGAGTAGGGAAGCTCTAGAACTTATTTTACAGACAAAAATAGGTTACGAAAAGTCGCCACTTTTTGTGACCCCCTCCCTTCAAATTTGGAGAGCTAAAAATCGATATAACTCTGCCAATTTCTGGAATTGGAAGCTCAAATTTTGGGGATTGGCTAACTTTATCATAATCCACACTTGGACAAAATTTCAGAAAATTGAAGGGGTGGGTGACATTGCCAGGATAATTTGACATGGAATTACCTATTTGTTAAATTACATTTAATTAGAAAATTTTGTTTATCAACAAGTGAACATTTTAAGCTTTTAATTTAAACAAACATTGAAAAAATATTTTCGCAAATATATTTTGATTAAAGTAACAGTATTTTATTTTATTTTTTTTAACCCTTTTGTATCTGGTCTTAAGATTTTGACCAGAAGTGTATCATTTAACCTGTCTACTTCTCTATCATACTCAACCATACTTTCGGTCATCCAATATGTTCAGATCACCTATCACTCTAAATCTTTGCTGTTGATTCCCCCATCCTCTCTTCTTCATTCTTCTCATACTGCTAACTCCCTGTTCTCACTCACCCACTTGTTCTGTTTCTACAAGGATTAGTCAAAAAGTAATGCCATTTTGTTTAGGACGGGTATGATTACCAACACAGGAACATGTATCATACATCAAAATGATGCTGGTCCTCTGTGGATCACATCCCTACTTCTCCACATAGTCATCGATTCTCTCAATAGCAATGTTCCATCTTCGAATGAAAGCATGTATCCCTGCCCCGTAAAATTCTGTTGACTGTTCTTTGAGTCACTTCTTCACTACAGATTTCACTTCTTTGTCACTGGAATGTTTGCCTCTCAAACCCACTTTCATGGGGCTGAGGAAGTGAAATATATAGTAAAGAAGTGGCTCAAAGAACAGTCAACAGAATTTACAGGGTAGGGATACATGCTCTCATTCGAAGGTGGAACATTGCTATTGAGAGAAATGGTGATTACATAGAGAAGTAGGGATGTAGTCCACAGAGGACCAGCTTCATTTTGATGTATGATACATATTCTGATGTTGATAATTATACCTGTCCTAAACAAAATAGCATTACTTTTTGACTCACCCTTGTATGTCTATGTAAGGCCGTACATCCATGTTTGTGTGTGTCTTGTTACTTTAAAGGGTCATATTTCCACCATTGCTGATTTCAGATCCACATAGACATTCCCCGAATGAACCCTTTAGTTCCCTTGTTCCAACTGAAGGTAGTTCAGGAAGTAAGTATATTGCTGTGTGTATCTCATCCAAGGAACATGTCCTCCTCCTTAAACAACCTTTGCCTTCATGATAAAAAAACAACTTTATTTTCTTCCCCCTCCTCCTCTCTGATGACTCACCCCCTACTCCTAAATCAAAGGAGAAGTCCTGTGTTCTAATGTCAGTAAATGTTTTCTAAAAATTCAAATATTTCTCTACTTCTCGTCTATTATTGAAAGATTTATTCTTTAAAAGAAAACCTGGGTGATCAACTATTTTTGGTTTAACCTTTTATCTACTAGAACACCCCAAAATGCCGGACCATCCAAAAATGTCCAAGATCAATAAATAAATGTATTAAAACATCTTTTTAAATTATCATCCTACCTTATTAAAAAACCTACTTCAAGGGGGGCAACTTTGGATTAATTACATTAGTTACTTTCCTTGATTTTGTAGAAAATTTAATGGCTATTGCAGATGGCAGTGGTAGATAAAAGGATAATAGAAATGAAAAAAAAAAACTGATTTGGGTAATCAATTTCCCAAATTCAAAAATCTGATGACAGTCTTTCCACCTGCAACAATATTAAAGCAGTATTCAACCACATCATAAGCATCTCGCTTGCAAAGAATCAGAATCGTCTTTCTCCCAAACTTTGCTATGTACCGTGTTAATAAAGCAGGCTGTCACATTCCATCCGGGCACTTCAATTCTCAGCTTCCAACATCCTGGCCCTTCATGCCACGACAAAACCACCTGCCACCCACAGCAAAGACCAAAGTTCAATAAAATCAACACCCTATTTTTATCAGAGAAGGGATTAAAAAAAACTTTTTACTCTTCATTTTCCATAAGAAAAGCTAAATAAAAATATATGGGTATGAAACGATGATATATTAAATAATTAATTAAAAAATAAAACAAAATAAAAAACAAAAATACAAACCAGAAGCTGCTTAGTTTTATTAAACTAAGCAGCTTAAAAACAAGAATATATAAAGAATAAAAGATAATAAAACAAATATATATATATATTTTATTAAAATATCTGTAAAGATAGATAAGAGATTTATTTCTAACTTTTTAAATCCTGGGCAATGCCCGGTAGCTTTGCTATTTCATGATAGAAATTCTATCATTCGATAAAATATAAATAAATTTAGAAAATGATTTATAGAAAAGTTTATTCTTAAAACTTTTATTTATTATGAAAATAAATTAAAACCATAAAAACTACCGAAGAAGATATTTCAGAAACCCTTCTTGGTTTATGCTTTCTAATGTTGTATGACCCATAAAAGTCTTGCTATGCCAGAAGTTGATATTTATTGATATTTGTGCACATGGACAAATCTTTTGAATTATCTCTCTTCCTTTCTTTGTAAAAGAAAAATTTTGTATTTTGAAAAATCCTTGAGCTGAGCATTGTGTTTGGTAGAAGGTCATGTTCCTTGGAGTACCTCATCTTGAGGTTGCAGCTTCTTTAAAATGTATTAACCTCAGCTGCTATCATCACTTTTGCCCTTCATCCTTTTGTCTTGTTCGCTAAAAAATGGTTTGTCACAGGAATTGTTTGAATGTTTTTCTTTTTTTTTTTTTTTTTCTTTCATTTAAAATTTTTTTTGGTGTTTCCTTTAGCCACACTCACTCTTTCCTTTGCTCTCAACTGTAAAGACCCTTGGGATGGTGTGTGTGTGTGGGGGGGGGGCAAATGAGCAATCCCAATGAAAAGCCTACAAAACTATCTAGAACACTTTTATCTTTGTAACTTTTAAAAAAAAAAGAATAATTTTTCTTTTTTTAGATATTGCAAAAATTATGAAGATTTGATTTATATTTGAAGATATTTAGAAATTGACATTTTTTTTACCGCCCTCCCCCTCCCTGTTCTTGTGATCTATTCCAATTATAATTCTGTTGATCTAAATTCAGCAATGATCAATACCATTGACCTTTTCAGACAAACATTTTAGATTTTGACCTACACAAAAAAATCAATACTTAGAGATAAAATTAAATGTTATACTTATGTGTCACCATTTCCCCTCCTAACCTTTATCTTAAGTATTAGTTTTTACTCCAGAAAATATGTATTTTAAAACAGAAAGGATATCTAATTGTTAGTCTTTTAAATATTGATTTTTGGTGATTATATTGAGTAGTGTATCTTGGGGGTCTTTTTTTTTTTTTTTTTATTTTTTTTTTTTTTTTTTAAGACAAAAATAACTGGAATAAACCAAGGTTAAAGAGCACTACTATTTATCCATAGCTGGAAGGAGAATAGTTGGATTCATACCTTTCCTAAGGGTATTAACATCATGGGAAATGCAGGCAGACTCGTCCAGGATTTGAACTCTGGTTGTTGAATCCATTTCCTATCACAATAGCCATTATTAATAATAGTGTTTTTTTTATTCAACCATTGAAAATACTACAAACTAAATCTGAAGATGTGCACTTAAAAAAAATTTGATTTTTTTTTTCTCTAAATGTAGTGTTTTGTTTCATTTTTTTTATTTAATAAAATTGTCTGGGTATTGAATGTCTAAAACACCAGCAATAATGAGCTGAAAAATAACCCCCCCCCCACCTATTATTAGAAGTTATATAACCAAATTATTGTTATCAAAAATAAAGTTGTTCAAGATTAGTTTCAGGGATGTCTCTTTTGGTTTTGCTCCTTTGTACGGTTTGTAATCCAATATTGCCAGCAGCAGCAGCAGTAGCAGAAGAGAAATTGGGATTAGCATCAAGTGCTTTGATTGTCACTCCTCCCACCCCCCAGCTCAAACCTTGAATGGCATTGATCAATGTTTTTGCAGATCCTAAAAGATATTCCTCGATTGAATTCTGTTGCACACTTGTTCCAGCAGACTGACGTGCAGAAAGTGAGTATAGAAAAGACTCTCTCTGTACACTTTGTTAATTTGTCCTACACACCAGCCCGACACCCCAAACCCTTTTCCACCCCTATTTTCTTACCTGGCAGGTGATAACTGCAATGTCATACAGGTATAATAAACCTGTAGTTTTTTGGTTTGTTTCTCAGGTAAGCCTCTTTTTTTTTCTTCTTTTTTTTTTTTTTCTTCATATTTTTGTTAAGATAATTGAACTCATTTTTATGATTCCAACATAATAGCAACTGATGATTTTTACTTTGGGAATCTATACTCCTTTAAGTTTCCTGAAATAGACTATTATGCTTTTACATTAAATGTTAATTTTTCAAATATATTTTTGCTCTGTGACCCTAGCTCTAAGGGGACACATTGAGCTCTAGCAATTACAACTATTGTAAATTATTATTGTAAAGGAGATTTCATCATTCAATCATATATATATATATATATATATATATATAATGTGTGTGTCATCCACCGACACAGTATTTAGACGTTTCACGTCTCATCAGTGTAGCTAGACACAACAACTATCGCCGTATGGGAGACATTACAGTTCCAAAATCGACCTACCCTGTTGGGTGGTGGGGAATAAAACAACAAAACTCCTCATTGGATGCTCCATATTTGCAACCTTGTGTCACATCCTACCTGTGACAAACGGGTTATGTAAATACATATTGTGTAGGCCCTCTTAGTTTTTTTTTTTTTTTTTTTTTAAGGTTAAAAAATAAAATAAAAGCAACATATTTAAGTTTCTTTTTCTTTATTAATCTGCATTTTCTAATGAGGAAATCATTCATTAAATATGAATGTTCAAATAATTTCTAATAACATCAATTGTTTTATAATTCATCTTTTACATACCAAATTCAACTGTCTTCAAATCCCCAAAGAAAATCTCTTGATCTATACAAATAAAATCCATTTTTTAATCCATTTTTTTTAATATCTTATTATAATGGAGATTTTGTAACTGCCTGTTTCCAACCAAAATTACCTCACCACTGATATCAGGATTTTGTTGGTTATTTAACTTGTATTATATAATTTTATATAGAAATCAATTAGAATAACATTAAAATAAGTGTAATATTTTTATATTGGTTCTTATTTAATTTTGTTAGTTTTTCTAATTTAATATATTTTATTACATTAAAACTTAAATACTTGTGACCAGAGGGTGCATACTTTTGTTAGTATACCATAATTTCAATAGTATTTATATATTAATATTCATGTTCCTTAATTGTATGACCGTTATCATCTTGGGACAACCTTCTCGTTAAAAATGAGGCAGTCCAAAAAATCGTCCAAGATGAAATGCAAAAATGATTATCTGGTTTTGCTTATCCACTAAATTCTTATTTCTTATGGGTGTTGTCACCTCAGCTAAATAATGAACCATTCCATTTTTATCAATGAAAGAAAGGGAAGAAAAAGGACATGCCACACAGAAAAAATATAAGAAAGAGTTGAGGAAAGATAGAGAGAAGGGGTGAGTGTGTGGTAGCAATAACACTTATCTGTTTTAATTGAACACGATGGAAAGAAAAAAAATTGAAATTTAAATCAATATTATACTTTTTACATATTGAACTATTTAGCAATAGCTTTTAAGTAAACATATCAAAAGTTGATGAGAATTCAATTATCATACTGTGGTATAGCCACAAGGTCCTGCTAGTAAAAATTATTAAAATACATCTTTTTTTTTTTTTTTTTTTTTTTTTTTTTCAAAATATTTTTTAATATACGCCATAATTTCAATAATATTTACTTATATTGTTAGATATTAGCATGAAATACTTCAGCAAATTAACACAATTTTATCTTCCTATTAACCTTGGGTTAACTCAGTCAGTAGAGCGTTTGGCTAGAAACCGGTTCCTAGTTCGATAAAATCAGCGTATGAGCAGTACAGGGATCTGTGCGGTAAAAGTAAGGAGCTGATGGTAGGTGTGGCGCTCCACCTCGGACACAAAAACAATCTCCTTCGTCTAGCGCTAGTGAAAAGGGGATAGACTCCCTTATTGGCTGATACCGACTTTAGGCCACCCGACTACTTTACTTTTACTTTTTTTTTTATTAACCTTGAAAATCTTGGCTTTTTTTTTTTTTTTTTTTTTTTTTTTTTAATGAAATTATTTATTCAAAAGTTTGTATTGTATTTGCTTTTATTGACTTGTACACGTTTGTGCCTTTTTTCACCAATAATTCCTGCTTTTGTTTGATCCATGCAAGATTTCCATTGCTTTAATTTTATTTAATAATAAGTCTGTGTGCTTAGCTGAATTTGTCTTGTTTATATTGAATTTTTATATCAACCAATAACCAAGTTTGCATCATGTCAGTACTTAACCTCCCAGCTACAGATATCTTATTATAATGGAGATTACATTACACTCAGAAATTGTTTAAATTCATCCATGAGTATTTAATTTATAGTCAAAATCATTAATACATTGAATAAATCTTATGTATTATAAATGCATCTTGAAGCAATACTTACTTGTCTGCTGAAAAATATTTAAAAAAATAAATAATATACAAAGTGTACCAAAATATTTTCTTACTTCTTACTTGCCAGAGCAAGGAAAGTTTGTTGAATTACTTTAATATTTCTACAAACTTTTCTTCTACAAGAATACAATAACAAAATTAAACTTAATTGGGTGACCACTTAAGCAACAGCAGGTACTGTAAACAACCTGAGTTCTTTGTTTATCAAAATGACTTGATTTGGCATTAAATAACCCAAAAAGGGTTTGATATGCCTATAGAAATTAAGTGTAGTTTTAAACTTCAGCAGCCAAAACTGCTTTTTATAATACGTTAGGAGGCATCGGAGAAACCTCCAAATGTAGGTGAATATATATGTAATAAAATCCAACAAAGAAATAGATAACAAAATACAGACTTTATTGTCTGAGCACATGTAACATAAAAATACAGATACAAAACAGTTAGGATGAATGTCCTGAGGAAGGAAGAAAAAGTTCTTGTAGAGTTAATCTTGAGGCTACTAATATGGAAAGTAGAAGAGTCACTTGCTGTATAGTTGGTGGTGGGCAAGGCCTACCAAACCCTAATGGACTGAGACACAACTTGTCCAGTGCATCTTTGAGGATGCCAGAAGAAAAGAGGCATAGAGCTTTCCGGGCTGAGATTAAATAGCCAGGTAGTAATGCCACCTAGTGGCAAGGGAAGATGACCCTTTTCCTCTCAACTCCATCCCAACAAAGGAAGACAATTGTTACATGCCGTAAAACCAAAGCAACCAACTCATCTATAGTTCAAATAAACCTGTTTGTAAATTGATTTAAATTATCTCCAGTGTCACAATATAAAAACAAAAACAAAAATCTTTTTATACTTTGTTGCTGAGAAGAAAAAAAAGAAGAAAAAAACGAATTTTATTTGTTTTTCAGAAAATCTGTGGCTAGAATGTTAAGTGCAAAGAATTGTTTTAATGAAAAATTGATTATCTGTGCATTACATAATTGATACTTGCATTTTTGAAGTTTTGTTTTGTACTTTGATTTTATTGTCTCTAAAATTGAGCAAGCCCAGTTGTTTAATTATTCACTGCTTAGCATTCATTGCACATAAAATTTATGTCTTGTAAAAATGAACAGCTTGAAAATAAGTCAATGTTAATGACCAGTTGATTAACTTTTTTAACAAATCTCCTGTTGGTCATTCTATATGGAAGGGGGGAAATATGGAATTTATATCGATTCCTTGGGAGTGGGGGCAACAATACCCCCCCACCAAAAAAAAAATGCCTGTTTTGATTGTATTTTTGGACTAGACCTAATCATCTGGATTTGGAGGTTCAAAAATTTTGGATTGGTGCACAATTATTGTCTTTTTCTTTCTTTTTCTTTTTTTCTTTTTTTTCCAACAAATTTTATTCACCAAAAACAACAACAATTGTCAGTTTGTTTAATTTGTTTTATAAAAATAATCCTCTCTTTTCAGACTCTGGAATGATCATTTAAAGATGTTTTTGTTAGATATTGTTTTTGTTGAATAAAATTTATTGAGAAAAAGCCGGCAATAATTATGCACCAACCCAATAATTAAAAAAAAAGAAAAGTAATGAAATGTATTTCTCCTTAAAACTATGAAAAAAGCACTTAGCATGTTTTATTCTATTTTTATTTGGTCTTCACCAGTTTGTCCTTTTTGTAAAAGGATTAACTAATGTTAGTTGTAGTTTGGTTCAATTTTTTTAACAGTATATCAACTCTATATGTTAATCAATGTTTGTTTGTAATCATAACTATATTTTTAATATAGTTCTGTTGCATTTTTTCATTTTTATTACATACAATATATATATATGTCATCCACAGACACTGTGTTTTGATGCTTCATACTCAGCGTATAAGTAGCACATGGATATGTGTGGTAAAGTGGGGAGCTGATGGTAGGTATGGCGTCCCACCTCAGATGCAAAGACAATCTCCTTGGTCTAGTGCTAGTGAAAAAGGGGGATAGACTCCCTTGTTGTCTGGCTGATACCGACATTAGGCCATCCTGACAAGTAACTAAACCTAAATGTAATGATATGAAATGAGTAAATAAAAGACAAACATTGTTCACTATTTTTTTTATTTTACTACCCATGAAAGGATTAAAAAAACCTGGTTTAAAATATTTCAAGCAAAATCTATTAATTCCATAAGAAATAAAATAAGCCTGAATTTTGTTGGTCAAAAATTAAATTCGTCACAGAACAAATTCTATAGCTAGAAACATTTTGTCAATAATCAAAGTTTTTTTTACATAATAAAATTCACTGGTTAGCACCATGCACAATGCATACAAAAGTTAAGGGTTTGATTTACAATGTTAGTATAATCCTAAACAGTATGCTGTATGTTCATAAGGTTAGATAAACCAAATGTTTATCTTTTTGTTTATCTTTTTGTTTAATTTTATAATTATGAAATTTATTGTGTACAGTGCTTAGGTGCACCACAACTCATCAAAGTCTCATGTATAGTACATAGAATAATATATTAGTGTCAGGAACATGAATAGTGTAACAGTAATAATATATATGTATGTGTGTGGAGGGGGGTATCAGGTATAGTGTTAGCGGATTACAGGAAGCATGGAGGCTTTGAAAGATTTAGTGTTTCGGCAGCCTACAA
Organism: Doryteuthis pealeii; assembly: GCA_023376005.1. NCBI lineage: Eukaryota > Metazoa > Mollusca > Cephalopoda > Myopsida > Loliginidae > Doryteuthis > Doryteuthis pealeii. The sequence goes on from CM042154.1 coordinate 59,721,086, forward strand.
CGGATGCAGGCAGTTTATTCCATGCCTCGGCAACTCTGAGCATGAAAAAATGTTTCTGAAAGTCATGTGAGCTATGCTGTTTTCTGACTTTGTAGGCATGCCCACGTGTGTTAGAAAGATGGAGATCAAAAAGGTGCTCAAGATTGCTGTTGTTAAGATGATTAATGACCTTATGAGTGTTTACCAGGTCAGTTGCCAAATGCCATAGTTTCAACAAATCCATTCCCAGGGCAGCAAGACGTTTAGAATATGGCAGATGCCTGATGGAGGGTATTCGTTTGGTTACATGTCTCTGTACAGTTTTTAGGAGGTTAATGTTCTGAGCAAGATAGGGGTTCCAGACTGGTGATGCAAATTCCAAAAACTGTTTTAAAGTATTTCAAGGAATTATATAGTTTCAAGTAACCAATAATAAATTTCCCTTTTTATGCAATCACACTCGGTTTAATTTTAAGTATTCTTAAAGTGTTTGACACTTATAAAAAGGGACCCCCCCCTGATTTTGTGAAAATTGAAACTTTTATGCCTTTATAAGGGTTATTTTCAAATATAAAGCAGTGACATAAAATTCCTAGTCATTTAGGCTTGAGCTCCCCCCTCTTTTTAATAAAAATATTTTTTCATTGAATATTAATTTTTTTTTTCTGTTTTTTCTGCCTTGCCAGATATTTGAACGTATCCTTTATATTTGGGCCATTCGTCATCCTGCCAGTGGGTACGTTCAGGGCATCAATGACCTGGTCACACCTTTTTTTGTGGTATATCTCTCAGAGTATATAGATAATGGTAAGTAACCTTTTTAACAAATCTCCAACCTTATCTGCTTCAAATGTGTTTTTTAAAACTTTTGATATGAATTATTTTTAATTATTCTACATTTTTTAGAAACCACTTTTTGTTTCAAAATGTTTTTTATACCATTTTAGTCATTCTGTGTGAGCCTCGTCATTATCATGTTGTGCTAATAGAACAGATATCCAGACAATCTTGCCAACCATCCCTATCATTCATTCCTCTTGGGAGGTCCTTTGTGCAGCATCCAGTATCTGCGCAGAGCTGGTCAATGTAGGCTTTTGCTGGGCTGCCCACACTGACGTGCCCATGTGCTGGTTTCCACAGGAGAACGTCACTGCTTCTCCAGCAGTGCCCAGGTGTCTTGTTCATCTCATTTGGATGGTTTGTGTGATAGGGAGCAAGTGGTCATACAGCTGCTTTCTTTTAGTGAGTTTCCACAATTTGTTTAATTTTGTGCACAGCATTCTTGTGCAGCTCCCATCTTGTGCAGCTCCCATCTAGCTTATTCTCTAGGTGCCTCTTTAAGGCCCAAGTGGTGCAGCCATATAGTAGCACTGATACAACTATAACTTGCAAGAATTGTCGCTTTAACTTATCAGGGAAATCAGATTTCCATATGACTAATAATCTGCCTATATGAATTGTTCCACCAACTTTAGAGGCTTACCATCAAGATGCTTCCTTCATTTTTAAAACACATGAACTCAGTTTTATCGGAGTTCACATAGAGGCCGATGTTCCATGCTGTCTTCTCCTGGCTCTGCTAAATTCTCAATCATTTATTTAGGGGAATGTTAATAACCTGTGGGCACTACTACATCTGGACTCACCCAACATAAAAGAGATATACAGTGTAGGTGAAGTATTGTGTTCTGAAGTCTGCAGCTTCTTTTTGTTGTTTTAATTTTGTTGGGAAGGTTACTATTAAAAAATGAAATGAAAACCCTCTTGGAACCCAATGTTGAATCCGTTTCTCTTTTCAGATATTGAAGTTGAGAATTGTGACCTGAGTGAATTACCAATGGAGACTTTGCAAATCATCGAGGCTGACAGTTTTTGGTGTACATCCAAATTATTGGATGGAATCCAAGACAATTACACATTTGCCCAACCAGGGATCCAAATGAAAGTAAATGCTCTTAAAGAGCTTATTAAACGAATTGATGGTAAGAATAACATTTTTTCTCTTCCTCAATCTTTGAACACAAGATAACCTCTTTCAGTGGGGACGGGTAGAAATGTTTTTCTTATAAGTAAAAGTAAAGGTAGGTGGAACGGCCTATTGTTGGTATGTCAAACTGGATCTAATGGGGAAGTTCAAATTCTGGAGTTCTGGGAGTACCCCTTCATCACCATTATTCCGGTACACCCTAACCCAGAGTGGTAGTACCAGTTAGGGTCTCAATTATGGGTTAGATAAAAAATGAGTTTAAAAAATGTGTTAAAAAATGTTGAATACCCATCAAGAATGAATAAAACAAAATAACCCAACAAGAGTTGATGTGCTGTTAAATTTAACCAACCAACCAAGTTTTTTATATAATAAAATTTATTGCGTACAGTGCTCAGGTGCACCACAACTCATCAAAGTCTCATTTATAGTACATAGAATAATGTACTAGTGTCAAGAATATGAATAACGCACAGTAATAATATACATGTATGTGTGCATATGCATGCATATCTGTGTGGAGTAGGTATCAGGTATAGTTTTGTTGAATTAAAGGAAGCATGGAGGCTTTGAAAGATGCAGTGTTTCGGCAGCCTACAATGCATGCAGTCAGTTTATTCCATGCCTCAGCAACTCTGAGTGTTAAAAAATGTTTCTGAAAGTCATGTAAGCTATGCTGTTTTCTGACTTTGTAGGCATGCCCATGTGTTAGAAACATGGAAATCAAAAATGTGCTCAAGGTTGCTGTTGGTTAATGACCTTATGAGCATTTACCAAGTCAGTTGCCACACACCGGAGTTTCAATGAATCCATTCCCAGGGCAGCAAGGTGTTGAGAATATGGCAGATGCCTGATAGAGGGTATTAGTTTAGTTGCACGTCTGTACAATTTCCAGGAGGTTAATATTCTGAGTGAGATAAGGGTTCCAGACTGGTGATGCAAATTCCAAGTGTGGCTGCATTTGTTTTTTTGTTTGTTTTTGTTTTTTTTTCCATAAAAATGCAGACAAAATGAATCCCCATTTTTAAAATTTTTTTATTGAACCTGGCTTCTTAACTTGTGATTGATTTTTTTTTTTTTTTTTTTTTTTTTTTTTTTTTTTCCAGTTCCATTGCATAAACATCTGGAGAAACACAATGTTGAATTCCTCCAGTTTGCCTTCCGGTGGATGAACAACCTGCTGATGAGGGAAATTCCCTTGCGGTGTACAATCCGATTGTGGGATACATATCAGGTAATAAATACAATTGGGATAACAAAATTTAGCAAGGTGACTTGAAATTGTTCGACCAGATTTACCTGGAGATTTCATTACAGTGAATTTTGTTAGTCAATTTTATTCTGTTTTGTTTAAAGATAAACATGCATAAATAAAATTACAATAATAAGAATATCAAAACAAACAAAAAATATAACAAACTTATCCCTCAAACTGCAGACAATTTACTTTCAAAATCAAGAAAGATTCTCAGAAAAAATATAACAATAAATCTGACTTTCCTTCATATTTTACCGTTTGGCATAAAATAACTCTGGATGGGTTGACATGATGTTAAAGTCAATTAATAGAATAGCAATAAAAAAAAAATTATGCTATGTAGAAAATAGAAAAACATGAAGTATTCCAAAAAGATGAATTTATTCTTGATGGAGAAGTCGATGTTATAACATTTTGGTTTTTAGCAAACATTCATCAGGAGTTGAGATGGAAGAAGTGTTGTGTGTGGGTAAATGTGGATGATTTTTAAAAAAAATGGGGAATGGTGGTTTGTATGTAAGAAAAGGGCCATAAACTGAGTCCAGCATAGCGTTTGTTCGCAGTTCACGTGGAGATTTCCCAAAGAATGATGAAAAGTGTTGGAGTGTTTTCAATTGAGGGTGCACATGGTGTGCGAAGTCAAACACTTAAACTTTTAAAAAAATCTGCATGGGTGTATGTGGATTAAAGCCAGCCAATTAACAGCTCAAACAATGTGGTTAAAATAACTATTTAATCACACCGATGCTTGAAAGCCGTTCATTTGCCCACCATATTTGACAATGCGACGAACGGATTTCAACCACCACACTCTGCTCAACAAAGATTCTACTAACTTAAACATTGGAAACACGAGGATCACTAACATTAAGGACACCAATGGAGGATTCAGACCAACAAGTCAAGTTGCAACAATCTACCTAAACACAAGGACCCTAAAGGATCACAAGAACCACAGGAACAAAGGATTTACTAACACTAGGAACCAGGACCAGTTAACATTAAGGATCTCCCACTATAAAGTGCTCCTCAACTTGCAGCCTAAAATGGCCACAAATTGTAACAAATTTCAATGGGGAAGAATTGTTTGATATAAGAGTAGAATGAATTAAACGCTTAAGTCAAGGTACCACTGTAGTCTGTTTTGAAATACTAATTGATTTTTCTCAGCTTTGAAATCAAAGAAAAATGAAAGTTTTCTTTTCCCTNAGAGAGATAAAAAAAAAAAAAAGAAAAAAAAAGGAAAAAAAAAGAGAAAAAAAAGAAAAAAGGGAAAAAAGAGAAAAGAAAAAAAAGAGACAAAAAGAATAAAGGAAAAGAAAAAATAAAGAAAAAGAAAAAAAAAGAAAGAAGAAACAAGGAAAAAAGAAAAAAGAAAAAAGAAAGAAGAAAAAGGAAAAAAAAGAAAAAAAGAAAAGAAAAAAAGAAAAGAAATGGGGGTGGGGTGAGAGAAAGGCAGAGAGAGAATTAGCTTAAAAAGAAATAGACAAAAAAAAGTAGAAATTAATGAAAGAAAAAATACCAAAAAGAAGAAGAAAGTAAACTTGCTAAATGTTGTATTACTGAATTTCTCATCCTCCACAATTGCAGAGACGACAGACAGACAGACACTGGTTGGTCTGCGGGGTGAGGAGGGGCCTTACTGGGTGGTAAGGATGTAGACAGAGACCACCCTACTCTAAGCACAGACTCCCTTTTGCAGGTAAATAAGGTGTTGAAGTCAAAACATTTTGGCCTGTATAAGAATCACCACAAAGGAGAGTGAAATGGTATTGAAATAAAGAGGGGGACGTAAGTCTGTCGTGTACGACACAGTAGTATTTGTGTTACTTTACAAATCTTAGAGTCTCATCGTTGAATGTACATAAGGATTGAAAGAGTCCATAGAGAAGGCTGTTCACACCATGCAATGCTTGAAGTTCGGCACTCAAAAGTTTTTTTTCAGCTTTTGAGATTTAATGATATATAATATATATATGCTTTTTCTTTTTTTTTCTCTTGTGTAACTTTATACAAGTTTTTGTTTCGTTTTTTTTGAAAAAGTAAATTTTTTTTTCATTTTTTGTTTTTCTCACGTAGCGCAACATTTTCAACAGAGTCATTGAAGTTGAATTTGAATTAGATGCGCAGAGACTGCACCAGCACAGGTAAGGCAGAAGAAGAATAAAATGCTATATAACTTAGCTTTCTGAGGTAATAATATATATACATAAACCGACTTTGAGTAAGTTAATGTAATTGATAATAAATATATGCTAATCAAAATCACTGATAATAGAAGATTGTAAAATTGTTTTATTATATGTATATTTGTATAATTTTCATTAACTCAAACTAATTGTTTGTCATAGGTTTCTTATCTTAAATTTGCTTATATATATATTATATTATATATATATATATAATGTAAGATATTGCTGGTAGCGTAGGGATATTATTTGGGATATGAAATCTTACTGTATAACCATACTGTTGCTCAGGTAGGTGAAACATCATAGATTCATACAAGGATTTTACAAATACCTAGATGGGTCAATGTATAAATAACTATAGTTATTATATAAGAGCAATATTTAATTTTCAAAGAAAGTAAACTTAACGTATTTGACTAATAATAATTTATTTCGACAGAACCGTCAAATGAGTCTAAGCCTCTTCAGATAGTTTGTTTTTAAATCTTTTCTTTCTTTCGTTTTAAAGTTATATATATTATATATATATATATATATATATATATTCCAATATGAGTGAAGAAATCTTCCTTATGACATAGTAGATTTTCAGTTGTTGTAATTTACGAGCTTAATATGTTGCTTTTATGTCAGTCACGAGCAAAATTATACCGGAAAGATAAGAAGATTTAGGTTGAAAGTTACTAGACTATTTCAGAGGACCTAGAATAATCACTTTCAGTCCCCATATTCCAGAATGCTTATGCGTTCAACTATATCTCGTTTGTGATTTTCTTATATATATATATATAATATATTATTTATATATATTTTTTTTATAACTAGATAAGTTAGTGGTGATGAATATAGTAGACTTTTTAATATATGAATTATTAAAAATTGGTTATAATCTATCAGAGAGCTACTGTATAATTAGAATTATATGCCAGAGCATATAATTAATAAATAAAAGCTTAAATATAAGCCATGTAAAGTCATAATTTATTTCAGTTGGTTCAAAATCTAAATGTTATATGAACTGCATATTAAGTCCTTTTTTTAATAATGACCTAAGGAGTCCGAACTACCTACTAGGTTTCACCTAACAGCTTATCAGGTGAGCCATTCGTCACACTTATCGACGATTATTTTCAGATAGTAAGGCATTTTGGTCTTTTATTTTTTATAAACTTTTATCCCACAACATCAGCTTGTACATTTCTTTATTCACAACTGCACCACACCACACATAATATATATATATATATATATATTTGTGCGTGTGTGTAACTCATTGAAATAATCTTATTTCCATTAATAAAAATACTTAACACAACTATTATGGACTGTAAATTAGAGATCAACTATGCTATTAGTTAAAAATATCGATCCATTATGAATAATTAATAAGTAATATTTACAACCCGTTCATCCCACAGGTATCGATGTGAACTACAAGGTCAAAGTATGAGGGCATCCAGGAGATCAAACTTGCTATAGCAGTAGCAATGGATCTGCAAGACTAGTGTAACCATTAAACGCTCTAGGGATACCTAAATAGTTAATAAGTATTTATCAGTGTCATATTCTTCTGATATATATTGTCATTAAACATACATACACAACATTTTCAGTGCCAGATGGAACCCTTGCCACTTCTAATACATTTTCTTGCCGCAAATTTGTGGCTGTAACATTTTAAATAACTTATTTAACTTTCTAAAAACAATTCTTCAGAATTTTCTCCAGACAATGATCTAAGGTTGAACTAGTTTAGAACAATTAAAAAGTAATATTCCTGTTTGTCTTCTCAACTTTTTTCATCTTTTCATATATTATATAGATATGATTAGACTGAGATCGCATAGGTGAGAAAAGTGCCAGTAGCCAGGCCCATTGAATCCATATCACAGTACTAACTTTTTATATATATAATTCATTTTATACACTACACTCTATACTAAAGTATATAGCTTTAGAAAGATAATGTAACATATTTGAGGATGAACTTGCAATTCAGTAGCATGAATCTGCAACTAAGCTTCTAACACTTCACGGCATGACGGGGATACCTTAAATAGTAATAAGTTATATATATATGTAGATAAAATTGAACTGGAGAATGCATAGGCAAGAAATATCCAGTAACAAGACGCCATTGATCACATACATATCCTATACATATGCATTGAAGATAGACCAGACTCAGCTCAATATCGTGTTCACAAAGTAATTTCATATATAATTAGAAAAAATCTTGTCGTTAATCAATATTTGTTAACGGCATGAAACAATTCAAAAAGGATTTTGTTCAACTCCTCAAACAAATCTGACCTAACAAAACTTCAAAACACTTTCAATCTCTATCCATAGATCAGCAAGTAGGTTTTGTCATGGTTATTTATCTTTGTTACACAATGATATTTTCTAACTGTATTGCATGTATAGTATTCGTAGTTATAACACTGTATATAGGTGGCGCTTCTAGTGAATTGTAACTGTAACTCATCTTAATTATTGTGTATACACACACAATTCTTCTCTTTACAATTACTTTTACCTCATTAACAATTTTTAACAGTAAGCATATGCACATCCTTATAGGCCTATTTTACAAGTATACTATGTATGTTGTAGATTCATGTAGGTTCTTTGTCGTATATCTGATGAGTTTATGTGTGTATATATTATACATACTGTGTATTAAAAATATATATGTTTAAAGATAAACTGGAAAAATGATGTATGGATAAAATTTATTCATTGAAATGCCAACACGTGTCTTTGATCAAGACGTTTGTCCTTTTTTAATTCTTTATCCTACAAATTTTCCTTTCCATTTCACTTTCACATAATTGGCAGATACACTTCCATTTTTCCTCAACTTTATATATTATATATACCTAATACTAAATATATACACACGACATATAGACTTAGATATAGTATATATAATTATCATGTGTAATGTGTGTATTGGTAATGAACCAACTGCTGGGGAACAAGATTGTAAACACTCTGTCAAGGTCCAGCTGATTATTCTTGACTTTACTTGAACTCAACCCACTGGCTTACCAACGTAAAAAATGTCTTTACTCCAGATGAGGCATGCCATTTACCGCCAAAATTGTTTAAATATATCATTTTTTCGTTGTTTTTTAAAGAAAAAAAAAGAAAAAGAATATACGTGTTGAGACAGTTTCTCAGGTGGGCAGAGATGTCTATGTAACAAGTGTATTTTGTACGATTATAATGTTCATTTGTATGCGCGCCGTGCACTGTGTATGTGGTGTGTGATGTATTAGGGTATCCAGTGGAGGAGTCGACTGTTCAGAAAATGGCCTGAATGTTGGCTTTCTTCTTTCTGACCATAAGTTTGGCAAGAACACGTCACAGAGAGAGAGAGGGGTGCGATCATTGCAAGAAGATTTTTTGGGGGGTAGGCGGCAGGGGGCTAAGAACACCCCAACGCAGATGATCAGCCACTCTCATGATTTGCAGCAAATGGTTAGTGCATCCAGCAAACTAATGTATTTTATTTAAGGACTTCGGGCTACAAAGTTCTCCAATTTCTTCATTTCTGCCAATGATGTGTTGGAGGTTTCTTGTAACAGCATCAAGATGCGCCCTGGAAAACAACAACAATTTGAACATTTAACAAGAAATTATATGTGACACGGACACAATGCTAAGTGAAAATACAGTCACAATTTAAAAAAAATTTTCTTTTAATTCTAAAAAAAAAAAAAAAAAGGAAAATAGAATGTGATCAGTTTGATAAAGTTCAAGACAGTAATTAAAAGGTGATGCATGGTGTCATGTTTTATTTGTATTTATGAATAAATGATAAAAATGATTGTAGGGAGGTAGTGGACGATGGTTAAGTGAAAATCAGTGAGAGAAAAGAAAGAAATAGAATATGTAACATAAGCGATCAGTTCAGATAAGTTAATAGATCATAATGGGTACGACCACCATGAAGTTGAGCAGTTAGAGATAATACTTTAGGTAAGATACTTTTAAGAGAAAATGGGTCTTGAAGAAGTTAATGGTCTGAAAATTGGGGACACCAGACTGATAAAAAAAATATAATGGCTATAATTCTAGAGAAATCCCACAGATAGCGAGTCTGAAGAACAAAAGTAAGTACCCCGTTTTGGGTGTTTGAATCATGGGAAGTGTAGGGGTGGAATCTACATATATTCAGCCAGCTCAAGCCCTTAGTAGTTTCAGAGCAGCTATTGGAGTGGAGGTCGTCCCAGTAGCAGTAGAGAGAAAATAGGCAGAGACCACATCAGTAAAGCCAGCAATCGACTTATAGTTAAGATAATTTTCTTAACAGCTGGCAACATAGACTTAAGCGTTCTGCTCCTGCACAAAGTGTCACAACTTCCTCCTCCATTAGCGTCCTGTTATAAAACTTTGTGTTTTCATCCTTGTGAACCTGTCTCTAACTCGTACACTTCGAATTGGCCAGCACAGAGCATTAAAACATGGGGTCATTGACATTATGCAACGAAGGTGGACGAGTGCAGACCTAGGTATTATCATATCAAAAATCAGGTTGGATTCAAGTTATTCTATTATGGCCACACACACACACCCAAAAATATGTTTAATAATGTATAATTTAGATTTTTTGATTGTTGTTTTTCATTATTCATATACACAATGTTTCAGCTGTTGTGCACCCAGCCTTCTTCAGGTCAACTGCACACTCTTTTATACTCAAAGAGGATCAACAACAGTGTGAAACATGTCAACACCCTCCATTGTCAAGCATTTACTTATAGAATGTGAGCTTTTGCTCCTATCAGAAAAAACATTTCAATGCAATAATCTGATGGATCTATTTGAGAATACTAACATGGACAACATTTTATCTTTCTTGAGAGATAAAAATATACCGAAAATTATAATCAGATATAAAATAATCCACGAAACTATCTACAAAAATACACTTGTAAAGGAAACTTGAGTACCAACTTTTATCTCACACTCTAACAGTTTTTGGCATTAAATGACCCACATGGGTTGATATGCCATTAAACAACCAAAGGTTGTAATGCTATTTGCTATGAACAAATACTTTTAAGAGGAGACACTGTAGCATTTAATTTTTATGTTTACTTCAAAAATTAAATTAACTAGCAAGATGTGGATATACCACGGTATGATAATTTAATTATTACAATGTTGGACATGTTTACTTAAGAGCTATTGCCAAATAGTTCAATATGTAAAAGTATAATAATCTTTCACTTTTTTCCTTTCTTCCATCTTTTCATTTTTTATTATGTTTGTACTTTTAAGAAACAATTTTATTAAAATTAATTAATCCATTTTTGTTTTCCTTTTTCTTTTAAATAACTAAATGTTTACAAATAAAATACCTGGAAAAATATTTAACTAAATAATCATCTTATGCTTATTGGAATTTCAAATTAAGAGTAGATCTCACTTTTAATGTACTTATCCTTTAAAAAACTTATATTACCAATTTTAGGGTATCTCACACAGTGTAATGGTTAGCAAGCTAGATTATGAGACCATTTAATGAGTTCAATTCTCATTGGGCACCCCATAACTTTTGGCCTTGTGTCAATCTAAGCTTAGTAAATAACTATATTCCAAATCTTTAAAAATAAAATATCATTCTCCTTAATATTGGAAAAACATTACAAAAAGAAAAAAAATTTCTTTGCTTTTTTGTTCTTTTCTGTTAAAATGTTCATTCATCAGAATGTATTGTGTATATAATAGAGCAAGACCCATATGAAAAAAAAAGGGGTAAATGCATGTGGTAGAGTGTTTTTGTTTTTGTTTGTTATACCTGAAAATCTTTTTCTCGTTGAATATCTGCTGAGAACCTTGTGAGAAAGCAGCACAAAGATAAAGATGAAAATCTGCAAAGCCGTTGATTTCAGACTGAAAGAAAATAAAAAAGAAGATTGCTCTATTACCCAATTTTAAACTACACATTTATCAATAAACGACATAATTATGGATTGTACACCATATTGTTTGTTCTAGCAAGGATAGCTTTTGGCATTAAATAACCCAAAGGTTATTTGCCATTAAACAAAGAAACAATCAAAGCAATACTCAGCTGAGTAATTAAATTTTTTAACTTTGTTGCTTTGAAAACAAGTATAGGTAAATGTGTAGGGTTTCAAATCTAATTCAACTGCTGGTTGCTTTTCTTAGAGAAAAAAGGGGAAAAGAGAAACTTTCTTTTTCTTTGATCTTCAAAGCTGAGAAATAATTATATTCAAAAACAGATACGTCGGTACCTCTGATTAAGGGTTAATTTCATTCTACCTTGCTAAATAATTTTTCCCATTGAAATTGTTAGATTTTTGTGGCATTTTTTAGGACGTCTGGCAAAGTGAGAGGCATTTATAGTGGAGATCCTTAAATGTTAGGTTAGCAAAATAGCCGTTTGGTTGTTCCTTTAGTGTCAGGTAGAATCCTTGTGGTTGTCCTCGTGTTCCCTTCATGTTAGGTAGAATCCTTTGGTTGTTCCTTGAGTTCCCTTAATGTTGTAGAATATTTGGTTGAGCAGAGTTGGTGGTTGCAAATCCGTTCGTCCATGTAAATATGTGAAGATGAAGGCTTTCAGATCGGTGATTATCTTATGTTACAATGTTTGAGCTGTTAATTGGCTGCTTAATCGCAAACATACTGCAGGATTTTTTTAAAGTTTAAGTGGTGACTTCAGCACACCATGTGCCCCTATGAAACTCACACCACTTTCATCATTTCTTGGGAAAATCTCCACGTGAACTGGACAAAGCTATGCTTGGACTCAATTATGGCTTTCTCTTTACATACAAATCTCATTCTTTTAAATCATCCCATTTCGTCACACACAACACTTCTTCCTCTCAATCTGATCGAATGTTTGCTAAAACCAAATGGTTAAACATAGACTTCTCCATCAAGAATAATTCATGCTTTTTGGAATACTATGTTTTTCTATTTTCTACATAGGTGATTTTTTTTTTATTTGGCTATTCACCTAATTGACTCTTAATATCATGTGAACGCCATCCATGAGTTACTTTTATGCCAAGGTAAATATGAGGAAAGTCAGATTATTTGTTATAGTTTTTTTTTCTGTGAATCTTCTTGAGCTTTTGAAAGTAAATTGTTGCAGTTTGAGGGATAAGTTTTTATTTGTTTGTTTGGATATTCTTATATTGGAATTTTATTTATGCATGTTTATCTTTCAAACAAAACAGAATAAAATTGACTAACAAAATTCACTGTAAGAAATCTCCAGGTAAATCTGTTGACACAATTTCACGTCACTTGCTTAAAAGTTTTGTTATCCAGTGTAATTTATTACTGATATGTTCACATCGGATTGTACACCGCAAGGGAATTTCCTCATCAGCAGGTTGTTTCATCCCACACGGAAGGCAAATGGAGGAATTCAACTTGTGTTTCTCCAGATGTTTACTGCAATGGAACTGGGAAAAAAAAAAAAGAAAAAAAAAGAAACAACTCACAAGAATCCACGGGTTCAATAAAAAAATTTAAAAATGGGGGATTATTTGTCTGCATTTTTATGGAAAAAAAAACAAAAACAAACAAAAAAACAAATGCAGGCCAACTTGGAAATTTGCATCACCAATCTGGAACCCTAACTCATCAGAATATTAAACCACCTGGATTGTAAGAGGTGCACCAAACTAATAACCCTCTATCAGGCTTGCCATATTCAACACCTTGTTGCCCTGGGAATGGATTATTGAAACTCGGTGTCTGGCAACGACTTAGTAATACTGCTCATAAGGTCATTAACCAAAGCACCTTGAGCACATTTTTGATTTCATGTTTTACACGTGGGCATGCTACAAAGTCAGAAACAGCATAGCTTACATGATTCAGAAACATTTTTTTAACATCAGAGTGCTGAGGATGGAAGAAACTGCCTGCATGCTTGTAGGCTGCCGAACACTGCATTTTTCAAAGCCTCCATGCTCTTTAATTTCAACAAAAATATATCCTGATACCTCTCCACATACATGTATATTATTAATACAGTGCGTTATTCATAAATTCTTGACCTAGTAATTATTCTATTACTACCATAATGAGACTCTGAATGAGTTGTGGTGCACCTGAGCAATGTAACCGCAATGATTTTTATATAAAAAACTTGGGTTGGTTGGTTGGTTGGTTAAATTAACAGGCACACGTCAACTTTGTTGGGTTTTTTTCTTGTTTTTTTTTTTAATTCAAAATTCTTGGGTTGGGGTTTAAATTCAACATTTTTTACACATTTTTTAACTCATTTTTTTTTTTACTAACCCATAATTGGACCCTAACTGGTACCACCACTCTGGGTTAGGTGTACAGGGAACTAATGGTGATGAAGGGTACTCCCCAGAACTCAGAATTGGAACTTCCATTAGACTCAGTTTGAACATACAACAATAGGGTTCCACCTACTTTATTTTACTTATAATAAGAAAAAACATAATTTCTACACACACACAACACACCCGTCCACTGACAAGAGGTTATCTGTGTTCAAAGAATTAGGAAGAGAAAAAAAGTATCTTTACATCAAATTCGTTTAATAAGCTCTTTAAGAGCATTTACTTTTCATTTGGATGCCCTGGTTGGGCAAAGTGTAATTGTCTTGGATTCCATCCAATAATTTGGATGTACACCAAAACTGTCAGCCGATGATTTGCCCAAGTCTCCATTGGTAATTCACCGTAGTCACAATTCTCAACTTCAATATTGAAAGAGAAACGGAATTAACATTGGGTTCCAGAGGGTTTTATTTCATTTTTTAATAGTAAACTTCACAAATTAAAACAACAAAAAGAAGCTGCAGGACTTCAGAACACCAATATTCACTAACACTAATATCTCTTATGTTGGTGAGTCCAGATTATGTAGTGCCCTCCAGGTTATTAATTCCCTAAACAATGATTGAGAATTTAGGCAGAGCAAGAAGACGGATGGAACATCGGGCCTCTAATGTGAACTCTGAAACTGAGTTCAATGTGTTTAAAAATGAAGGAAGCATCTTGAGGAGCCTCTAAAGTTGGTGAACAATTCATAAGGCAGATTATTAGTCAATGGAAATCTGATTTTGAATAACAGCGACAATTTTGCAAGTTATAGTTGCATCAGTGCTACTATATGCTGCCACACTTGGTCTAAAGAGGCACTAGAGAATAAGCAGATGGGAGCTGCACAGAATGCGTGCACAATATTAAAACAATTGTGGAAACTCTAAAGAAAGCAGCTGTGTGACACTTGCTCCTATCACATAAACCATCCAAATGAGATGAATAAGACACTTGGGCACTGCTGGGAAGCAGTGACGTTCTCCTGTGGAAACCAGCACATGGGCACGTCAGTGTGGGCAGCCCAGCAAAAGCCTACATTGACCATCTGCGCAGATACTGGATGCTGCACCAAGGACCTCCAAGAGGAATGATGATAGGGATGGTTGGCGAGTTGTCTGGATATCTGTTCTATTAGCACAAACATGATAATGAGACGGGGCTCACAACAGAATAACTAAAGGTATAAAAAAAATTTTGAACCAAAAGTGGTTTCTAAAAATGTAGAATAATTAAATAATTCATATCAAAAGTTTTTAAAAACACATTTGAAGCGAGATAAGGTTGGAGATTTGTTAAAAAGGTTACTTACCATTTATCTACATATTCTGCAGATATACCAAAAAAGGTGTGAGTTCATCTGATTTTGCCCTGAACGTACCCACTGGCAGGATGACGAATGGCCAATATAAAGGATACGTTCAAAACTGGCAAGGCCGAAAAAAACAGGAAAAAAATTAATATCAATGAAAAATATTTTATTAAAAAGAGGGGGCACTCAAGCTAAATGACTAGGAATTTTATGTCACTGCTTTATATTTGAAAATAACCTTATAAAAGGCATAAAGTTTCAATTTTCACAAATCAGGGGGGGGTCCTTTTAATAAGTGTCAACACTTTAAGAATACTTAAAATTAACCAAGTGTGATTGCATAAAAAAGGAATTTATTATTGGTTATTGAAACTATATAATTCCTTGAAATACTTTAAAACAGTTTTTTGAATTTGCATCACCAGTCTGGACCCCTATCTGCTCAGAACATTAACCCCTAAAAACTGTACAGAGCTTGTAACCAAACGAATACTCATCAGGCATCTGCCATATTCTAAACGTCTTGCTGCCTGGGAATGGATTTGTTGAAACTATGGCATTGGCAACTGACCTGGTAAACACTCATAAGGTCATTAATCATCTTAACAACAGCAACCTTGAGCACCTTTTTGATCTCCATCTTTCTAACACACGTGGGCATGCTTACAAGAAAACAGCATAGCTTCACATGAATTTCAGAAATTTTTTCATGCTCAGAGTTGCGAGGCATGGAATAACTGCCTGCATCCATTGTAGGCTGCGAAACACTGCATCTTTCAAAGCCTCTCATGCTTCTGTAATCCGCTAACACTATACTGATACCCCCAAACACATTAACTGTATATTATTACTGTACACTATTCATGTTCTGCACTATATATTATTCTATGTACTATACATGAGACTTTGATGAGTTGTGTGCACCTAAGCACTGTACCAAAAATTTCATAATTATAAATTAAACAAAAATAAACAAAAAGATAAACAAAAAGATAACTTTTGGTTATCAACTTTGAACATACAGACTGTTAGGATTATACTACATGTAAATCAACCTAACTTTTGTATGCATTGTGCATGTGATTAACTCAGTGAATTTTATTAATGTAAAAAAAACTTGATTATTGACAAAATGTTTCTAGCTATAGGATTTGTTCTTTACGAATTTAATTTTTGAACCACAAAATTCAGGCTTGTTTTATTTCTTATGGAATTAATAGATTTTGCTTGAATATTTTAAACCAGGTTTTTTAATCCTTTCATGGGTAGTTAAATAAAAAAAAATAGTGAACATGTTTGTCTTTTATTTACTCATTTCATATCATCATTTAGTTACTTGTCAGGATGGCCTAATGTCGGTATCAGCCAGACAACAAGGGGTCTATCCCCCTTTTTCACTAGCACTAGACAAGGAGATTGTCTTTGGATTTGGTGGGACGCCATACCTACCATCAGCTCCACTTACTTTTACACACGATCCATGTGCTACTTATACGCTGAGTATGAAACATCAAAACACAGTGTCTGTGGATGACATATATATATATGTATGTAATAAAATGAAAAAATGCAACAGAACTATTATTAAATATAGTATGATTAAAACAAACATTGATTAACATATAGAGTTGATATATTGTTAAATAAATTGAACCAAACTACAACTAACCATTAGTAAATCCTTTTACAAAAGGACAACTGGTGAAGACCAATAAAAATAGAAATAAAACATGCTAAGTGCTTTTTCATAGTTTTAAGGAGAAATACATTTCATTACTTTTCTTTTTTTTTTAATTATTGGTTGGTGCATAATTATTGCGCTTTTTTCTCAATAATTTTTTTCAACAAAAACAATATTAACAAAAACATTTAAATGATCATTCCGGAGTCTGAAAAGAGAGGATTATTTTTATATACAAATTAAACAACTGACAATTGTTGTTGTTTTGGTGAATAAAATTTGTTAGAAAAAAGAAAAAGAAAGAAAAAGACAATATTGTGCACCAATCCAAATTTTTGAACCTCCTAATCCGATGATTTAGGTCTATCCAAAAACACAATCAAAACGGGCATTTTTTTTTTTGGGGGGGGGGGTATTGTTGCCCTACTCCCAAAGGAATCGATATAAATTCGATATTTCCCCCCCAACTTCCATATAAAGATGACCAACAGGAGATTTGTTAAAGTTAATCAACTGTCCATTAACATTGACTTATTTTCAAGCTGTTTCATTTTTACAGACAAAATTTGAATGTGCATGAATGCTAAGCAGTGATAATTAAACAACTGGGCTTGCTCAATTTTAGAGACAATAAAATCAAAGTACAAAACAAACTTCAAAATGCAAGTATCAATTATGTAAATGCACAGATAATCAATTTTTCATAAAACAATTCTTTGCACTTAACATTCTAGCCAACAGATTTTCGGAAAAAAACAAATAAAATTCGTTTTTCTTCTTTTTTTTCTTCTCAGCAACAAAGTATAAAAAGATTTTTTGTTTTTGTTTTTATATGTGACACTGTGGAGATAATTTAAATCAATTTACAAACAGGTTTATTTGAACATGATGGAGTTGGTTGCTTTGGTTTACGGCATTAACAATTGTCTTCCTTTGTGGGATGGAGTTGAGAGAAAAGGGTTCATCTTCCCTTGCCACTAGGTGGCATTACTACCTGGCCTTTTTAATCTCAGCCCGGAAAGCTCTATCTATGCCTCTTTTCTTCTGGCATCCTCAAAGATGCACTGGACAAGTTTGTGTCTCAGTCCATTAGGGTTTGGTAGGCTTGCCCACCACCAACTATACAGCAAGTGGACTCTTCTACTTTCCATATTAGTAGCTCAGATTAACTCTACAAAGAATTTTTCTTCCTTCCTCAGGACATTCATCCTAACTGTTTTGTATCTGTATTTTATGTTACATGTGCTCAGACAATAAAGTCTGTATTTTGTTATCTATTTCTTGTTGGATTTATTAACATATATATTCACCTACATTGGAGGTTCTCCTCCGATGCCTCCTACGTATTATAAAAAGCAGTTTTGGCTGCTGAAGTTAAAACTACACTTAATTTCTATAGGCATATCAACCTTTTTGGGTTATTTAATGCCAAATCAAGTCATTTTGATAAATCAAAGAACTCAGGTTGTTTACAGTACCTGCTGTTGCTTAGTGGTCACCAATTAAGTTTAATTTTGTATTGTATCTTGTAGAGAAAAGTTTGTAGAAATATTAAAGTAATTCAACAAACTTTCCTTGCTCTGGCAAGTAAGAAGTAAGAAAATATTTTGGTACACTTTGTATATTATTTATTTTTTTAAAATATTTTTCAGCAGACAAGTAAGTATTGCTTCAAGATGCATTTATAATACATAGATTTATTCAATGTATTAATGATTTTGACTATAATTAAATACTCATGGATGAAATTTAAAGATTTCTGAGTGTAATGTAATCTTCATTATAATAAGATATCTGTAGCTGGAGGTTAAGTACTGACATGATGCAAACTTGGTTATTGGTTGAATATAAAATTCAATATAACAAGACAAATTCAGCTAAGCACAACAGACTTATATTAAATAAAATTAAAGGCAATGGAAATCTTGCATGGATCAAACAAAAAGCAGGAATTATTGGTGAACAAAGGCACAACGAGTACAAGTCAATAAAAGCAAATACAATACAACTTTTGAATAATAATTTCATAAAAAAAAAAAAAAAAAAAAAAAAAAAGCCAAATTTTTCAAGGTTAATAAAAAAAAAAAGTAAAAGTAAAGTAGTCGGGGTGGGCCTAAAGTCGGTATCAGCCAATCAGGGAGTTATCCCTTTTCACTAGCGCTAGACGAAGGAGATTTGCGTCCGAGGTGGAGCACCACACCTACCATCAGCTCCTTAATTTACTGCACAGATCCCTGTACTGCTCCTACGCTGATTTGGCGGTTTCTAGCCAAACACTCTACTGACTGAGCTAACCCACCGGAGCATTATAGGAAGATTAAATTGTGAATTTGCTGAAGTATTTATGCTAATATCTAACAATATAAGTAAATATTATTTGATGGCGTATATTAAATATTAAAAAATATTTTGAAAAAGGAAAAAAAAAAAAAAGATGTATATTTAATAATCTTTTTACTAGCAGGAAACCTGTGGATATACCACAGTATGATAATTGAATTCTCATCAACTTTGATTGTTTACTTAAAAGCTACTGCTAAATAGTTCAATATGTAAAAGTATAATATTGATTTAAATTTTCAATTTTTTTTCTTTCCATCGTGTCAATTAAACAGATAGTGTTATTGCTACCACACACTCACCCTTCTCTCTATCACTTCCTCAACTCTTTCTTATTTTTTCTGTGTCTTTTTTTCTTCCCTTTCTTTCATTGATAAATGGAATGGTTCATTATTTAGCTGAGGGACAACACCCATAAGATAAGAAATTCAGTGGATAAGCACACCCAGATAATCATTTTTGCATTTCATCTTGGACGATTTTTTGGACTGCCCATTTTTTAACAGAGAGGATCCCAAGATGATAACAGTCATACAATTAAGGAACATGAATATTAATAGATAATACTATTGAAAATTATGGTATACTAATCAAAAGTATGCACCCTCTGGTCACAAGTATTAAGTTTTTAATGAATAATATATTATTAGAAAAACTAACAAATTAAAATAAGAACCAATATAAATATTACACTTATTTTAATGTTATTCTAATTGATTTTCTATATAAAATTATATAATACAGTTAATAACCAACAATCCTGATATCAGTGGTGAGGTAATTTTGGTTGGAAACGGCAGTTCAAAATCTCCATTATAATAAGATATTTAAAAAAAAAAAATGGATTAAAAAATGGATTTTATTGTATAGATCAAGAGATTTTCTTTTGGGATTGAGACAGTTAAATTTGGTTGTAAGATATTATAAAACATTGATGTATTTAGAAAATTATTTGAACATTCATTTTAATGAATGATTTCCTCATTAAAGAAAAATGCAGATTAATAAAGAAAAGATAAACTTAAAAATATGTTGCTTTTATTTTAATTTTTAACCCTTTAAAAAAAAAACTAAGAGGGCCTACACAATAATGTATTAACATACCCGTTTGTCACAGGTAAGGATTGACACAAGGTTGCAAATATGGAGCATCCATATGAGAGTTTTGTTGTTTTATTCCCCCACCACCCAAACAGGGTAGGTCGATTTTGGAACTGTATGTCTCCATACGGGCGAAGTTGTTGTGTCTAGTCACTGAGAGACGTGAAACGCTAAATACTGTGTCTGTGATGACACACACACACCATTATATATATATATATATATATATATATATATATATATATAATATATATTATGATTGAATGATGAAATCTCCTTTCAATATATAATTTACAATAGTTGTATTGCTTAGAGCTCAGTCCCCTTAAGAGCTAGGTCACAGAGCAAATATATTTGAAAAATTAACATTTAATGAAGCATAATAGTCTTATTTCAGAGAACTAAAAGAGTATAGATTCCCAAGTAAATCAATCAGTTGCTATTATGTTGGAATCAAAAAATGAGTTCAATTATGCTTACAAAATTGAAGAAAAAAAAAAAAAGAAGAAAAAAAAAGAGGCCTTACCTGAGAACAAAACCAAAAACTACAGGTTTATTATACCTGTATGACATTTGCAGTTATCACCTGCCAGGTAAGAAAAATAGGGGTGGAAAAGTGGGGTCGGGCTGGTGTGTAAGGACAAATTAAACAAAGTGTCAAGAGAGTCTTTTCTATACTCCTTTCTGCACGTCAGTCTGCTGGAAACAGTGTGCAACAGAATTCAATCGAGAATCTTTGGATCTGCAAAACATTGTCATGCCATTCAAGGTTTGAGCTGGGGGGTGGGAGGAGTGACAATCAAGCCTTGATGCAATCCCCAATTTCTCTTCTGCTACTGCTTGCTGCCCCCCCCCCTGCTGGCAATATTGGATTACAACCGTACAAAAGGAGCAAAACCAAAAGAGACAATCCTGAATAATCTTGAACAACTTATTTTTGATAACAATAATTTGGTTATATAATTCTAATAATAGGCCGGGGGGGGGTTTATTTTTCAGCTCATTTTGCTGTGTTTCAGACATTCCAATACCAGGACAATTTTATTAATAAAAATGAAACAAAACACTACATTTAGAGAAAAAAAAAAATCAAAGATTTTTTTTTAATGCACATCTCAGATTTAGTTTGTAGTATTTTCATGGTGTTTGAATAAAACACTATTATTAATAATGGCTATTGGATAGGAAAATGGATTCAACACCAAGTTCAAATCCTGGACGAGTCCCTGCCTGCATTTCCCATGAAATGTTAATACCCTTAGGAAGGTTGATCCAACTATTCTCCCTTCCAGCTATGGATAATAGTAGTGCTCTTTAACCTGGTTTATTCCAGTTATTTTTGTCTTAAAAAAAAGATTATATATAAAAAAAAGACCCAAGATCACTAATCAATATAATCCCTGAAAATATATTTAAAAACTAACAATTAAGATATCCTTTCTGTTTTAAAATACATATTTTCTGGAGTAAAACTAATACTTAAGAATAAAGGTTAGGAGGGGGAAATGGTGACAATATATACATTTAATTAATCTCTAAAGTTTGATTTTGTTGTGTAGGTCAAAACTAAAATGTTTTGTCTTGAAAAGGTCAATGGTATTGATCATTGCTAGAATTAGATCACGAAATTATAATTGGAGAGATCACAAGAACAGGGAGGGGAGGGCGGTAAAAAAAAAAACTGTCATTTCTAAAATATCTCAATAATAAATCAAATCTTCAATATTTTTGCAATATCTAAAAAAAGAATTATCTTTATTTTTTAAAGAAAGGTTACAAAGTAAAAGTGTTCTAGATATTTTGTAGGCTTTTCATTGGGATGCTCATTTGCCCCACCCAACACACCAACCATCCAAGGGTCTTTACAGTTTGAGAGCAAGGAAAGAGTGAGTGTGGCTAAAGGAACACCAAAAAAATTTTAATGAAAGAAAAAAAAAAGAAAAGAAAAACATTCAAAACAATTCCTGTGACAAACCATTTTTAGCGAACAAAGAAAAAGGATGAGGGCAAAGTGATGATTGCAAGCTGAAGGTTTAATACATTTTAAAAGAAGCTGCACCTCAAGATGAGTACTCGAAACCAAGGAACATGACCTTCTACCAAACAATGGCTCAGCTCAAGGATTTTTCAAAATACCAAAATTTTTCTTTACAAAGAAAGGAAAGAGAGATAATTCAAAGATTTGTCCATGTGCACAATATCAATAAATATCATTCTGGCATAGCAAGACTTTTATGGGTCATACAACATTAGAAAGCTAAACCAAAAGGTTCTGAAATAATCTTCTCGGTAGTTTTTATGGTTTTAATTTATTTTCATAATAAATAAATAAAAGTTTTAAGAATAAACTTTCTATAAATCATTTCTAAATTTATTTAATATTTTTATCGAATGATAGAATTTCTATCATAAATAGCAAGCTACCGGCTTGCCCAGGATTTAAAGTTAGAAATAAATCTCTTATCTATCTTTTAAGATATTTTAATAAAATATATATATATATATTGTTTATTATCTTTTTTCTTTTATATATTCTTGTTTTTAAGCGCTTAGTTTTTAATAAAACTAAGCAGCTTCTGGTTGTATTTTTTATTTTTTATTTGTTTTATTACTAAGCAGCTTAAAACAGAATATATAAAGAATAAAAGATAATAAAACAAATATATATATATATATTTTATTAAAATATCTGTAAAGATAGATAAGAGATTTATTCTAACTTTTAAATCCGGGCAATGCCCGGTAGCTTTGCTATTTCATGATAGAAATTCTATCATTCGATAAAATATAAATAAATTTAGAAATGATTTATAAAAAGTTTATTCTTAAAACTTTTATTTATTTATTATGAAATAAATTAAAACCAAAAACTACCGAAGAAGATATTTCAGAAAACCCTTCTTGGTTTATGCTTTCTAATGTTGTATGACCCATAAAAGTCTTGCTATGCCAGAAGTTGATATTATTGATATTTGTGCACATGGACAAATCTTTTGAATTATCTCTCTTCCTTTCTTTGTAAAAAAAATTTGTATTTTTGAAAAATCCTTGAGCTGAGCATTGTGTTTGGTAGAAGGTCATGTTCTTGGAGTACTCATCTTGAGGTTGCAGCTTCTTTAAAATGTATTAACCTCAGCTGCTATCATCACTTTTGCCCTTCATCCTTTGTCTGTTCGCTAAAAAATGGTTTGTCACAGGAATTGTTTGAATGTTTTTTCTTTTTTTTTTTTTTCTTTTCATTTAAAAATTTTTTTTGGTGTTTCCTTTAGCCACACTCACTCTTTCCTTTGCTCTCAACTGTAAAGACCCTTGGGATGGTGTGTGTGTGTGGGGGGGCAAATGAGCAATCCCAATGAAAGCCTACAAAAACTATCTAGAACACTTTTATCTTTGTAACTTTAAAAAAAAAAAAGAATAATTTCTTTTTAATATTGCAAAATTATGAAGATTTGATTTATATTGAAAGATTTTAGAAATTACATTTTTTTTACCGCCCTCCCTCCCTGTTCTTGTGATCTATTCCAATTATAATTCTGTTGATCTAAATTCAGCAATGATCAATACCATTGACCTTTTCAGACAAACATTTTAGATTTTGACCTACACAACAAAAAATCAATACTTAGAGATAAAATTAAATGTATTACTTATGTGTCACCATTTCCCCTCCTAACCTTATCTTAAGTATTAGTTTTTACTCCAGAAATATGTATTAAAAACAGAAAGGATATCTAATTGTTAGTCTTTTAAATATTGATTTTTGGTGATTATATGAAGTAGTGTATCTTGGGGTCCTTTTTTTTTTTTTTTTTTTTTTTAAGACAAAAAACTGAATAAACCAAGGTTAAAGAGCACTACTATTTATCCATAGCTGGAAGGAGAATAGTTGGATTCATACCTTTCCTAAGGTATTAACATCATGGGAAATGCAGGCAGACTCGTCCAGGATTTGAACTCTGGTTGTTGAATCCATTCCTATCACAATAGCCATTATTAATAATAGTGTTTTTTTTATTCAACCATTGAAAATACTACAAATAAATCTGAAGATGTGCACTTAAAAAAAAAATTTGATTTTTTTTTCCTCTAAATGTAGTGTTTTGTTTCATTTTATTTAATAAAATTGTCTGGGTATGAATGTCTAAAACACCAGCAATAATGAGCTGAAAAATAACCCCCCCCGCCTATTATTATAAAGTTATATAACCAAATTATTGTTATCAAAAATAAAGTTGTTCAAGATTAGTTTCAGGGATGTCTCTTTTGGTTTTGCTCCTTTGTACGGTTTGTAATCCAATATTGGCCAGCAGCAGCAGCAGTAGCAGAAGAGAAATTGGATTAGCATCAAGTGCTTTGATTGTCACTCCCCCACCCCCAGCTCAAACCTTGATGGCATTGATCAATGTTTTTGCAGATCCTAAAAGATATTCCTCGATTGAATTCTGTTGCACACTTGTTCCAGCAGACTGACGTGCAAGAAAGTGAGTTATAGAAAAGACTCTTCTGTACACTTGTTAATTTGTCCTACACACCAGCCCGACACCCCAAACCCTTTTCCACCCCTATTTTTTACCTGGCAGGTGATAACTGCAATGTCATACAGTATAATAAACCTGTAAGTTTTGGTTTGTTTCTCAGGTAAGCCTCTTTTTTTTCTTCTTTTTTTTTTTTCATATTTTTTTAAGATAATTGAACTCATTTTTATGATTCCAACATAATAGCAACTGATGATTTACTTTGGGAATCTATACTCCTTTAAGTTTCCTAAATAGACTATTATGCTTTTACATTAAATGTTAATTTTTCAAATATTTTTTGCTCTGTGACCCTAGCTCTAAGGGGACACATTGAGCTCTAGCAATTACAACTATTGTAAATTATTATATTGTAAAGGAGATTTCATCATTCAATCAATATATTATATATATATATATATATATATATATAATGTGTGTGTCATCCACAGACACAGTATTTAGACGTTTCACGTCTCATCAGTGTAGCTAGACACAACAACTATCGCCGTATGGGAGACATTACAGTTCCAAAATCGACCTACCCTGTTGGGTGGTGGGGAATAAAACAACAAAACTCCTCATTGGATGCTCCATATTTGCAACCTTGTGTCACATCCTACCTGTGACAAACGGGTTATGTAAATACATATTGTGTAGGCCCTCTTAGTTTTTTTTTTTTTAAGGTTAAAAAATTAAAATAAAAGCAACATATTTAAGTTTATCTTTTTCTTTATTAATCTGCATTTTCTAATGAGGAAATCATTCATTAAATATGAATGTTCAAATAATTTCTAATAACATCAATTGTTTTATAATTCATCTTTTACATACCAAATTTAACTGTCTTCAAATCCCAAAAGAAAATCTCTTGATCTATACAAATAAAATCCATTTTTTAATCCATTTTTTTTAAATATCTTATTATAATGGAGATTTTGTAACTGCCTGTTTCCAACCAAAATTACCTCACCACTGATATCAGGATTTTGTTGGTTATTTAACTTGTATTATATAATTTTATATAGAAATCAATTAGAATAACATTAAAATAAGTGTAATATTTTTATATTGGTTCTTATTTAATTTTGTTAGTTTTCTAATTTAATATATTTTATTACATTAAAACTAAATACTTGTGACCAGAGGGTGCATACTTTTGTTAGTATACCATAATTTCAATAGTATTTATCTATTAATATTCATGTTCCTTAATTGTATGACTGTTATCATCTTGGGATACCTTCTCGTTAAAAATGAGGCAGTCCAAAAAATCGTCCAAGATGAAATGCAAAAATGATTATCTGGTGTTGCTTATCCACTGAATTCTTATTTCTTATGGGTGTTGTCACCTCAGCTAAATAATGAACCATTCCATTTTTATCAATGAAAGAAAGGGAAGAAAAAAGACACAGAAAAAATATAAGAAAGAGTTGAGGAAGGATAGAGAGAAGGGGTGAGTGTGTGGTAGCAATAACACTTATCTGTTTTAATTGAACACGATGGAAAGAAAAAAAATTGAAATTTAAATCAATATTATACTTTTTACATATTGAACTATTTAGCAGTAGCTTTTAAGTAAACATATCAAAAGTTGATGAGAATTCAATTATCATACTGTGGTATATCCACAGGTCCTGCTAGTAAAAAGATTATTAAAATACATCTTTTTTTTTTTTTTTTTTTTTTCAAAATATTTTTTAATATACGCCATAATTTCAATAATATTTACTTATATTGTTAGATATTAGCATGAAATACTTCAGCAAATTAACACAATTTTATCTTCCTATTAACCTTGGGTTAGCTCAGTCAGTAGAGTGTTTGGCTAGAAACCGCCAAATCAGCGTATGAGCAGTACAGGGATCTGTGCAGTAAATTAAGGAGCTGATGGTAGGTGTGGTGCTCCACCTCGGACGCAAAAACAATCTCCTTCGTCTAGCGCTAGTGAAAAGGGGATAGACTCCCTGATTGGCTGATACCGACTTTAGGCCACCCGACTACTTTACTTTTACTTTTTTTTTATTAACCTTGAAAAATTTGGCTTTTTTTTTTTTTTTTTTTTTTTTTTATGAAATTATTTATTCAAAAGTTTGTATTGTATTTGCTTTTATTGACTTGTACTCGTTTGTGCCTTTGTTCACCAATAATTCCTGCTTTTGTTTGATCCATGCAAGATTTCCATTGCTTTAATTTTATTTAATAATAAGTCTGTGTGCTTAGCTGAATTTGTCTTGTTTATATTGAATTTTTATATCAACAATAACCAAGTTTGCATCATGTCAGTACTTAACCTCCCAGCTACAGATATCTTATTATAATGAGATTACATTACACTCAGAAATTGTTTAAATTCATCCATGAGTATTTAATTTATAGTCAAATCATTAATACATTGAATAAATCTTATGTATTATAAATGCATCTTGAAGCAATACTTACTTGTCTGCTGAAAAATATTTAAAAAAATAAATAATATACAAAGTGTACCAAAATATTTTCTTACTTCTTACTTGCCAGAGCAAGGAAAGTTTGTTGAATTACTTTAATATTTCTACAAACTTTTCTTCTACAAGAATACAATAACAAAATTAAACTTAATTGGGTGACCACTTAAGCAACAGCAGGTACTGTAAACAACCTGAGTTCTTTGTTTATCAAAATGACTTGATTTGGCATTAAATAACCCAAAAAGGGTTGATATGCCTATAGAAATTAAGTGTAGTTTTAACTTCAGCAGCCAAAACTGCTTTTTATAATACGTTAGGAGGCATCGGAGAAACCTCCAAATGTAGGTGAATATATATGTAATAAAATCCAACAAAGAAATAGATAACAAAATACAGACTTTATTGTCTGAGCACATGTAACATAAAAATACAGATACAAAACAGTTAGGATGAATGTCCTGAGGAAGGAAGAAAAGTTCTTGTAGAGTTAATCTTGAGGCTACTAATATGGAAAGTAGAAGAGTCACTTGCTGTATAGTTGTGTGGGCAAGGCCTACCAAACCCTAATGGACTGAGACACAACTTGTCCAGTGCATCTTTGAGGATGCCAGAAGAAAAGAGGCATAGAGCTTTCCGGGCTGAGATTAAATAGCCAGGTAGTAATGCCACCTAGTGGCAAGGGAAGATGACCCTTTTCCTCTCAACTCCATCCCAACAAAGGAAGACAATTGTTACATGCCGTAAAACCAAAGCAACCAACTCATCTATAGTTCAAATAAACCTGTTTGTAAATTGATTTAAATTATCTCCAGTGTCACAATATAAAAAACAAAAACAAAAATCTTTTTATACTTTGTTGCTGAGAAGAAAAAAAAAGAAGAAAAAAACGAATTTTATTTGTTTTTCAGAAAATCTGTGGCTAGAATGTTAAGTGCAAAGAATTGTTTTAATGAAAAATTGATTATCTGTGCATTACATAATTGATACTTGCATTTTTGAAGTTTTGTTTTGTACTTTGATTTTATTGTCTCTAAAATTGAGCAAGCCCAGTTGTTTAATTATTCACTGCTTAGCATTCATTGCACATAAAATTTGTGTCTTGTAAAAATGAACAGCTTGAAAATAAGTCAATGTTAATGACCAGTTGATTAACTTTAAACAAATCTCCTGTTGGTCATTTATATGGAAGGGGGGAAATATGGAATTTATATCGATTCCTTTGGGAGTGGGGCAACAATACCCCCCCCAAAAAAAAAATGCCTGTTTTGATTGTGTTTTTTGGACTAGACCTAATCATCTGGATTAGGAGGTTCAAAAATTTTGGATTGGTGCACAATTATTGTCTTTTTCTTTCTTTTTCTTTTTTTCTAACAAATTTTATTCACCAAAAACAACAACAATTGTCAGTTTGTTTAATTTGTTTTATAAAAATAATCCTCTCTTTTCAGACTCCGGAATGATCATTTAAAGATGTTTTTGTTAAATATTGTTTTTGTTGAATAAAATTTATTGAGAAAAAGCGGCAATAATTATGCACCAACCCAATAATTAAAAAAAAAGAAAAGTAATGAAATGTATTTCTCCTTAAAACTATGAAAAAAGCACTTAGCATGTTTTATTCTATTTTTATTTGGTCTTCACCAGTTTGTCCTTTTTGTAAAAGGATTACTAATGTTAGTTGTAGTTTGGTTCAATTTATTTAACAATATATCAACTCTATATGTTAATCAATGTTTGTTTGTAATCATAACTATATTTTTAATATAGTTCTGTTGCATTTTTTCATTTTTATTACATACAATATATATATATGTCATCCACAGACACTGTGTTTTGATGTTTCATACTCAGCGTATAAGTAGCACATGGATCTGTGTGGTAAAGTGGGGAGCTGATGGTAGGTATGGCGTCCCACCCCAAATCCAAAGACAATCTCCTTGGTCTAGTGCTAGTGAAAAAGGGGGATAGACTCCCTTGTTGTCTGGCTGATACCGACATTAGGCCATCCTGACAAGTAACTAAATGTAATGATATGAAATGAGTAAATAAAAGACAAACATTGTTCACTATTTTTTTTTTATTTACTACCCATGAAAGGATTAAAAAAACCTGGTTTAAAATATTTCAAGCAAAATCTATTAATTCCATAAGAAATAAAATAAGCCTGAATTTTGTTGGTCAAAAATTAAATTCGTACAGAACAAATCCTATAGCTAGAAACATTTTGTCAATAATCAAAGTTTTTTTTACATAATAAAATTCACTGGTTAGCACCATGCACAATGCATACAAAAGTTAAGGGTTTGATTTACAATGTTAGTATAATCCTAAACAGTATGCTGTATGTTCATAAGGTTAGATAAACCAAATGTTTATCTTTTTGTTTATCTTTTTGTTTAATTTTATAATTATGAAATTTATTGTGTACAGTGCTTAGGTGCACCACAACTCATCAAAGTCTCATGTATAGTACATAGAATAATATATTAGTGTCAGGAACATGAATAGTGTACAGTAATAATATACATGTATGTGTGTGGAGGGGGGTATCAGGTATAGTGTTAGCGGATTACAGGAAGCATGGAGGCTTTGAAAGATGCAGTGTTTCGGCAGCCTACAATGGATGCAGGCAGTTTATTCCATGCCTCGGCAACTCTGAGCATGAAAAAATGTTTCTGAAAGTCATGTGAGCTATGCTGTTTTCTTTGTAAGCATGCCCACGTGTGTTAGAAAGATGGAGATCAAAAAGGTGCTCAAGGTTGCTGTTGTTAAGATGATTAATGACCTTATGAGTGTTTACCAGGTCAGTTGCCAAATGCCATAGTTTCAACAAATCCATTCCCAGGGCAGCAAGACGTTTAGAATATGGCAGATGCCTGATGGAGGGTATTCGTTTGGTTACAAGTCTCTGTACAGTTTTTAGGAGGTTAATGTTCTGAGCAAGATAGGGGTTCCAGACTGGTGATGCAAATTCAAAAAACTGTTTTAAAGTATTTCAAGGAATTATATAGTTTCAAGTAACCAATAATAAATTTCCTTTTTTATGCAATCACACTTGGTTAATTTTAAGTATTCTTAAAGTGTTTGACACTTATAAAAAGGGACCCCCCCCTGATTTTGTGAAAATTGAAACTTTTATGCCTTTATAAGGGTTATTTTCAAATATAAAGCAGTGACATAAAATTCCTAGTCATTTAGGCTTGAGCTCCCCCCTCTTTTTAATAAAAATATTTTTTCATTGAATATTAATTTTTTTTTCCTGTTTTTTTCTGCCTTGCCAGATATTTGAACGTATCCTTTATATTTGGGCCATTCGTCATCCTGCCAGTGGGTACGTTCAGGGCATCAATGACCTGGTCACACCTTTTTTTGTGGTATATCTCTCAGAGTATATAGATAATGGTAAGTAACCTTTTTAACAAATCTCCAACCTTATCTGCTTCAAATGTGTTTTTTAAAACTTTTGATATGAATTATTTTTAATTATTCTACATTTTTTAGAAACCACTTTTTGTTCAAAATGTTTTTTATACCATTTTAGTTATTCTGTTGTGAGCCTCGTCATTATCATGTTGTGCTAATAGAACAGATATCCAGACAATCTTGCCAACCATCCCTATCATTCATTCCTCTTGGGAGGTCCTTTGTGCAGCATCCAGTATCTGCGCAGAGCTGGTCAATGTAGGCTTTTGCTGGGCTGCCCACACTGACGTGCCCATGTGCTGGTTTCCACAGGAGAACGTCACTGCTTCTCCAGCAGTGCCCAGGTGTCTTATTCATCTCATTTGGATGGTTTATGTGATAGGGAGCAAGTGGTCACACAGCTGCTTTCTTTTAGTGAGTTTCCACAATTTGTTTAATATTGTGCACAGCATTCTTGTGCAGCTCCCATCTAGCTTATTCTCTAGGTGCCTCTTTAAGGCCCAAGTGGTGCAGCCATATAGTAGCACTGATGCAACTATAACTTGCAAGAATTGTCGCTTTAACTTGTCAGGGAAATCAGATTTCCATATGACTAATAATCTGCCTATATGAATTGTTCCACCAACTTTAGAGGCTTACCATCAAGATGCTTCCTTCATTTTTAAAACACATGAACTCAGTTTTATCAGAGTTCACATAGAGGCCGATGTTCCATGCTGTCTTCTCCTGGCTCTGCTAAATTCTCAATCATTTATTTAGGGGAATGTTAATAACCTGTGGGCACTACTACATCTGGACTCACCCAACATAAAGAGATATATAGTGTAGGTGAAGTATTGTGTTCTGAAGTCTGCAGCTTCTTTTTGTTGTTTTAATTTTGTTGGGAAGGTTACTATTAAAAAATGAAATGAAAACCCTCTTGGAACCCAATGTTGAATCCGTTTCTCTTTTCAGATATTGAAGTTGAGAATTGTGACCTGAGTGAATTACCAATGGAGACTTTGCAAATCATCGAGGCTGACAGTTTTTGGTGTACATCCAAATTATTGGATGGAATCCAAGACAATTACACATTTGCCCAACCAGGGATCCAAATGAAAGTAAATGCTCTTAAAGAGCTTATTAAACGAATTGATGGTAAGATAACATTTTTTTTCTCTTCCTCAATCTTTGAACACAAGATAACCTCTTTCAGTGGGGACGGGTAGAAATATGTTTTTCTTATAAGTAAAAGTAAAGTAGGTGGAACGGCCTATTGTTGGTATGTCAAACTGGATCTAATGGGAAGTTCCAATTCTGGAGTTCTGGGGAGTACCCCTTCATCACCATTATTCCCTGGTACACCCTAACCCAGAGTGGTAGTACCAGTTAGGGTCTCAATTATGGGTTAGATAAAAAAAAAATGAGTTTAAAAAATGTGTTAAAAAATGTTGAATACCCATCAAGAATGAATAAAACAAAATAACCCAACAAGAGTTGATGTGCTGTTAAATTTAACCAACCAACCAACCAAGTTTTTTATATAATAAAATTCATTGCGTACAGTGCTCAGGTGCACCACAACTCATCAAAGTCTCATTTATAGTACATAGAATAATGTACTAGTGTCAAGAATATGAATAACGCACAGTAATAATATACATGTATGTGTGGAGGAGGTATCAGGTATAGTTTTGTTGAATTAAAGGAAGCATGGAGGCTTTGAAAGATGCAGTGTTTCGGCAGCCTACAATGCATGCAGGCAGTTTATTCCATGCCTCAGCAACTCTGAGTGTTAAAAAATGTTTCTGAAAGTCATGTAAGCTATGCTGTTTTCTGACTTTGTAGGCATGCCCACGTGTTAGAAACATGGAAATCAAAAATGTGCTCAAGGTTGCTGTTGGTTAATGACCTTATGAGCATTTACTAAGTCAGTTGCCAGACACCGGAGTTTCAATGAATCCATTCCCAGGGCAACAAGGTGTTGAGAATATGGCAGATGCCTGATAGAGGGTATTAGTTTGGTTGCACCTCTGTACAATTTCCAGGTGGTTAATATTCTGAGTGAGATAAGGGTTCCAGATTGGTGATGCAAATTCCAAGTGTGGCTGCATTTGTTTTTTTGTTTGTTTTTGTTTTTTTTTTCCATAAAAATGCAGACAAAATAATCCCCATTTTTAAATTTTTTTTTATTGAACCTGGATTCTTGTGATTGATTTCTTTTTTTTTTTTCTTTTTTTTTTCCCAGTTCCATTGCATAAACATCTGGAGAAACACAATGTTGAATTCCTCCAGTTTGCCTTCCGGTGGATGAACAACCTGCTGATGAGGGAAATTCCCTTGCGGTGTACAATCCGATTGTGGGATACATATCAGGTAATAAATACAACTGGGATAACAAAATTTAGCAAGGTGACTTGAAATTGTTCAACCAGATTTACCTGGAGATTTCATTACAGTGAATTTTGTTAGTCAATTTTATTCTGTTTTGTTTAAAGATAAACATGCATAAATAAAATTACAATAATAAGAATATCAAAACAAACAAAAAATATAACAAACTTATCCCTCAAACTGCAGACAATTTACTTTCAAAATCAAGAAAGATTCACAGAAA
This sequence comes from Doryteuthis pealeii, assembly GCA_023376005.1. Lineage (NCBI taxonomy): Eukaryota > Metazoa > Mollusca > Cephalopoda > Myopsida > Loliginidae > Doryteuthis > Doryteuthis pealeii. Next base: position 59,754,270 of record CM042154.1, read on the forward strand.
AAATATAACAATAAATCTGACTTTCCTTCATATTTTACCGTTTGGCATAAAATAACTCTGGATGGGTTGACATGATATTAAAGTCAATTAATAGAATAGCAATAAAAAAAAAATTATGCTATGTAGAAAATAGAAAAACATGAAGTATTCCAAAAAGATGAATTTATTCTTGATGGAGAAGTCGATGTTATAACATTTTGGTTTTTAGCAAACATTCATCAGGAGTTGAGATGGAAGAAGTGTTGTGTGTGGGTAAATGTGGATGATTTAAAAAATGGGAGAATGGTGGTTGTATGTAAAGAAAGGGCCATAACTGAGTCCAGCATAGCGTTTGTTCCAGTTCACGTGGAGATTTTCCCAAGAAATGATGAAAAGTGTGGAGTGTTTCATAGGGGCACATGGTGTGCTGAAGTCAACCACTTAAACTTTAAAAAAAATCTGCATGGGTATGTGTGGATTAAAGCCAGCCAATTAACAGCTCAAACATGTGGTTACATAACTATTTAATCACCGATCTTGAAAGCCGTTCATTTGCACATATTTGACATGGACGAACGGATTTGCAACCACCAACTCTGCTCAACCAAAGGATTCTACCTAACATTAAGGAACATCAAGGAACAACCAAAGGATTCTACCTAACATTAAGGAACACCGAGGAACAACCAAAGGATTCTACCTAACACTAAGGAAACAACCAAAGGATTCTACCTAACATTAAGGATCTCCACTATAAAGTGCTCTCACTTGCAGCCTAAAAATGGCCACAAAAATCGTAACAATTTCAATGGGGAAAATTGATTTGATAAGAGTAGAATGAATTAAACCTTAAGTCAAGGTACCACTGTATCTGTTTTTGAAATATAATTGATTTTTCTCAGCTTTGAAATCAAAAGAAAAATGAAAGTTTTCTTTTTCCCCTTTTTTCTCTAAGAAAAGCAAAACCAGCAGTGAATTAGATTTGAAACCTACCAATTACCTATACTTTGTTTCAAGCAACTAAAGTTATAAAAAGTTAATTAACTCAGCTTGAGTTATTGCTTTGGATTTGTTTCTTTGTTTAATGGCAAATCAACCTTTGGGGGTTATTTAATGCCAAAGCTATCCTTGTAGAACAACAATAGTGGTAGTATTCAATCCATAATTATGTCATTTTATTGATAAATGTGTAGTTTAAAATTGGGTAATAGAGCAATCTTCTTTTTTTATTTTCTTTCAGTCTGAAATCAACGGCTTTGCAGATTTTCATCTTTATCTTTGTGCTGCTTTTCTCACAAGGTTCTCAGCAGATATTCAACGAGAAAAAGATTTTCAGGTATAACAAACAAAACAAAAACACTCTACCACATGCATTTACCCCTTTTTTTTTCATATGGGTCTTGCTCTATTATATACACAATACATTCTGATGAATGAACATTTTAACAGAAAAGAACAAAAAAGCAAAAGAAAATTTTTTTTTCTTTTTGTAATGTTTTTCCAATATTAAGGAGAATGATATTTTATTTTTTAAAGATTTGGAATATAGTTATTTACTAAGCTTAGATGTGACACAAGGCCAAAAGTATGGGGTGCCCAATGAGAATTGAACTCATTAACAATGGTCTCATAATCTAGCTTGCTAACCATTACACTGTGTGAGATACCCTAAAATTGGTAATATAAGATTTTTTTAAAGGATAAGTACATTAAAAGTGAGATCTACTCTTAATTTGAAATTCCAATAAGATCATAAGATGAATTATTTAGTTAATATATTTTTCCAGGGTATTTTTATTTGTAAACATTTTAGTTATTTAAAAGAAAAAAGGAAAACAAAAATGGATTAATTAATTTTAATAAAATTTGTGTTTCTTAAAAGTACAAACATAATAAAAAAATGAAAAGATGGGAAGAAAGGAAAAAAAGTGAAAGATTATTATACTTTTTACATATTGAACTATTTGGCAATAGCTCTTAAGTAAACATGTCCAACATTGTAATAATTAAATTATCATACCGTGGTATATCCACAGATCTTGCTAGTTAATTTTAATTTTTGAAGTTAAACATAAAAATTTAAATGCTACAGTTGTCTCCTCTTAAAAGTATTTGTTCATAGCAAATAGCATTACAACCATTTGGTTTGTTTAATGGCATATCAACCCATGTGGGTCATTTAATGCCAAAAACTGTTAGAGTGTGAGATAAAAGTTGGTACTCAAGTTTCCTTTACAAGTGTATTTTTGTAGATAGTTTCGTGGATGTATTTTATATCTGATTTATAATTTTCGGTATATTTTTATTTCTCTTAAGAAGGATAAAATGTTGTCCATGTTAGTATTCTCAAATAGATCCATCAGATTATTTGCATTGAAATGTTTTTTTCTGATAGGAGCAAAAGCTCCACATTCTATAAGTAAATGCTTGACAATGGAGGGTGTTTGACATGTTTCACACTGTTGTTGATCCTCTTTTTTGAGTATAAAAGAGTGTGCAGTTGACCTGAAGAAGGCTGGGGTGCACAACAGCTGAAACATTGTGTATATGAATAATGAAGACAACAATCCAAAAAATCTAAATTATACAAATTATAAACATATTTTTTGGGTGTGTGTGTGTGGCCATAATAGAATAACTTGAATCCAACCTGATTTTTGATATGTGATAATACCTAGGTCTGCACTCGTCCACCTTCGTTGCATAATGTCAATGACCCCATGTTTTAATGCTCTGTGCTGGCCAATTCGAAGTGTACGAGTTAGAGACAGGTTCACAAGGATGAAAAACACAAAGTTTTATAACAGGACGCTAATGGAGGAGGAAGTTGTGACACTTTGTGCAGGAGCAGAAGACGCTTAAGTCTATGTTGCCAGCTGTTAAGAAAATTATCTTAACTATAAGTCGATTGCTGGCTTTACTGATGTGGGTCTCTGCCTATTTTCTCTCTACTGCTACTGGGACGACCTCTCACTCCAATAGCTGCTCTGAAACTACTAAGGGGCTTGAGCTGGCTGAATATATGTAGATTCCACCCCTACACTTCCCCATGGATTCAACCACCCAGAAATGGGTACTTACTTTTGTTCTCAGACTTCGTATCTGCGATTTCTCCTAGAATTATAGCCATTACATTTTTTTATCAGTCTGTGTCCCCAATTTTCAGACCATTAACTTCTTCAAGACCCATTTTCTCTTAAAAGTAGCTACCTAAAGATATTATCTCTAACTGGCTCAACTTCATGGTGGTCGTACACCATTTATGACTCTATTTAACTTTATCTGACTGATCGCATTATGTTTACATATTCTATTTTCCTTTTCTTTTTTTTTCTCTCACTGTATTTTCACTTAACCATCGTCTCACATACCTCCCTCAATCATTTTTATCATTTATTCATAAATTACAAATAAAACATGACACCATGCATCACCTTTTATTACTGTCTTGAACTTTATCTAACTGATCACATTCTATTTTCCTTTTTTTTTTTTTTTTTTAAATTTAAAAAAAAAAAAAAATCTCTGACTGTATTTTCACTTAAGCATTGTGTCCGTGTCACATATAATTTCTTTTAAATGTTCAAATTGTTTTTGTTTTCCAGGGCATCTTGATGCTGTTACAGAACCTTCCAACACATCATTGGCAAAATGAAGAAATTGGAGAACTTTTAGCCGAAGCCTTCAAACTAAAATACATGTTTGCTGATGCACCTAACCATTTGCTGCAGAAATCATGAGAGCGGCTGATCATTGCTGTTGGGGGTGTTCTAGCCCCCTGCCCCTACCCCCCAAAATCTTCTTTGCAAATGGATCGCACCCCCTTCCTCTCTCTCTGTGACGTTGTTTCTTGGCCAAACTTATCGGTCAGAAAGGAAGAAAGCCAACATTTCAGGCCATTTTCTGAACTAGTCGACTGCCATCCACTGGATACCCTAATACATCACACACACATACACATGCACGCGCGCATACAAATGAACATTAAATCGTACAAATACACTTTTACATAGTACATCTCTGCACCTGGAGAAACTGCTCAACACGTATATTTCTTTTTCTTTTTTTTTTTCTTTAAAAACAACAAAAAAATATATATTTAAACAATTTTGGGGTAAATGGCATTGCTCATCTGATAAAGACATTTTTTACTTGAACCATGGTTGGTTCAAGTAAAGTCAAGAATAATCAGCTGGACCTTGGACAAGTTTTACAATCTTTGTCCCCAGCAGTGGTCATTACACACACACACACATACACATATATATATATATATATATATCTGATGAGTCTATTTATGTGCGTGTATATATATATATATATATATATATATAAGTGAGAAAAATGGAAGTGTATCTGCCAATTATGTTGAAAGATAAATGGAAAGAAAATGTTGTATGGATAAAAATTTAAAAAAGGACAAACTCTTGATCAAAACACGTGTTGGCATTTCAATGAATAAATTTTTATCCATACATCATTTTCTTTCCATTTATCTTTCAACATATATATTTTATAATACATATATGTATAATATATACACACATAAACTCATCAGATATACTGACAAAGAAGCCTACATGAACTCTACAACATACATATATACTTGTAAAATAGGGCCTATAAGGATGTGCATATGCTATACTGTTAAAGATATTTGTTAATGAGGTAAAAGTAATTGTAAAGAGAAGAATTGTGTGTGTATACACAATAATTAAATGAGATTACAGTTACAATGTCACTAGAAGCGCCACCTATATACAGTTGTTGTAACTAGAATTACTATACATGCTAAATACAGTTAGAAATATTTATTCATATGTTAACAAAGGATGAAAGTAACCATGAACAAAACCTACTTGCTGATCTATGGGATAAATTGGAAAGTGTTTTTGAAGTTTTTTTGTTATTCATATTTGTTTGAATGGATTGAACAAAATCCTTTTTGAATTTGTTTCATTCCTTAACAAATATTGATTAACGACAAGATTTTTCTAATTTATTATTTATGAAATTATCTTTTGTGAATACATATTGAGCTGAGTCTTGGTCTAGCTTCAATGCATATGTATAGATATGTATGAAGTCAATGGTGTCTTGTTACTGATAGTTTCTTGCCTATGCAGTCTCCAGTTCAATTTTATCTACATAATATATATAACTTATTAACTATTTAAGGTATCCCATCATGGCGTAATGGTTAGGAAGCTAGTCTTGCAGATTCATTGCTACTGAATTGCAAGTTCAATCCTCAAATATGTACATTATCTTTCTAAGTATATGACTTTAGTAAAGTGTATGTGTATAAAATGAATAATATATATATAAAAAGTTAAGGTACTGTGGATATGGAGTCAATGGTGCCTGGCTACTGGCACTTTCTCACCTATGCGATCTTCAGTCTAATCATATCTATATAATATATATATATAGATGAAAAAAGTGATAAGACAAACAGGAATATTTATTTTTTAATTGTTCTAAACTAGTTTCAACTTTAGATCATTGTCTGGAGAAAATTTCTTGTGAAAGAAATTGTTTTTAGAAAGTTTAAATAAGTTATTAAAATGTTTGACAGGCCACAAAATTTTGGGCAAAAATGTATTAGAAGTGGCAAGTCCATCTGGTCACTGAAAATCTTCTGTGTATGTATGTTTATATACATATATATATCAAGAAGGAATATGACACTGATAATATACTTATTAACTATTTAGGGTATCCCCTAGTGGTGTAATGGTTACCAAGCTAGTCTTGCAGATCCATTGCTACTGTATAGCAAGTTTGATCCTCGCTGGATGCCCTCATACTTGTGACCTTGTATCACATCATACCTGTGATGAACGGGTTGGGTAAATACTTACTTATTAATTATTTATAATGGATTCGATATTTTAACTGAATATGCATAGTTGATCTCTAATTTACAGCCATATATAGTTGTTTTAAGTATTTTTTTTATTAATGGAAATAAGAATTATTTCAATGGTTACACACACGCACAAATATATATATATATATATATATATGTGTGTGTGCAGTTTGTGAATAAAGAAATGTACAAGCTGATGTTTGGGGATAAAAGTTTATTAAAAAATAAAAGACCAAAATGCCTGTACTATCTGAAAATAATCGTCGATATTGTGACGAATGGCTCACCTGATAAGCTGTTAGGTGAAACCTAGGTAGGTAGTTTCGGACTCCTTAGGTCATTATATAAAGAAAAGGCTTAAATATCAGTCATATTAACAGTTTCAGATTTTGAACCAACTGAAATAATTTATGACTTTAACATGGCTTATATTTAAGCTTTTTATTTATTAATTATATTGCTCTGGATATAATTCTTAATTATACATTGAGCTCTCTGCATAGATTATACCAATTTTTAATAATTTCATATTAAAAAAGGTCCTGCTTATATTCACTCACCACTAACTTATCTAGTTTTATATATATATATATATATATATATATATATATAAGAAAAGATAACAAAGAAGATATAGGTTGAACGCATAAGCATCTGAATATGGGGACTGAAAGATTGATTATTCTAGGTCCTCTGAAATAGTCTATTATACTTTCAACCTAAATCTTCTTTATCTTTTCCTGGTATAATTTTGCTTTGTGACTGACAATAAAAGCACATATTAAGCTCTGTAAATTACAACAACTGAAAATCTACTATGTCATAAGGAAGATTTCTTCACTCAATATTTGGATTATATATATATATATATATATATATATATATAATATAACTTTTAAAGAAAGAAAGAAGATTTAACAAATCTATCTGAAGAGGCTAGACTCATTTTGAGGTTCTGGTCAAAATAAATTATTATAGTCAAATGACGGTTTAAGTTTTACTTTCTTTGAAAATTAAATATTGCTCTGTATATAATTAATCTATTAGTTATTATACATTGACCTCTCTTAGGTATTTGTAAAAAATCCTTGTATGAATCTATATGTTTGCACCTACCTGAGCATACAGTATGGTTATACAGTGAGATTTCGATGATCCCAAATAGAATCATCCCTTACTTACCAGTCAATTATCTTACATTTATATATATATATATATATATATATATATATATATATAAGCAAAATTTGTAGATAAGAAACTTATGGAAACAATAGTTTAGTTAATTGAAAAGTTATACAGAATATACATTATAAATAAGAAAGATTTACAGTTCTATTTATTCAGTGATTTTAATTTAGCACTATTATTTATATATCAATTACATAACTTTACTCAAAGTCGGTATGTATATATATTATTACCTCCAGAAATGCTAAGATTATAATATGCATTTTATTCTTCTTCTTCTTACCTGTGAGACTGGTGCAGTCTCTGCTGACCATCTGTAATTAAAATTCAACTTTCAATGGACTCTGAAAATGTTGCGCTACGTGGAAAAAAAAAAAATGAAAAATTTACTTTTTCAAAAAAAACGAAACAAAACTTGTATAAAGTTACACAAGAGAAAAAAAACAAGAAAACATATATATATATATAAATCTCAAAAGCTGAAAAAAAACTTTTTGAGTTGGCGACTTGTCAAGGCTTGCATGGTGTGAACAGCCTTCTCTATGGACGTCTTTCAATCCTTATGTACATTCAACATGAGAGCTGCTAAGATTTTGTAAGTAACACAAATACTTACATGTGTCGTACACGGACAGACTTATCGTCCCCCTCTTTTTTTTTCAATACCATTTCACTCTCCTTTGTGGTGATTCTATACAGGCCAAAATGTTTGACTTCAACACCTTATTTACTGCAAAAGGGGAGTGTGGGTAGAGGAGGGGTGGGTCTCTGCGTACTTCCTCTACCACCCAGTAGAGGCCCCCCCTCACCCCGCAGACCAACCATGTTTGTCTGTCTGTCTGTCTGTCTCTGGCAATTGTGGAGATGAGAAATTCATTAATACAACATTTTTAGCAAGATTTTCTTTCTTCTGTCTTTTTGGTATTTTTTTCTTTTCATTAATTTCTGACTTTTTTTTTTTTTTGTATTTCTTTTAAGCTAATTTCTCCTCCTGCTTTCTTCTCACCCCACCCCCATTTCTTTTTTTTTCTTTTTTCTTTTCTTTTTTTTCTTTTTTTCCTTTTTTTCTTTCTTTTTTTTTCTTTTTTTTCTTTTTTTTCTTTTTTCTTTTTTTTTTTTTCTTTTTTTTCTTTTTTTTTTTTTTTCTTTTTTTTTTTTTTTCTTTTTTTTTTTTTTTTTTTTTTTTTTTTTCTTTTTTTTTTTTTTTTTTTATTCTTTTAAAATTTTTTTCTTTCTCTTCTTCTCCTCCCCATTCCTAAACTCCTAGGATTCCCATCCCTCTCTCTTTCTCTACATCACTCTCCCTCTCCTTCCCATTTCACTTCTCTTATTTCTGTCTTTCTCTCCCCCTTCTCCCCATTTCTAGGATTCCCATCCCTATCTTTTTCTCTCTCCCTCTCTCTACACCCCTGTCGTTCTCTCCCTATTTCTGTCTTTCTCTCCCACTTTAAAAAAAAAAAAAGGAAATACAAATGGTAAATTTTGTCTGAGGGACTTTTGTACATGTTTACCATTTTACTTGGAAAAAAAAAAGAATAATTTGAGGAGTAGGATGAAAAAATTAAATAAATTTAACATAATTTTTTTAAAAATTTGGTTTGTTTTAAAATTCAAAAAAAAAAAAAAAAAAAAAGATAACAAAGACTAATTAAAGGTTTAAAAAAAAAATGAAATTTTTTCTTTTTTTTTTTTTTTTTTTTTTTTTGTTTCTGTTTTTTCAAAACTTTTATAAGAAAAAAATGTTTCAGATTGGAAGTTTAAATAATTATCATCAATGGCATTGCAGTCTCAAAAGACTAAATAATTCTTGTTCCCCTGAAGTTACAGTGCCTCCTGTGACTGAAGTCCAATGTTCGAAAAACATTCTCGACCACAGATGTCACACGTGAAGGCTGTCCCTGAAGATGTTAATGTGCCGGTGCTTTGTTGCCGCCCCTCTCTTTCTTCCCGCCCCTTTCTTTCTTCTGGACCTCTTGGCTTCATGGTGTTGCGCCAGGGTGACTTCAGACATGAGCAGTCCGCTATGGAGAGCCTGCCACCACCAAGGGTGGTTGTGAACCAAATTTTCCCAGCTGGAAGGGGTAATGCCAAAACACCTGAGCTGGGGGCGACCAATCTGTCTCTGATGAAAGCTCTGCATAGAGGATGCTCTTCGGGATTCGTCCATTATCCATAATTATATTGTGGAGATAATTATAAAGTTTTTGTGACAATTTTGATAAAAATGTTAATTTCATCTTGAAGTAAGAATGAAAAATGAAAATCTGGACTAATTATTTGCTGCTATCTTGAATTTCTGAAATTTCAACATTGGTTTCTACAATGTACCCTGCACATCCGCTAACAGGATAAAGTGCCCAACACAGACGTGCTGGACTGAGCCAACATGAACAGCATGTTCGCCATCCTCTGTGAGAGGCGCCTTTGCTAGCTTGGTCATGTCAGGAGGATGGACAAAGCTCCTGATCGGTAGTAAGACCACGCCAATGCTTCAAAGATGTCTGTAAGAAAGACCTGTCACATTAACACCAACATATGGGAGGTTGGTGCAGAAAACCGAGCCTCAGTGTCAAACAAGGCATGCAAAGGAGTGAAAAAGAAAGGAAAGTAGCCTCTACAGGAAAGAGACCCAAAAGGAAGGAGAGACAACAGATAAAGTGCCCAACACAGACGTGCTGGACTGAGACAACATTAACAGCCATTCTCTGTGAAAGGCGTCTTTGCTGGCCTAGTCATGTTAGGAGGATGGACAAAGGCTGCATCGCCAAAGACCTACTGTATGGCAAATTAGTAAAAGGCTCTCGACTGGTAGGCAGACCATGCCTACCCTTCAAAAGATGTCTGCAAGAAAGACATGAACAGCACTCCCATTCCCACAAGGAGAGCGTAGTGTTACAGCTGGAAAAAGTGTCCAACACAGACGTGCTGGATTGAGGCAACATGAACAGCATGTTCGCCATCCTCTGTAAGAGGTACCTTCACTGGCCTGGTCATATCAGGAGGGTAGAAAAAAGCCGCATCCCCAAAGACCTATTGTATGGTGAATTAGTAAAAGGCTCCCGTTCACTAGGTAGAGCACACCTACGCTTCAAAGACATCTGTGGGAGAGATATGAGGACATGCCACATTGACACCAACGTATGGGAGGTCGGTGCAGAAAATTGAGCGGCCTGGCTCCTTAATATCAAACAAGGCACAATGAGGAGTGAAGCAGAAAGGAGAGTAGCTCACACCATCCCCAGCAAGCATCACTTTTGAGTGCAGTCTGTGCACCAGAGACTGCCCTTCAAAATTTGGCCTGCTCAGCTACTCATGCAGATATTAAAAAAAAAAATTTTGGACACTGTGACATCGTCTTTAGGAGACGGAAGGATGCCATCATAACATCGGTTTGTAGAGAATCTTAGTTGAATAAAAGATCTGTAGAATATTCAACAAAATAATAACAAAATGGTCAATAGGGTTTCAAATCCTACCTACCTACTTGATTTGTTTTGTATTTGTTACTATCAGGCTGCAGTTAAGCTAGCTCCTATGAAGTACTCTTGATTGGGTCTTTGGCCCAACAATGACACTACATGCATTGAGTAATTATTAAATTTTATTAAACTTGTTTCCAAGTTATGAAAATTGTTATACAAAAAAATTTGTCATGAACCAAAAAAAAAAATAATTGAAAACTTTTATTAAAACTTGGGAATCCAAAATTTCAGGATTGCAAGCCTGGATTTGGTCTGGAATGTTTTTAATTTGGTCACTGCGTCGCCCTATTCCAAAATGGTATGATATGTTGGGCTACAGCTTCTAGGAGTAAACTTGCAAAAATCTCACTCTCATTCATTTACATAGATTTTATTTATTTATTTTTTTTAAACATACAAGATTTTAAAAATGTTCTAATCTTGAAATAGATGAACGGCAAGGTTGTTCACGTAGTGAGTTTTTAGTGTAAACAAGTGACATGTGCAAGATCTGCTGTCAGCGGTTTACAGTAGGATTGCAGTGGTGGGAGATCCACTGTGAGCAGCTTAAAATAGGCAAACAGTTAGATAGATCCTAAGTGTAATTTCAAGTTTTTTTTTCCCCACATTTTTACGGTACATAAATGAGTAACCTCCCCTTGTTTCTTTCACTTTGAGGAAGCATTATGTTTTGGTCGGCCATTTTCATTTCACCATAAATATACACTGAAAATACGAATTTGTTTGAATCAATGCAACTCCATGTTTTAACACGAAAATATCATAAAATGTGTTCTTAATTGTGCTTGTGCATTATTTGAAGTGAACTTAATTGTTATTAAGAACACATTTTTTGATATTTTTGTGTTAAAACATGCAGTTGCATTGATTCAAACATTCGTATTTTCAGTCTAGATTTACAGTGAAATGAAAATAGCCGACCAAAACATAAGGCTTCCTCAAAGTGAAAGAAACAAGGGGAGGTTACTCTCATTTATGTAACTAATGTTCAAATTACCCTGATCTATTAATTTGAGAGACTTGTGTGTAGATGCCTCTGTAGTATTTCATTGGTTGTTAGTTCTATGTGGTTTAAGCTTGCTCGTATTATTGTCTAATCCGCATTAAAACTGTTTCTTTCTTCTTGTGGGCTGGTAAGCTGAAACGGAATTTAGGATAACTTTAGGGTAAGACTTTTATTAATTGATTCACACTATTGCTTTGAAGAAGAAACACCTATTGACTTGCTTGGGAAAATATTTCCCCTCAAAGTCGTGAGGTAAAAAGACAGAGAAACCATTTTGGCGTGAATAATTCAGGGTTTTTCTGCATGTGCCCAGAGGGCTCTTCCTGTCTCAGGCCTTCTGGGAGTTTTTTTTTTTTTTTGTGTCTTTTTATTTATTTTTTTAATGTTTAATTTTTGTTTCATTTATTTTCATTTTATTTTTATTAATCACCACACCTCTATCTTGTTTAAAACACATGATCTCCGTTTTATATGAGCTCGCATAGAGGCCAATGCCTCTTGCTGTCTTCTCTAGGCTATGCAGCAGAGATTCGGCTTGTGCATGTGTATTTGTGAGAAGTGTTGAAGATTTTGATCTTGGTAATTATTGTTTTCTTTAAACAACACACGTTAGACTGACCACCATATTTATTCCTACATAAAAACATATATAAAAGTAAGGGACATAACTGAGTATTTACAATAATCAAGTTAGATAACTCAACAATTATGAACCACCATGTTGATCTTGGGAGATTTTTGACAAGTTGACTTTATAGTAATAAGGTCTCATTTATTTTATTAACTTTGATATGTAGAAATAAGAAGAAAAAAAACAGTATTCCAAAATGATAAATTTATTTTAGATAGTGAAGTCAATGTTAAAATATTTTGATTTTATTCATTTTCTTTTTTTAAACCTTCATCGAAGACAGTCGCAGTAATTAGAACTTGGGAATTCAAAATTTCAACCCAGAATATTTTTAATTTGCTCACAGAGTTGATCTGATTCCAAAATGGTATGATATGTTGATCTATGGCCTCTTGTAGCAAAGTTGAAAAAAATGTAACACACTGAAAGTAGCATTTATTATTAGAGAAGGATTACGGTTCCAGATTTGGCACAGAATGTTTTTACCTTGCTCACAGAATCGGTCCGATTCCAAAGTGGTATGATGTGTTGGGCTATGGCCTCTAGGAGAAAAGTTGAAAAAATGTAACACTGGCAGTAACAGTTATTATTAGAGAAGTATTACGGTTCCTGATTCGGCACGGAATGTTTTGAACTTGCTCACAGTCGGACCAATTCCAAAGTGGTATGATGTGTTGGAGCAAAGTTGAAAAGAATGTAACACACTGACATTCACATTTATTATTATAGATACAATGTTTATTAAGATATATTTAAGTCTTACAATCCAAATTAAAAAAGTATGATATTTTGAGGTATCACATGTGTTTCAACTGAGGATGGGGGCATTCATAGAAATGGTTGGTTGGAATTATTAACACGAATTAATGTTGGAACCAAATTATAAATTCGTGTTTTGTCTATTTCTTTTGTCAGAAGATCAAGTGACAACCTCTTCATTTCTTCACCCTCACTCTTCAACAATTACTCTTCAACATATACCCATTTCATATTGGATATATAAATAGTAAGAGGAGAGGATTGATTTTAATGGCATGTCAACCCATCCAGGGTTATTTTATGCCAAGTGGTAGGGGGATGGTCAATTTTATTGTTATGTCTTTTTTCAAGGATTCATCTTCCCACATGAAGTGGCCGATGGAGATAGTGCTGTCCTAGATCGACAAGCATGAGAACACAGTGATTGACTGATTGATTGATTGATTTTAATGGCATGTCAACCCATCCAGGGTTATTTTATGCCAAACGGTATGTTGTGAAGGATGGTATAATTTATTGTTATGTCTTTTTTTCAAGGATTTTTATTGATTTTGACAGTAGATTGTTTGCAGTTGTTTGTTGCTAAGTGGATTGGAAATCAGTTTAAGGGATAAGTTTATAGGGTAAAGCTCAAGTTTGTTATGAGCGATAGTTTCGTAGAAAGTTTTTTGTCAAAATTTTCATAAACAATTTTTTTCCTATTTAACCCATTGATGGACCGTAACAGGTACTACCACTCCGGGTCAGTGTGGACCTAGGAGCAATGGGGATGATGGAGTGTTCTACATTCTTTGTCGCTTGGCCATTTTCTTCTTCTGGACTGATTCTTCCTTCTTAAAGGTCATTACCTGTTAATAATATAATCTCAGATTTTGAATCTTCAATGCCATTAAAACCTCACTTTCACACTTTCTCACACACACACTCACTCACTCACTGCCTTTCTTTCATTCACTCATTCTATCACTCTATCTTACTCTCCCACTCTATCACTCTTTCTTACTCTCCCACTCCCTAATTCATTCACCCACTCACTCTCTCACTCGCACTCACTGTCTCTCACATTCTCACTTACTTTCACTGGACCATTTTCTCACTTTCACTCAAACACTCTCTCTCTCACGCACACAAACTCTCTCTCTCTCTCTCTCTCTCACACACAGTGACTCATTGCCTTTCTTTCGTTCACTTATTCCGTTTCTCTCTCTCTCACTCCCCCTCCCATTCATTCACTCTCACACTTACTCTCACTCTCTCCCACCCACTCTATTATTCACTCACTTGTACACTCACTCATTGAATAAAAAGGTTTAATTCTAATTTGAATTACCTTTGTTACTGTAGTCACCCATTTTGTTCCCCTCACCAAAAAATAAATAAATAAATAAACAACAGAAAACAAAAAACAACATTTGGTTATCACTTAGGCTTTTATTTGTACAGCAAATTTGGTTGATTCATGGACAGAGATTTTTGAATGTGAATTTTTTTCCCCCTCTCTTTGGAGTTTGGGTCAACAAAATAACAGATTTAGATCAGGCATAATTTTGATATTTTGGACTGTTGTCCTCGTCTTTATTGTGGTATGTATAAACACAACATTCAGGCCGCTGTATGCTTAGATTTTGTTCAGGTGTTCCCTGTTTACCTTAGACTAAAGTCGTCATCATCAGACAATAACCCTGAGTTTAAGAATGATTTCGAAGTAGGACCGAAGATACAGTGGCCCAAACATTGTTTATACCTACCACAATAAAGATGAGGACAACAGTCCAAAATATCAAAATTATTCACATCAGGCCTTATCTAAAAAAATACAGACAAATTAGATCAGGCAGTCATAAACATTTTCTTTAATATTTTTATCTGAAATCGATGGAAAAATCAAAGACTGATTAAAAAAATTTATTCTCTTTGAAAATTCTTCAATTAGCAAACTCTCCAGCCATCACAAGGTGACATAATGAAGAGATACTTTTTATTTTCTCTGCTCATCTTTGCCTACCCAATCAGTTTTTCAAAACAAAACAAAAAAAGCATTTACTAGAATTTTCTAAATTTAACTTAGTATTATAGTAATCAAAGTAAAGTCTATGTAGTAGCCTATTGTGGGGATCTGCCAAATAGTGAAGGAGTCTATCCCATTTTCACTAGCACTAGACAGGGAGATTATTTTGCATCTGAGTTGGAGTGCAACACTTCCTATCAGCTCCCGACTTTACCACACAGGTCTAAGCTGTGCTACTCATGCGCTGAGTTGGCAAGAACCAGTATAAAACCTGAAATCCAGTGGTTTCAAGTCGAATACTCTACCGACTGAACTAAACATTTACAAATTTGTATAATTTTAATCTATCATTAATCTTTTATTTAATAAAAGTATAAAGATATAAAAAAAAAGATAATCTGTGGAGTGGCCTATTGTCAGTATCAGGCAAATAGTGAGGGAGTCTATACCCTTTTTGCTAGTGCTGGACCAATAAGATTGTTTTGCTAAGATGGAGAGCCACACCTATCATCAGCTCCCCACTTTACTGCACAGATCAGATTACCCAAGCTGTGATACTCATGCGCTTGCCGAATGCTCTACCAAATGAGCTAAACAGTAAATAAATAAATCTTTCAAATAGGTTTGGTTTGGTTTCTTTGTTTAATGGTACATCAACCTTCATGGGTTATTTAATGCCAAAGCCACCCTTGTAGAAGAATAGTTGTAGTAATATCTAACCTATAGCTGGGAATTAAGGGGGTTAATACCTTTCCCAAGGGTAAAGTTAAAAAATGAATGTAATAGCACGACTGTAGTACAAACTTTCTTACTATGATTGTTACAGTCCCAGAACCTTAGCCACTATACCATCGGAACTCCTCCTTTCCAAAGTAGGGGGGGGGCTGTTTACTTAAAAAAAAAAAAAAAACTAATTCAAAATTTTTTGCATTTTACCTGGGATTGAACACTGACCTATGGCACAAAAATACATTAACTATTTCAACTCCAAAAATTTATCTTTAGATTGGGGATTAAAATAAAATAAACAAAAAAGACGAAAACTCCCATGAGCCTTCACAGGAAGAACCCTCCAAGAATGTGCGGGGGGGGGGGAAGGAGCCACTTCCAACCCCCAAGAGAATTTCTTGACCATTCTGACTTAGGCCTTAACGGTGTCTGGACACTATTCCTTGTCCCATGGTGGCTATGACCGGTGAATAAAGCCTAAATCATAAAACCACCTTTTGTCTTTGTCTCTTTTCTTTCCTTGCATTCCTTTCTTTTCAGCGCAACCACCAAGTAAGATGGGGTTAAGAGCAAAACTAAGAATATGCACCAAAAATAACCACAGCCACCTTTTTAAACCTAAAACCTCTTGCCACCCCACCCCCCATAAGATACAGTGTTAAAAAAATATGGTCATACATTTTGACTTGATTGATTTTTTGCTGTTTGAAGGCGTTTTTCCCGAAAAGGTAATGCTATATGAAAGCGATATTTTAAAACCCCCCCCCAAGACTTTTCTCAACAAGTAAATTTAAATATTTTACCCCCCCCGCTCTTTGAAATATTTTTTTTAGCAGATTGAAGGCGTTTTTTTTTTTTTTTTTTTTATTAATTTCTTTTTATTTTCATTCAAAACAACTATCATGCAGGAAAAACACCTTCAAACAGCTAGGGAGTTCATAGCATCTGTCGGATCTTGAGCAAGCACCTCTTAGCGTTTTTTAAAGTAGGAGGCTAGGACACATTGATGCGATAATACCTGATTTTCCTTAAATTCAATTGTTTTATAATATAATTAAGAGGAATTCTTTGAAGTTTACACATTTATTTTCACCAGAAAGATGAACTGAGGAAATGTCTATACAGTTTGCTTTTTTGGTGGGGGAGAGGGAAGGGTTGGACCAATTTGAATTTGTTTTTCCTTCATGGCAAATCAATACCAAACTTCCTTGTCTTTCCTATTAATTCATAATATACCGTGTTTTACATTCAAGCAATTTTTCTTTTTCAAATAAATGGCTCAATTCGAAAGTTAGTGAATTTTTTAACCTATGTGGGCGACACAATAATGAAAAGTTTCTTTTTGTTGTGAGGAATGTAAAAGAAAAACCAATTTAGTTATTTCTAAAGACCTCTCCCGCACCTGATATATAAACCCATTAAAGGCCAAAGAATATATTCACTAAAAGACATTGGTTTGAAAAATAGGAAGAATAATAAAAAATATTTGGATCAAGTATCTAATAAGCACCCCAGCTAAGACCAGTAGGCAAAAGGACAGTTTTTGCTTTTCACCACAAATTTATGATTTTTTTTACATTAGAATTTTACTCTAAGATTTAAAAAAAAATTAGTTCATGTTTATTAAAAAAAAACAGACACGTTTTTATATCAAAATAGTTTTTGATTTTAGTAAAAAAACAAAATTCAGTCTTATGGGAAAATCCCAAATCACACTCAATCACGCTGGCACACGAGCATTACTTTAATAAATCAGTTTTGCTTATTAATCAGAATTTGATGAATATTTTTCAACACTTATAATAATCTTTTTTTAAAAATTATGAACAATTGAGAGGTTTTGAAATAAATTTTATATATTTAAAAAAAAATCTAAAACCGTGTCTTTAATATAAAAACATGGCTTTGGTTTAAAGTTTTATGATTAAAAAAAAAAAATTGCTATTGAATCAATAACAACATGAAATATCTAATTTTTTTATTAAAATCAAAAACTATTTTAATATAAAAACATGTCTTTGGTTTGTTAATAAACATGAACTAGAGTAAAATTCTAATGTCAAAAAATCATCTTGTTTTATTTAAAAACAACCAGAAGTTTGTAATGAAAAGCAAAAACTGTCCTTTTGCCTACTGGTCTCAGCTGGGGTGCTTATTAGATACTTGATCCAAATATTTAATCTCAGAAATAACAGAAACCAATGGAAAAGTTGATTTTGAATTTATTTATTTTTGTAAAAAGATTTGAATCATATGATTGATTGTTTTTGATTGAATTTTCGAAAATTGAAAAATTGCCTTTCCACGGTATTTTCATAACTTTTCTATTGCATTAGAATTTTGGTTTCTGTACCAAAGATGCGGATATTCATTAAGCCTTGTATATTATCTACTTGAAGAAGAAGAAAAATGGTAGATAATAAAAAGCAGAAACTTATAAAACATTTTCTATTTCAATAAGAATTAAACAGTCTGCTTTTATAAGGTGTTATTGGATAATATCTTAATTCAGGTGAAATTAAGAAACTTAGGGACAAGGAAGTTTTATATAGAGATATAAATATTTACCAACCCCTCCACACAAGCAGGATGTGACACAAGGTCAATTTCTTAAGCGGAGTTTAACAGGTTTGAATTAGTTTTCCTTCTCCTAACCAAGGTTAAAAAGCCCCAGTCTGCTTTACTATTCACCCATAGCTTTCCCAAAGGTATTAGTGCTATGAGAAATGCATAGAGATATAAGTAATGATAAAAATAAAGGGGGGGGGGGACGTGCATGTGAGAAAATTGCATTTTGATATTTAAAGATGAATAGAAAATTTGCCAATCAAAATGTTATGTGCAAGGACGTTTGAAAAACTGAATATTTTCATCTAAAACAAACCCTTAGTTCATTTTATCATCAAAAAAAGATAAATACAGTTTTCTGGTTGACCTACTGTAATGACAAACAATATCACTGATAGACTTTGGAAAGCTTTGTTCTACTTGGAATAACTGGTACACTATTTCAGAGTTTATATAATCTAGTATTCACTCGTGAGTTCTCCAAAGGGGAGGTAATCATTAAATAGGGTAGGTAACAATCAATTACTTATTACACCCACTAAGGTTCCCTTCTTTGATTATTACATGTTCAATGTTAAACTAACACTTCTCAATTTTCCATCTATCTTGACATTTCTTATTTGAATTAACCCTCAGCCAATCTTATTTTCTCTTTAGTTACTGTAAAACTTTTCTGACTCCACTTGATTTAACTGGTCACCCCTCCACCTCGTATTTATCCATTTCCATTTTTTTTAATGGCATCCAGTTTTATATTCAATTAATCTAGATCCAAAATTTACCATCATATTAATTTTCTACGTACAGGTCAACTTATATCCGCACATTATTTCCCATGTTTATCATAAAGCTTTTGATTATCTCCCTTGTTTATAAAAAAAAAAGCTTAAATTAGTCTGGCCCAAGGTCACAAATGTGGGGATCAACCGAATTCAGCAGTAATTCTCTATTCAAGAAAAAACAAAAAAAAACTTAATACGCGTTTTCCGTCACAAAGTTAATAATTTTTGTTTTATTTTAATCCTAATTTTTTAAACATGGCTTCTTTAATGGTTGTAGATTCTGAAAATGACCGGAACGTTGGTATCAACAACAGCAAAACTAAGCTGGAAGATAGATGCATCTAATAAATCCAGGCACCTTCATGTAGATATTATTTGCAGTCTCCAATTGAATTTATTCTGTTCTTTAACCCATTTTTTGTTCCCCCCAAAACCTTGTTTCCTCCACCCTATCCACCTCACCCATCCCAAATAAACCTCTTGTATAGATATCCCAAAAATCTAGTTCAGCCTCAGATTTTTCAGCCTCAAAATTTCTTCTTTGAATTCTTCCCATGTTTCCCACAATTCCTTAAATTTGATTTTGGGACATTTTGTTCAGTTTGACAAAAATCACTGGTACCCCTACCCCACTCGACCCAAACCAATTGCTGTAGACTCTTCATTTCAATTTCTCATTTTATTCACCCTCTGACTTATTTTTACTCTTTTCCCTCTTTTTTTCATTAGATTACATTGAAATATTTTATTCAATCTAAGAACTGCCCATCAATTCAACCATCTTGTATTTTTCACTTGTTTTAACCATTATCTGAGCCCCGCCCCCCTCCTGATATCACGTTGAGAGAATTTAAAGTGTTAACATATATAAATTGCATTGGTTGTAAAATTATTAAGAACAACAAAAATGAGTTTTCTATATTATTTGTTTACCGCTCAAATTTCCCACTCAATTTTGTCCCCCATTTCTTTAATTTCCCATTTCAACTCATTCTCAGTCACAATTTTAGAATGAATAATTTTAAATTCTCTTGATATCCACCCCATTTAAATTCGTCAATTCTTTCTGATCCAATCCAAAAAATTCTTCAACTCCTCACAACGACCTACCCACCAGTTTTATTTAATTTGTTTCTTTCTAAGCCACCCCACTGTCAACTTCCCTAAGTACACAAACCTAGACTTGTCATTTTGATTTTCATTTGGGCCCAACACAACCCCGTTTATAACTATCTCCAACATTACAGGCTTAACAAATCTCTAAAAAAAAACTGTCAGACTAAAAAAAAACAGAAATAAAAAATAAAAAAACGGATCAACCAAAAAACCCAACTATAAAAAATTTAAAAGTTTTGAAAAATTAAAAAAAAAAATTTAAAAGATTGTCTTAAAGTTAAAAAAATTGAAATTAAAAAGTTGAAATTTTTAAATTTTTTACAAATTTATAAAGTTTAAAAAAGAAGTTTAAAAATTTAAAAAAATAGTTTTTAATAATGCCCCATACTTGTGACCTTGTGACAAGTGTGCTGTGTTAACACCTACAGTTCTTCTACAAGTATGGCGTTAAATAACCCATGAAGGTTTATATGCCATTAAACAAAGAAGCCAAACCAATCTAAATGAAAAAAAAGTATAAACAATTAAAAAGACAAACTTACACTAAATAGAGGAGGGTTTGGTGGGGCCACTGCGGGTGTCCAGTGAGCTTCGGCCCTGGACCTTACAAACTAACATCGTTGATCCCAGGGTCCATCCCCACAGACAACACCTACCCCTCGATTTAATGGGGCAGGGCTGGGTTTATTGCCTGGTGCCTGAGGCACCCCCTTGAGGGAGAATGCCAACGGGATCAACACATTTTTTGCACCTGCCACATCATGAGCTTTGGTTCGTGGGGGGGTCCCACATTAATAAGGCCTTGTGCCTAACCCATACACGTGGGGTATGTGGTAAATATACCAGTATAGCCAATGCAGCAAAGTCAGTCTGAATATTATTCAGCTAGTTAATCTACTTTAATCGTAGGCTATTTTGTGACTATGAGCCAGTCCATCTGTTAGAGTGCTGAAGGGGTGTTAGCTACTCTACAACACTAGGTGAATGCTCTGCCAACTGAGCTAAACCCTTTTAACATAAATTAATGCGCTTCTAAAATCATTGATCCAGAATCCAAGAATTTATTTGATCAGTCCTGTACTTTTCACCCGTTTATAAAAACAGAAATAATCAAACGTTAGTAGCATAAATATTAGTAAAGTTAGTATATTGTGGTCACAATGGTAGCAAAAATAATGATGATAGCAATTATTATCAAAACGGAAAAATAATGTGATAATAATTTTATTAAACCAGTAACGACGCCAGACAACAGGAGACGCCGACCATTTTCTTCCAATTCAGAATGTGTACTTAGATCCATATAATTTTCTTCTTCATACAGTCACCTACCAGGGATGATACCACAGTTTTGGTTGTAAAGGCAGTACTGCTACCCCTGGTGCCACCAGCGGTGGAGTTATAAACATTTTGCTCTTTATATATTTTTGCTTCTTTATATATTTTGATGATTTTGAGATATTTTACAGAGGAGAGTGATTCAATGAATAAAATGAGGTTGTGAGTTTCCAATCCAAATGTTTTTTTCCACTTGAATGTTCGTTTAAATTGTAAAATTAATGTCAATATTTAAATAAACGTTTTTTTGTTTTTTTTTGGAAGACAAGATGGAAAGGAATGATGACCATATTTCTTAGCTGTATCCAAGGAAGCGACAATCCGGAATTACCGAAAAGAGCACCAGACTTCTAACATTCTACCAAATCATTTTTCTTTTTTTTTTTTTTTTGCTTTGTCGAAAATTCAGCTTTAGTCTGGTAGGGCCAGTTAATTATTGGCAGGGAAAGTTTGAAATATGATTGTGTAGTGCCAGACTATTAAAAGCATTCCAAGTCCGTGCATTGTATTTGGACTTAAACACTGATCTCTGACGATGGAAGTTAAAAACACAACTATCTCAACCACCAAGTAGACCCTACGTATATGAATACATTTGTTTTTCAATTAAATGATTATGGCTGCCTGAAAAAAGAAAAAAAAAGAAACCTTATATCAATGGCCATTTTGGGGGGCTTGCTTTACTCAAGGGGAATAACTATTTGTTTAAAACTTTAATCAAGGGAAACAACTCTTTGTTTCTTTAAACAAGTGAATAAATATTCCACTTCTTATCATCGTGAAATGGGATATTTTTGGTGTTAATTTAGTATGCAATCAACGTGTGATAACTAATAGATGATACAAACAGGACCTGTTGATATACAACAGTATGATGATTTAATTATTACGACATTTGATATGCTTACTTAAGAGCTATTGCTAAAAATACTTTAATATGTAAAAAAAACTATAATAATCTTGATTTAACTCTCGCTCGCTCTTTTTTCTTTATTTCTTTCTTTTCATCTTTTCATTATATTTGATTGAAACCGATTATCGTTATCGCTCCCGCGCGCTTACCCCCTCTCTATCTTACAGTACTCATTTTCTTTCTTTCTTATAGTAATTTTTTGGTGTAGCGTGTCCTTTTTCTTCCCTTCCTTTCTTTATGATAAAATCGGAATTGTCCATTATTTAGCTGATGTGACGACACTCATAAGAAATAAGAATTCGGCGGCTAAGCAACACCAGGTAATCAGGATTTACATTTTTGCATTAAATCTTGGACGATTTGGACGGCCTCATTTTTAACCAGAGGGTATTGAAAGATGATAATGGTCGTACTTTTAAGGAACGCGAATATTAATATATAGATCATTATTATCTATTTTAAAAAAATTTTGGATGATATATATTTAATTTGCCTATAAATCAAATAAATTATTTTCAAATTTGTATAATTTTAATTTTTTAAATGAATGTGTAAAATGTAATAAAGCCAGGATAAATAAATGATATGCAGATGAACAGAAACGGATACATCCCTTCCCCCACCCCGGGACCACACGCGGAAGTAAGGGGACCCATTATCTCTTTCGCCGGATATATCACAAGGATACGCACGTCTATTTTTCGTGTCCCGTTATGGGAAGCGTTTTAATCTAGTCTCGTAAGTTGTGAGATAGTAGTAATGAATTGAATTTATGATAGAAACGATTAACCTTTTCTTTCTCTCTTTCACTGCAAAGGCCACACTGAGCGAGCAAGAAATAAACAACCCCTTAGGCCTATCTGCAACACACTATTCTTTAGTATGTTTTTTTTTAAATCCACTACATATGTTGAATGTTGATTGCGACCTATTAGGTACCCAACCTAACACAAAGCTACATTTTATGGCACCGTGACTATACTGTCACGTAGACTACATACCAAAGTAACACCAATTTAAATCCTTATGTTATAATGTGGAAAACATCTGATATGAAAATTTATACTAAAATTAAAATTGATACTACAACATTTAATAATAGTATTAATGCCGTAACATTGTGTGAATTAGTAAAAAAACAAAACAAATTGCATGCCATTCGTGTATATATATATATATATATATATATATATATATATATATATTTGAATGCGTATATATATGGACGCTTAGGTACAACTTGTATATACAACAGGGCTTGTCGATTTTGAAACTGTAACGTCTCCCATGAGGCATTTAAATATACTGTAGAGACTAGGTCTCTTTTTTGTTAGTATTTAATTACTTCTCTATCTTTTAACCCAACCAATAGTAATTCCCCCATTAAAGTAATCGATTTCATATTACCAATACACAACTTTTGCTGTTTGTGAGAATTTAATTTTTTTTTTTAAATTAAAAGTCAACTTATCCTAATATATAAGCTGAAGTTGTACCTAAGCAAACATTTTTCCAGCTTTACTAAGTCTGACACAAGGCCAATGTAGTGGAGTAAGCAATGAAGGTCAAATTTATTACACCAGCGAATTGGTTTTAAAAACTATCTCACTTTAACTATCCCTCTCCCATAGCCGCTTATAACAAATGTGTTAGAGAGAGAGAGAGAGAGAGAGAGAGAGAGAGAGAGAGAGAGAGAGAGAGAGAGAGGGGGTGTGTGTTAAAATACACATGGTATAGTCAGTAACGAGACCTGTGAATATTTCATGTATCTCCATGTCCTCACTTCAAAACAACCGCATTTTATATACATATTGATATACATACTTATGTGCATTGACTACAGGGTGATTGAAAAATAACTCCCTATTTTAAACCATTTATAATCTTTTTATATACAGAGATTCTGACAAGTACACGTCCTGCGTTCCTGACTCATAAAAATCTAAAAGGACGCAGTAAAATCCTATCCATGCGTCCCGATGTTTTTCATTTTTCTTCCCCCACCATTTCAAGCTAACTGTTAATACATTTCATTAGTTTCTTAGAAATTAATTACCCATGATAGGTCACAAGGTACGAGTTGTTTCTCCAGATGATAAATAAAAACCCTACAATTTATTAAGAAACTTTAGTTGGGGCCCATAAATTTTCCCGGGCACTCATTTAAACTGAAATGTCTATTAAATCCATGTTGCTGGTGATGTTTCTTCACATTTTGCTATTGTTGTTTGTGAATGACTGAAGCACCATTTTCCTATGACTTTTTTCTTTGGGGTTTTGTTGAAGGATCAAGTCTACTCTACGAAACTAACAACGACAAGAACTTGAAGGACGAATATGAGAATCTATTTCTGACATTCCACAAGAGTTCCTGGGAAGATCAATTGATGCGATTCCCGATTATAGAATTTTAAATAAAACTCCATGTTATGTGTGTCCTCATATTCAATTTTTGTAAAAATAATGATTCAGAAATAAATTATAAAATTGTTGAAATAGGGAAGGGAGTTACTTTACAATCACCCTGTATAAAAAAAAAAAACAATCAGCACAAAATCTACAAGGAGAATATAAAATTTGAATTTCAACTGAAATCTTGTGGTAAAATATTTTACATACGTTTCTGCCATCGATAGAAAAAGAATGAGTGGGTTTAAACTATATATATATATATTATATATATATATATATTATATATATAAACGGAATATGTCAATAAGTGTGTATGTAAAATATTATCAATAGCATAATTTGAATTGATTAAAGATAGACTAATCCTGAAAAACGTTCTTGTGGGTCATCAACATTTCATTAGGAAACCAGAAAATGTTTCAGTGATTTCGTTAAGAATCGCAAATTTATTGATGGTGATGTGAATAGACATTGAAATATCAATAAAATATATTTGCTTTGTATTTTAATCAAATATTGGTTTCCTTCAAGTAACGTTTTTCCAGTTGTTTTCATAGGTTGTAAATATATATATATATATATATATATATATATATATATATATATATATGTGTGTGTGTGTGTACACGAAGTATACAAAAGTTTCCATAAGTGAAATGGGGTGTCCACTTTTACACACACACACACACACACACACACACACACACACACACACAGTATATTCAAGAAGTAGAAAATAAATCTGACGATGTATAAATATAATATATGAAAAATGAAATATTCAAACGATGTATTCAATGTTTTGATCTATACGGCCATCTTCCAAGCAGTAGAATTGTAGTTTAGTTTTTTTCCAGATGTAATGTAAAACCGCAATTATTCTACTCTGAAGATGGTAGTGTAGACCGAAACATTGGCAAGATTCATATAAAGAATACATTTTTTGAATATTTTGTTTTTCCTGATCATTTATATATATATATATATATATATATATATATATAATAATTATCAAGTTATTTTGTGTTAGGAATTATTCCTAGCTGGTCCTTTTTTTAACAACGGAATGTTAAAATTGGTATAGTCAAATTTGAGAGCTCAATGTACAATAATTCTGGAATTATATAGAGCAATATATCTACTAAAGAAAAAGGCTTAAATACTGGTCATATTAGCGGTTGTAATTTTTAAAAAACCCATTTGTATATATATATATATACATATATATGTGCTTGTTCAGATCGCTAATTTTATTGACAAATTTTTTCAATAAAAATCTTTCGACCAACTTAACACCTTTCAAGACGATAACATCAAAAGCATTGTTAGGAAACTTGAAAGAAAAAAGAAAGAAAAAAACACCCTAGCACCTATATGATTGCTCCAACCCTATTGCCTTATGGCAAACCCCAACCCTTTTTATCATATATGTGCTAGAGGATGGTAGCCGAAGGTCTCAGTTTTATCTTTTTTATCTTTTTTTTTTTTTAGGGGTGGTAGTTTTTTTGTATGTTTTGTCCTTCTTTTTATTATTATTATTAATATTATTTCACCCCATTCGAGTTTTTCACACCTGCCGTAGGTGGTTCACTGGAGGCTGGGTGACAGGAAGTCTCCTCAGGTCTCCAGGATTCTTCAACAATGCTGTAGTCTGGATGTTATCGAGCCTTCCTCTGATTTACAATTCACCCAGACTCTTTTACAGACCCCTGGGGATTGTTCCAAGGTCCCCAATTACAATTGGTACGACCTTCACCCTCATGTTTTCTCAGTTCTCTAGCAAGGTCCAAGTATTTGTGGATCTTTTCGCTCTCTTTCATTTTCACTGGGTATAACGTTAAACTTAAAAACAATAAGGATTCTATTATGTTTAACCAATTTGTTTGAATGTACACACACACACACACACACACACACACACACACATATATACATATATATGGGTGGAAATAAATTTATAACCACTAATATGACCAATATTTAAGCCTTTTTTAAAAAGATATATAATATATTTAATATATATATATATATATATATATATATATGTATTTTGATATGGTGTATTTGGATATGTTCATGATTATTTATAGGTGAAGGTGTTAAATGGCAGTTGGTTGTTCACCTGTCGATGCTGCTGATACTGCTGCTCTGTGTGCTGATTTCCGTCTCAGAAACCAAAGGATGTCCAGAACTGAACCGGGAAAAAAAGAGAGAAAGAAAATAAAGAATTTTAGGAGAATTGGTTGGTTGGTTGGATTTAACGGCATATCAAACTTTTTTTTGGTTATTTTATGCCGAAGATGTCTTGTTTATTCATTCTTGATGTGTATTCAATTTCTTTTTGAGCTCAATTTTTGGTTAAATCGAACTTAACGGACCTAATTCCAGCCATCGAATTTCACCCCGACAAAAGAAAAAATACCAAAAATCAGGGAATAAACCGAATTTAATGAAATTTTCAGTGTAGATATATTAATGAATAAAAGATATAATGCACCAATTATTTTGTTTAAAAAACTTTAACATTTTTCAGGTCAGTTAACTTTCAACTACGTATCTTTGAGGTGTAACACAGATTCTCAAAGATACATGGTTCAAAGTTGACAAAACTTTCGGACCACCTTGTAGATTAAGCGTCATGATCTGAAAGTCTTGTCCTCTTTACATAATTTTTTGTTAGAGGTAAAATAATTACATAAATTATATATTATTTTATCACAACAAGAAATAATGAAATTTAAAACAATATGTAGGGTTGACAAGACTTTCGGACCACACTGTAGATTATGGTACAGCATGGTCGGAAAGTCTTGTCACCCTTACATATTTTTAAGAGTAAAATAATTACATAATATATCTATATATAATGGAGATTATTTGTCTGTCTGTAACCGAAACTATGTCACTATCAATGTCACAAATTCTCTTAGTTATTTACGTTATATTCTCAATGGTTCATTATTTAATCTTAATTAGCATCGCATTTACTAACAATGTCTCTATTAATGTCTAGCTGAGATAGTTTTGCCTCAAAACAGCCCATATTATCAATGTGTTTAAAAGCTTGCAATGTGTGTTATATAGCATTTAGAAATAAAGGTTTACATGTATAATAATGTGAGTAATTTGTTATACCAGTTTTAACAAAAACGTGTTTGATAAATAATTACTTGGTGCTATTGATTTCTAATATTATTGTTTTATTCTCAAAGGTATCAAATTCAATCCTATGTATACATTTATATTGAAAATCAATTAGAATTAAGTAAAAATAAATATAATCTTTTTTGTGTTCTTATATAATTTCATTAGTCTTTTAATTCAGTATAATAATTTGATTATATTAAAAACTTGAATACTTTTGCTCGAAGGCAACATATTTTGGCTAATATTGCTAATATAGAATGCGAAATCAATTCTAAGGAATTTAATACTCACTCAGAATTTATCGTCTTTATCTTTATGTATGGGTGACAAGACTTTCGGACCACCCGCCAAAGTCTTATCACCCCTAACATATTTTTGGATGCATTTAATTACATAATATTTAATTACTATTAGCAAATATATGCACCATCCGGTTGCAAGTATTTAAGTTTTAATGTAATAAGATATATTAAATTAGAAAGGCTAATGAAACTAAATAAGAATGGCGGGTATAATCGGAAAATAGAACAAAACTGAAACTTACCTCTTCCATCACTTCCGTCTTGTTAAATTTTCCTAATTTAACTATTTAGTTAAAATAGGAAGTAAAGAATAAAATTACAGTTATTTCTTCTTGTTAATGAATTTCTTTTAAGATTTATCCCCGAGATTTTTGCTCATATTCATTAAGATAAAATCAAACAATTAGAAATCAATATACTAAGCACATATTTATTAAAATCAAGTTTTGATATCAATATGCAAATTAGCCTTTCTGTTCACACTGTAAACCACTATTTTGTAGTATATATAAATACAATTGTATTTTTTAAAAAGACCAACCGTATTAATAATCTAAAACAATTTTTATTAATAATTGAGGTTTAAATAAAAATGTAATCATGGAGAATGTGACGTAAATAACCCAGGGAATTGTGACTCTAGTAGTGATATAATTTCGGTTACGGACAGACTGACACACCATCTCCATTATAATAAGATAGACTTGTGAAATTTAATACTCACTCTGAACTTTTATCGTCTTTATCCGAGAATATTCTGTACTCGTGTAGGCCACTGATGAAGATTGTGTACTGTAAGATTGTCTAAATCTTTGCCTGATCAGAACTACAACTGCTCGTGTAATTCGAATTGTTCCGAATTGATCGATATATCGATTCCGTATCCTCATCGTCGTCGTCGCCGTCGCTGTCGTCGCTCGTTATAGGATTCTGCACGCCATTGGTTGTCGCCTGATTGTAAACGAGGCCGCCAAGATATTGTTGATCGCTGATCATCGGATTAAAGAACGTAGAAATGGGTTGACCATATTGGGGTTGGCACCAAAGAGGGCCGGGTTCAAATTCTGTTGTAGAGAGGAGGAACCATTGTTTGAGCCGCGCTCAATAGTTTCACGTAATCGTTGTATAAAGCAAGATTTGAAGAGAGGCGGCAAGTGTGGTTTGACATAAGACCAGCGTTAGGAAATTCGTCTGGGGGACTCCGGAATACTTGGAGGAGTTCTGTCTCGATTGTTTACCCCGGAAAGACGGCTGGACACTTTTTCTAAACCCGAGCTGAGTTTACTGTCTTTCGTTGCCTTTTGCGTCCGCTGCTGGCCCCCGGTTTCAGAGCCTCCTTTCTGCATCGACATTTGAACCATGTACGTTTTGGGCTCATCGCCAATGGCCGTCACTTGCCGCAGAACGACGCCGTTATCCGATCCGGCGATGAATTCTTTTTGCTGTACTTCTTGTTTGCCTTTATCTTCCACCGACGTCGACCTTGAAACGTCACGTGATGATGTTTCTGAGGAGTTGGTTCGAGAGAACGGTCGCCGAAGAGCTGCTCCTTTCCACCGGGTAACTCATGTACATTCTCATTTTTTGAAATTCCATCTCTGTTTTCTGCTGCGCCAACCGTTCCTCTTCCATTTGGTTTTCGCGAGCTTGGATCTGACCGGCCAATTCGAGTTCCAATCTTTCTTTCTCGTTCAGTTTCACTTCGATTGAAACGCGTACTTCTTTTCTTACTTTTGGCATTGCCAGCGTTCTCGTCAACCATCAGATCGTTTTAGCAGTCGGCATTTTGAAAGCCCGGTACGGCTTCTTTGTGATGATTTTTCCGTCTTCGTTTTTTTGTACTTCGGGTTTTCTTCTCTGTTTTCTTCTTCGATTTGGTTTGCGTTCCTGAATCCATATCGGAAGTGTCCGAAGTCTGAACGACCAATTCGAAGCCATATTCGTCGAACCGTCTAGTAAAGAATCTTGCGATTCCCAAACAACAACGTTTCTCGTTTTCCTCGGCCAAGTTACCCATGATTTCATTCATCTTGCTGTTTCTTGCCGAGTAGAAATGTTTTATGTTGCCGGGAACGAGATTCGCCTTGAAACCATTTGTTGTCAGCGTCCGTCGATCATCGCCATCTTTATCGCGACCGACTCTTTCTCGTCAAAATCTCCCAGATCCTGTTCAGGATCCAGCTTTGTTGGTCCTTTTCTTAAAAGAATTATTCTTGTGACATCGATATTGGTGCGCCAAACTGTCTTCTTGGTTTCCTCCGGGGAATTCGCGCTTGCGTGATGATCACGCTTGTTTTTTCCAATTGTTTGAACGGAATTCTGGAAGAATTCGATTTGACAGAGCCTTTACTTGAACAATTCGAACTCTGGCTCAAGCGTCGGTAGTTCAGTGTCTTTACGCCATTACTGTCGTTGTTATTTCTTGTCACCTGTCTCTTGCACGTCTTCCTTGTTGAGCTCCTTATCGTCCAGTGCGCGCGACGGTTATGTTCTTGCCGTTGGTAATTTGGTTTTCTTGCTGTCACCGTTCTTGTAGCCTGACCTGAAACGCTTCGTCAGTTCCTTTTGGAATTTTTCGTGTGGGTCGTTGTCTTGGGTTTGTTCACTTGTTGACGTTTCGGTCCTTTCGCGATCTGAGCGAACTTCGGCGGCCAAGATGTCGTCCTTTTGATGAGTTTGTAACCCTTTCATGAGTCACTGTCACCGTTTGAATTGCTGGATCTGCGCGAATTCTCATACTCGAGGTAGAGCCTGGTCTGTTGGCCATTATCACCTTGGCAAGGGAGAATCTCTGCTGATGAAGAGGGCAGTGGAGGCACAGCGGTGGAGGTGGTGGAGGTGGTGAGGAGGGGGGAGGAATTGAAGGAGGTGGGTCGGCCGATGTGTTTGATTCTACGGCTTTGTTGTCCGAAGATGCCGGACAGACAACTATAGACGATTATAGTCTTCACTTTGGGATTTGTTTCGGTCACCTTTGAGCAACCTCTTGTGTTTGAGTAAGGCTGGAATTTGATTCTGGTTGTTGCGGCGGCACTGGCTCGCATCGCCAACGGTTCGATCTGTTGGACCCTCTTGAGTCGGGACCTTGTGTTGTCGCCAACGACGAAGCCGGATCAAAACCAGGCAGCAAACTGGGCACCGGAGGTAATGACGCAATTACTTTTCCTGCGTATTGATGAGCAGAGTGGACATTTTTCCCATCCCAGAAACTTGTGGGTCGAGTTGGGCTGTTGATGAATGCAGTGAGAGATGGAGTATGTTAGGTTGTAAAGTAGGTTGAATGTATTGAAATGCGGTAGAATTGAATAGGTTACCTGCTGTCCAACTTGGCCCTTGACAGTTGTTGCGGTGCAGCGAGGTGTATAAACCGTTGGCAGTTGGGACAAGAACCTGTGACATGGGGACGTTTGTTTGCCTTGAAGTTGAAAAGGAAAGAATTAGACGGGTATCATAGGATTAGGCATTGATGACGGAATTGATAGGGAGGGCGCTCCATATAAATCGCTCATTTGTAAATTTCTCGCGGGACCGTATACACCGGCGGTGAAGTTACATAGCCGATAGGTTGGCCGATAAATAATATTTGTAGAGTGAGCGACTGAACTAATATGTTATTGGTTGTTGCGGCGGAATGAGCGAAACCGAACCGGAAGTCTGTCCCGTTGTATCCGTTAAGTCCGGTTTGGTTTCTTGATCTACGATGGGCTGAGATTGGACGTTTCTGTCTCCGCAGTGGACAGTTTTTCTGTGGGATTTTAATTTCCGGTTTCGTTCTGAGACTTCCGGTAACTTGAGTTGGGAGCGGTTTTGAATAAACTGTTGTTCAAATTTCAGTACGTTTAACATAAATTGTGCTTTTTGGAGGGTCTGATTGTAACATAGTTTGTGTTTCAGATTTTGGCGTATTGTTGTTTTGTATTTTTTCCGCTAGAAGCCAACAGCATCGAAATGTCACTTGTGTCGGGGTTTCCAAATTGCCAGCGTTTCACTTGTCGTTTCGGTTTTGACAAAGTTTCATTGTGATTGACACTTGGCTCGGACGATTCACTGGACCAAAGAGAGGAGGAATGTTTGATGAAGACTTTGCAGAGTTGCAGAAGAGTTGGAGTCGAAGCAACAGTGTCGAAAGAGTGTTGCTTCAGCGGCTAAGTCAGTGACCGCTTTCTCTTGTGATGATTTGTTGTTGTTGTAATGCTCTTCCTTAGACGGAATGTCGGTTCGGGACTGCTTCATTTTTTGTTACGAGTTGTTGGTTTCTCCTCTATTGTGTCCTGTTCTTTTTGTACCTTTCGGACGTTCAACTGCAGTTGAAAACGAGGCTGCCGTTTTTGTCGAGGACTGAGAATCTGTCTCGTCAGTTGTAGTCGACGCACTACGTTCTGTCCGAGTCCACTTTAATAACGTCGGCGTGATGAGTTTTTTGGTAAGTGTTGTCACTCAGAACACTCGGTTTGGTGCTGGACCCGAAAGACGCGGCAGTGTACCATTTGGTAACAGGGGAAAGGGGAACGGGATCTTTCTTTTTTCTGACTGGCGTCTCCGAAACTGCGTATTTGACTGTGGGACTTCTGTTATGTCTTCTTCTGTTCAGCAAGCCTAGGGGCGCTTCTTTCCAGATGACTCGAGCTCCGAAGAACATCCAAACTGTGGCGTACCCTTACGTCCTGGTGCTCAACAGAAAACTCCTTGTTCATACTCGGAGGTTCAGGGCGCGTTTCTTCTTGCGGCTTCGTCGCGATCCACATTTGCACGGAAAAGTCTATATCACGTTGTTAGTGGAGGTTGGTCACTTTGGCACGGTTGAATTAGCTCGTGAGTTAAGTCGACAGTCCCCAGGGGGCTGTCTGACGGCGCGTTTCCGCAAGCTGAGCGTAAGTGAGCGACTGGTGCGGTCGATGTTGAAGCTGCACTTTTGCGGCAGGATGTGTTTGAGGTTTGTTGAAGGTTTCTGAGTTGTGAGGAAGTGTCTTCGCCGTATTCAGGGAGAGCTGGATCAAAGAAAACGCCGAACTCGAAGCGTATCCGCCGGTGATTCTTGAAGCCCCGGGGAAGCCACCGCCCGCAGAAATTTCCAGTTAGGTTTCGAGCCGTGGGTGGCAACTGCTCGTCCGTTCTAGGTTCTCTTGACGGACGTTTTACAGTTTCTCGGGATTCGCATCTGCAATTTGAAGTCTGTCTGAGGAATCGTCGGTATTTTTTCGGGCGGGAATCAGAATCTGAGTTAGCGTGAAGACTTGTCTCCCGCCATTCCGAAGTTAGATTTTCTTTTTGTTCATTTGTTTTAACGTTACCAATCGATCCTTTCGCGTTTCCGGTTCCTGTGCAGCCGTCGCCATGGAAATCTCATTTTTATTCGTAAGATATTCCTCTCCGATTCGGCAATGATGGAAGCAATGCTGATCGCATGTCTATCGAGAGACTCTTTCTGGCGGTTACCCCGAAGGTGTTCATCGAGGGCCGTAACGGGGTTGCCCCAGATGGAAGCGAAATCGGCATTCCTCGTGGCCAATTCTGCAGAAACAGTCGGAGTCGACGGTGTTCGAATCCCGTCGGAGCNGTGCACAGATGATAATGGTCAGAATGCAATGAAGGAACACGAGTATTTTAATATATCAGATTATTTATTATTTAATAGTTCACTCTAGTTATTCTTGATGTATTCTAACTGGATGTTTGTGAGTGACAAAGTATCCTATTAGGTATTTGTCATGACCTCCGAAGTTAATTCCACTGATTTCACACCGCTATTGTCCCTGGATGTTCTCAATTCTCCTTTGATTCGTTTCTTTTCAAGTCTTTTTCTAGAAGTCTTTTTGGAGGCGCTTCCTTACTTGCATTTCCATCTACAAGTTTGTTTTATTACTTGTCACCCTCTTATATTCAACAGCTTTTTTAATTTATTGGCAATTGTCCAGGTGTATTTGTTTATTTTTTTGTTTTTCCTTCATCTTTCAGCCTGTGATCTTGTGTTTCCCTGCTGTGTGATTGAGGTTTGATTCCGTCTTTTATACTCTACAGTCTCTAGAGGAATTTTTTTATTATGTCGTTTTCATTCTCAGAATAGATTCTGTTTATGTATTATCACTCATTTTGTTGGCTATGGTCTAAACATCGTAACTTTTTTGCGATTAATTCTCAGGTGGTCTAACTTTCCGACTCATGTAGCCTAGTAATTATTTCGCTTTTCGTTGTGCTAGTTTTGTTATTATTTGAGTTTAGTATTTATTATTATATTATAATTAAACATCCAAATTTGGTAAATTTCATTTAGGTTTTCTTTTTTTTTTGTGTTGTTAAGTGCGTGTTAAATCGTTACAGATGTGGTACTATCAGAAACAATAGGGTACGATTAATCACGATGAACAAACTGCTTCTTTCTCATTGGCAAGGGATCAACGGGGAGAAATGGCAAAAAATCGTCTGCTCCGCTGGCAAACGAAGTACAGCATCTCGCCTCCCCCTAATCCCTCCTCTCAGTGAAAGAAAAGCCAGCCGGCCAGTGCCACTCGCCATCCAACGTTTTGTGATCCAGAGAACAAAGGCTACGACGGGATTCGAACACCGTCGACTCCGACTGTTTCTGCAGAATTGGCCACGAGGAATGCCGATTTCGCTCCATCTGGGGCAACCCGTTACGGCCTCGATGAACACCTTCGGGTAACCGCCAGAAGAGTCTCTCGATAGACATGACGATCACATGCTTCCATCATTGCCGAATCGGAGAGGAATATCTTACGAATAAAATGAGATTTCCATGGCGACGGCTGCACAGGAACCGAAACGCGAAAGGATCGATTGGTAACGTTAAAACAAATGAACAAAAAGAAAATCTAAACTTCGGAATTGCGGGAACAAGTCTTCACGCTAAACTCAAATTCTGATTCCCGCCCGAAAAATACGACGATTCTCAGACAGATCTTCAAATTGCAGATGCGAATCCGAGAATACTTTAAATATATATAAGAGACCTAGAACGGACGAGCATGTGCACCCACGGCTCGAACCTAACTGGGAAATTTCTGCGGGCGGTGGCCTTCCCCGGGGCTTCAAGAATCACCGGCGATACGCTCTCGAGTTCGGCGTTTTCTTTGCATCCAGCTCTCCCTGAATACGGCGAAGACACTTCCTCACAACTTCAGAAACCTTCAACAAAACCTCAAACACATCCCTGCCGCAAAGTGCAGCTTCAACATCGACCGCACCCATTCGCTTTACGTCCTCAGCTTGCGGAAACGCGCCGTCAAACAGCCCCTGGGGACTTGTCGACCTTAACTCACGAGCTAATTCAACGTGGCCAATTGACCCAACCTCCACTAACAACGTGATATGACTTTTCCGTGCAAAGTGTGGATCGCGACGAAGCGCGCAAATCAGAAACGCGCCTCTGAAACCTCCGAGTATGAACAAGGCAGTTTTTCTGTGAGCACCCAGGACGTAAGGGTCAGCCGACAGTTTTGGATGTTCTTCCGGAGCTCGAGTCTATCTGCGAAAGAAGCGCCCCTAGGCTTGTCTGAACAGAAAGACATAACAGAAGTCCACAAGTCAAATACGCAGTTTCGGAGACGCCAGTCAGAAAAAAGAAAGACCCGTCCCCTTCCCCCTGTAACAATGTACACTGCCGCGTCTTCGGGTCCAGCAACCCAAACGAGTGTTCTGAGTGACAACACTTACCAAAACTCATCACGCCGACGTTATATAAAGTGGACTCGGACAGAACCGTAGTTGCGTCGACTACAACTGACGAGACAGATTCTCAGTCTCTCGAAAAAACGGCAGCCTCGGTTTCAACTGCAGTTAATCGCCGAAAGAGGTACAAAAAGAACAGGACACAATAAGGAGAACCAAACAACTCGTTAACCAAAAAATGAAGCAGTCCCGAACCCGACATTCCGTCTAAGGAAGAGCATCTACAACACAACAATCATCACAAGAGAAAGCGGTCACTGACTTAGCCGCTGAAGCAACACTTCTTTCGACACTGTGCTTCGGACTCCAACTCTTCTGCAACTCTGCAAAAGTCTTCATCCAAACATTCTCCTCCTTTGGCTTCCAGTGAATCGTCCGAGCCAAGTGTCAATCACAATGAAACTTTGTCAAAACCGGAAACGACAAGTGAAACGCTGGCATTTGGAAACCCCCGACACAAGATGACATTTGCTGCTGTTGGCTTCTAGCGAAAAAATACAAACAACAATACGCCAAAATCTGAAACACAAACTATGTTACAATCAGACCTCTCAAAAAGCACAATTTATTGTAAACGTACTGAAAGTTTGAACAACAGTTTATTCAAAACCGCTCCCAACCTCAAGTTTACCGGAAGTCTCAGAACGAAACCGGAATTAAAAATCCACAGAAAAACTGTCCACTGCGGAGACAGAAACGTCCCAATCTCAGCCCATCGTAGATCAAGAAACCAAACCGGACTTAACGGATACAACGGGACAGACTTCCGGTTCGGTTTCGCTCAATTCCGCCGCAACAACCAATAACATATTAGTTTCAGTCGCTCACCTACAAATAATTATTTATCGGCCAACCTATCCGCTATGTAACTTCACCGCCGGTGTATACGGTCCCCGCGAGAAATTTACAAATGAGCCGATTTATAATGGGAAGCGCCCCTCCTATCATTCGTCATCAATGCCTAATCCTAGATACCACGTTAATTCTTCCTTTCAACTTCCAAGGCAACCCAAACGTCCCCATGTCACAGGTCTTCTGTCCCAACTGCCAACGGTTTATACACCTCGCTGCACCCAACAACTGTCAACGGGCCAAGTTGGACAGCAGGTAACCTATTCAATTCTACCGCATTTCAATACATTGCAACTACTTTACAACCTAACATACCTCCATCTCTCACTGCATTTCATACAAACAGCCCAACTCGACCCACAAGTTTCTGGGATGGGAAAAATGTCCACTCTGCTCATCAATACGCAGGGAAAAGTAATTGCGTCATTACCTCCCGGTGCCCAGTTGCTGCCTGGTTTTGATCCGGCTTCGTCGTTGGCGACAACACAGGTCCCGACTCAAGAGGTCCAACAGATCGAACCCGTTGGCGATGCGATGCCAGTGCCGCGCAACAACCAGAATCAAATTCCAGCCTTACTCAAACACAAGAGTTGCTCAAAGGTGACCGAAACAAATCCCAAAGTGAAGACTATAAATCGTCTATAGTTGTCTGTCCGGCATCTTCGGACAACAAGCGAGAATCAACACATCGGCCGACCCACCTCCTTCAATTCCTCACCCCTCCCCACCACCTCCACCACCTCCACCGCCGTTGCTCCCACTGCCTCTTCATCAGGCAGAGATTCTCCCCTTCCAAGGTGATAATGGCCAACAGACCAGGCTCACTCGAGTATGAGAATTCGCGCAGATCCAGCAATTCAAACGGTGACAGTGACTCCATGAAAGGGTTACAACTCATCAAAAGGACGACATCTTGCCGCCCGAAGTTCGCTCAGATCGCGAAAGGACCGAAACGTCAAACAAGTGAACAACCCCAAGACACGACCCACACGAAAAATTCCAAAAGGAACTGACCGAAGCGTTTCAGGTCAGGCTACAAAAGAACGGTGACAGCAAGAAAACCAAATACCAACGGAAACATAACCGTCGGCCGCGCACTGGACGAATAAGGAGCTCAACAAGGAGACGTGCAAGAGACAGGTGACAAGAAAAAACAGACGACAGTAATGGCGTAAAGACACTGAACTACGACGCTTGAGCCAGAGTTCGAATTGTTCAAGTAAAGGCTCTGTCAAATCGAATTCTTCCAGAATTCCGGTTCAAACAAGTTGAAAAAACAAGCGTGATCATCACGCAAGCGCGAACTTCCCCGGAGGAAACCAAGAAGACATTGGCGCACCAATATCGATGTTCAAAAGAATAATCTTTAAAGAAAGGACCAACAAAGCTGGATTCCTGAACAGGATCTGGAGATTTTGACGAGAAAGAGTCGGTCGCGATAAAGATGGCGATGATCGACGGACGCTGACAACAAATGGTTTCAAGGCGAATCGCGTTCCCGGCAACATAAAACATTTCTACTCGCAGAAACAGCAAGATGAATGAAATCATGGGTAACTTGGCCGAGGAAAACGAGAAACCGTTGTTGTTTGGGAATCGCAAGATTCTTTACTAGACGGTTCGACGAATATGGCTTCGAATTGGTCGTTCAAGACTTCGGACCACACTTCCGATATGATTCAGGAACGCAAACCAAATCGAAGAAGAAAACAGAAGAAGAAAACCCGAAAGAAAGATACGGTACCAAAAAACGAACCGGTTTTCATTTCCTACGACGAAAAGCAAAGAGAGCTCGGAAAATCATCACAATTTAATAAAAAGACAGCCGGTATTGTGTACGGCGGCCATGGAGAGATTAGTTTTTTACCGGGCTTTCAAAATGTGCGACTCGTAAAAACGATCTGATGATTGACGAGAACGCTGGCAATGCCCCAAAATGGCGGAGTAAGAAAAAGAAGTACGCGTTTCAATCGACAGTGAAACTGAACGAGAAAGAAAGATTGAACTCGATTGGCCGGTCAGATCCAAGCTCGCGAAAACCAATGGAAAGAGAACGGTTGGCGCAGCAGAAAACAGAGATGGAATTTCAAAAAATGAGAATGTACATGAGTTACCCGGTGAAAGGAGCAGCTCTTCGCCGACCGTTTCTCGAACCAACTCCTCAGAAACATCATACGTGACGTTTCAAGGTCGACGTCGGTGGAAGATAAAGGCAAACAAGAAGTGCAGCAAAAAGAATTCATCGCCGGATCGGATAACGGCGTCGTTCTGCGCAAGTGACGGCCATTGGCGATGAGCCCAAAACGTACATGGTTAAAATGTCGATGCAGAAAGGAGGCTCTGAAACCGGGCCAGCAGCGGACGCAAAAGGCAACGAAAGACAGTAAACTCAGCTCGGGTTTAGAAAAAGTGTCCCCGTCTTCCCGGTAAACAATCGAGACAGAACTCCTCCAAGTAGTTCCGGAGTCCCCCAGACGAATTTCCTAACGCTGGTCTTATGTCAAACCCAAACTTGCCGCCTCTCTTCCAAATCTTGCTTTTATACAACGATTACGTGAAACTATTGAGCGCGGCTCAAACAATGGTTCCTCCTCTCAACCACAGAATTTAGAACCCGGCCCTCTTGTGGTGCCACCCCAATATGGTAACCACATTCTACCCGTTCTTTAATCCGTGATCAGCGATCCCAACAATATTCTTGGCGGCCT
Organism: Doryteuthis pealeii; assembly: GCA_023376005.1. NCBI lineage: Eukaryota > Metazoa > Mollusca > Cephalopoda > Myopsida > Loliginidae > Doryteuthis > Doryteuthis pealeii. The sequence goes on from CM042154.1 coordinate 59,793,751, forward strand.
CGTTTACAATCAGGCGACAACCAATGCGTGCAGAATCCTATGTACACGAGCGACGACAGCGACGGCACGACGACGATGAGGATACGGATCGATATATCGTCAATTCGGACAATTCGAATTACACGAGCAGTTGTAGTTCTGATCAGGCCAAAGATTTAGACATTCTTACAGTACACAATCTTCATCATGGCCTACACGAGTACAGAATATTCTCGGGATAAAGACTAAAAAGTCAGAGTGAGTATTAAATTCACAAGTCATATCTTATTATAATGGAGATGGTGTGTCAGTCTGTCCGTAACCGAAATATATCACTACTAGAGTCACAATTCCTGGGTTATTTACGTCACATTCTCCATGATTAATTTTTATTTAAACCTCAATTATTAATAAAATTGTTTTAGATTATTAATACTGTTGTCTTTTAAAAAATACAATTGTATTTATATATACTACAAAATAGTGGTTTACAGTGTGAACAGAAAAGGCTAATTTGCATATTGATATCAAAACTTGATTTTAATAATATGTGCTTAGTATTATTGATTTCTAATTGTTTGATTTTATCTTAATGAATATGAGCAAAAATCTCGGGGATAAATCTTAAAAGAAATTCATTACAAGAAGAAATAACTGTAATTTTATTCTTTACTCCTATTACTAAATGTTAAATTAGGAAAATTTAACAAGACGGAGTGAATAGGAAGATAAGTTCAGTTTATTTTTCCGATATACCCCGCATTCTTATTTAGTTTCATATGCCTTTCTAATTTAATATATCTTATTACATTAAACTAAATACTCAACCGGATGGTGCAATATTTGCTAATTAGTAATAAATAAATTATGTAATTTATATTGCATCCAAAAATATGTTAGGGTGATAAGACTTTGCGGCAGGTGGGTCCGAAAGTCTTGTCACCCATACATAAAGATAAAGAAAATTTCTGAAAAATATTAAATTCCTTAAGATGATTTCGCATTCTATATTAGCAATATTAGCCAAAATAGTTGTCCTTCGAGCACAAGTATTCAAGTTTTAAATAATCAAATATTATACTGAATTAAAAGACGAAATAAAATTATATAAGAACAAAAAAAGATTAAATTTATTTTTACTTAATTCTAATTGATTTCAATATAAAATTATACATAGGATTGAATTGATACCTTTGAGAATAAAACAATAATATTAGAAATCAATAGCACCAAGTAATTATTTATCAAACACGTTTTTGTTAAAACTGGTATACAATTACTCACATTATTATACCATGTAAACATTATTTCTAAATGCTATATAACACACATTGCAAGCTTTTAAACACATTGATAATATGGCTGTTTTGGCAAAACTATCTCAGCTAGACATTAAGAGAGACATTGTTAGTAAATGCGATGCTAATTAAGATTAAATAATGAACCATTGAGAATAAACGTAAATAACTAAGAGAATTTGTGACATTGATAGTGACATAGTTTCGGTACAGACAGACAAATAATCTCCATTATATAAGATATAAATTATGTAATTATTTTACTCTTAAAAATGTAGGGGTCAAGACTTTCCGACCATGCTGACCAATAATCTACAGTGTGGTCCGAAAGTCTTGTCAACCCTACATATTGTTTTAAATTTCATTATTCTTGTTTGATAAATAATATATAATTTATGTAATTATTTTACCTCTAACAAAAAATTATGTAAGAGGACAAGACTTTCAGATCATGAAGCTATCTACAAGGTGGTCCGAAAGTTTTGTCAACTTTGAACCATGTATCTTTGAGAATCTGTGTACACTCAAAGATACGTGTTAAAGTTAACTGACCTGAAAATGTTAAAGTTTTTTAAACAAAATAATGGTGCATTATATTTTTTATTCATTAATATATCTACACTGAAAATTTCTTAAATTCGGTTTATCCCTGATTTTTGGTATTTTTCTTTTACCGGGGTGAAATTCGATGGCTGGAATTAGGTCCGTTAAGTTCGATTTAACCAAAATGAGCTCAAAAGAAATGATTACACATCAAGAATGAATAAACAAGACCATCTTCGACATAAAATAACCCAAAAAAAGTTTGATAGCCGTTAATCAACAACCAACCAATTCTCCTAAAATTCTTTATTTCTTTCTTTTTTCCCGGTTCAGTTCTGGACATCCTTGGTTTCTGAGACGAAATCAGACACACAGAGCAGCAGTATCAGCAGCATCGACAGGTGAACAACCAACTGCCATTTACACCTTCACCTATAATAATCTGACATATCCAAATACACATATCAAAATACCATATAATAATATATATTATAATATATATATATATATATATATATACTTTTTAAAAAGCTTAAATATTGGTCATATTAGTGGTTTATAATTTATTTCCACCCATAATATATGTATATGTGTGTGTGTTGTGTGTGTTGTGGTGTGTGTACATTCAAACAAATTGGTTAAACATAATAGAACCTTATGGTTTTTAAGTTTAACGTTATACCCAGTGAAAATGAAAGAGAGCGAAAGATCCAAAATACTTGGACCTTACTAGAGAACTGAGAAAACTGTGGACATGAGGGTGAAGGTCGTACCAATTGTAATTGGGGACCTTGGAACAATCCCCAGGGGTCTGTAAAAGAGTCTGGGTGAATTGTAAATCAGAGGAAGGCTCGATAACATCCAGACTACAGCATTGTTGAAGAACCTGAGACTGAGGAGACTTCCTGTCACCCAGTCTCAGTGAACCACCTACGCAGGTGTGAAAAACTCGAATGGGGTGAAATAATATTAATAATAATAATAAAAAGAAGGACAAAACATACAAAAAACTACCCCCCTAAAAAAAAAAAAAAAGAAAAAAGATAAAACTGAGACCTTCGGCTACATCCTCTAGCACATATATAAAAAAGGGTTTGGGTTTGCCATAAGGCAATAGGGTTGGGGCAATCATATGGTGCTAGGGGTTTTTTTCTTTCTTTTTTCTTTCAAGTTTCCTAACAATGCTTTTGGTGTATCGTCTTGAAAGGCGTTAAGTGGTCGAAAGATTTTTATTGAAAAAATTTGTCATAAATTTAGCGATCTGAACAAGACATATATATGTATATATATATATTTACAAATGGGTTTTTTAAAAAATTACAACCGCTAATATGACCGGTATTTAAGCCTTTTTCTTTACTAGATATATGCTCTATATATAATTCCAGAATTATTGTACATTGAGCTCTCAAATTGACTATACCAATTTTAACATTCGTGTTAAAAAAAGGAGCAGCTAGGAATAATTCCTAAACAAAATAACTTGATAATTTACTATAATATATATATAATATATATAATATATATATATAAATAGGAAAAACAAATATCAAATAATGTATTCTTATATGAATCTTGCCAATGTTCGGTCTACACTACCATCTTCAGAGTAGAATATTGCGGTTTACATACATCTGGAAAAAACTAAACTACTATTCTACTGCTTGGAAGATGGCCGTATAGATCGAAACATTGAATACATCGTTTGAATATTTCATTTTTCATATATTATATTTATACATCGTCGGATTTATTTCTACTCTTAATATACATGTGTTGTGTGTGTGTGTGTGTGTGTGTGTGTGTGTAAAGTGAACACCCATTTCACTGTATGGAAACTTTTGTATCTCGTGTACACACACACACACACACACACACACACACACACACATATATATATATATATATATAATATATATATATATATATAATATATATCAACCGATGAAAACAACTGGAAAAACGTTACTTGAAGGAAACCAATATTTGATAAAATACAAGCAAATATATTTTATTGATATTTCAATGTCTATTCACATCACCCATCAATAAATTTGCGATTCTTAACGAAATCACTGAAACATTTTCTGGTTCCTAATGAAATGTTGATGACCCACAAGACGTTTTTCAGGATTAGTCTATCTTTAATCAATTCAAATTATCTATTGATAATATTTTACATACACACTTACTTGACATATTCCGTCTTTATATATATATATATATATATAAATGTTTAAACCCACTCATTTTTTTCTATCGATGGCAGAAACGTATGTAAAATATTTACCACAAGATTTCAGTTGAAATTCAAATTTATATTCTCCTTGTAGATTTTGTGCTGATTGTTTTTTTTTATACAGGGTGATTGTAAAAGTAACTCCCTTCCCTATTTCAACATTTTATAATTTATTTCTGAATCATTATTTTACAAAAATTGAAAATGAGGACACACATAAATGGAGTTTTATTTAAATTCTATAATCGGGAATCGCATCAATTGATTCTTCCAGGAACTCTTGTGGAATGTCAGAAATAGATTCTCAATATCGTCCTTCAAGTTCTTGTCGTTGTTGGTTTCGTAGAGTAGACTCGATCCTTCAACAAACCCCAAAGAAAAAAGCACAGGAAAATGGTGCTTCAGTCATTCACAAACAACAATAGCAAAATGTGAAGAAACATCACCAGCAACGTGGATTTAATAAGACATTTCAGTTTAAATGAGTGCCCGGGAAAATTTATGGCCCCAACTAAAGTTTCTTAATAAATTGTAGGGTTTTTATTTATATCTGAGAAACAACTCGTACCTTGTGACCTATCATGGGTAATTAATTTCTAAGAAACTAATGAAATGTATTAACAGTAGATTGAAATGGTGGGGGAAGAAAAAATGAAAAACATCGGGACGCATGGATAGGATTTTAATGCGTCCTTTTTAGATTTTTATGAGTCAGGAACGCAGAACGTGTACTTGTCAGAATCTCGTATATAAAAAGATTATAAATGTTTAAAATAGGGAGTTATTTTTCAATCACCCTGTAGTCAATGCACATAAGTATGTATATCAATATGTATATAAATGCGGTTGTTTTGAAGTGAGGACATGGAGATACATAAAATTCACAGGTCTCGTTACTGACTATACCATGTGTATTTTAACCCCCCTCTCTCTCTCTCTCTCTCTCTCTCTCTTCTCTCTAACACATTTGTTATAAGCGGCCTATGGAGAGGGATAGTTAAAGTGAGATAGTTTTTAAAACCAATTCGCTGTGTAATAAATTTGACCTTCATTGCTTACTCCACTACATTGGCCTTGTGTCAGACTTAGTAAAGCTGGAAAAATGTTTGCTTAGGTACAACTTCAGCTTATATATATGATAAGTTGACTTTTAATTTTTTTAAAAAATTAAATTCTCACAAACAGCAAAGTTGTGTATTGGTAATATGAAATCGATTACTTTAATGGGGGAATTACTATTGGTTGGGTTAAAAGATAGAGAAGTAATTAAATACTAACAAAAAAAGAGACCCAGTCTCTACAGTATATTAAATGCCTCATGGGAGACGTTACAGTTCAAATCGACAAGCCCTGTTGTATATACATTTGTACCTAAGCGTCATATATATACGCATTCAAATATATATATATATATATATATATATATATATATATCACGAATGGCATGCAATTTGTTTGTTTTTTTACTAATTCCACAAATGTTACGGCATTAATACTATTATTAATGTTGTAGATAATTTAATTTTAGTAATATTTCATATCAGATGTTTCCACATTATTCATATAGGATTTAAATTGGTGTTACTTTGGTATATGTAGTCACGTGACAGTATAGTCACGGTGCCATAAAATGTAGCTTTGTGTTAGGTTGGGTTACCTAATAGGTCGCAATCAACATTCAACATATGTAGTGGATTTAAAAAAAACATACTAAGATAGTGTGTTGCAGATAGGCCTAAGGTTGTTTATTTCTTGCCGCTCAGTGTGGCCTTTGCAGTGAAAGAGAGAAAGAAAAGGTTAATCGTTTCTATCATAAATTCAATTCATTACTACTATCTCACAACTTACAGACTAGTTAAAACGCTTCCATAACGGTACACGAAAAATAGACGTGCGTACCTTGTGATATATCCGGCGAAAGAGATAATGGGTCCCTTACTTCGCGGTGTGCCCGGGGTGGGGAAGGGATGTATCCGTTTCTGTTCATCTGCATATCATTTATTTATCCTGGCTTTATTACATTTTACACATTCATTTAAAAAATTAAATTATACAAATTTGAAAATAATTATTTGATTTATAGGCAAATTAAATATATATCATCCAAATTTTTTTTTAAATAGATAATAATGATCTATATAATTAATATTCGCGTTCCTTAAAAGTACGACCATTATCATCTGCAATACCCTCTGGTAAAAAATGAGCCGCCAAATCGTCCAAGATTTAATGCAAAAATGTAAATCCTGATTACCTGGTGTTGCTTAGCCGCCAATTCTTATTTCTTATGAGTGTCGTCACATCAGCTAATAATGGACAATTCCGATTTTATGATAAGAAAAGAAGGGAAAGAAAAGGACACGCTACACACAAAAAATACTATAAGAAAGAAAGAAAATGGTACTGTAAGATAGAGAGGGGGTAACGCGCGGGAGCGATAACGATAATCGGTTTCAATCAAATATAATGAAAGATGAAAGAAAGAAATAAAGAAAAAAGAGCGAGCGAGAGTTAGATCAAGATATTATAGTTTTTTTTACATATTAAGTATTTTAGCAATAGCTCTAAGTAAGCATATCAAATGTCGTAATAATTAAATCATCATCACTGTTGTATATCAACAGGTCCTGTTTGTATCTCTATTAGTTATCACACGTTGATTGCATACTAAATTAACACCAAAATATACCATTTCACGATGATAAGGAAGTGGAATATTTATTCACTTGTTTAAAGAAACAAAGAGTTGTTTCCTTGATTAAGTTTTAACAAATAGTTATTCCCCTTGAGTAAGCAAGCCCCCCCAAAAATGGCCATTGATATAAGGTTTTCTTTTTTTCCTTTTTTCAGGCAGCCATAATCATTAATTGAAAAACAAATGTATTCATATACGTAGGGTCCTTAGTGGTGAGATAGTTGTGTTTTTAACTTCCATCGTCAGAGATCAGTGTTTAATCCAAATACATGCACGGACTGGAATGCTTTTATAGTCTGACACTACACAATCATATTTCAAACTTTCCCGCCAATTAATTAACTGCCCTACCGGACTAAAGCTGAATTTTCGACAAGCAAAAAAAAAAAAAAAAAAAATGATTTGGTAGAATGTTAGAAGTCTGGTGCTCTTTTCGGTAAATCCGGATTGTCGTTCCATGGATACAGCTAAGAATATGGTCATCATTCCTTCCATCTTGTCTTCCAAAAAAAAACAAAAAACGTATTTTAAATATTGACATTAATTTACAATTAAACGAACATTCAAGTGGAAAAAACATTTGGATTGGAAACTCACAACCTCATTTATTTCATTGAACAACTCTCCTCTGTAAAATATCTCAAAATCATCAAAATATATAAGAAGCAAAAATATATAAAGAGCAAAATGTTTATAACTCTACGCTGGTGCGCAGGGTAGCAGTACTGCCTTTACACCAAAACTGTGGTATCACCCTGGTAGTGACTGTATGAAGAAGAAAATTATATGGATCTAAGTACACATTCTGAATTGGAGAAAATGGTCGCGTCTCCTGTTGTCTGGCGTCGTTACTGGTTTAATAAAATTATTATCACATTATTTTTCCGTTTTGATAAATTGCTATCATCATTATTTTTGCTACCATTGTGACCACAATATACTAACTTTACTAATATTCATGCTACTAACGTTTGATTATTTCTGTTTTTATAAATGGGTGAAAAGTACAGGACTGATCAAATAAATTCTTGGATTCTGGATCAATGATTTAGAAGCGCATTAATTTATGTTAAAAAGGGTTTAGCTCAGTGGGCAGAGCATTCGCCTAGTGTTGTAGAGTAGCTAACACCCCTTCAGCACTCTAACAGATGGACTGGCTCATAATCTACTTTAATCGTAGCTTATTGTGACAACTAGCTGATAATATTAGCCTGACTTTGCTGCATTGGCTATACTGGTATATTTACCACATACCCCAGTGTATGGGTTTTAGGCACAAGGCCCTATAAATGTGGGACCCCCCACGAACCAAAGCTCATGATGTGGCAGGTGCAAAAAATGCGTTGATACCATTGGCAATCTCCTTCAGGGGGGCCTCAGGCCCGGGCAATAAACCCACGCCTGCCCCATTAAATCGAGGGGGCAGGTGTGCCTGTGGGGAATGGACCCCTGGGATCACGATGTAGTTTGTAAGGTCCAGGACCGAAGCTCACTGGAACCCGGTGTGGCCCCACCAAACCCTCCTCTATTTAGTGTAAGTTTCTTTTAATTGTTTATACTCTTTTTCATTAGATTGTTTGGTTCTTTTGTTAATGGCATATAACCTTCATAGTTATTTAACGCCATACTTTGCAGAAGAACTGTAGGTGTTAACAAAGCACACTTGCCACAAGGTCACAAGTATGGGGTATTATTAAAACTATTTTTTAAATTTTTAAACTTCTTTTTAAACTTTATAAATTTGTAAAAATTAAAAAATCAACTTTTTAATTTCAATTTTTTCTAACTTTAAGACAATCTTTTAAATTTTTTTTTTAATTTTCAAAACTTTAAAAAATTTTTATAGTTGGGTTTTTGGTTGATCCGTTTTTTAATTTTATTTCTGTTTTTTTAGTCTGACAGTTTTTTTTAGAGATTTGTTAAGCCTGTAATGTTGAAGATACTTATAACGGGGTTGTGTTGGCCAAAATGAAAACAAAATGACAAGTCTAGGTTTGTGTACTTAGGGAAGTTGACGGTGGGTGGCTTAGAAAGAAACAAATTAAATAAAACTGTGGGTAGTTATTGTGAGGAGTTGAAGAATTTTTGGGATTGGATCAGAAAGAATTGACGAATTAAAATGGGGTGGATATCAAGAGAATTAAAAATGATTCATTCTAAATTGTGACTGAGAATGAGTTGAAATGGGGAACAAAAATTGAGTGGGAAATTTGAGCGGTAAACAAATAATATAGAAAACTCATTTTGTTGTTCTTAATAATTTTACAACCAATGCAATTTATATATGTTAACACTTTAAATTCTCTCAACGTGATATCAGGAGGGGGCTCAGATAATGGTTAAAACAAGTGAAAAATACAAGATGTTGAATTGATGGGCAGTTCTTAGATTAAATAAAATATTTCAATGTAATCTAATGAAAAAAAGAGGAAAAAGAGTAAAAATAAGTCGGAGGGTGAATAAAATGAGAAATTGAAATGAAGAGTCTACAGCAATTAGTTGGTCGAGTGGGTAGGGGTACCAGTGATTTTTGTTAAAACTGAACAAAATGTCCCAAAATCAAATTTAAGGAATTGTGGGAAACATGGAAGAATTCAAAGAAGAAATTTTGAGGCTGAAAAATCTGAGGCTGAACTAGATTTTTGGATATCTTACAAGAGGTTTATTTGGGATGGGTAGGTGGATAGGGTGGAGGAAACAAGGTTTGGGGAACAAAAAATGGGTTAAAGAACAGAATAAATTCAATTGGAGACTGCAAATAATATCTACATGAAGGTGCCTGGGTTTTAGATGCATCTATCTTCCAGCTTAGTTTTGCTGTTGTTGATACCAACGTTCCGGTCATTTTCAGAATCTACAACCTTAAAAAGCCATGTTAAAAAATTAGGATTAAAATAAAACAAAAATTATTAACTTTGTGACGGAAAACGCGTATAAGTTTTTTTTTGTTTTTTTTTCTTGAATAGAGAATTACTGCTGAATTCAATTGATCCCCACATTTGTGACCTTGGCCAGACTAATTTAAGCTTTTTTTTTTTATAAACAAGGGAGATAATCAAAAGCTTTATGATAAACATGGAAATAATGTGCAGATATAAGTTGACCGTACAGGAAAAATTAATATGATGGTAAAATTTGGATCTAGATTAATCGAATATAAAACTGATGTCATTAAAAAAATGGAAACGGATAAATACGAGTGGAGGAGGTGATCAGTTAATCAATGGAGTCAGAAAAAGTTTTCAGTAACTAAAGAGAAATAAGATTTTGGCAGGTGGCTGAGGGTTAATTCAAATAAGAAATGTCAAGATAGATGGAAAATTGAGAAGTGTTAGTTAACATTGAACATAATAATCAAAGAACGGAACCTAGTGGTGTATAAGTATTTGATTGTTACCCTACCCTATTAATGATACCTCCCCTTTGGAGAACTCATGAGTGAATACAGACTATATAAATTCTGAATAAGTGTACCATTATCTAAGTAGAACAAAAGCTTCCAAAGTCTATCAGTGATATTGTTTGTCATTACAGTAGGTCAACCAGAAAACTTTATCATCTTTTGAGAATAAAATGAACTAAGGGTTTGTTTTAGATGAAAATATTCAGAATTTTCAAACGTCCTTGCACATAACATTTGATTGGCATTTTCTATTCTCTTTAATAATCAAATGAATTTCACATTTTTATTTTATCAGTACTTATTTAGTAAATCCTTGAGACACTGTTGCATTTCGCACTATACCTTTGGGAAAATGCATCCACTATCCCCTCCAATGGGTGAATAGTTAGATTGTGCTTTTAACCTTGTTAGGAGAAGGAAAACTAATTCAAACCTGTTAAACTCCGCTTAAGAAATGACCTTGTTCACATCCGCTTGTGTGAGGGTTGGTAATATTTATATCTCTATATAAAACTTCCTTGTCCTAGTTTTCTTAATTTCACCTGAATTAAGAGCAAACTGTTAATTTCTTATAGAAATAGAAAAATTTTTTTTTCGCTTTATTATACTAGAGAATAATATACAAGGCTAATGAATATTTCGCAAGAACCAAAATTCTAAGCAATAGAAAAGTTATGAAAATACTGGAAAGGCAAATTTTCAATTTTCGAAAATGATCAAATCTTTTTATGTAAGATGGGACCACGAAATTGAAAATTTGCCTTCCACGGTATTTTCATAACTTTCATTGCATTAGAATTTGGTTCTGTACCAAAGATGCGGCTATTCATTAAGCCTTGTATATATCTACTTGAAGAAGAAGAAAAATGGTAGATAATAAAAACAAACTTATAAAAACATTTCTATTTCAATAAGAATTAAACAGTCTGCTTTTATAAGGTGTTATGGATAATATCTTAATTCAGGTGAAATTAAGAAACTTAGGACAAGGAATTTTATAAGAGATATAAATATTTACCAACCCCTCCACACAAGCAGGATGTGACACAAGGTCAATTCTTAAGCGGAGTTTAAACAGGTTTGAATTAGTTTTCCTTCTCCTAACCAAGGTTAAAAAGCCACAATCTGCTTTACTATTCACCCATAGCTGGAGAGAATAGTTGATGCAACCTTCCCAAAGGTATTATGCTATGTGAAATGCAACATGTCATCAAGGATTTACATAGAATATAAGTATGAAAAAATAAAGGGGGGGCGTGCATGTGAGAAAATTGCATTTTGATATTTAAAGATGATAGAAAATTTGCCAATCAAAATTTATGTGCAAGGACGTTGAAAATCTGAATATTTCATCTAAAACAAACCCTTATTCATTTATCATCAAAAAAAGATGAATAAAGTTTTCTGGTTGACCTACTGTAATGACAAACAATATCACTGATAGACTTTGGAAAGCTTTGTTCTACTTAGAATAATTGGTAACTATTCAGAATTTAATAGTCTAGTATTCACTCATGAGTTCTCCAAAGGGAGGTAATCATTAAATAGGGTAGGTAACAATCAATTACTTATTACACCCACTAAGGTCCCTTTCTTTGATTATTACATGTTCAATGTTAAACTAACACTTCTCAATTTTCCATCTACTTGACATTTCTTATTTGAATTAACCCTCAGCCAACCTGCCAAATCTTATTTTCTCTTAGTTACTGTAAAACTTTTCTGACTCACACTTGATTTAACTGATCACCTCCTCCACCTCGTATTTATCCGTTTCCATTTTTTAATGACATCAGTTATATTCGATTAATCTAGATCCAAAATTTACCATCATATTAATTTCCCGTACAGGTCAACTTATATCTGCACATTATTTCCCATGTTTATCATAAAGCTTTTGATTATCTCCCTTGTTTATAAAAAAAAAAAAGCTTAAATTAGTCTGGCCCAAGGTCACAAATGTGGGATCAATTGAATTCAGCAGTAATTCTCTATTCAAAAAAAAAAACAAAAAAAACTTAATACGCGTTTTCCGTCACAAAGTTAATAATTTTTGTTTTATTTAATCCTAATTTTAAACATGGCTTTTTTAATGTTGTAGATTCTGAAAATGACCGGAACGTTGGTATCAACACAGCAAAACTAAGCTGGAAGATAGATGCATCTAATAAACCCAGGCACCTTCATGTAGATATTATTTGCAGTCTCCAATTGAATTTATTCTTTCTTTAACCCATTTTTTGTTCCCCCCAAAACCTGTTTCCTCCACCTATCCACCTCACCCATCCAAATAACCCTTGTATAATATCCCAAAAATCTAGTTCAGCTCAGATTTTTCAGCCTCAAATTTCTTCTTTGAATTCTTCCCATGTTTCCCACAATCCTTAAATTGATTTGGGACATTTTGTTCAGTTTAACAAAAAATCACTGGTAACCCACCCCACTCGACCCAAACTAATTGCTGTAGACTCTCATTTCAATTTCTCATTTATTCACCCTCCGACTTTATTTTTACTCTTTCCCTCTTTTTTTCATTAGATTACATTGAAATATTTTATTTAATCTAAGAACTGCCCATCAATTCAACATCTTGTATTTTCACTTGTTTTAACCATTATCTGAGCCCCCTCCTGATATCACGTTGAGAGAATTTAAAGTGTTAACAATATAAAATTGCATGGTTGTAAAATTATTAAGAACAACAAAAATGAGTTTTCTATATTATTTGTTTACCGCTCAAATTTCCCACTCAATTTTTGTTCCCATTTCAACTCATTCTCAGTCACAATTTTAGAATGAATCATTTTAAATTCTCTTGATATCCACCCCATTTAAATTCGTCAATTCTTTCTGATCCAATCCCAAAAAATTCTTCAACTCCTCACAATGACCTACCCACCAGTTTTATTTAATTTGTTTCTTTCTAAGCCACCCCACCGTCAACTTCCCTAAGTACACAAACCTAGACTTGTCATTTTGATTTTCATTTGGCCCAACACAACCCCGTTTATAAGTATCTTCAACATTACAGGCTTAACAAATCTCTAAAAAAAAAACTGTCAGACTAAAAAAAAAACAGAAATAAAAAATAAAAAAACGGATCAACCAAAAAACCAACTATAAAAATTTTTTAAAAGTTTGAAAAATTAAAAAAAAATTTAAAAGATTGTCTTAAAGTTAGAAAAAATTGAAATTAAAAGTTGAAATTTTTAAAATTTTACAATTTATAAAGTTTAAAAAGAAAGTTTAAAAATTTAAAAAAAAAGTTTTTAATAAACCCCATACTTGTGACCTTGTGGCAAGTGTGCTGTGTTAACACCTACAGTTCTTCTGCAAGTATGGCGTTAAATAACCCATGAAGGTTTATATGCCATTAAACAAAGAAACCAAACCAATCTAAATGAAAAAAGAGTATAAACAATTAAAAAGACAAACTTACACTAAATAGAGGAGGGTTTGGTGGGCCACCCGGGTTCCAGTGAGCTTCGTCCTGGACCTTACAAACTAACATCGTTGACCCAGGGTCCATCCCCACAGGCAACACCTGCCCCCTCGATTTAATGGGCAGGGCTGGGTTTATTGCCCGGTGCCTGAGGCACCCCCCTGAAGGAGAATGCCAATGGTATCAACGCATTTTTTGCACCTGCCACATCATGAGCTTTGGTTCGTGGGGGGTCCCACATTAATAGGGCCTTGTGCCTAACCCATACACGTGGGGTATGTGGTAAATATACCAGTATAGCCAATGCAGCAAAGTCAGTCTGAATATTATTCAGCTAGTTAGTCACAAAATAGCCTACGATTAAAGTAGATTATGAGCCAGTCCATCTGTTAGAGTGCTGAAGGGGTGTTAGCTACTCTACAACACTAGGCGAATGCTCTGCCAACTGAGCTAAACCCTTTTAACATAAATTAATGCGCTTCTAAAATCATTGATCCAGAATCCAAGAATTATTGATCAGTCCTGTACTTTCACCATTTATAAAAACAGAATAATCAAACGTTAGTAGCATGAATATTAGTAAAGTTAGTATATTGGGCACAATGGTAGCAAAAATAATGATGATAGCAATTATTATCAAAACGGAAAAATAATGTGATAATAATTTTATTAAACCAGTAACGACGCCAGACAACAGGAGACGCCGACCATTTTCTCCAATTCAGAATGTGTACTTAGATCCATATAATTTTCTTCTTCATACAGTCACCTACCAGGGTGATACCACAGTTTTGGTTGTAAAGGCAGTACTGCTACCCCTGGCGCACCAGCGGTAGAGTTATAAACATTTTGCTCTTTATATATTTTTGCTTCTTATATATTTGATGATTTTGAGATATTTACAGAGGAGATTGATTCAATGAATAAAATGAGGTTGTGAGTTCCAATCCAAATGTTTTTTTCCACTTGAATGTTCGTTTAAATTAAAATTAATGTCAATATTTAAATAAACGTTTTTTGTTTTTTTTTGGAAGACAAGATGGAAAGGAATGATGACCATATTTTAGCTGTATCCATGGAAGCGACAATCCGGAATTACCGAAAAGAGCACCAGACTTCTAACATTCTACCAAATCATTTTCTTTTTTTTTTTTTGCTTTGTCGAAAATTCAGCTTTAGTCGGTAGGCCAGTTAATTATTGGCGGGAAAGTTTGAATATGAATTGTGTAGTCAGACTATTAAAAGCATTCCAAGTCCGTGCATTGTATTTGGATTAAACACTGATCTCTGACGATGGAAGTTAAAAACACAAACTATCTCAACCACCAAGTAGACCCTACGTATATGAATACATTTGTTTTTCAAATTAAATGATTATGGCTGCCTGAAAAAGAAAAAAAAAAAACCTTAATATCAATGCCATTTTGGGGGGCTTGCTTTACTCAAGGGAATAACTATTTGTTTAAAACTTTAATCAAGGGAAACAACTCTTTGTTTCTTAAACAAGTGAATAAATATTCCACTTCTTATCATCGTGAAATGGGATATTTTGGTGTTATTTAGTATGCAATCAACGTGTGATAACTAATAGATGATACAAACAGGACCTGTTGAATACAAACAGTATGATGATTTAATTATTACGACATTTGATATGCTTAAAGCTATTGCTAAAATACTTTAATATGTAAAAAAACTTAATAATCTTGATCTAACTCTCGCTCGCTCTTTTTTCTTTATTCTTTTCTTTTCATCTTTTCATTATTTGATTGAAACCGATTATCGTTATCCGCTCCCGCGCGCTTACCCCCTCTCTATCTTACAGTACTCATTTTCTTTCTTTCTTATAGTAATTTTTGTGTAGCGTGTCCTTTTTTCTTCCCTTCCTTTCCTTATCATAAAATCGGAATTGTCCATTATTTAGCTGATGTGACGACACTCATAAGAAATAAGAATTCGGCGGCTAAGGCAACACCAGTAATCAGGATTTACATTTTGCATTAAATCTTGGACGATTTGGACGGCCTCATTTTTAACCAGAGGGTATTGCAAAGATAATGGTCGTACTTTTAAGGAACGCGAATATTAATATATAGATCATTATTATCTATTTAAAAAAAAAATTTGGATGATATATATTTAATTTGCCTATAAATCAAATAAATTATTTTCAAATTTGTATAATTTTAATTTTTTAATGAATGTGTAAAATGTAATAAAGCCAGGATAAATAAATGATATGCAGATGAACAGAAACGGATACATCCCTTCCCCCACCCCGGGACCACACGCGGAAGTAAGGGGACCCCATTATCTCTTTCGCCGGATATATCACAAGGATACGCACGTCTATTTTTCGTGTACCGTTATGGGAAGCGTTTTAATCTAGTCTCGTAAGTTGTGAGATAGTAGTAATGAATTGAATTTATGATAGAAACGATTAACCTTTTCTTTCTCTCTTTCACTGCAAAGGCCACACTGAGCGAGCAAGAAATAAACAACCCCTTAGGCCTATCTGCAACACACTATTCTTTAGTATGTTTTTTTTTAAATCCACTACATATGTTGAATGTTGATTGCGACCTATTAGGTACCCAACCTAACACAAAGCTACATTTTATGGCACCGTGACTATACTGTCACGTAGACTACATACCAAAGTAACACCAATTTAAATCCTTATGATATAATGTGGAAAACATCTGATATGCAAATTTATACTAAAATTAAAATTGATACTACAACATTTAATAATAGTATTAATGCCGTAACATTGTGTGAATTAGTAAAAAAACAAAACAAATTGCATGCCATTCGTGTATATATATATATATATATATATATATATATATATATTTGAATGCGTATATATATGGACGCTTAGGTACAACTTGTATATACAACAGGGCTTGTCGATTTTGAAACTGTAACGTCTCCCATGAGGCATTTAAATATACTGTAGAGACTGGGTCTCTTTTTTGTTAGTATTTAATTACTTCTCTATCTTTTAACCCAACCAATAGTAATTCCCCCATTAAAGTAATCGATTTCATATTACCAATACACAACTTTTGCTGTTTGTGAGAATTTAATTTTTTAAAAAAAATTAAAAGTCAACTTATCCTAATATATAAGCTGAAGTTGTACCTAAGCAAACATTTTTCCAGCTTTACTAAGTCTGACACAAGGCCAATGTAGTGGAGTAAGCAATGAAGGTCAAATTTATTACACCAGCGAATTGGTTTTAAAAACTATCTCACTTTAACTATCCCTCTCCCATAGCCGCTTATAACAAATGTGTTAGAGAGAGAGAGAGAGAGAGAGAGAGAGAGAGAGGGGGGGTTAAAATACACATGGTATAGTCAGTAACGAGACCTGTGAATATTTCATGTATCTCCATGTCCTCACTTCAAAACAACCGCATTTTATATACATATTGATATACATACTTATGTGCATTGACTACAGGGTGATTGAAAAATAACTCCCTATTTTAAACCATTTATAATCTTTTTATATACAGAGATTCTGACAAGTACACGTTCTGCGTTCCTGACTCATAAAAATCTAAAAGGACGCATTAAAATCCTATCCATGCGTCCCGATGTTTTTCATTTTTCTTCCCCCACCATTTCAAGCTAACTGTTAATACATTTCATTAGTTTCTTAGAAATTAATTACCCATGATAGGTCACAAGGTACGAGTTGTTTCTCCAGATGATAAATAAAAACCCTACAATTTATTAAGAAACTTTAGTTGGGGCCCATAAATTTTCCCGGGCACTCATTTAAACTGAAATGTCTATTAAATCCACGTTGCTGGTGATGTTTCTTCACATTTTGCTATTGTTGTTTGTGAATGACTGAAGCACCATTTTCCTGTGGCTTTTTTCTTTGGGGTTTTGTTGAAGGATCGAGTCTACTCTACGAAACCAACAACGACAAGAACTTGAAGGACGAATATGAGAATCTATTTCTGACATTCCACAAGAGTTCCTGGGAAGATCAATTGATGCGATTCCCGATTATAGAATTTTAAATAAAACTCCATGTTATGTGTGTCCTCATATTCAATTTTTGTAAAAATAATGATTCAGAAATAAATTATAAAATTGTTGAAATAGGGAAGGGAGTTACTTTACAATCACCCTGTATAAAAAAAAACAATCAGCACAAAATCTACAAGGAGAATATAAAATTTGAATTTCAACTGAAATCTTGTGGTAAAATATTTTACATACGTTTCTGCCATCGATAGAAAAAGAATGAGTGGGTTTAAACTATATATATATATATATATATATAAAGACGGAATATGTCAAGTAAGTGTGTATGTAAAATATTATCAATAGAATAATTTGAATTGATTAAAGATAGACTAATCCTGAAAAACGTTCTTGTGGGTCATCAACATTTCATTAGGAAACCAGAAAATGTTTCAGTGATTTCGTTAAGAATCGCAAATTTATTGATGGTGATGTGAATAGACATTGAAATATCAATAAAATATATTTGCTTTGTATTTTAATCAAATATTGGTTTCCTTCAAGTAACGTTTTTCCAGTTGTTTTCATCGGTTGTGAATATATATATATATATATATATATATATATATATATATATATATGTGTGTGTGTGTGTGTGTGTGTGTGTGTGTGTGTGTGTACACGAAGTATACAAAAGTTTCCATACAGTGAAATGGGGTGTCCACTTTTACACACACACACACACACACACACACACACACACACATGTATATTCAAGAAGTAGAAAATAAATCCGACGATGTATAAATATAATATATGAAAAATGAAATATTCAAACGATGTATTCAATGTTTCGATCTATACGGCCATCTTCCAAGCAGTAGAATAGTAGTTTAGTTTTTTTCCAGATGTAATGTAAAACCGCAATTATTCTACTCTGAAGATGGTAGTGTAGACCGAAACATTGGCAAGATTCATATAAAGAATACATTATTGAATATTTTGTTTTTCCTGATCATTTATATATATATATATATATATAATATATATATATAGTAAATTATCAAGTTATTTTGTGTTAGGAATTATTCCTAGCTGGTCCTTTTTTTAACAACGGAATGTTAAAATTGGTATAGTCAAATTTGAGAGCTCAATGTACAATAATTCTGGAATTATATATAGAGCAATATATCTAGTAAAGAAAAAGGCTTAAATACCGGTCATATTAGCGGTTGTAATTTTTAAAAAACCCATTTGTATATATATATATATACATATATATGTGCTTGTTCAGATCGCTAATTTTATTGACAAATTTTTTCAATAAAAATCTTTCGACCAACTTAACGCCTTTCAAGACGATAACACCAAAAGCATTGTTAGGAAACTTGAAAGAAAAAAGAAAGAAAAAAACACCCTAGCACCTATATGATTGCCCCAACCCTATTGCCTTATGGCAAACCCAAACCCTTTTTATCATATATGTGCTAGAGGATGGTAGCCGAAGGTCTCAGTTTTATCTTTTTTATCTTTTTTTTTTTTTTTTTAGGGGTGTAGTTTTTTTGTATGTTTTGTCCTTCTTTTTATTATTATTATTAATATTATTTCACCCCATTCGAGTTTTTCACACCTGCCGTAGGTGGTTCACTGGAGACTGGGTGACAGGAAGTCTCCTCAGGTCTCCAGGATTCTTCAACAATGCTGTAGTCTGGATGTTATCGAGCCTTCCTCTGATTTACAATTCACCCAGACTCTTTTACAGACCCCTGGGGATTGTTCCAAGGTCCCCAATTACAATTGGTACGACCTTCACCCTCATGTTCCACAGTTTTCTCAGTTCTCTAGTAAGGTCCAAGTATTTGTGGATCTTTTCGCTCTCTTTCATTTTCACTGGGTATAACGTTAAACTTAAAAACAATAAGGATTCTATTATGTTTAACCAATTTGTTTGAATGTACACACACACACACACACACACACACACACATATACATATATATGGGTGGAAATAAATTTATAACCACTAATATGACCAATATTTAAGCCTTTTTTAAAAAGATATATATATATATATATATATATATATATATATTATATATATATGGTATTTTGATATGGTGTATTTGGATATGTTCATGATTATTTATAGGTGAAGGTGTTAAATGGCAGTTGGTTGTTCACCTGTCGATGCTGCTGATACTGCTGCTCTGTGTGCTGATTTCCGTCTCAGAAACCAAAGGATGTCCAGAACTGAACCGGGAAAAAAAGAAAGAAAATAAAGAATTTTAGGAGAATTGGTTGGTTGGTTGGATTTAACGGCATATCAAACTTTTTTTGGGTTATTTTATGTCGAAGATGTCTTGTTTATTCATTCTTGATGTGTAATCAATTTCCTTTTGAGCTCAATTTTTGGTTAAATCGAACTTAACGGACCTAATTCCAGCCATCGAATTTCACCCCGGTAAAAGAAAAAATACCAAAAATCAGGGAATAAACCGAATTTAATGAAATTTTCAGTGTAGATATATTAATGAATAAAAGATATAATGCACCAATTATTTTGTTTAAAAAACTTTAACATTTTTCAGGTCAGTTAACTTTCAACCACGTATCTTTGAGGTGTAACACAGATTCTCAAAGATACATGGTTCAAAGTTGACAAAACTTTCGGACCACCTTGTAGATTTAGCGTCATGATCTGAAAGTCTTGTCCTCTTTACATAATTTTTTGTTAGAGGTAAAATAATTACATAAATTATATATTATTTTATCAAACAAGAAATAATGAAATTTAAAACAATATGTAGGGTTGACAAGACTTTCGGACCACACTGTAGATTATGGTACAGCATGGTCGGAAAGTCTTGTCACCCCTACATATTTTTAAGAGGTAAAATAATTACATAATTTATATCTATATATAATGGAGATTATTTGTCTGTCTGTAACCGAAACTATGTCACTATCAATGTCACAAATTCTCTTAGTTATTTACGTTATATTCTCAATGGTTCATTATTTAATCTTAATTAGCATCGCATTTACTAACAATGTCTCTATTAATGTCTAGCTGAGATAGTTTTGCCTCAAAACAGCCCATATTATCAATGTGTTTAAAAGCTTGCAATGTGTGTTATATAGCATTTAGAAATAAATGTTTACATGGTATAATAATGTGAGTAATTTGTATACCAGTTTTAACAAAAACGTGTTTGATAAATAATTACTTGGTGCTATTGATTTCTAATATTATTGTTTTATTCTCAAAGGTATCAAATTCAATCCTATGTATAATTTTATATTGAAATCAATTAGAATTAAGTAAAAATAAATATAATCTTTTTTGTGTTCTTATATAATTTTATTCGTCTTTTTAATTCAGTATAATATTTGATTATATTAAAACTTGAATACTTGTGCTCGAAGGACACATATTTTGGCTAATATTGCTAATATAGAATTGCGAAATCAATTCTAAGGAATTTAATACTCACTCAGAACTTTTATCGTCTTTATCTTTATGTATGGGTGACAAGACTTTCGGACCACCCTGCCGCAAAGTCTTATCACCCCTAACATATTTTTGGATGCAATATAATTACATAATTTATTTATTACTAATTAGCAAATATATGCACCATCCGGTTGCAAGTATTTAAGTTTTAATGTAATAAGATATATTAAATTAGAAAGGCTAATGAAACTAAATAAGAATGGCGGGTATAATCGGAAAATAGAACAACTGAAACTTACTCTTCCATCACTTCCGTCTTGTTAAATTTTCCTAATTTAACTATTTAGTTAAAATAGGAAGTAAAGAATAAAATTACAGTTATTTCTTCTTGTTAATGAATTTCTTTTAAGATTTATCCCCGAGATTTTTGCTCATATTCATTAAGATAAAATCAAACAATTAGAAATCAATAATACTAAGCACATATTTATTAAAATCAAGTTTTTGATATCAATATGCAAATTAGCCTTTCTGTTCACACTGTAAACCACTATTTTGTAGTATATATAAATACAATTGTATTTTTTTAAAAAGACCAACAGTATTAATAATCTAAAACAATTTTTATTAATAATTGAGGTTTAAATAAAAATGTAATCATGGAGAATGTGACGTAAATAACCCAGGGAATTGTGACTCTAGTAGTGATATAATTTCGGTTACGGACAGACTGACACACCATCTCCATTATAATAAGATAGACTTGTGAAATTTAATACTCACTCTGAACTTTTATCGTCTTTATCCCGAGAATATTCTGTACTCGTGTAGGCCACTGATGAAGATTGTGTACTGTAAGAATTGTCTAAATCTTTGGCCTGATCAGAACTACAACTGCTCGTGTAATTCGAATTGTTCCGAATTGATCGATATATCGATTCCGTATCCTCATCGTCGTCGTCGCCGTCGCTGTCGTCGCTCGTGTACATAGGATTCTGCACGCCATTGGTTGTCGCCTGATTGTAAACGAGGCCGCCAAGAATATTGTTGGGATCGCTGATCATCGGATTAAAGAACGGGTAGAATGGGTTGACCATATTGGGGTTGGCACCAAAGAGGGCCGGGTTCAAATTCTGTTGGTAGAGAGGAGGAACCATTGTTTGAGCCGCGCTCAATAGTTTCACGTAATCGTTGTATAAAGCAAGATTTGGAAGAGAGGCGGCAAGTGTTGGGTTTGACATAAGACCAGCGTTAGGGAAATTCGTCTGGGGGACTCCGGAATACTTGGAGGAGTTCTGTCTCGATTGTTTACCCCGGGAAAGACGGCTGGACACTTTTTCTAAACCCGAGCTGAGTTTACTGTCTTTCGTTGCCTTTTGCGTCCGCTGCTGGCCCCCGGTTTCAGAGCCTCCTTTCTGCATCGACATTTGAACCATGTACGTTTTGGGCTCATCGCCAATGGCCGTCACTTGCCGCAGAACGACGCCGTTATCCGATCCGGCGATGAATTCTTTTTGCTGCACTTCTTGTTTGCCTTTATCTTCCACCGACGTCGACCTTGAAACGTCACGTGATGATGTTTCTGAGGAGTTGGTTCGAGAAACGGTCGCCGAAGAGCTGCTCCTTTCCACCGGGTAACTCATGTACATTCTCATTTTTTGAAATTCCATCTCTGTTTTCTGCTGCGCCAACCGTTCCTCTTCCATTTGGTTTTCGCGAGCTTGGATCTGACCGGCCAATTCGAGTTCCAATCTTTCTTTCTCGTTCAGTTTCACTGTCGATTGAAACGCGTACTTCTTTTTCTTACTCCGCCATTTTGGGGCATTGCCAGCGTTCTCGTCAATCATCAGATCGTTTTTAGCAGTCGGCACATTTTGAAAGCCCGGTAAAAACATAATCTCTCCATGGCCGCCGTACACAATACCGGCTGTCTTTTTATTAAATTGTGATGATTTTTCCGAGCTCTCTTTGCTTTTCGTCGTAGGAAATGAAAACCGGTTCGTTTTTTTGGTACCGTCATCTTTCTTTCGGGTTTTCTTCTCTGTTTTCTTCTTCGATTTGGTTTGCGTTCCTGAATCCATATCGGAAGTGTCCGAAGTCTTGAACGACCAATTCGAAGCCATATTCGTCGAACCGTCTAGTAAAGAATCTTGCGATTCCCAAACAACCAACGGTTTCTCGTTTTCCTCGGCCAAGTTACCCATGATTTCATTCATCTTGCTGTTTCTTGCCGAGTAGAAATGTTTTATGTTGCCGGGAACGAGATTCGCCTTGAAACCATTTGTTGTCAGCGTCCGTCGATCATCGCCATCTTTATCGGCGACCGACTCTTTCTCGTCAAAATCTCCCAGATCCTGTTCAGGAATCCAGCTTTGTTGGTCCTTTTCTTTAAAAGAATTATTCTTGTGAACATCGATATTGGTGCGCCAAACTGTCTTCTTGGTTTCCTCCGGGGAAGTTCGCGCTTGCGTGATGATCACGCTTGTTTTTTCCAACTTGTTTGAACCGGAATTCTGGGAAGAATTCGATTTGACAGAGCCTTTACTTGAACAATTCGAACTCTGGCTCAAGCGTCGGTAGTTCAGTGTCTTTACGCCATTACTGTCGTCTGTTATTTTCTTGTCACCTGTCTCTTGCACGTCTTCCTTGTTGAGCTCCTTATCGTCCAGTGCGCGGCCGACGGTTATGTTCTTGCCGTTGGGTAATTTGGTTTTCTTGCTGTCACCGTTCTTTTGTAGCCTGACCTGAAACGCTTCGGTCAGTTCCTTTTGGAATTTTTCGTGTGGGTCGTTGTCTTGGGGTTTGTTCACTTGTTTGACGTTTCGGTCCTTTCGCGATCTGAGCGAACTTCGGGCGGCCAAGATGTCGTCCTTTTGAATGAGTTGTAACCCTTTCATGGAGTCACTGTCACCGTTTGAATTGCTGGATCTGCGCGAATTCGTCATACTCGAGGTAGAGCCTGGTCTGTTGGCCATTATCACCTTGGCAAGGGGAGAATCTCTGCCTGATGAAGAGGGCAGTGGAGGCAACGGCGGTGGAGGTGGTGGAGGTGGTTGGAGGAGAAGGAGGTGGTCGTGTGTTTGATTCTACGGCTTTGTTGTCCGAAGATGCCGGACAGACAACTATAGACGATTTATAGTCTTCACTTTGGGATTTTGTTTCGGTCACCTTTTGAGCAACCTCTTGTGTTTGAGTAAGGCTGGAATTTGATTCTGGTTGTTGCGGCGGCACTGGCTCGGCATCGCCAACGGGTTCGATCTGTTGGACCTCTTGAGTCGGGACCTGTGTTGTCGCCAACGACGAAGCCGGATCAAAACCAGGCAGCAACTGGGCACCGGGAGGTAATGACGCAATTACTTTTCCCTGCGTATTGATGAGCAGAGTGGACATTTTTCCCATCCCAGAAACTTGTGGGTCGAGTTGGGCTGTTGTATGAAATGCAGTGAGAGATGGAGGTATGTTAGGTTGTAAAGTAGGTTGCAATGTATTGAAATGCGGTAGAATTGAATAGGTTACCTGCTGTCCAACTTGGCCCGTTGACAGTTGTTGCGGTGCAGCGAGGGTGTATAAACCGTTGGCAGTTGGGACAAGAACCTGTGACATGGGGACGTTTGGGTTGCCTTGGAAGTTGAAAAGGAAAGAATTAGACGTGGGTATCATAGGATTAGGCATTGATGACGGAATTGATAGGGGAGGGGCGCTTCCCATATAAATCGGCTCATTTTGTAAATTTCTCGCGGGGACCGTATACACCGGCGGTGAAGTTACATAGCCGGATAGGTTGGCCGATAAATAATTATTTGTAGAGTGAGCGACTGAAACTAATATGTTATTGGTTGTTGCGGCGGAATTGAGCGAAACCGAACCGGAAGTCTGTCCCGTTGTATCCGTTAAGTCCGGTTTGGTTTCTTGATCTACGATGGGCTGAGATTGGGACGTTTCTGTCTCCGCAGTGGACAGTTTTTCTGTGGGATTTTTAATTTCCGGTTTCGTTTCTGAGACTTCCGGTAAACTTGAGGTTGGGAGCGGTTTTTGAATAAACTGTTGTTCAGAACTTTCAGTACGTTTAACATAAATTGTGCTTTTTGGAGGGTCTGATTGTAACATAGTTTGTGTTTCAGATTTTGGCGTATTGTTGTTTTGTATTTTTTCGCTAGAAGCCAACAGCATCGAAATGTCATCTTGTGTCGGGGGTTTCCAAATTGCCAGCGTTTCACTTGTCGTTTCCGGTTTTGACAAAGTTTCATTGTGATTGACACTTGGCTCGGACGATTCACTGGAAGCCAAAGGAGGAGGAATGTTTGGATGAAGACTTTGCAGAGTTGCAGAAGAGTTGGAGTCGGAAGCAACAGTGTCGAAAGAGGTGGTTGCTTCAGCGGCTAAGTCAGTGACCGCTTTCTCTTGTGATGATGTTGTTGTTGTTGTAGATGGCTCTTCCTTAGACGGTAATGTCGGGTTCGGGACTGCTTCATTTTTTGTTAACGAGTTGTTTGGTTTCTCCTCTATTGTGTCCTGTTCTTTTTGTACCTTTTCGGACGATTCAACTGCAGTTGAAACCGAGGCTGCCGTTTTTGTCGAGGACTGAGAATCTGTCTCGTCAGTTGTAGTCGACGCAACTACGGTTCTGTCCGAGTCCACTTTATATAACGTCGGCGTGATGAGTTTTTGGTAAGTGTTGTCACTCAGAACACTCGGTTTGGGTGCTGGACCCGAAGACGCGGCAGTGTACCATTTGTTAACAGGGGGAAGGGGAACGGGATCTTTCTTTTTTCTGACTGGCGTCTCCGAAACTGCGTATTTGACTTGTGGGACTTCTGTTATGTCTTTCTTCTGTTCAGCAAGCCTAGGGGGCGCTTCTTTCGCAGATGACTCGAGCTCCGGAAGAACATCCAAAACTGTCGGCTGTACCCTTACGTCCTGGGTGCTCACAGAAAACTGCCTTGTCATACTCGGAGGTTCAGGGGCGCGTTTCTTCTTGCGGCTTCGTCGGCGATCCACACTTTGCACGGAAAAGTCTATATCACCGTTGTTAGTGGGAGGTTGGGTCACTTTGGCCACGGTTGAATTAGCTCGTGAGTTAAGGTCGACAGTCCCCAGGGGGCTGTTCTGACGGCGCGTTTCCGCAAGCTGAGCGTAAGTGAGCGACTGGGTGCGGTCGATGTTGAAGCTGCACTTTTGCGGCAGGGATGTGTTTGAGGTTTTGTTGAAGGTTTCTGAAGTTGTGGAGGAAGTGTCTTCGCCGTATTCAGGGAGAGCTGGATGCAAAGAAAACGCCGAACTCGAAGCGTATCGCCGGTGATTCTTGAAGCCCCGGGGAAGGCCACCGCCCGGCAGAATTTCCCAGTTAGGTTTCGAGCCCGTGGGTGCACTGCTCGTCCGTTCTAGGTTCTCTTTGACGGACGTTTTCAGTTTCTCGGGATTCGCATCTGCAATTTGAAGTCTGTCTGAGGAATCGTCGGTATTTTTCGGGCGGGAATCAGAATCTGAGTTTAGCGTTGAAGACTTGTCTCCCGCCAATTCCGAAGTTAGATTTTCTTTTTGTTCATTTGTTTTAACGTTACCAATCGGATCCTTTCGCGTTTCCGGTTCCTGTGCAGCCGTCGCCATGGAAATCTCATTTTTATTCGTAAGATATTCCCTCTCCGATTCGGCAATGATGGAAGCAATGCTGATCGCATGTCTATCGAGAGACTCTTTCTGGCGGTTACCCCGAAGGTGTTCATCGAGGGCCGTAACGGGGTTGCCCCAGATGGAAGCGAAATCGGCATTCCTCGTGGCCAATTCTGCAGAAACAGGTCGGAGTCGACGGTGTTCGAATCCCGTCGGTAGCACTTTGTTCTCTGGGATCACAAAACTGTGGATGCGGTAAGGTGGCACTGGGGCCGGTGGCTTTTTCTTCACTGGAGGAGGAGGATTAGGAGGAGGAGGCGAGGGACTGCTGGTTACTGTCGTTTGCAGCGGGACAGACGATTTTTGGCCCATTTCTCTCCGTTGATCTGTGCCAATGAGAAAGAAAAGTATTCATTGTTTTAAATAGTGTCACATTGTAAAAGATGTAACAACAGCATTAACAAAAAAAAAAAAAAAGAAACTAAAGAAATTTTTCAAATTTGGATGTTTAATAATAATAATAATAATAATAATAATAATAATAATAAGCAAACTAGCACAACGGGAATACAAAACTAGGCACGACTAGGTTGGGAAGGTGATCCACTGAGAATTATGCAAAAAATTACATTTTGACCATACAACAAAATGGTATAAACATAAACCAGAATCTGTTCTTGAGAATGAAACGCATAAAATTCTCTGAGACTTTGAGTTAAAGACGGATCAACCTATCACAGCAAGGAAACCAGATCACAGGCTGAAGATGAAGGAAAACGAAAAGATAAACAAATACCTGGACCTTGCCAGATAATTAAAAAAGCTGTGGAATGTGAGGGTGAAAGTAATACCAATTGTAGATGGTGCGGTAGGAATGGCCTCCAAAAGCTTAGAAAAAGACTTGAGGAACCGGAAATCAAAGGAAGAATTGAGAACATCCAGACAATAGCAGTGTTGAAATCAGCTGGAATACTCAGGAGAGTCCTGGATACCTAAGGATACTTGTTGTCACTCAAACTCCAGTGAAATACAATCAGCTAACGCTAGAGTGAAAAACTATTAATAATAATAATCTGTATATTAATACTCGTGTTCCTTCATTGCATGACCGTTATCATCTTGCAACACCCTCTGGTTAAAAAATCGTCCAAGATGAAATGCAAAAAAATGTAAATCCTGATTATCTGGTGTTGTTTATCACCGAATTCGTATTTCTTATTAGTGTCGACACCTCAACTTAATAATGGACCATGCCGTTTTTATTATAGAGAAAGAAAGGGACGAAAAAGGACATGCTAAAAATAAAAATATGACAAGAAAGAAAGAAAGATTTTTGCCCCAAATAAAAAAAGAACTGGAAACCTTGTACAAACAATAAAAATATTCAACCAGGATATAGGAATGGAATTCGGCATCGATACCCGAACAGATGGCAAATTAGAACAGTATAAAGTACTTTACAGCGAACGTCTAATGTCTGGTGTGTGATTGTATGTATATATTTACCGTCATAGTCTCTCTCTCTCTCTCTCTCTCTCTCTCTCTCTCTCTCTCTCTCTCTCTCTTCTTGCTTAATATTCACACAGAAGCAGGGTTAAAACCCCATGCAAATTAACAACTGAATGTTATTCAGTTAAAGATCTAGCACAAAGGCCGCACTGCATTACTCAAAATGAAATGATTAAAACTCGGGAACATACAAGTGTTAACTGCAGACATTAGGAAATGCTTTATTTATTCTCATACTGTACTAACCTACTTGTGCTCTCTCTCTCTTCCTCCCCCGTCTCTCCCCTTCCCCTTCCCCTCTATCTTCTCCTCCTCCTCCGTCTCTCCCCCCTCTCTTTCAGTGCGTGTGTGTGTGCGCATGCGCGTGCGTGTGTGTGTATAAACGTCTTCGAAGTCTCATTCATTAATATTTGCCCATAGTATGGATGACATAGAATTCGGACGCACCCTCAAGCACAAGCACCCTCCATGACCATCACCCCTTCTTCCTGAAACCCCACACACCTTTTTACTCCCACCCCACCCCACCCCGCTTTATCACCGTCCAACATGTCCGTCAACTTTTTACCCCCTTTTCTCAACAAACGCTCGGCTAGTCCAGTGACAGCTTTTTTTTTCACTTCAAATATTCATTGTGTGCCCGTTCGACGTCTTTCTTCGTGACAATAATATGAATTACTAATACATGTAACGTTTAACCCTTGATTTATCGTAGATTTCGCAATACAAAAGTATCTATATATTAATACTCGTGTTCCTTAATTGTAAGACCGTGATCATCTTGCAACACCCTCTGGTTAAAAATGCGACCGTCCAAATCGTACAAAATGAAATACAAAATTTAAATCCTGATTATCTGGTGCTGCTTATCCGCCGAATTCTTATTTCTTATGAGTACCGTTACCTCAGCTAAATAATGAACCATTCCGTTTTTA
>CM042154.1:59827843-59860850 GCA_023376005.1 Doryteuthis pealeii
AAAGAAAAAGAAAGAAAGAAACCATTTTGCATTCTGATACGGTGTCTTTGTTTAATGGCATATCATCCTCCATGGGTTACTTAATGTCAAAGCCACCCCTGTAGAAGAACGGCCGTGGGATGAGGGAATCCATACCTTTCCTAAAGTTATTAGTCAAAAAGTGAATATAATAGCATGACTGGAGTCCAACACTTTAGCCACAAGGTCAAGGTCACTCCCTCAGTATTCTGATACAAATTAACACACAAAACGTATAGATACGTTTGTTTGTTAGTTTTGTTTTACGGCATATCAACCTCGGTGGGTCATTTAATACCGACAAAGTTTTGAAATAGATTCGTAGCGATAGTTTGTTAGAAAACAAATGTTTTATATATATATATATATATATATATATATATATATATATATATATATATATTATAATATAAATAAATAAATATATAAAGGTTTTACATATCTATTCATTTGGTGACAAAGGAACATTCACGACCATATTGGTTTCATGCGAGGCAATCGTCAGGTGAAGATGTTACAAATGCCATTTGTTACAAGATGTAAGATGTTACAAAAGGCATTTATAACATCTTCACCTGACGATTGCCTCACATGAAACCAATATGGTCGTGAATGTTCCTTTGTCACCAAATAAATAGATATGTAAAACCTTTATATATTTATTTTATTATATTATATAGCAGCTGTATTTTATATTGAGCACTCTACCAATAATACTGCCTTTGGTACACCGTTCCAGCAAAAGCTGAAACAGTGACCATCCCACACTATATATATATATATATATATATATATATATATATTATAATATATATATATATATATATATATATTGTGTAATAGTGTTCAATTACTCATATTTTTTAGTACAATCCCAAGCAAGTAATTTAAGTACTACCACGGATGTAATTTGAAGAAAAATTTCTTTTCACAAAATATAGGTATGTACGTAGCATTATTCCAATACAGATATTTAGTACGATTGAAGGTGAGATAAATAAAGAGGAAGAAGACTGTGTTGCGTCAATTCTCCAAGTGGATGTGAACTGTTTACTTTGAGAATGAGCATTCAAAACCGAAGCTTTTATTTGGGCTCAAAAACTGACCACAAAACTGGCCTCTAAAGTGCTCAATATATTAAAAACATAGAACATTATTAATAATATTAGTAGAGGAAAAAAGTTAAGGGTCTACCATTATTATTATTATTATTATTATTATTATTAGTATTATTATTAAGAGAGTTAAAGGTGAGGAAAGATTGAAAGTTCAAAGAGGGATAGGAAGATAGCTAGATCAATATATATATATATATATATATATATATATATATATATATATAGAGAGAGAGAGAGAGAGAGAGATATTTACCCAACCCGTTCGCCACACGTAGAGTGTGACACAAGGTTGTAAGTATAAGGCATCCAGCGAGGATCGAACTCGGCATTTAGTAATCCTGGGTCAGCGTGACTAGCTTGCTAATCATGATGATGGAACCCAAAGAGAGAGAGAGAGAGAGAGAGAGAGAGAGAGAGAGAGAGAGAGAGAGAGAGAGAGAGAGAGAGACAGACAGACAGACAGACAGAGACAGAGACAGAGACAGACAGACAGACAGACAGACAGATGAGTATGTAAAATAGATTTAACATAGCCAAGAAATTCGCGATTTTTTCTTTTAAAATTACCATTAAAAAATTGTGACAGTCAAAAAAATGAAAAATAAAGAAAAAATAAAGAAAACATTTTGCATTCTGATACGATGTCTTTGTTTAATGGCATATCACCTTCCATAGGTTACTTAATGCCAAAGCCACCCCTGTAGAAGAACGGCTGTGGGATGAGGGAATCCATACCTTTCCTAAGGGTATCAGTCAATACTTAAGCCACAAGGTCAAGGTCACTCCCTCAGTATTCTGATACAAATTAACACACAAAACGTATAGATACTTTTGTTTGTTAGTTTTGTTTTACGGCATATCAACCTCGGTAGGTTATTTAATGCCGACAAAGTTTTGAAATAGATTCGTAGCGATAGTTTGTTAGAAAACAAATGTTTATATATATATATATATATATATATATATAATATATATATATATATCATCATCATCATCATCATGTCGCGCTATTAGCACGGATATCCATGACAATCTCTCGCCAACCTTTCCTATCATTCATTTTCCGGGGAGGTCCTCTGCGCAGCAACCTGCATCTTTGCTTAGTTGGTCAATGTAGGTCCTTGATGGACGGCCCACACTAGCATGTCCGTGTGTTGGCTTCCACAGAAGAACGTCACTTATGAGCTCATCCTTGCTTCTCCAGCAGTGCCCGGCAATGTCTTGTCCGTCTCACTTGTATGGTTTGTGAGATGGGGGGCAGGTGGCCATATAGCTGTTTCCTCGTGGGGTGCTGCTTCCACGATTTTATTCAGGACTGCACGCAGCATTCTTGTGCAGCTCCCGTCCAGCTTATTTCAAGGCGCCTCGTTAGGGTCCAAGTGGTGCATCCGTAACAACACTGATACAACCCTGGAAGAAATGTCGCTTTAGCTTGTCAGCGAGATCGGATTTCCATATTATTGATAATTTGTTTGTGGCCGACCACGCTTTTTCCTATTCGTGTATTTACATCGCCTTCTGTGGATAAGATATTACTACCTAGGTATGTGAATTGTTCTACTGGCTTAAGTGGATTACCGTTGAGTGTGGTTTATGTCTCCTTTCCTTTTTTGAAACATATGTACTCTGGGAGTTTACATGAAGGCCAATATTATTTGCTGCCTTCTCTAGGCTATGCAGTAGTGACTCGGCCTGTGGTGGTGTATCCGCAAGGAGTGCAAGGTCATCAGCGTAGTCCGCATCTGTGACTTTCTATATAAAATAAATATATAAAGGTTTTACATATCTATTTATTTGGTGACAAAGGAACATTCACGACCATATTGGTTTCATGCGAGGCAATCGTCAGGTGAAGATGTTACAAATGCCATTTGTTTACAAGATGTAAGATGTTACAAAAGGCATTTTGTAACATTTTCACCTGACGATTGCTTCACGTGAAATATGGTCTTGAATGTTCCTTTGTCACCAAATAAATAGATATGTAAAACCTTTATATATTTATTTTATTATATTATATAGCAGCTGTATTTTATATTGAGCACTCTACTACCAATAATGCTGCCTTTGGTACACCGTTCCAGCAAAAGCTGAAACGGTGACCATCCCACACTATATATACATATATATATATATATATATATATATATATATATATATATATATATATATATATGTGTGTGTGTGTGTGTGTGTGTGTGTGTGTGTGTGCGTGTGTAATAGTGTTCAATTACTCATATTTTTTAGTACAATCCCAAGCAAGTAATTTAAGTACTACCACGGATGTAATTTGAAGAAAAAATTTTTTTCACAAAATATAGGTATGTACGTAGCATTATTCCAATACAGATATTTCTTAATCTGAGTTAATTTCTAAGTACGATTGAAGGTGAGATAAATAAAGAGGAAGAAGACTATGTTGCGTCAATTCTCCAAGTGGATGTGATCTGTTTACTTTGAGAATGAGCATTCAAAACCGAAGCTTTTATTTGGGCTCAAAAACTGACCACAAAACTGGCCTCTAAAGTGCCAAGTCTGTCCTACTATTTACCCATAACTATCAGTAAATAATCCAAAAGTGCTCAATATATTAAAAACATAGAACATTATTAATGATATTAGTAGAGGAAAAAAGTTAAGGGTCTACCATTATTATTATTATTATTATTATTATTATTATTATTACTACTAGTACTACTACTACTACTACTCTATGTTTTTAATATATTGAGGACTTTTGGATTATTTACTGATTCCACTGCAACGGAAAAGTTAAAGCGGCTATTGGACTCTCTCTCTCTCTCTCTCTCTCTCTCTCTCTCTCTCTCTCTCTCTCTCTTCCTCTCTATATATATATATATAATATATATATATATATATATATATATATATATATATATTAAAGATCCAATTAACTATTGTATAAAGTTGTTCTACATTGTGCAATGTTATTAACTGGCATGTTATTAGACTGAAAAGAAATCCTGTCGTCTACGTTGCCATGACAACTTGTTTTGATTAAACAAGATCTAGTCATGCATATAACTTAGTGTGTTTGATCTTTCTTTTATTTAAGGAATTTTTTAATGTTAATTTGAATGATTTTTATTTATTGAAGCGACCCCATTCTTTTTATATTATTCTAGATAAGACTCCATTGAGACATTGTATACATTTTTATGAGTTCGTCGACCTCAGAAATGGCCACGAATATTTGCACTGTGCAGAAATAAAGTATTAAGTATTATGAAATGACATCAACGGTTAACTCGGTTTCATTCTGATTGTCTTAGAGAGTCACTTAATCAGATGAGCATAAGAAAGGTAGATTCATTATTGCGTCTCTGCTGATTTTCTTTCCCGCGCCCGGTTAAAGTATATATTTTTGGGAATTGAATAAACAAAAGTGTGCACAGAAATATGTGTCTCCTTGTTTCTGATGGAGACATATTTTTATGTACACCTTTTTTAAATTCAATTCCCAAACACATACTTTAACCCGAGCGTGTGGGAGAAAATCAGCAGAATTTTATATCTTATAAAAGGGAAAAATCAGCATACTCTAATGGATATATTCTTCTTCATCGAATTTTTTCTGTTTCTTTCTATGTACCATCACCTCTGATATGCTGATTTTTACCTAATAATTAAACTGTAACAGTGATAACATTTTAAAGGTTGAAATCTATTTCCTCAAACGAAGGCAAAGTTTTGAAGAAAAATATTTTTGTGTGGTAATTCTTTTGTTTTCACACCTGAGTCTCATCAGAGGATTACCTCAGGAAAAAGAACTACGATAGAGAATGCAAGAAAAATCATAATAAGGGAGGGGGCAAAACATTATTGCGATTACCCAGGATCAGTTCCAGCATAAGACTACCTGTTCCTGGGTAATCGCAATAATTTTTCGCCCCCCTTCATCATGATTTTCTTGCATTCTCTATTGCAGTTCTTCTTCCGGTGGTAATCCACTAATGAGACTTTGGTGAAAACATTTTTTGTTTGTTAAGGATGAATCCGCTTATGAATGCAATTCTCAAATTTTTGTACTCACAAAAAACTGTTTGCACATTAATTATCAAAAGGTTTTAAAAAGGCATAAGTTTTTTTCCTCCAATCCCTCAAATGTTTATGCTTGAGGCATAAATAATTTTCCTGTTCGATAAAAATTTTACCATAAAAAATGAAAATGAACTATTAACCGGATGTTGCAAGACACGTGAAAGGGATTGTTTTTTTTTTTTTTTCTAAGGCAGGATTAGTCAGTCGTCTGATATGGTACAGACACACCCAAGCCGTAACTTCACAATGACACCAAATGTACAGAATGCAATAAAACTTGCAGAATACTGGGGCCTAAAAGGTCCCACAAACATACATAAGGTCAATCAGCTCGCAACCCGCTTGGTTGGCTCAGTCTGCAACAATGTTTTAAAAACGATATTTGGGTAGAAAAGTCAGCTAAAAGTACACAACCATTAAGACTGGCTAATTTTGATATTTCGAACTGTTGTCCTCATCTTTATTGTGTATAAACATAATATTCAGGCCACTGTAACCTCGGGTTTGTTCAGGTGTTTTTTTTTTAGTTACTTTAAAAAAAAAATCTTTAGACGATTATTAATGTATATTGGAGATTTTTTTTCCATTTTTTTAATGTATTGGGTCTGTACCGAATTTTTATACTTATACTTATCTGTATTTATGAGATGAAGCTTGATATGAATAATTTTGATATTTCAGACTGTTGTCCTCATCTTATTGTGTATAAACACAATGTTCATGCCACAGTAACCCCGTGTTCTATTCAGGTGTTTTTGTTTTAATCATTTTAAAATAAGTCTTCTTCAGACGATTACCCATGAATTCAAACGTGGTTTCGGTGCTGAAATCGTTACCACTAGTTCGTGGGGGTTCCAAGCAGAATCTGTATTTTATAAGATGAGGCTTGACTGTTGTCCTCATATTTATTGTCTATAAACACAATGTTCATGCAACAGTAATCCCGGACTCTGTTCAGGTGTATTTTTTTAAAAATCATTTTAACATAAGTCTTCTTCAGACGATTAAATTCAAACATGGTTTCGGAGGTGAAATCGTTACCATTAGTTCAAGGGGGCTACTAGTAGCATAAATGCCATCAGAATTATTGACAGAAATACGATTAGATATAGAAAATATAAAATGGAAGAAGTTACTTATTCTAAAACAGAAATTTCAAAATGTCATAAAGAACTCTATCACTTGCTTAACCTAAACGTTGTGTTTATGCACATTAAAGATGAGGACAACAGTCCGAAATATCAAATTTATTTATATCAAGCCTCATCTCATAAATATAGACAAGTATAAGTACATTAAGACTAGTATGGGCAACTTTTTTCAAGAAGCGGTTTGTATGATGGTTGGTTGGTTGGCTGGTTGGTTGAGTTTTACGGCATGTCAACCCATTGGGTTATTTTATGCCAAACTTTTGTTTTATTCATTCTTGATGGGTATTCAAAATGTTTTTTTTTAACTCAATTTTTAGAAACATTTTCTTAAACTCATTTTTATAGATAATTCAGAAAAAAAAGTAAGGAAATTGCACACGAGATGACTTAGACATGGCTACGCAGTGGAAACCTAAAGAGAGAAACTGTTTAACTATTAATAGTAGCCCAGTGTAAGCGATGTGCAAAGAGATAGATCGATAGAGAGAGAGAGAGAGAGAGAGAGAGAGAGAGAGAGAGAGAGAGAGAGAGAGTGTGTGTGTGTGTGTGTGTTGACAGAGAGAGAGAGAGGGGGGGGGAGAGAGTGTGTGTGTGTGAGTGTGTGTGACAGAGAGAGAGAAGAGAGAGAGAGAGAGAGAGAGAGAGATGAGAGAGAGAGAAGAGAGAGAGTGTGCATGTGTGAGAGGGAGAGTGCGTGTGTACCGCAGACAGAGAGTGTGTGTATGTGTATGTTAAAGTGTGTGTGTGTGTGTGTGTGTGAGAGAGAGAGAGTGGACGGGAGAAAAGAGAGAGAAGAGAGAGAGAGAGAGAGAGAGAGAGAGAGAGGGGTGAAACCAACAAATTGTCACAGAAGGAGTACTACACCATGGGGACCCCACCCCACCCTCGTAGATAATTTTGTAAATCTGTTAGACGTGTTACTGTTATTCTTCGATTATTTCTGTGCTAGCATCCTTATCTTTGTTGTTTTTATCCCACTCGAGATTAGTTGTTGAAATACCACGGTAACTACAATGAGTGGGTACCCAGCGTCGTTGATTATCATTGGATTAAATGTCTCAATATCCAACAAAGCAATCAAATGGAGATAATCCGAATTGATTGTTTATCAAGTATTGTCACATGGTAGGAATTGTCACATGGTAGAAATTGTCACATGGGAGGAATTGCATGGGAGACTTACATAAAAATATAAACAAACAATTCAAATACATGTATAAATACATATGCACTTAGCAGTTTACAGCCCTGTCGGCTGAGGCTATAGAATACACTGACGGCACCTCTGCAAAGGGGTAAGCCCCTACCCCATTAATTGGACCACCTGTTGGCTGTGGGTGGTAACCTGTGATGGTTAAGGATGGAATCCTGATGGCTGAGCAGTCCATAACATGCAACACTCCACTTTGGCCCTTACTTAGGCGAGATGGGCGGTTGGACAAGGCCCCTTCTGAAAAATCGTCACGCCAAGCCCTAGTACCTAATAATTGTCCCAACTATTGTCCTTATGGCAACTCCAACCCTTTTTATCATATATGTGCTAGAAGGCCGGTGGCTGAGGGTCTTACTGTCCTTGATATACGTTAGACTGCATCTGATTGTGAAATTCCCATTTTGGACCTCTGCGGAATATGGAGAACCCTTTCATCACTATTGGTCAGGTCCACCCTGACACGGAGCGGTAATACGTGTTAGGGTCTCATCTATGGGTTAAATAGTAAAAATGAGTTTTAAAATGTGACTAAAATACCAACAAGGGTTGACAACGTCATAAAATCCAGCCAACAAAAGCAATCAATGGAGATAATCCGAATTGATTGTTTTTATTTGGAATTGTCGAGTGTGGTACATGGGGAAAAATACAATAATATTCACATAACAAAAACTTACATAAAATT
The DNA here is from genome assembly GCA_023376005.1 of Doryteuthis pealeii. Taxonomy (NCBI): domain Eukaryota; kingdom Metazoa; phylum Mollusca; class Cephalopoda; order Myopsida; family Loliginidae; genus Doryteuthis; species Doryteuthis pealeii. The sequence continues at coordinate 59,836,091 of CM042154.1, forward strand.
ATAACAAACAATTCAAATTCATGTTTAAACACAAATGCATTCATCAGTTTATTGAAGTAACAAAACCAATGAAAGAATTCTTCGCAAAAAAAAAGGTGGAAACATTTTTTTTCAACTTGCTATTCCGGTTGGATTTCATTCAGCTTTATATTCTAACGCCCACTTTTGTCTAAACATGGGAAGGGTAACAGTTTAGGTTCTGGCATGTATGTTGAAAAGGATGGTCCCTTAAAAAGGGGTCACAAACTACAGCCATCGTTCGCGAAGGCATTTTATCAAGCCGTCGACGGTACTTGAATTTATTTGTTAAAACGTACGGAAAGCGATACGTTCTGATACCATTTAAATTTAAATATCAATTTAAGTTTATTAAATCTTTATGTACTTGGCTACTGTAAGTAGGTTACAAAATGTGCGTGTGAACATTTCACTTTTACTTACGTATTAAGTATGGAACACAATAATAATGTGGCCCTCGCTTGTTATTTTTTTTTTTCAATTATCTGCTCATTGGGAAAAAGGTTTGGGTAATCCTACCTTAAAAGATTGTGATATTGAAAAAAGTATTTGGTACTTCTAAAGGAGACGGGTTCATTCCTGAAATGAGGTAACCAAGCGAGTTACATGTATTATTAAGTATTCTTTTTAATTAACATTGGTAATTTTTTTTTTTGGCAATAACAAAAATAATGAATTATTCTAATCAATATTATTCTGATAACTCCATTGCAACATCATTTAAATTTCCATTGCCACAGTTGAAATGAGCTGTATATCTTAATAATTATAAAATGGATTTGATTGGTTAAGTAAAGGTTTAAAACAATGAATCGTGACATGCATTTAAAAATTGAAATAGATTTATTATAAATTATTTTAAATATCTCCTCTCTCTCTCTCTCCTCTCTATATATATATATATATTATATATATATATATTATACACACACACACACACACACACACACACACCACACATATATATATATATATATATATATATATTATATATATTAATATATATTAAAGAATTTGAAAAACGAAGTGTTCAAAAATAAGATGAATTTATTTATCGACGCTTAAAAGTTTGGTTTATTTAACCATCAATCCATTTCTTTCCACCAAATCTATCTCTGATGAAGGTTTTAATAAACGAAACGTTTAAGCGTCGATAAATAAATTCATCTTATTTTTGGAACACTTCGTTTTTCAAATTTTTTAATATTGTCGGATTTATTTCCATATTTACTCATATATTAATATATATATATATATATATATTATATATATATATATATATATATATATATATAATATAGTATTATTTATTTTATATTTAACATCTAATAATCAAATGTAATGCTTAAATAATAAGTGCCAGGTACTTTTCAGAATATCACAATTTTTCATTCAAGGAACCTCTTTTCGGCATATATATCCGGTACCAAAACCCCCCGGTCCAAAGTCAATTCAGTCGCGCGAGCGATTACGATAGATATTAATCCTAGTTTCTTAATCTACGTATGAAAAATAATTCACACGAAATTGTTCATTCAATATCGAGTTCAAAAACTTCGTCTCATTTGTATATTTGGACTATTCTCCTCATCTTTATTGTTATATACACAACGTTTCAGCTGATGTGCCCACATTCTTCGGGTTTCGTGTGGAACTCGGAAACCTTTCGTACTTGGAAACTTTTCTTTGGAACTTCGAGAACCTTCTTGTCGAACTCGGAAAGGGGGTTCGGTTGAAGTTCCGTAGAGGCTTCCTCTGATTTTCGGACAAATATGACTTGGAATGTTAGAACCTGTTAGGGTCCGATCAATAGATACGTTTAAAAACATTCATGTTGATAAAATCTCCAGAAACTACTATATGTGTACATAATGAATGGAGTAGCCTATTCATTTTTTAATGTAGTGTTAGCATATTTAAATTTAACGCTGTCACGTGTTTGTTTGAAATTAAAGTATTTCTTTCCCATAATAGAGCGAATATCAATTTCTTTTCTAAATGTTGTGTTCTTCATTTTTATGAATGGGTCTGTTAAAAGGAAAAAAAAATTACGTTGTAGCAACCACAAATTTGTTTGATTAACCGATGTGTCATTTTTCGGTGATCACTCGCTGATCAAGTAAATACAACGCTGTGTGTTTAACTCCCCAACCTGATGTGTTTGTAATTCGAGTATTAGTCACACTGTGTGTGTTTTGAATAAATGAAGACAAAGCGCGAAATTCAAAAAGGGGACATTAACGTAATTAACAACATTCGATATTTATGGTATCGAACGTTTTAGAGTATAAATTTGATTTTTTTGGACTGTTGATCTCATCTTTATTGGGTACAAATGCAGAATAGCGCGCAAAAAATATCATGTGCATTAGAATCGCATTTTACGTATAAATATCATAGATTACGGAAACTTTGAAGTGACTAACATAATCCTAATAAGGGCTTAATTAGTATATCAAAGGTTCGGGAATTCCGTGAAATGTAATGCTTTTATTCGTAATTTATATGATATTGGATAAATCTTGTGTCCTAATCTGCTAGTACGAAAACCTCGTTCCGCGTTAAAAAAAAAAAATTACAATCCAAGTTTTAACCGGGATCGAACCAGAGCCTTCGGGCGTCGTTATGAACAAATATGCACGCTGGTTGCATTAGTACAAAACATTCTGTATTTATGGTGTTGAATGTTTTAACAGTGTATATATTTTTTAATTTTATCGGCCCTTCGCTTCGTTCGCCCACTCTATATTGTGCTTATACTAAATCACAACGCTTCGGAGCTGTATTTCGGCCTTCTCGGTGTTTTCCTGTGTACCCCGAGTTTTAGCCAATGACCCACTGGGAATCATTTTTTGACAGAAATAGTTTGGCCTGCTGACTCAAATAAAGCAGTGAATGACTTTTTGAAGATTTTATTAGCATAATGAGTCATTGTTTTTGCGCTTTATCATTCGACATAGGTCACAGGAGGCATCGGCTCATTTAAAAAAATAATTCTTGGCATTTCCAGTAACTGCACAGAAGATAGTAATTCAATGACATCAGTTATTTCGATATTTTCATTCTTTAAAGGAATTTACTTAAAATAGACAAAAACAAAACAAAAACGGTACGGTATCTATGCGGTTTACTTTTTGATTCTGTATAGTATGTCGCGCTACCAGTTTGAATGTGTCCTACCTCAGTAAGAGATATTTTATAGATATCAGAGTAGTAGGAAATTTAGAAATCTAAATCATTTTGTTCACATATTTTCATTTCAAGAAATACAATTCAGCTCATGAGCTGTATATAGTAATAAGAATATTAAAAAAGATTTATTCCATAATTCTATGAATCAAGATCTATTTAATTTAAAATATTATAAAATTCGAAAATAGGGTAAGGGTTAGGGTTGGCACGGGTTAAGATTAGCAGTTATTATTAACTACACTTATAGATACTCACTTTTTGGTAGGTCACATACTATAAAAGAGAATGATTTGTAGCGACACAATTAAACAGGTAAGGCCATTCTATAATCGGTACCAAAAAACAAAAAAACAATTTGATTAGGCTTTTCTATGATTATGTTATCTTATTCTTGGTCTATATCAAGAGGTCGCTTCGCCACCATGTGAGTTGCTTCTTTTGAGTGTCTTCTTTTCCAAAGTTCTTCCCTATCTATCCACTTTAACCTTTTGTACAAATGAAGAATAAGCGTGGCTTTTAAAGTATAAATACGCATTTGATTACGGAAACGTCCCCGAAGTAGCCCTAACTTTAAATAATGCCAAACACCTAAGCATTACAAACTCCTGAATTGTAAAAGAAAAAGAGGGTTTTAAAAATGGTAATAATCACAAGATCTGAATAAAAACAAACGTCTTCGTATAAATAACTCAACAAGTGTTGCATGCGTAAAATCGAACAAAGCACAACGCAGATTATTGTTCATATAATACAAATACGACTGCATGTTCACATGGCTTGCCGAAATAGGTACTATTAAATTCTACTAAACTTTTTGGAAGATGCAATTATTCAATTCCTAGCGATATATTCACTGGATAGAGTACAAAGACAATTTGATTGTAAGAAAATAATGGCTAATTTTACGTTTAAATTTGTAATAAATGATTATTCGAAAATAATTTCTTTCTTTTGAAAGAAAAATTTATTAATTTTTTTTTTTTTTGAAAAATTTCTATTATTTATGCTATTTTTGTCTTTTCAATTCAGTCCAGATTAACTTTTGTGTCCTGTGTGTATGACGGTAAACAGCACTAATGGGAGTTCCAATTTTGGATCTCTGGGCAGATCAAGTACCCCTTTGATACACATTATCCCAGGTCACTACACATGATGCCGAATGGTAATACCTGTTTGGGCCCTCTATGGGTTAATAGAAAAAATGAGTTAAGAAATTACTACCATCAAGATTATGAAAACAAAATATCTTCGGTATAAAAATAATCCAACAAGTGTTTAAGATGCGTAAAAATCTAAAACCAACCAATCACCGGCCAACAATATTTGACGTACGCTACCACTAGGATATACTCGACGTACGGGGCCACTGAATCATTATTTCTTCGTTTGTTCTTTTAATTTCACGTAATCGTCCGGGGTAGGGAAGTGCTCCGGTCACGGTGAACACACCTGGCACCATGTCGGGCCTCGTATGTTAGCAAATGCCCGGGGACTTCCCTCTGCCCATAATTAGACTTGTGTAACCTACTCCCATGTCGAACGGGGTTGAGTAATACCCTCCATCCATTCTTTAATATATATAATATTATATGTGTGTGTGGTGTGTGTGGTGGCTGTAACTGTGGTGCGTGCATATGTGTGTCTGTGCGCGCGTGCGTATGTTTGTCGTGTGTGTCGATGTGTGTGTGTGTGTGTGTGTGTGTGTGGAAGTACCCTGTTCAGTTAGTCGATACTGGAGATGTGATAACGCTTGAAGCAGGACTCGTCTCGGATATATATTATATATATAAATATAATATATATATATATATTATATACTATATATAATATATATACTTACTTTTATGGAAAAAAAAAAAAACCAAATCTTTCGTAGCTTAAAAAATCCCCCTTAAATATATCGCACCGTACGTAAAACTGCATATTATTCTTCGTTGTTCTCTTTAATCCACGTAATTGTTGGAGTGGGGTTTGTCGGTCTAATGAGCAACACCTGGAGGGATGGCAATTAACAGACCAGGTATACAAATTTGGAAGCATTGAAGATTAAAGTAATTGTCGGATTACATGTGTTTGAAAAGAAGAATTTTTTTTTTTTTGAAAGGTCAGCTTGAAGAAGACTTTTTTAATCACGAAACTTTTGTCTTAAATCATAACGTTGTTTCTTTTTGTTCGAGAGATGAAATCACTTACAAACACGAAAAACACAACAAAATTACACGACAGACAGTAATGCACAGACGCAGACAACTTCGCTACTCTCGCCTATCCTCAAAGGCATAAAGAAAAAAGGTCGAAACCTTGCTCAAAGAAGAGAGTGTTAAGGTAGGTAGACATAGGATATGAGAATATAACTAGAAAGTTTCTCGTACTATAAGATATAGATACACACTGACAGATAGATGCATCACGACGCACACTGTAGATAAGATATATGAAATATAGTACACGCTCCTTAAGCTCGAATATAAACGCTCTGTCACAAATAGATATATAGAGACATATCGTCTGATTGTATTTAGCAACATTATGTATTATTATATATATATCTATATACCCCTTATATATATTATATGTGGTGTGTGTCGTGTGGTGTGAATATATTACCTACCTAATATGTGCTATATATGTGTCAAATATATTATACCTACTAGTGATATAGAGCTAATAGTAGATGGATGATAGATGAGCACCAAACCTCTATTATATTACTATATATATCTATATATATATATAGTATTATAATAATGATAGTAATTTGGGTATCTATCTCATCATATCTCATCTATCTATCTGCTAATTCTTTTCTATCTATTTATCTATCTTCTATCAGCTAATATTATTTTCTATCTATCTACTAATCATCTATCTATCAGCTAATATTATTTCTATCTATCTATGCTATCATCTATACTATCTTCTATCTATTATCTTCTATTTTTTAATTATATATAGATAGATATATATTATATATATAATATATATACCCATATATATAGATATACATATATATATATAATAGAAGAACACACCGCAAAAAGTAACTTTTCTAAACAAAATAAAAATACTTAATTTATGGTTTAAGTCAAGTGTTTAAGGTCCTACAAGGGTAAACATAATATAGATAGAGATTGTTGAGCAAAAAAGATTTGTGGTGACCGGTAGTTTTCAAATTTCAAGTTTAAAATCATATAAAGAAAAACTATTCTAAAGGAAAGTAAAGAATTCAGAGTTAAAAATACGCCACATATATAATAATATATTACTAATATATACTATATATATATTATATACTAACTATATATCATAATTTCTTACAATTCTTTGAATCTACTTAACAGCAAAAATAATTTCTAGGAAATGTTGTCATAAGAATAATGTAACTATTTAGAATATACATTAATAAAATGTATTTATACAGATTAAACATATATAACACAACTACAAGAATAATAGATTTACCAAAAAGACTTTAACTCCAGTAGTATACACAGATAAGATATGAAAATGAATAAGAAAAAACGAAGGTGGGGAGTTGGGGATAGAAGATGAACAGAAGAGAATTACAAATTACTTTTGCCTGAATGAAAATTCACAGACAAAAATTCAACAGACAGACAAATTGTTGATCAATTCAAGAAAAGTGACTGACTGAAAACCTAAAGTATATAACTAATTTAAAGCAGAATTGTATATATATATATTATACACATCTATAGTATATATACCTATTTATTGAACCTTTTTGAATTTGTAATTTGAGAATTGAGAAGTTAATTGAGAAAATTGTTATGTCAGATTAGTTGGAGAAGGATTGAGTTTCTCTCACAGGAAACAATCATTTTAATTATGAGTTATCGTTCTTTAAGTAGAGTATTGTTTGTTGTACCACTTGATTGTCTCTTTAGATTCTGTGCGGAAACTCATGGGTTGGGATACTAATGGAATGAATTGGAAGGAAGCGAGTAGAGATCTTGAAAAATAACAATAAAAGAATAAATAAATAAATGAAAAAATAAAAACGGCACTAATACGAATAGTGGGCAGAGATATATGATTAGATTACTTTAAAATCATGTAAATTTTCATTACAATTCGAAAACCGAAACTTTGAGACGCTAGGGTTAGGTTTATGGTAAGGGTTAAGGGACAGGGTCAATGTTAAGTGGTCAGTAGTAGGGTTAGGGTTAGTGTATTGGTTAGGGTTAGGCTTTTATTATGCTAATCTTATACGTATTAATGCGTAAATGGAATGCTAATGATCATCTCTTTGCGTGTTATTTGCATTTGGACAGTAAAAAGAAGGAAAGTTCATAGTTAAAAAACAGTGGTATCATCAGAGGAGGGAGAAGAGAGAGAGAGAGAAGAATGAGAGAGAGAGAGAGGAGAGAGAGAGGAGAGAGGGTACAGTAGTGAAACGTCACTAACGGCGATTTTTTGGAGTAGAATTTGTAGTCAAGTACACATCAAGAAAAGTGGAAAGACTCAAACAATATTAGACATTCGATGTTTAATTGAAGAAGATGCTAGAATTGGCATGCGTAGGCTTCGATGTTTGTCGTTAATTAGTATCTGGACTGTGAAGAGAGATATATAGAGATGAAGAATAAAAATAACACACACGCACACACATGCACACACGACACACACCACACAACATGCAGGTGCTGCATAGAGGACTTCCGAGAATGATGAGCGATAGGGACGGATGGAGAGAGATTGTATGGATATCGCGCTGAAAGAGGCGACTGCATGATGATGTTGCTGATATTATACAAAGTTAGGTAGCGTGAGACAGAAAAGTTTTTTTATCGACGCTGCTATGACACGTTTTCTTCGACTCTACTACTGCGATTAATTCAAACCAAGCAAGTAGGCGAAGAGAAACTATCAGTAACCAAAGTGTCGTTGACTCCGTAATCACGCTCCCTAACTGTGATATATTATGATAATATATAATTATTAATAATGTGTGTGTGTGTGTTGTGTGTGTGTAATGTTGTGTCCCTTTTCTTTGAAACACACACATAACATATATGTGTTGTTTTAAAGAAGGTGATGGGAGACATGTAGAAAAGATGATTGGATTCTAATATTGTCTTTTGAAGAAGCATTACACTTTTTTCATCTCCATTAGGATGGGGATTTTAAAAAAGAGACTATAGTTGTTGACGAATGTGACTTTCTCACCAGCAATTTTGAGGGGGTTTTAGCGGGCATGTCAACCTTGTTGGGTTATTTTATGCTAAAGACTTTTGGTTCTAATTTTATTTCCTTGATGAGTTGGAAAAAATTTGTAAACTCATTTTTAAATACATTTTTGTTAACTCTTTTCTTCTATTTAACCCATAGCTGGGACCTACAGGCCTACCACTGCGTGTGAGAGTGGACTGGGGGGTAAGGGTATATCCACCCTCAGAGGTCGAGAATTGGAATGCGCGATTTTGTATGCCTGTATTGAACGTAATACGGAAGACTACTAGACCGCTCAAACACTGTGCGTGTGTGCTGGCTGAAGGTGCTTATTGAGGGATTATATCGTCATTAGATAGTAGGCTAAGGTGTGGTTTTACTTTAGGGGACGTCTGGTTTTGGTCTGGACGCATCAAGGCCATAATGCTGAGAGCGAATCTATAGGTGTTATAGCTTTAGACTGTGACTCTGTTCACAAGACTGTAGATTAATCAGTTGCGGGTCCGGGAGGGGCAGAAAGGCTCTTGTATCTGCATAGCATATGTATCGACGTGATTGCTAAGGCTTATATGACGTAAGTGCCAAGTGGGTGGTTGTATGTTTATTTGGAGCTTGTCCTAAAAAATATGGATGCCGATCTGTAAGCTGTCAGGGTGGGTCATACCAGCGGGAGGTTGTAGATCGGTTCTATTGGGCGGTGAGGTTTACAGCTCTACTACGGCCGGAGGCGGATGTCTTAATTGTCTGTATAGCGGTTTTCCTATAATTTTACTGTGGGATCTGCTGTATTGAGATTCGTGGTGTTTTTATTTCTTGACAAATTTCCTGGAGCGCAATAGTTGACTTGTAACAAACGTATGTTTGGATCGCGCGTTACGGGGATTTCGCGCATTTACATGGAGGTTTAAATCAGAGACTCTGCAGGTCTAATCATAGTGTTGTTTTTGCTAATGTGTATCATCATAATATTTTTTCCTGTATACGTAGAGGTTATTATAGACACTCCAGTGTCTTTTTTAAGGATAAAATGGAACCAAGCAAGAAGTTGGACTCTATGTTCGTAAGGAGCTTTCCGTCCTAAAATCAGAAGGATCTGCAATTCATTGCTTGTGGCTCGAATTGCAAATTCCTTCCACCGAATTGACTTAGTTGTTTTGTTTTTGTCGTTATTGTATAATAAAATATATATGTGTATACGTTGCCTATGTACAGCATAAATTTTAATAATATCTAAATTAGTGTTTAAGTAGATAATTTGTTAAATAGTAGGTATTTTCGGGGATGTAAGGAATGTTTGTGAATGCTCAAAAATACTATTTTCCGGATATTCACAGTCATTTTATGCTCTATCGTATGTACTACTTGACGTTATCTCTCCATGATACACATTATTATAAAAAAATGGTAATTCTTTTTTTTTGGATCTTTGTTGAGGGAATTGGCTAGTAATATAATAGGAAAGTCGAGTATAAGCCTTAGGACATACTTATACATACGAGAGAAAGTTCTACGCCTGTGATCATTCACCATCAAACGATGTTCTCTTTTTTTCTCCTTTAATTTCTGCTGAAAATGTTTTATTTTCGTATTAAATTTAAAACCATAAATAACAATGTTGGATTTTGATTACGGAAAAAGTAGGAGGCTGGGTTAATATGTGTATTGTGGTGGGACTGAAAAAATGAGGTACACTCTGGGTTTAAGAATCTGTATGTTTTGATAGAAATTAACATTGATCGCTTGGTTCTGGTTGAAATGTTCTATTTTGAGAGTTGGTAAATGGATCAGGTACGGCTAATGCGTTTGATATACTTAGGGTTGTGCTTTATCTGAATGGATGTACACCTCACAAATTATATGGCAGAGTTTTTGGATTCGATGAAAAATGATTGTCCAAACATTTCAATACAGACGTTAATCATATATCAGACTCTTTCAGGCATCGAGGATATCACGGTTATTCAACAATACTTTACATTTCCATCATTTTCGGTCCTAATAGTTTGTCTCGTTGCATAACTCAATTCCGGGAGGTTCCGCTAATGCAGCACAGCTAATGTTGTGTTTTGTGTGATTGCTTGGTGTGTTGTTGATTGCAGTGCTCTGTCTTAGACCGACATGTCGTGAGTCTTAACACTTACACATATCTACACAGCTACTAATTCAGTAGTGTGGTCTGAAATATATCTTGGCAGATAGTTTTGACACGTGTCGCGCTAGAAGGTTCTCTCACTAGTATTGTCTGAAGAGACAACAGTATCAATCGCAAACTCTCGTTCTTATCACGACTGCGTTCGGCGCATCGTGCTGTGAATCTTATGGCTTCCTAAGCTTAACAATTGTGCATATCGTTAAAGTAATCTTCGGTATTGATAGTCTTCTTCACTACTTATTCAATGGTGTTATGGATGAATCTTTGTACTGATACAATTGCTCTATAATCTCTTCCGTAACAAAATTGTGAATCGGGCTTTGCTTAATGCTCGTGGCTCGAAGCGGGTTAGCGTGTTACAACTTACGTACTACACCTCCTTTGGATTCAAATACGAAAATATTTTGTTTAAACAATTACATATTTAGCTTTAATATTGTGTCGCTCGTTCAGGTGCTGAGTGTCCTTGGTCTTGGCATTCGTTTTTATTATCTTAACTCGATTCTCGGCGAATGAAATAAAAATTAATACTATGTAAAGGATTTTTCTTTACATAGTCTAAATCTCATACTAAGTAAATTAGTATATTGTGAACTCGGGAGTGTATAAAATATTCAGTCTGGTATAGACTTCTATGAAGTACTTTTGCTTCTTCTTCTTCTCTTACATAGTACTAATTTATTACTACTAGGTTAATAGGTGCCGATTGATGTATGTCGCTAATGTATGCCGATGAAAGCTAAGCGAGAAATATAGAATAGTTAAGAAGTAAATTCAAGCAGTGTATCAATAAATAGGACCGAGATTTATTAATGTACTTTAGATACTAATTTGCTTACATCAATTGTATTTCTGTTTAAAAAGTAATTAAGTTCATCATATTTTTATAATTTTCAGAATCAACGGTGTGTACAATAAGTACCAAGGTTAAAGTGTATTTACCAGTGAAATGAAGATGATATGGAAGTTATCTTTTTTTTTTAAAGAATCAAGGTTATGTCAAAAGTAAAAAAAATCTCTATATATTTTTGACCAACTTGTATAGACATATTAGTATACCGGTTCTTGATTTTTGTGAAAAAAAATGGTAGATTTAACTTATATTTTGAAGATATTTAAAAAATTAAGACATACTATGAAATGCATTGAAATTCTATTCAAATGTCATACCCCATTTAAAAACTCTCAAAGTAATAATCATCCCCTTCTACCCAAGTGATGCTGGGTTAATAGCTTTCTGTGTTTATATAAGTGTCACGCGATTTTTGTGACAATAAAGAAAAAGGTCTTAATTAAAGAATGAACATCAGTGAGTTTGATATGTAAAGTAAATCGGTACACTTGCACCTCTGTATTCCGCTCCAACAAAAAGTCTCTACATTATTTTTATCGGAATTATTCTGAGGTACGCGAAGCTGGGAATTTTACCGAAAGGAGGTTGTAAAGTGATAGGACAAAGTTTTATTTGCATAATAATTATAATAATAATAATACAGTAATATAGTTAATAATAACTTGAATCTAAAAAACTTATGGGACAGGTAATAGGTGTCATGAACCTTGTATTAGGGGAACTTTAGGAACGGTACCCAGGGGGTTGGAGTCAGAAGTCTGGGAGTTAGTGGGGTGGTTGTATATCGTGCGTGAATATGGGTAGAATTTGTATGACCTATCATGAATATCATAGAACGAGTTAGAGATTAAGGCGAAGCGTAATTCGTCAGAGAATGACTTCGAGTATGGCTGGCACTCAACTTATTTTGCTGTGTAGACTTTAGCAGTGCTGGTTAGTGAGCTTGTGTACTCGGGATTTCTTGTGTGATATAAATTCATATAAATTATAAATTTAATTACTTTATATTATTAATTTGGTTTTTATATATATTATCAAAGTATTATACGATTAACGGTATATACACTTTAATAAGACGAGAATATCAATCAAATTAGGGTATTTCCTTATCATCGAGTGTTGCCTGGGTCTACTCTAGAAATAGAATGTCAAATAGTAAAGTGAGTGTAGCAGAGAATTGACTAAGGCTGTATAAATATTAGTCACTTCATTAGGAAATTTCAGTTATTAACTCTATAATTTAAAAAAGCGCTATATTAATAGAACGTCTTTTGAGTCGGGATCATCAGAATCTATATTTATAATATGTGAGAATACAAAAAATTACTTCGTGTTATATGCACATGAATATATTAAATATAATTTGTCATACTGTGAATTAAATATCAAACTCGGATACCGGAAATTTTGTCAAGAGCCATATATATTGTTGTAACTATCTATTGATTAACTATGATAATTAATTAGATTTTTGAATTATACATTCTAAAATGAGCACATTTTAGATGTGTTTCTATTAATGTTTTTGGTTTGTTTGTTTGGTTTGGTTTGTTTATTTTTGTAGCGTGATATACAATTTGTTTATGAATAGCCGTTTTCTTGGTATATTAATATGCTAATTGATTTCAGTATAATTATTGTTCAATAGTTTATAGATTTTTGTTCTTCTCTATATTCTTGCAAATTGGTTCGAATCAAATCTCTTCATTTATTAGTGATATTGATATGTCATGGATAAAAGTTTGGTCCTCTCGGTTTGTTCGATTTAGATACATTACTAGTACTCTTTATACTGGATAGTATATAGTAGGATGATTTATAAGCTGTTTACATAATATCACTGTTTATTACTTTCACAGACAATCATCTAACCATGATAAATGTAATAAATGTATTTGGTTTATTTACAATTAAAAGTGCAGTGATTGTATGTGCATGTTTTATGAGTGCAAATCATGTTGAGTTCACTGTGTTGTTGCATATATTTAATGTGTATACTATTAAGGGTCATCTTAGTCTTAATATAGTGATTTATTACTGTGATAGATTGTAGTTCTGGTCTATTTCGGATAGATTTCTCAAATGATCGCGAGATCAATTTGGTAGTGCAAACAGTTGGTCCCTGGTGTTGGAAATTCAATCTATAAAGGACCTTTATTTAAATATGACTTTTATGATGATGATGCTGTCTTTCCAGATCCAAACGCTCGCCGCAGATCAATTTTATATGGTTTGGTTGATTGGTTTAGTCTTTAACGGCGCCGAGTTGTATCCATCGTTCTGGGGTTATTTTAAGCAATAGATGCTTATGGAAATATACATTGTACGTCTCTGTTAATACTTTAGTTAATGGTTTTTAACGATACGTAGCATCGTCAGGATCGTGTCAAGGGATATGTTCATATTATTATTTTAATTTCTCTCAAAAGTGCAATGTCATCTAAGTGACATCGAATAGATTTCTATACCTATTTGCGTTAAAAACTTTTTCTGGTGAGAGTTGAAACGCTCACTAGCTAAAGGAAGTGTTTAACAGTGCAGACGGCGTTTGACATGATTTCACACTGTTGTTGTTGTTGTTATTCTTAGTTGGTCAGTTCTTAGGTTGAAAATGCTATTTTCAGTTCAAAAGGAAAGTATAAGTTTTGAGATATAAACTTGCTAAAAGGAAAACGGGTTATTCTAGCAATAAGATGCCTCTCCCCAAAACCGTTCCATGTTTAGCCCCAGAAGGAAATGACAGAAAAGTTATTCAACCCAGAACACTATGCAACCATAAAAAAATCCTTTCTGATTTTTCAGTCTTGCTTATGCATTTTGTTATTTTTCTTTGGACACCCAGAAATGTACTCAATAACCTTTAAGTCCTGATTCACTTCTTATCTCCGAGCCAACGCAGCGCTACGCCCAGTAGATTATTTATAAAGTTAGAGGGTAACAAAGCCCAGAATGGAAAAAAATGGAGTTAGCAATATCGTATATTATGCCAATCTCCAAAGTAGGTATGACCTACTTGCATTGAACCCTGTCGGCAGGGGCTTTAGAATACACCGGACATGCACCTCTGGCAGAGGGGGTAAGACCCCCCCACACAATTGGGGCACACCTGCTTGACTGTGAATGGCCCATCCGTGAGTGCTTAAGGATGGAACCACTCAGAAGAAAGATGAGCTGAGCGGTCCATGACATCACAAGTCTACTTTTGCCCTTAACTTAGTCTAGACGAGGTCGTCAGAGAGCCCCTCCGACAATCGGTTGGTCAGTGCTCAAGTCCTAGCCACGATTACATCATTGCTTAACTAACCCGTATTTCTCGACTAGTTCATCGCGCAAGCCCAACCCTTTTTATTCATATACTTGTGCTAGGAAGCGGTGGGCTGAGAGTCCTAGCTGGTCACTGGGTATGACGTTAAACTCTAGTGAATTCAGGAAATGGGCAGGTACTCCATTCATCCACTATACTCCTAGAGTGTGCGACGTCTGTGTTCCGGAGATGTCGTAGTTACCTATGGGAGTCCACATCTATCATGTTGCAAATAAAAAACTGGAAGCGTTTCTAAGAATGTGCTCTTAAAAATTAGCTTAAAAAAAGATTCTTTGACCCATCACAGACCGAATAAAAACCAGAATGTCTTTGCATTAATAATAGCCTACCTCAAGAGTATCTGGATATGCCGTAAATCTAACCAACCATCCCTTATCCAGACAATTGAGTGATCGTTCATGGCCATTTTAAATACTGTTTCAAATTACAGATTATTAATACACAGTAAACAATATCTTCCACAGCGAAAAGTCTCTGCCGATACATCGCAAACCAACTTCTTAAATTATTTCACTAGTCGTCTCAAAATCCAGTATACTATATTATTTAAATTAGAAACTAACAGTTGTCTTCTCCCTCAACTCTCTTTCTTACTCTGTGAGGACCGCTCCTCACGCGAGCTCTCCCCCACTACTCGGGTGTGCAGACCGAGATTACGCAAAAACTGATGGTTACTTATGCTAAATCGATGCATAGCAATCTAACTAGAATGATGCATTGGCAGCACGGATATAAACGGTTGATAACAATACACTGACCTCCTGATTGCACTTAGTCGTTATGGTCCGAGTGTATCCGCAGTGTACAAAGAATGCAAAGAGGAGAGTGAACAGTTTGGGAAGGTTTCTGCCACGACGAGTTTTTGGAGAGATGAGGGGCCTGGCGCTCTAGCAACAGTTTATGTAAAAGGATCAAACGCAAAGCAACTGCATCCTGCACATCCATATCCAATGTATTTCTTACTTGGCGTTTGTAAATAAAATACCTATGACTCCGAGACAAATACCAATCGGAATGTCCTATGTCTTTCTCGTTTCCATTAATAACTCAACGGACCGCATAGTCACATCGGCTCAAAAAGAGTTCAAACAGTAATTTTTCCAAGAAATCGGAAAGACAGAGAAATGTCCAGGCCCAACAAAACAGATCCAGATACCAGCAAGCCCAGTTCCAAGAGATCGGTAGAGATCAACCCAGACTCAACATAGCAGCGATAAGGTCGGAGACATGCAGTGAGCTGAGTAGGTACTATGTAAAATACGTAGCTCCTTCCCAAATTAGGGACGACGTGAGCGGCCTACGTCATACTAGTAATCGGAAAGTTGAGATGACCATACATACACACACACCCAAAAATGCCAATCCGCATTCGCTCACACATCCAGAGATCTTACACTTAAAACGTTTCATTATCTTTTAAGACGGATCCCGAAAGTCTACGAACTTTATATGTGGGCGTTCCAGGGACGACAGCGTCGCACACATCACTGGGCCAGTCAAACCAAAGTAAGTACAACAGGACATCAAGCACGTTTTCAAAGCACCGGTAATAAAGCGCCTTCCCTAGTTACCGCTAAGGAAAATACCACTGGCGTGCACCAAATGCATACGCCAACACACGCACCCACCACACCACCAACACCACACACCACACATCCAGCACACACCACTACACAAGCTGATTGAATAGCAACGCATACGTACACCGCTACAGCTAGCATATACGCTACGACTCAGTATTATATAATATACCAAGCATAATAATATAATCAATGTACATTCCCACCGAGGTATCTGGTGAAACTGGCCTCAACTATATCCTGACCTGTCTGCCCGATCAAAATAAATTCATAATAGCCAGACTACTTTGTGTATAAAGTTTATTTTCCTCTACTCTGAAATGTAAATCAGTGCTCTAGTATAAACATTACCGCTGATATCAATTACTCCGTCATAACCAATGAGCGCTCCTCTTAGGATATGACACAAATTTCGCCCACTTGTAGATTAATTCACGCATGGGCATCCACGCCTTTAGTGGTCGCTGTAACACAGGCGATGGAGTATTCGAATCGGTCACAAAATCAGCATACGATACCCTAACTTACCAGGTCCAGTTTGGATTCTTTACACACCACCTCAAAACACACATACAAACACAGCCTAGCACGCGATCCCGAAATATCATACTATATATTAGCCTACGTATCACTATATATACCACTATATATATATTACCATAACTGGTACACCCGTACATAACCTACCGGAGTCTTCCCATGGACATTAAATCCACATCTGATTAATCAAGACTCAGTTGCATATAACAATTGCCAGTCCGGAGTGTGCACGTGTGTACAATTTTTTCCCGCCGACATCAACCATACACGACCACCATACGCACCAGTGCCTATTACACCGAAGTAAGTCACGACTATTTACCACGACACAACCTCAACTCCGCGCATACTTATAAATACTATACATATCATATCAGTATATCTACGGACCTGATTCATCCGCGCTCCGGACAGTCTTTTTTTTCTTCCTAGGCACCTGTAATCTGCAAGGTCTGAGTCGCCAACTCAACCTATGGATTTGGGGTCAAATCCTGATTCAGTGCGGGTTAAAGTGGACACTTCAGCAGCGGTGCAGCTGTATCCACCACCCAAAAATAATCCTCCAGGTTTCTACTGTGGCCGAAAGAAGATAGACTCCTCGCCTCATCGGCTCGTTACCACCAGAACTAGCCACCCGCACTCTTCCACTTATGCATACTACTCATCATAATACTATCACTATAATCATATATACCGCTACCTAACTATATCATACATGATATCTTGCTCCTCGAACGGCCCAACGCATCGATGCAATGCGCTCTATCAACATCGTTATAAAATTCGCATAATTATTGCAAACTTACATCGATCATCCAATGACCAACGCGCAACTCTACGGCACACCTAGACCGCACGACCCGTCACGGTACGCGAACATCGACTCATGCCGCGCGATTCCAATACTTTATTATCATCAGAGGTCCTATCCAGTTATGTCATAGCTTCGAGCGAATTCCCCCTCGACAGAAACAGCTCAACCACCCGCGAGGAATCACGCAACTGAACCCAGCCACCGCCACATCGTAAGCTATACACATCGCTGATGAACTTAATAACAGTTAAACAGCTGTACGCATGTTCTACGTTGCGGCCGCGGCGCGCCTGGTGCGATGTTCATTGCCGAGTCTCCCCACGCGATCTCGTCTCTAATTGAATACTTTTCAATAACTTATCGGAAATGCTATCACGACGACTTACCGCGATTTGTAACTATGCCTTCCAAGACAAAACAATCATAACACTCGACATAAATACTCTTTATCTCAAACCAATGCCCCTTCTAACAAGCACAATATCAAATCTCAATCAATATCGGAACACTATATTCATACAAAAGAAACTGAGCAACTGTCGACACTAGAGAGGGTGTCGCTCCGACGCGCGCGCGAAGTATAACTTGCCTCAATTGTCTTTCAATCCCGAGCATCTGTAACACAAGCACCAGGACAGGAAAAAAAAGAGTGAGAGTTGATTATACAAATTATTCAATACTTTTTACATGCATACCAGTATTTCGCAATAGCCTCTTTACTAGTAAAAAGTATCAGACGTCCTGTCAGTCTAATAACTTGGTTGTCCATCGATCGATCGATGACACCATGTGAATCTATTTTCTCACGTTTGATTCGATCTCTGTTGCGTACTTGCGCAACCGCATGGTGCGAGTTTATAGTCGCCTCAGACGTTTCTCTCTTGAGATTGTTCGCCAGAGCAGCAATCGTCCCGATATCGTATTTCTTGATCTCCAGACACTATAGGCACTGCCTACTCCCTCTTCTACCTGAGTCCATTGGTCTGTCACGTGATCCGATATTCCACGACGCAAAGTTCTGAGATCTTTGTAAGTTTGAACATTTCTTATTCTCGGGCGAAGTCATGCATAGTATGGGTCATTGCTATCTTTGTCTGGAACTGGATTATTTGCGCAGTTGCGAAAGCCAGCAAAGTTTGTTTAGGGATGGGACACAAGGGTTGCCAGTGTTTGTGGACCCCTCTCCTCCACTCGAGAAGATTGGCGCTGAGCTTTGGCCAAGGGCGAGCGTCCAGGACGAAGCATGCGGGACGGCTACGGGTACGTCATTTCGAAATGTAGACACCTCGTCCCTCACAGGTTGGTCACCACAATCTGGTCTTTGTCATGTTTTTCCTCCCATACTACATAACTGAGCTTAAAAAGACAATACGTATTTTCTTGAAGCCTATGAAGAAACGGTGTAATTAATCCACATTATCAATAGCCTCCAATTTGGGCCCCGCTATATCCACTACATATGTCATAACCAGATAAAAAGATATACTATGATATCAAATCTGGGCAGCACAGTCACTATACAGTATTATGAACTATACCCGAAGTATGAACAGTATTACATATATGCATACCCATAGCCCATCATTCTTCTTAGTCACCGAGCTACTGTGTTAGCATCATTTTGTGTTGAAATTTTTGAGATGAGTGCTGGACATGTATATTACTTTTGATATTGATCTCTACTTGACCGTTGCTCAAAATTCTTTTTTCTTTCTTTAGTGCAAAAATGTATCGAAGAGATGTTCTTTTCGACTGCGTCACATGTCAAGCAGTTCGTCGATTTGCATACAAACGCTCGACCCAGGGCAACTGCAATTCTTAAGATAAAGATCTGACCTTACATTGAGGTATCATCACCATGGACATCAGTACGTATGATATTAATAGTTATCATAAGTATATAGTATATATATCATATAAGTAATAAATAATATAGTATATAGTATTATATAGTGAGAAAAAAGAAGTGAATCCGGAGACAATTGTTGAATGGAAAGAAAAATGTCATTGGATAAAGATTATTTATTGGAAATGCCAATGCGTGTTTCGAATCACTGAGTATTTGTATTGTAATACGACTATTATCCTATTAGGTCATTTTAAAGTATAAAATAAAATAAAATAATACGTAATAGAGAAACACACTTAAAATTTGACAAGTAGATGATATATATATATGCAGCAGTATACATATATACCTTAATACTTATTATAGATTTATAAGCGTATATAATATCATTCAGTAATAAGTATATATCATCACTATATAATAGAGCTCATACATAGCCGTATATATATATATGAGGTATATACTATATCCTATACTATATAATATCACATAATCTAGAGCAGAGGAGAAGAGAGACCGAGCGCCTACGAGATAGACTAACTCAGATCAGATATCACGCACACCACACACACTATAACAATATATATTTGGTTTGCTTGTCGTCGTTGATCGCGTGTGTATGTGTAGATCGTATGGTGATGTAGTGTGCTTGTGTGATGTGCATAATTTAGTCACTATAGAAGCAAAGCTTAACGACCCAGTCACTATTGGCTATTAAGTTAAATTAATCTAAACCTCTTTTAAAAGAAGTCAAGCATCTTCAGATGCCTCAGAGCACAAGATGAGAAACGCAAGAAAACACATGATTTTCTACCTCGTGAAAACTACCTCCACTGTATCACCGTGGCTACGGACTGTCATCGAAAGGGTGAATCTGCGCCTGCTTGCGCACTCTCGGCACAGCAGCAAACCGTCCATCATCAACCCCCCAGGCCGTTAACGTAGTTCAGTCTCCGCGCCCCCCCTCCAAATTTTTCTGTCGATGGACACCGATTACAGCCCAGCGTCTTTACTTCAGACAGACAGGAATCACCACAGTTATATATAACTATATATATACTATATATGATATCGTGTGTGTGTGTTGCGCTGCTGTTGAACTGAGTGCTGTGTGCCCTACGTCGAAGACGCTGGTGTAAAGTTTGAAAAAACCGAGAAAATATATCAAAAATTCAACATATTACGAAAGCCGATCGCATAGTAGTGTTTCGCGTTTTAATTAACACCCATCAATCATGACTTCGTTTCTCACTATATACTATTAGGGTTAGGCTTGATTTTGAAACTCTGTAACAATCCCATGGACGAAAAGTTGCAAAATTAACATAAAGAATATTCCACACAAAATATTTTTTCAAAAAAACTTTGTCTTCGTTTGAGGAAAAGATTTTTCAATCTTTTAAATGTTATCACTGTTAAAACTTAATTAATCCAGTAAAAGCAAAGCATATCCAGAGGTATGGTGGTATGGGGTGATATTTCAATTTGAATTCGTAGAGCTTATATATTTCATTCGTTTTTGTTTATAATGCGCAACCTCTCGTTTTTAAACATTGAAATTGCTTAAATTTTCTAACCAATTTTTTGGCGACAATGTTACGAAAACGAGGATTTTTGTTTGCATTTTAACCGACGATCTTTTGAAATGCCCTATTCTCTCAAATGCCTGGTGGAAGATCTATTTTTTGTTATCAGTATTTATATACCAACACACAACTTTTTCTGTTTGAGAGAATTTATATTTCAAAAAAAAAAATTTGAAAATTCAAACCCTACCCTAATATTATATTATATAGATACTATTAGTACTATAGAAATATATAGCTAAATAACTATACCTATTATATATATATATTAGATAACACAATAGAGTAAGATTAAAGCGAAGGAGAAAAGCAAAAGCATTGCGTGTGCGTTAGGGGAAATAGTGTAGGGGAAAGAAAGCACAGAAGGCAACTACGACGAGGGAAGTGTCCGCCTGCTTGACACGGGTAATCCCTGTGTTGGGATATATCTCGCATCAGATAAACTAACATTAGATCAAGTAGTCAAGCCACGGTGTGACACAAAGCTTCCCCCTCCTTTTTTTTACGTAGATATTAGCATACATCTTCAGATTTATTACATGGTCACAGCTGGAACAGGTGCCTGCAGTGGAGAGGAGGTGGTGAAGGAAAGCGAAAAGGAGTGAGAAATGAATGGTGGACTGTACACTTCTCCCCCAGGGGAGACCAGGGTCCAGTAAGCTATAATCGAGAATAAACTGTCCAATGGAGACTCAGACCAAACAAGAAGACACAAAATGACACGAATTTAATCCAGGAACACACAGACAGATAGACGGTTCACTATTTCTTAGATTCATCATGCTATACTTTAACCCATTGTTGATGCGAACAGTCGTACATAATCATATTCTATATAATAAGCAGTGGATGTAGTTTCGGTTACAGAGGTAGACACCGAATTTCGGCGGCGATTTATAATAAGATGAATAAAACTATACGTAAGATAAAAATAATAATAATAATAATAATAATAATAATAATAATAATAAGTACAAAACACTACAAAATAAGTACAAAAACTAAGACAACGATCTGGGTTGGTAAGGTATTCCACAGGGAATTAATGCCAAAAGAAATTACTTTGACCCAGTCACAAACAAAATGCGTACATGTCATTAAACCATAATCTGTTCTTGAGAACGAAACCATTAAATTCTTCTTGGGACTTTGAAATCAAAAACGGCATCACCTATCCAGATAGTCCAGCAAGTAAGACCCAGACCTAGTGCATTGATTTAACAAAAAAAAAGAACTTGCAACTGGGTGGATTTTGCAGTTCTGAGCAGACTAACAGGGTGACAGCTATCAAGAAAATGAAAAAATGGACAAATATTTTCCTTGACCTTGCCAGGAACTGAAAAAGTTATGGGAATTATGAAAGTGAAAGTTATACCAATTGTAGATGGTGCACTTGCGAACGGCTCTCACAAGGATTGGGAAAAGGGTTTGGAAAGTTCGTGGCAAAATCAACAGAAGGAATTGATACCATCCAGAACATGCACTACTTGGCAATCTGGTCAGAAATACTCAGAAAGAGTCCGGAGACCCGAGGATACTGCTTGACTCAGCCTTCAGTTGCGAAGACCATCAATTAACGCTGATGTTTGAAACTCAACTCAAGGAGAAAAAACAACCAACAAACAAAACCACAACAACAAAAACAACAACAACAACAACAAACAATCAAAATATAATAACGTAATAATTAATAATAATTAGATGAATTATTGTCTCACTGAATAAGCTATATCAAAACATATTCAATTCTTTTATTAATGTTAAGCAACTTGGTCACCGTCTCTCGCTCAAAGGATCACAATTGTTGACTTGCAGTTAGACCAAAGTCACTTCAATAGTCATCCAACACTCCACTTTGGCCCACTTATACTTAGGTAGACGGGCGTTCGGAAGAGCGGTCCCCCTCCGATTCCAATCGGCCATGGTCCCACTCCAAAGCCCTAGTATCTATATAATTGTTCCACACCCTATCTGCCCTATGCGCAAACCCCCAAACCATTATATGATATGTGCTAAAGGAGGTGGCTATGCGGTCTAGCGTCTTGGTATGACGTTAAAAACACTTGTGTCAAACAGATTTGCTACAATGAACATTGTTCCTGAAGTCTGATGAGATTTTCCCTATAATGACCTATCTAGCTTAGAAAAAGAGAATTCGACCACATGTCTCTGTACAGTTTCCAACCAAAATCCATGTTCTCTCCAATATGACAGGTGTTATCCCCCTTTCGAAGTTGACCACTATGAGGTTTTTCATTCTTTCCACTCTCAAAACTGGTACAGCTCAGTTCATCCACCCATGAATTTCCCCAGCCATTTCTCTTCACATGCCAGCTTTTCCAGCTGTAATTAAATATCATATAAACTTCGAATAGTTAGTGGTATTGTTTACAAAATCGTGCTAGCGGATGCCACTCATGTTGTTTGTCGTCTGTACGTGAGCCCATAACCCGGGATCTCTCCAGACTGCCTCGGGCTAAACAAAAAATGATCACTTAGAGAAAGTTAAAATCCGTGAACGGAACATAAAGGCACCGCTTGTTTGTTTGCGATTATTACAAGGCCATGTCAACCCAGTGGGATTATTTATGCCCGAAGGCGTTTTAGTTTGGTTTGGTTCGTTTTGTTTTACGGCAATATCAACCTCAGTGGTCATTTAATGCCAATAAAGTACCACGCTTATAAACACATTTTTACGTGTTCACACCCATAAGATCGTGTGACTCCTTAACAGGGTACTACCACTCCAGGGGTTACAGAGTGGACAGGGAGCGCAAGTAGGTGTCAATCTGAGCGAGGTCCAGAGTTGACCTCCACATTACCTCAAACCTTCCGAACATGGAACCTCTCACCAGTCAGATGAGTTTACTTCATTCCCAGCGACATGAAGACACTTCAACTCACCGTCTCTCAGCATCGTGACGTCGGAGAAGGCACAGTGAGATTTCATTTATCAATATTTTTTCTAAAGATCTATCTTTCTTCTTTCTCTCTAGACCTCCGTGCCGCCTGCCTTCTCTCTTGCATGTCTGTGTCTAATTTGCACGAACTGTTCTAGATGAGCATTAAAAGTGCTGCATTGCCTGCCAATGAAAGTCCTGACCCTTCGTAAAAAAATGTATTTCACTCGAGAACAGAACATTTCTTAATAGTTTTAAACGTCATATCTTTTAATCATCAATTGAAGTGAGAATGGCGAGTAGCTCGTTAACTTGTAGGGTCGGGTGACTTTGCGAACTGCTGATAACGTACATCTAAATTGCAACCGGAGTTCTCGACAGCCTCCAACTTACACGATGCACATCTCCAACACACTGCTTACCTAACTATACACGCCACGAAGACTCCCCCGTGTATAGATGTCATTTGGGTAAAACCACACACACACACCACAACAACACCATCACACACACACCACACACACACACACACACTCACAACAGCCGGACACACAAGTGTTCTGTCTGATACTAGCCAAAAACAATATCTTGTGCAGAAGAAATTGCTCTATTAACAAGGGTCGTCCTGCTTAGATATTTCACTTAAGCTCTTTGATTAAAAAGACCATAGCATTTGAGGAATGAATCTATATCTACAAACAATGGCTTGGGAGGCGTAGCCCATTGCAGTATTTGAGCATCACACCCAGGAAAAAATT
>CM042154.1:59860950-59875950 GCA_023376005.1 Doryteuthis pealeii
TCTCTCTCTCTCTCTCTCTCTGACTGATACCTGTTTTTTAACTATGAACTTTCCTTTCTTCTTTTACTTGTCAAATGCAAAATAACACCAAGAGGATGATCATTAGATTCGCATTTTACGAAATAAATTACGTATAATGTACGCTATAATAAATAGCTACCTAACCCATTACACTATACACCTAACCCTATGACTGACGCGCTCATTGACCTCCTGTCCTAACTTAACTAACGCCTAACCGCTAGCGTCTCAAAAGGTTTCGGGTTATTTCGTATTGGTATGAAATTTTGATGATTTTGAAAACGTAATGCTAATGATACTTATCGTCGTTGGCACAGTATTGCTTTTACTTAGTGGCCGTTTCTTATTTTTTCACTTTATTTAATTTTATCGTAATTCCTTTGTATTTGTTTATTTCAGTCTCATACTCGCCTTCTTCAAGCGATTCCATTACGCCCTCTGCACCATGAGTTTGCCGCACAGAAATGAAGAGACTAATCAAGTGAGTAAACAACAATATCTTTACTTAAAGATACGATAACTGCATAATTACCATAATGATTTGTTTGGCTGTGAGAGAAGCTGAATCTCTTCAGACTCTGTGACAAACATTTTTTCAATTTAACTTTCTCAATTCTCAAATTACAAAATTTCAAAATGTTCATAAATATTATTTCTCCTATATATATATATTATTGTAAATCTGTCTTTGAATTGTTTGTATAATACTCTTAGTTTTTAAAGTCTAGTCCACTTTTTCTTTGAAATCAACATTTGTTGTCTGTGATTTTTGTTCTGTGAATCTTTCATTTCAGGCAAAAGTAATTTGTATTCTCTCTGTCCATCTTCTATCTCCAACTCGCCACTCGTTTTTTTTGTTCTTTATTCATTTTTTTCATATCTTATCTGTGTATACTACTGGAGTTAAGTCTTTTGGTAATTATTTAGTTGTATTGGTGTTTTCTATATGTTAATCTTGATAATACATTTTAATTACATGTTAATCTTGAATATAATTATGGCTTTCTATGAAACAATTTCCCTGAAATATCAGTATTTTGCTGTTAAGCGAAGATTCAGAATTTGAAAGAATATATATAGTTTCTCTCCTACTATTATTACTTATATATATATATTAAATATATAACATATGGTGGGGTATTTTTAACTCTGATTGTCTTTGCCTTTACCTTTAGAACTAGCATTTTCCTTCTTTTTAATGATTTTAAAGGTGAATTGAAAACTAAATCGGTCACGCCCACTTTGTTCTCATTACACGGCGCGAAATGTTTACATTTGTTAGGACTTAACACTTGACTTACATAAATATTCAAGTTAGTATTTTATTTGTATTTAGAAAATTACATTTTTGCCTTTCGCCTCAAAAAAGTCACAAGGATTGAGAAAAAGAAAGAAAAATAGTAAGATGAGAACAGAATACGATAAGAAAGAGATAGATGATAAGTATAGATAGATAGATAGATAGATGGATAGATAGATAGATGAAAATAAAATATTAGCTGTATAGATAGTGGATAGATAGATAAGATTAGAAATAATATTAGCTGATAGTATGAGATAGATAGATAGATAGAAATGATATTAGAGAATAGATAGATGATACGATAGATAGACACGCCTGCACCAAATTATATATATTATATATATATATATATATATTAATATATAATATATATATTAATATTGGGTGGCTCTATTTCTATTCTATCGTATCTATTAGCTCATATCACTATTATTATATATATGTATACTATATAGCATCCATATTACTATAATATATAACTTTCACACAGCACACACACACACACACATATATATATATATGATAACGTATATAATATTAAATATATATTATATATAATATGGTTTTGCTATAGTATTATACATGCAGACAATGCTCAATAATCATTGACAGAGCGTTATAATTATGAGTTCGGTAGCGTGTACATGAGAGTGCAACATCTTGTTACTGCAGTTTTCGCCTATGCAATCTTCAAGTTTTGATCTTGTAGATGGCATAGACGAGAAACTGTAGCAGTAACAAGCTGTTCGACGAACTATGTCTACGGCTACCTATATACGCACTTGGCGTGTTTGGACAGGTTTTCGCCTTTTTTTTCTTTTATGGCCTTTGAGGCTACATAGACATTTGCTCTTCATTCGTCTGGCTAATTTGTTTTGTTTTTTCTGTGTGAAGTGATTTATCTCAACAAAGAAACACGTTATACTGTGTTGAGGACAGAAGTTCGGTGATTTAGAATAAGTTTCTTCAAGCTGACCTCAAAAAAAACAGAATTCTTATCTTTTCAACACATTTAATTCGGACAATTCTTTAATTCTTCAAGTGCTTCCAATTTGGTATGCTGTTTCTGTTAATTGCCATGCCCTTCGGGTGCAGCGGTGGTTTGCCTCATTTAGACGCGCGCGACAACCCCAGACTTCCAACATTACGTGGATTAAAGACCGAAGAATATTGATTCAGTTTTTACGTACGTGCGAGTATATATTAGTGGATAGCAGTACGAGATGTCTATAAAAGGGTAGTATTAACTATTAACCTAATCATAGCCTATACCATCTACTAACTATATACTATTATACTATAATATACCTACTACTACTATCACTCCGGCAGACAGTCTGCCTTCAACGTATCACATCTCCTCAGCGTACGACTCAACGACTTAACAGGGTACCCTCCCACACGACACACCCCCCACACAGCCACCCCCCACACACACTCCACCCCCACACCACACAACATGACCGCACGCGCGCGACACACTCACATATGCAGCAACATACACACAAAAGACCTACACCACATCTCATATAGTATCTCACTAGCCGTTATTATTAATGAGAGATGGGATGGGAGGTATTTACTGATAGCAGGTGCGACTGAGTGGGTGTGATCGAGGTCGTAGATGTATGAGGGGCAGAGAAGGGAGCGCGGGGCCGTATTTGCTACATAGCTAGGGCGGCGACAAATGGGTGCAGGTGTTGCTTGCACTACTGTTGACGGGGCAGCCTTTCCTACTCCGGCCCAGACAATTACGTGGAGGTTAAAGAGACGAACGAAGAATAATGATTCAGTTTGGGCGTACTGCGAGTATATCTAGTGGGGTAGCGTACGGTCAATATGTATGGCCGGTTGATTGGTTGTTGTTTGGATTTTTAACGGCCATCTTAACATTGTTGGATTATTTTATACGAATTTATATTTTGTTTTTAATTCTTGATGGGTGTAATTTTTCTTTAAACTCATTTTTCTATTTAACCCATAGATGGGGGACCTAACAGGTATTAACATTGCCGGATCAAGAGTGGAATGGGTAATGGTGAATCAGGGGTACTTGATTCTCTCAGAAGATCCAAACTTGGAACTGTGCACCATTGGTGCTCGTTTACCGTCATACCAACCGGAAAAGTAAGTCTGGAGATTGAAGTCCAATAATAGATAAATACCATCACCAGATCAAATAAATAATAATCAGATTATTTCCGAAAATATGTCATTTTTTATTACAAATTTAAACGTAAAATTGGCGCATTATTTTCTTCACAATCAAGATTGTCTTGGCATACTTACTCCAGAATATATATGCCCTAAGGTATGAATATTGGCATTTTTCAAGAAGGTTAGTCGAATTTTATATTAACACTTTTCGGCAGTGATTGTTGAAATTGCAGTCGTATTTGGTTATTGATATGAAAATGTATCGTGGTTGGGTTGGGGTTGGTTGGATTTTACGGCATGTCATCACTTTGTTGGTTATTTTATACCGAAGACGTTTTGTGTTTATTCATTCTTGTTGGAATATACAGTTTTTTTAAAAGATCATTTTTTTTTAAAATTCAAGAGTTTGGTTATGTTAGGCAGGTTTGGATTAGTGGATTATGGGTTAGGCTAGCTATGCGAGGATGTCAAGATATATCGTAATCAAATGATATATTATACGTAATGCACAGCTATTCGTTCATTTGTAGCGAGCAAGGGATAAGAAGATGATAGATAGGGAAGAACTTTCGGAAAGAAGGACTTACAGAGGAGCAGCTCACATGGTTGGGCAGATACGCGACTCTTGGTAGACGCACGTATTAGAGATGAACATAATCATAAGAAAAGGGCTAAATCAAATATGTTTTTTTACTTAGATATTTTTGGGTCAAACGATTTATAGTATGTGGCGCCTCCTTATTAATTGTGTCTACGATCTGTCTCTCTTATAGTATGTAGGCCTCCAAAAAAGTATATTATAGGTTTATAATAATAATGCTAATCTTAACCGCCTACCCTAACCCTTACCCTATTTCAGGAATTTTAGATATTTTAGAATTAAATGATCTCTGATTCATGTGAATTTGGGATAAAAGATTCTTTTTACTAATTATTTTAATTACTAATATAACAGCTCAATGGACTGAATTGTTTTCTTGAAATTATATATGTGAAAATGATTGTTCAAGTAAATTTCTTACTACTGTGTCTAATCTATAATATACTCTTACCGAGTAGGACAGCATTCGAAACTGGTAGGCACATACTATAAACAGAATCAAGAAGGTAAACCGCATAGTCTTAACGGTAGCTCGTTTTTGTTTTGTTTTTTGTTTTTTTTAAGTAAATGTTGCTATTAAAAATGAAAATATCGAAATAACGTGATGTTCATGTGGAATTACAATCTCTGGTTGTCTGGAGATGATTAATTATTTTGGTGGGTGACGTATGTCGATTGATAGTGGGTATAGTTTTAAGTTGCAACCAAGTGTACGTCATTATCGTGCGAATAAATAATCATTTTCATATTCTTCGACGCTTTTATTGATCAGCAGTCCCAATATTCAAATGATTTCCCAGGTTGGGTCATTTGTAGAACTCGGGTAACTACAGGAAACACCCGAGGAAGGCCGAAAGATAAAGCGTCCGAAAGCGTGTTTGTGATTTTATATAACAGCATAAAGATGCAGAACAACATACCCCGGAGAATTGAAAATAATATATAGCACTAGTTAAGGACATTACCTGTGAACCCGGATAAATACAAGGAGGTGGTTTTGGACTAAATGCAGAACAGCGGTGATATTTGTTTCTAAGCTGGCGCAAGTCTGTGTTCGATCCGGGTATGACTTGGGATTGTAATTTTTTTTTTTTTTTACGGGAGAAAGCGAGTAAGTTTTCGGTACATATGTCAGTAATTATGGACAAAGGATAGATAATATCATGAATTACGAAATAAAAAAGCGATTACATTAGCGGAAATTCCCGAACTTTGAGATAACTGAGTTTAAGGTTAGTTAGGATTATGGTTAGTCTATTCTGAAGTTTGCGGTAATCTAATGATATTGTATGACGTAAATGCGATTCTAATCCGATATTATTTCTTGCGCGCTGATTCTTGCATTTTGTACCGACAATACAGGATATGATAAGATCAACAGTCCAAAAAATCAAAAGTTAATACTCTTAAACGTTAGCTACCATACTAATAGTCGAATGGTGTGTTATGTTACGTAATTGTCCCTTTTTGAATTGTCGTCGCTTTTGTCCTTCATTGATGTCACACCACAGGATGTGATATACTTCCCGAGATTTTTTATCACAATCAGGTGGTGGCGATTAACACACACAAGGCGTTGTATTTACTATGATGCCAAGCGGAGTGATAGAAGAGAATGGGGAACAGATCGGGTGTTCAGAACAAATTTGTGTTAGCTACAGCAACGGTAATTTTTTTTTCCTTTGTAACAGCCCTGCATTCATGTGAAATGGAAGAAACAGCAACATTTAGAAAAGAAATGTGATATTCGTCTATTATGGGAAAGAAATTCTTTAATTTGCAAAACAACACAGGTGACACCGTTAAATGTTAAATATGCTACAGCTACATTAAATATGTAATAGCTAGTCTCCATTCAAGTTATGTTAACAATATAGTAGTTTCATGGAAGATTTTGATCGTGAACATGATATTTTTTAAACGTATGTAGTTTGGATCGGCACCCTAAAAGGTTTATAATTCCAAGTCATAGTTTGTCGAAATCAGAGGAAGGCCTCTACGGAAGCTTCGAACTGAACCTTTCCGAGTTCTGACAAGAAGGTTTCGAGTCAAAGAAAGGTTTTCAGTAGAAAGGTTTCCGAGTTCCACACAATAAGCCCGAAGATGGTGGGCACATCAGCTGCACGTTGTTGTATATAACAATAAAGATGAGGAGAATAGGTCAAATAATACAAATGAGAAGACGAAGTTTTGAACTTCGATATTGAAGATTGATGCAATTTCGTGTGAATTATGATTTTCATACGTAGAGATTAGTAGAAACTAGGATATATATATCGTAGATCGGCTCGCGTGACTGAATTGACTATGGGACGATGGGGGTGGTTGTTGGTGGTGGGTTACCGGGAGAGGGGATATAGGTGTGATATATATATGCCGAAAAGAGGGGTTCCTTGAATGAAAAATTGTGGAGATTTCTGAAAAGTTACGCTCATGGATTTTATTTAAGTGAGGCATACATTGTTATGTTTAGATGTGAGATATAATGAAATAAATATAACTTTATATATATATAATGTATGTAGAAGAGCTGTAGCTATATACTTATATATAAGTAGAGTATGAGGGTATATATATATAGTTATTTACTAATATATATATATATGGAGTAAGATAAGTGGGAAATATCCGACAAAGTATTAAGAAAAATTTGAACACGAGTGTTCCCAAAAATATGAGATGAATTGTATTTAATCGATCGCTTAAACGGTTTCGGTTTATTTGAAACGCTCTTCATCGAGGATAGATTATGGGGGTAAGTAAATGGATTGATGTGTAAAATAAACGCGAACTTTTAAGCGTCGATAAATAAATGTCTCTTTACTTTTGGCAACTTCGTTTTCACATTCTTTATATATTATCATATATATATATATATATATATATATTATATATATATATGTGTGTGTGTGTGTTGTGTGTGTGTGTGGTGTGTGTGTATATATATATATATATTAGTATAATATATATTATATTATATATAATTATAAGAGAGGAGAGAGAGAGGAGAGAGATATTAAAACTAATTTTATATCATTATTCAATTTTTTATGATGCTGTCACGATTAATTGTTTTATACTTTAACTTAACCAATAAGTCATTTTATAATTTTTAAGATATACAGTCTTCACTGTGAGCATTGGAATTTTAAATGATTGCAATGGAGTTATGCAGAATAATATTTGATGTAGAGAATAATTTCCCTTTAATTTGTTATTGCCGAAAAAAAAATTACATGGTTAGATTTAAAAAAGAATAGCTATATAGCGTTATGTAACTCGCTGTGGTTACCCTCATTTCAGGATGAACCCGTTCCTTTAGAAGTAAATCTTTTTCAAATATCACATCCTTTAGGTAGGTGATTACAAACTGTTTTTCCGCTCATGAGCAGAGATATTGAAAAAAAAGAAATACAGCGAGGGCACACATATTTATTGTGGTTTCCATGCAGTTAAATACTGTAAGTACAGTGAAATGATCCCACGCAACGAGAAATTTGTAACGCTACTTACACGTAGCAAGTACTAAGATTTAATGTAAACGTTAATTGATATTTAAATTTAAAATGGTTATCAGACGTATCGGCGTTCGCGTTACGTTTTAACAAAATAAAAGTTCAAGTACTCGTCCGACGGCGCTTGATAAAATTGCTTCGCGAACGGATTCGGGCTGTAGTATTGGTGAGCCCTGTTTTAAGGGGGAGCGCATCTTTTCAACATACATGCCCAGAACCTAAACTGTTACCTCTCCCATGTTTAACGAAAAGGTGGCGTTAAGAATACTAAAGCGGATGAAATCACAGGAATCGCAGTTGAAAAAAATGGTTGTCACTTTTGTATTTTCTCGAAGAATTTCTTTTCATTGGTTTTAGTTACTGTCAATAACTGATGAATGCATTCTGGTGTTAAACATGAATTTGAATTGTTGTTGTATAGATTTTTAGTGAAGTTTGTGCTGTGAATATTATTGTGAGTTTTTTACCATGTGACATTTCTTCCATGTGAGAATCCTAATAACAATCAATTCGGGATTGTCTCCCATTTGATTGGCTTTGTTGGCTGGATTTGTATGACGTGTCAACCCTTGTTGGGTATTTTATGTCGACATTTTAAACTCATTTTTATCTATTTAACTAGATGAGACCTAAGGTTTACCAGCTCGTGCAGGGTGGTCTGGGAAACAATAGTGGGATGAAGGGTTCTCCATATTCCGCAGAGGTCCAAATGGGAATTTCACAATCAGATGCAGTCTAACGTTGGATTAATCAGGACAGAAGGACGCCTCGCCGCCTTCTAGACAATATAGATAAAAAGGTTGGAGTTGTCATAAAGGAAATATGGTGTGGGACAATTTATGGATAAAGGATATAGGGCTTGGCGTGACGAACTATATATTAGAGGGGCTTGTTCATCGCCCATCTCTGCTAGTAAGGGCCAAGTGGAGTGTTGCATGTTATGGACTGGCTGCAGCCATAGGATTCGCATCTTAACGGCATCACAAGGTTACACCCCCCAAAGCGAACAGGTGGTCCAATTTAATGGGGTAGGGGCTTAACCTTTGCAGAGGTGCCGTCAGTGTATTTCTATAGCTCAGCGACAGGGTGTATATAACTGTCTAAGTGAATGTATTATAACATGTATTGATTGTGTTGTTTATTTTTCTATGTATAGTTCCCATGCAATTTCCTCCATAGTGACCAATTCTGTTGTACAAACCTCACCCTGTGACATTTCTATCATGGTGTGACAATATTTGATAACTCGCAGTACATTGCGGTTATCTCAAGTTGATGCTTTGTTGGATATTGAAGACATTTATGTCCAATGATAATTGCAACGGCGCTGGGTACCACTCATTGTAGTTAGGGTGGTATTTCAAACCTAACTCTGAGTGGGATGGAACAACAAAGATAAGGATGCGTAGCAAGAATAAGATATGCGGAAATACAGTAACGTCTAAAGATTTTTTACAATTATCTACGAGGGTGGGGTGGAGTCCATGGTGTAGTACTCCTTTCTGTGCTTTGTTGTTTCTGAACTCTCTCTCTCGTTCTCCATGTCTCTCTCTCATCTCTTCTCTTTTTTTCTCCCCGTCGCACTCTCGTCTTCTCCCACACACGAAGTTACACGTACACGACACAGCTTTCACATACACTATCACACAGTCTTGGTGTCTGCGGTGATCTCACTGCACGTCTTCCCTCTCACACATGCATCACTTCTCTCTTCATCATCTGCGCGATTTCGTTCTCTTCTCTCATCTATCTCTACTCTCTATCTCTAATCGTGTCACGACTCACACTCACAGACACACACACTCTCCTCCTCCCCCCTCTCGTTCTCTCATGTCACCCCCACACACACACAACGGTGCTTTCACCTGCTTCTCTCCCTCTGCCCGTTCGTCTCCCTCTCTCTACTCACTCCTCATCTCCTCCTCTCATCTAATCGCGGTTCCCTCTCGCTCTCTCTCTCTTCGAATCTATCTCTTTGCACATCGCTTAGCAACTGGGCTACTATTATGTTTAACACTCAGTTTCTTCTCTTAGGCTTTCACTGAGCGTAGCATGTCTAGTCATCTCGTGTGAATTTTCCTTACTTTTTTCTGAATTATCTCTTATAAAAAATGAGTTTAAAGGAAAACTGTTTTAAAAATTGAGTTGAAAGAAACACATTTTTGAATACCCTCAAAATGAATAAATACAAAAGTTTGGGCATACAAATAATCCCAATGGGTTGCATGGCCGTAAAACTCAACCAATAAGCAACCACGCACATCATAAAAGTTCTTGAAGAAGTTGCCCATACTAAGTCTTATGTATTGTACTTGTCTATATTCTATGGAGTGAGGCTCTTTCGATGATATACAAAGTAAATTTGGATATTCGGACTGTTTTGTCCTATCTTTACGTGTGCATAAACAGCAACGTTTAGGTTACGACGGTGATAGAGTTCTTTAATGAATTTTGAATTTCTGTTTTAGGAATAGTAACTTCTTGCATTTTATATTTTCTATATTAATCGTATTTTGTCAATAATTCTGATGGCTTTATGTTGGCTAGTAGCCCCTTTGATAATGGTAACGATTTCACCTCCCGAAACATGTTTGAATATATGTCTGATACAGAAGGATTTGTTAAATCAATGATCTATTTAGAAAAAATACACTGAAACAGAGTCCGGGATTACTGTTGGATGAACATATCGTTGTTTATAAGACAATAAATATGAGGACAACAGTCAAGCCTCTCTTATAAATACAGATTCTGCTTGGAACCCCGAACTAGTGGTATACGAATTTCAGCACCGAAACGAAACGTTTGAATTCTGGGTATCGTCTGAAGAAGACTTATTTTAAATTGATTTAAACAAAACACTGAATAGAACCGGTTACTGTGGCATGACATTGTGTTTTTACACAATAAAGGATTGAGGACAAACAGTCTGAACAATATCAAAATTATTCAATATCAAGCTTCATCTCAATAAAATACAGATAGTATAAGTATAAAAATTCGGTACAGACAATAAGCCATTAAAAAATGGGAAAAAAATCTTCAATTGATATCATTAGATAATGCGTCTAAAGATTTTTTTAAAATATAAAAAAAACAAGCCTGACAGAACGCCGAGGGTTACAGTGGCTGATATTATGTTTATACCAATAAAGATGAGGAAAAGTCGAAATTATAAAATAGCCAGTCTTAATGGTTGTGTACTTTTAGTGACTTTTCTACCCAATATTCGTATTTAAACAGTTGTTGCAGACTGAGGCCGAACCAAGCGGGTTTGCGAGCTGGATTGACCTTATGTATGTTGTGGGACTTTTAGGCCATCGCAGTTTATTCTGCAGGTTTTATTGCATTCTGTACATTTGGTGTCATTGTGGAGGTTACGGCTTGGTAGTGTCTGTTCCATAATCAGTCGATGAGGAATCCTGCCTTAGAAAAGAAAAAAAACATCCCTTTCAGTGTCTTGCCATGACGGTTAATAGTTTCATTTCATTTTTTATGGTAAAATTTTTATACGAACAGGAAAATTATTTTGCGTCAAAGAATAAACTGTTTTGAGGGATTGGAGAAAAAACTTAAATGCTTTTAAAACCTTTTGATAATTTGGTGCAAACAGTTTTTGTGAGGTACAAGAATTGAGAATTGCATTCGCATAAGCGGTATTCATCTTTAACAAAAAAAAATTGTTTTCAAAAACAACAGTCTCATTAGTGGGATTCCACGGAAGAAGACTGCAATAGAGAATGCAAGAAAATCATGATGAAGGGGGGAGGGCGAAAAATTTGTGCGATTACCCAGGAACAGGTAGTCTTTATGCTGGAAGACTGGATCCTGGTCCGCATATGTGTTGCCCCCTCCTTATTATGAGTTTTCTGGCATTTCTATCGGTAGTTCTTTTGCTGAGGTAATCCATTGCTGAGCCTACGAGGTGAAAACAAAGAATTACCTACACAAATATTTTTCTTCAAACTTTGCCTTGTTTGAGGAATAGATTTCAACCTTTTAAATGTTTGCACTGTTACAGTTTAATTATTAGGTAAAAATCAGCATAATACAGAGTGGAGGTCATAGAAAGAGAACAGAAAAATTCGATGAAGAATATATCCATTAGAGTTGCTGATTTTTCGCTTTTTTAAGATATAAAAATTCTGCTGATTTTCTCCCACAGCTCGGCGTTAAGTAGTGTGTTTTGGAATTGAATTTAAAAAAAGGTGTAACAATAAAAATAATGTCTCCATCAGAATCAAGGAGACGATATTTTTGTGGCACACTTTTGTTTATTCCAATTCAAATATATACTTTAACCGGGCGCGGAAAGAAAATCTAAGCAGAGACGAATAATGAAATCTACCTTTCTTATGCTGCATACTGAATTAAGTGACTCTCTTAAGAAAATCAGAATGAACCGAGTTAACCGTTGATGTCATTTCATAATACTTAATACTTTGATTTCTGCACAGTGCAAATATCGTGGCCATTTCCTGGAGGTCGACGCAACTCAATAGAAGATGTAATACAATGTTCAATGGAGTCTTATTGACGAATAATATAAAGAATGGGGTCGAGCTTTCAATAAATAAAAATAATTCAATTAACTTACAAATTCCTTAATAAAAGGAAAGGATCAAACACACTAAGTTATCATGCATACTAGATCTTTGTTTATCAAACAGTTGTCAGAGGCAATCGTATGATCGGAGTGAATTTTTCTTTTCAGTCTTAATACATGCGCAGTTAATAACATTGACAATGTAGAAAAGCTTTATACAATAGTTATTGGATCTTTAAATATATATATATATATATTATATATATATATATATTATATATATTATTATATAGAGAGAGGAGAGGAGAGAGAGGAGAGGAGGAGAGAGAGAGAGAGTTCCAATAGCCGCTTTAACTTTTCCGTTGCAGTGGATCAGTAATAATAGCCAAAGTCTCATATATTAGCAAACTAGGTGTAGTGAGTGTAGTATAGTAGTAATCATAATATAATATAATAAAATAATAATAATGGTAGACCCTTAACTTTTCACTTACTACTGATCATTAATAATGTTCTATGTTTTAATATATGAGCACTTTTGGATTATTTACTGTAAGTTTGGGTAAATGTAGACAGAACCTTGGACTTTAGAGGCAGTTTTGTGGTCAGCTGTTTTTGAGCCCAATAAAAGCTTCGGTTATTGAAGTGCTCATTCTGCAAGTATAACAGATCACATCACTTGGAGATTGACGCAAATAGGTCTTCTCCTCTTGTATTTATCTGAGACCTTCAATCGGCGACTTAGAAATTACTCGATGTAAGAATATCTGTGTATTGGAATATGCTACGTACATACTATATTTTGTGGAAAAAAATGTTTTTCTTCAAATTACATCCCGTGGTAGTACTAAATTACTTGCTTGGGATTGGTCCTAAAAATATGAGTAATTGAACACTATTACACACGCACACACACCACACACACACACACAACACACTATATATAATATATTATATTATATATATAATATATATATATATATATATATATGTAATATATAGTGTGTGGGAGATGGTCACCGTTTCAGCTTTGCTGGAACGGTGGTAACCAAAGGCGCATTATTGTAGAGTGGCTGCCTATACATAGCAGCTGCTATAGAATATAGTAATAAAATAAATATATATGGTTTACATATCTTTTATTTGGTGAAAAGGAAATTCAAGACTATATATTCACGTGAAGAATCGTCAGGTGGAAAATGTTAAAATGCTTTTGTAACATCTGTACTCTGTGTAGAGCAAATGGCATTTGTAAGCAGTTTTACCTGAGATTGCATCGCATGAAACCAATATGGGCGTGAATGTTCTTTGTTCACCAATACTGATATGTGAACTTTATATATTTATTTTTATATAGAAAGTACAGAGTGCGGACTACGAGCTGATGACTTGCATTCCTTGCGGATACACCACCACAGGGCGAGTCACTACTGCCATTAAGGCCTAGGAGAAGGAGCAAATAGTAGTTGCCTTATGTAGAACTCCGATAAAACATGAGTACATTGTTTGCAAAAGGAAAGGAGACTTGACACCTCAACGGGTAATCGCCTTAAGCAGTGACAGATTCACATACCTAGGTAGTAAATATCTTTCCACAGAGGCGATGTAAATCAACGAATAGGAAAGCGTGTCGGCCACACAAGTTATATAATATGGAATGATCTGCTGACGAAGCTAAAGCGACATTTCTTCCAGGCGGTGTGGTTGTTCAGTGTTTGCTGTACGGGATGCCACTTGGCAGTCTGGCCTGAAACGGAGGCGTCCTTTCGAGATAAGCTGGAGGGATAGCTGCACGAAGAATGGTGCGTGCAGTCTGAAATAAATCGTGGAAGCAGCAACACCAGGAAAACAGCTATTGAATGTGGCCACTGCCGCCCTGCTCACAAAACCATACAAGTGAGGACCGGACAAGGCCATGCCGGGGCACTGCTGGAGAAGCAAAGGATAGCTATTGAAGTGACGTTCTTCTGTGGAAGCCAACACCCGGACATGCCTGTGTGGGCGTCCATCAAGGACCTACATTGACCAACTAAGCAAGATGCTAGGTTGCTGGCGCAGGGACTCCCTGGGAAAATGAATGATAGGAAAGGTTGGCGAGAGATTGTGCAATGGATATCCGTGCTAATGCGCGGCGACATGATGATGAATGATGGATGATAATATTTATATATAATAATATTATATATATATATATATATAGTATAGAACATTTGTTTATCGTAACAAACTAATGCTAAACGAAATTATTTCAAAACTTTGTACGGCATTGCAAATACCCTACCGAGGTTGATAGCCGTAAACAAAACGCTAAAACAAAAAGGTATCTAGATACGCTTTTGTTGTGTTAATATTGTATCAGAAATACTGAGGGAGTGACCTTGACCTTGTGGTTCTTAAGTATTGACTGCGTACCGCATTAGGAAGGGTATGGGATTCCCTCATCCCAACATGCCGTTCTTCTACAGGGGTGGCTTTGGCATTAGTACTATGGAAGGTGAATGCCATTAAAAAAGACATCGTATCAGAATGCAAAATGTTTTTCTTTATTTTTTTTCTTTATTTTTCATTTTTTTTGACTGTCACAATCATTGGGCTTAAAAGAAAAAGTCGCGAAGTTCTTGGCTATGTAATCTATTTTTAGCATATCATCTGTCTGTCTGTCTGTCGTCTGTCTCTGTCTCTGTGCTCTGTCTGTCTGTTCTGTCTGTCTGTCTTCTGCTCCTCTCTCTCGTCAGGTCTCTCTCTCTCTTTCTCTCTCTCTCTCTCCTCTTCTCTCTTTGGGTCCATCATGCATGATTGCAAGCTAGTCACGCTGACGCAGGATTACTAAATGCGGAGTTCGATCTGGCTGGAGCTT
>CM042154.1:59880950-59888450 GCA_023376005.1 Doryteuthis pealeii
AGTTAAAGCGGCTATTGGACTCTCTCTCTCTCTCTCTCTCTCTCTCTCTCTCTCTCTCTCTCTCTCTCTCTATATATATATATATATATATATATATATATATATATATATATATATTTAAAGATCCAATTAACTATTGTATAAAGTTGTTCTACATTGTGCAATGTTATTAACTGGCATGTTATTAGACTGAAAAGAAAATTCCTGTCGTCTACGTTGCCATGACAACTTGTTTGATTAAACAAGATCTAGTCATGCATATAACTTAGTGTGTTTGATCTTTCTTTTATTTAAGGAATTTTTAATGTTAATTTGAATGATTTTTATTTATTGAAGCGACCCCATTCTTTTTATATTATTCTAGATAAGACTCCATTGAGACATTGTATACATTTTTATGAGTTCGTCGACCTCAGAAATGGCCACGAATATTTGCACTGTGCAGAAATAAAGTATTAAGTATTATGAAATGACATCAACGGTTAACTCGGTTTCATTCTGATTGTCTTAGAGAGTCACTTAATCAGATGAGCATAAGAAAGGTAGATTCATTATTGCGTCTCTGCTGATTTTCTTTCCCGCGCCCGGGTTAAAGTATATATTTGGGAATTGAATAAACAAAAGTGTGCACAGAAAATATGTCTCCTTGTTTCTGATGGAGACATATTTTTATGTACACCTTTTTTAAATTCAATTCCCAAACACATACTTTAACCCGAGCGTGTGGGAGAAAATCAGCAGAATTTTATATCTTATAAAAAGGGAAAAATCAGCATACTCTAATGGATATATTCTTCATCGAATTTTTTCTGTTTCTTTCTATGTACCATCACCTCTGATATGCTGATTTTTACCTAATAATTAAACTGTAACAGTGATAACATTTTAAAAGGTTGAAATCTATTTCCTCAAACGAAGGCAAAGTTTTGAAGAAAAATATTTTGTGTGGTAATTTCTTTGTTTTCACCTGAGTCTCATCAGAGGATTACCTCAGGAAAAAGAACTACGATAGAGAATGCAAGAAAATCATAATAAGGGAGGGGGCAAACATTATTGCGATTACCCAGGATCAGTTCCAGCATAAGACTACCTGTTCCTGGGTAATCGCAATAATTTTTCGCCCCCCCCCTTCATCATGATTTTCTTGCATTCTCTATTGCAGTTCTTCTTCCGGTGGTAATCCACTAATGAGACTTAGGTGAAAACAATTTTTTGTTTGTTAAGGATGAATCCGCTTATGAATTGCAATTCTCAAATTTTTGTACTCACAAAAAACTGTTTGCACATTAATTATCAAAAGGTTTTAAAAAGGCATAAGTTTTTTCCTCCAATCCCTCAAAATGTTTATGCTTGAGGCATAAATAATTTTCCTGTTCGATAAAAATTTTACCATAAAAAATGAAAATGAAACTATTAGCCGGATGTTGCAAGACACGTGAAAGGGATTGTTTTTTTTTTTTTTCTAAGGCAGGATTAGTCAGTCGTCTGATATGGTACAGACACACCCAAGCCGTAACTTCACAATGACACCAAATGTACAGAATGCAATAAAACTTGCAGAATAACTGGAGGCCTAAAAGGTCCCACAAACATACATAAGGTCAATCAGCTCGCAACCCGCTTGGTTGGCTCAGTCTGCAACAATGTTTTAAAACGATATTTTGGGTAGAAAAGTCAGCTAAAAGTACACAACCATTAAGACTGGCTAATTTTGATATTTCGAACTGTTGTCCTCATCTTTATTGTGTATAAACATAATATTCAGGCCACTGTAACCTCGGGTTCTGTTCAGGTGTTTTTTTTTAGTTACTTTAAAAAAAAAATCTTTAGACGATTATTAATGTATATTGGAGATTTTTTTTCCATTTTTTAATGTATTGGGTCTGTACCGAATTTTTATACTTATACTTATCTGTATTTATGAGATGAAGCTTGATATGAATAATTTTGATATTTCAGACTGTTGTCCTCATCTTTATTGTGTATAAACACAATGTTCATGCCACAGTAACCCCGTGTTCTATTCAGGTGTTTTTGTTTTAAATCATTTTAAAATAAGTCTTCTTCAGACGATTACCCATGAATTCAAACGTGGTTTCGGTGCTGAAATCGTTACCACTAGTTCGTGGGGGTTCCAAGCAGAATCTGTATTTATAAGATGAGGCTTGACTGTTGTCCTCATATTTATTGTCTATAAACACAATGTTCATGCAACAGTAATCCCGGACTCTGTTCAGGTGTATTTTTTTAAAAATCATTTTAACATAAGTCTTCTTCAGACGATTAAATTCAAACATGGTTTCGGAGGTGAAATCGTTACCATTAGTTCAAGGGGGCTACTAGTAGCATAAATGCCATCAGAATTATTGACAGAAATACGATTAGATATAGAAAATATAAAATGGAAGAAGTTACTTATTCTAAAACAGAAATTTCAAAATGTCATAAAGAACTCTATCACTTGCTTAACCTAAACGTTGTGTTTATGCACATTAAAGATGAGGACAACAGTCCGAAATATCAAATTTATTATATCAAGCCTCATCTCATAAATATAGACAAGTATAAGTACATTAAGACTGGTATGGGCAACTTTTTTCAAGAAGCGGTTTGTATGATGGTTGGTTGGTTGGCTGGTTGGTTGAGTTTTACGGCATGTCAACCCATTGGGTTATTTTATGCCAAACTTTTGTTTTATTCATTCTTGATGGGTATTCAAAATGTTTTTTTTTAACTCAATTTTTAGAAACATTTTCTTAAACTCATTTTTTATAGATAATTCAGAAAAAAAGTAAGGAAATTGCACACGAGATGACTTAGACATGGCTACGCAGTGGAAACCTAAAGAGAGAAACTGTTTAACTATTAATAGTAGCCCAGTGTAAGCGATGTGCAAAGAGATAGATCGATAGAGAGAGAGAGAGAGAGAGAGAGAGAGAGAGAGAGAGAGAGAGAGAGAGAGAGAGTGTGTGTGTGTGTGTGTGTGTGACAGAGAGAGAGAGAGGGGGGAGAGAGTGTGTGTGTGTGAGTGTGTGTGACAGAGAGAGAGAGAGAGAGAGAGAGAGAGAGAGAGAGAGAGAGAGAGAGAGAGAGTGTGCATGTGTGAGGGAGAGTGCGTGTGTACCGCAGACAGAGAGTGTGTGTATGTGTATGTTAAAGTGTGTGTGTGTTGTGTGTGTGTGAGAGAGAGAGAGTGGACGGGGAGAAAAAAGAGAGAGAGAGAGAGAGAGAGAGAGAGAGAGAGAGAGGGGTGAAACCAACAAATTGTCACAGAAGGAGTACTACACCATGGGGACCCACCCCACCCTCGTAGATAATTTTGTAAATCTGTTAGACGTGTTACTGTTATTCTTGATTATTTCTGTGCTAGCATCCTTATCTTTTTGTTTTTTATCCCACGAGATTAGTTGTTGAAATAACGGTAACTACAATGAGTGGGTACCCAGCGTCGTTGATTATCATTGGATTAAATGTCTCAATATCCAACAAAGCAATCAAATGGAGATAATCCGAATTGATTGTTTATCAGTATTGTCACATGGTAGGAATTGTCACATGGTAGAAATTGTCACATGGGAGAATTGCATGGGACTTACATAAAATATAAACAAACAATTCAAATACATGTATAAATACATATGCACTTAGCAGTTTACAGCCCTGTCGGCTGAGGCTATAGAATACACTGACGGCACCTCTGCAAAGGGGTAAGCCCCTACCCCATTAATTGGACCACCTGTTGGCTGTGGGTGGTAACCTGTGATGGTTAAGGATGGAATCCTGATGGCTGAGCAGTCCATAACATGCAACACTCCACTTTGGCCCTTACTTAGGCGAGATGGGCGGTTGGACAAGGCCCCTTCTGAAAAATCGTCACGCCAAGCCCTAGTACCTATATAATTGTCCCAACCATATTGTCCTTATGGCAACTCCCAACCCTTTTTATCATATATGTGCTAGAAGGCGGTGGCTGAGGGTCTTACTGTCCTTGATATAACGTTAGACTGCATCTGATTGTGAAATTCCCATTTTGGACCTCTGCGGAATATGGAGAACCCCTTTCATCACTATTGGTCCCAGGTCCACCCTGACACGGAGCGGTAATACCTGTTAGGGTCTCATCTATGGGTTAAATAGATAAAAATGAGTTTTAAAATGTCGACATAAAATAACCCAACAAGGGTTGACACGTCATAAAATCCAGCCAACAAAGCAATCAATGGGAGATAATCCGAATTGATTGTTTATTAGGAATTGTCACATGGAAGAAATTGTCACATGGGAAAAAACTACAATAATATTCACACAAAAACTTACATAAAATATATACAAACAATTCAAATTCATGTTTAAACACAAATGCATTCATCAGTTTATTGAAGTAACAAAACCAATGAAAGAATTCTTCGAAAAAAAAAAAGGTGGAAACATTTTTTTCAACTTGCTATTCCGGTTGGATTTCATTCAGCTTTATATTCTAACGCCCACTTTTCTGTCTAAACATGGGGAAGGGTAACAGTTTAGGTTCTGGGCATGTATGTTGAAAAGGATGGTCCCCTTAAAACAGGGGTCACCAAACTACAGCCCGAATCCGTTCGCGAAGGCATTTTATCAAGCCCGTCGACGGTACTTGAATTTATTTGTTAAAACGTACGGAACGCGATACGTTCTGATACCATTTAAATTTAAATA
Source organism: Doryteuthis pealeii (assembly GCA_023376005.1). Classification (NCBI taxonomy): domain Eukaryota; kingdom Metazoa; phylum Mollusca; class Cephalopoda; order Myopsida; family Loliginidae; genus Doryteuthis; species Doryteuthis pealeii. Next base: position 59,885,643 of record CM042154.1, read on the forward strand.
TCAATTTAAGTTTATTAAATCTTTATGTACTTGGCTACTGTAAGTAGGTTACAAAATTTCGTGCGTGTGAACATTTCACTTGTTACTTACGTATTAAGTATGGAACACAATAATAATGTGGCCCTCGCTCGTTATTTTTTTTTCAATTATCCTGCTCATTGGGAAAAAGGTTAGGTAATCCCTACATTAAAAGATTGTGATATTGAAAAAAGTATTTGGTACTTCTAAAGGAGACGGGTTCATTCCTGAAATGAGGTAACCAAGCGAGTACATGGTATTATTAGTATTCTTTTTAAATTTAACCATTGTAATTTTTTTTTTTGCAATAACAAAAAATGAAATTATTCTAATCAAATATTATTCTGATAACTCCATTGCAATCATTTAAATTTCCATATGCCACAGTTGAATGAGCTGTATATCTTAATAAATTATAAAATGACTTGATTGGTTAAGTTAAAGGTTAAAACAATGACATCGTGACATGCATTTAAAAAATTGAAATAATTTATTATAAATTATTTTAATCTCTCTCTCTCTCTCTCTCTCTCTCTATATATATATATTATATATATATATATATATATACACACACACACACACACACACACACACACACACATATATATATATATATATATATATATATATATATATATATATATATATATAAAGAAATTTGAAAAACGAAGTGTTCCAAAAATAAGATGAATTTATTTATCGACGCTTAAAAGTTTCGGTTTATTTAAACATCAATCCATTTCTTCACCCCATAATCTATCCTGATGAAGGTTTAAATAAACCGAAACGTTTAAGCGTCGATAAATAAATTCATCTTATTTTTGGAACACTTCGTTTTTCAAATTTTTTAATATTGTCAGATTTATTTCCATATTTACTCCCATATATATATATATATATATATATATATATATATATATATATATATATATATATATATATATATATATAAGTATTATTTATTTTATATCTACATCTAAATCAATATTATGCTTAAATAATAAGTGCCAGGTACTTTTCAGAATATCACAATTTTTCATTCAAGGAACCCCTCTTTTCGGCATATATATCCGGTACCAAAACACCCCCCGGTCCAAAGTCAATTCAGTCAGCGCGAGCCGATTACGATAGATATTATCCTAGTTTCTAAATCTACGTATGAAAATATAATTCACACGAAATTGGATTCAATTTCAATATCGAAGTTCAAAAACTTTCGTCTCATTTGTATTATTTGGACTATTCTCCTCATCTTTATTGTTATATACACAACGTTTCAGCTGATGTGCCCACCATCTTCGGGTATTTCGTGTGGAACTCGGAAACCTTTTCGTACTTGGAAACCTTTTCTTTGGACTCGAGAACCTTCTTGTCGAACTCGGAAAGGGTTCGGTTCGAAGTTCCGTAGAGGCTCCTGATTTTCGACAACTATGACTTGGAATGTTAGAACCTGTTAGGGTCCGATCAAATAGATACGTTTAAAAAATATTCATGTTCGATAAAATCTCCAGAAACTACTATATTGTTACATAATGAATGGAGTAGCCTATTCATTTTTTTAATGTAGTGTAGCATATTTAAATTTAACGCTGTCACTGTGTTGTTTTGAAATTAAAGTATTTCTTTCCCATAATAGAGCGAATATCAATTTCTTTTCTAAATGTTGTGTTTCTTCATTTTTATGAATGGGTCTGTTAAAAGGAAAAAAAAATTACCGTTTGTAGCAACCACAAATTTGTTTGATTAACCCGATGTGTTCCCATTTTTCGGTGATCACTCGCTGATCAAGTAAATACAACGCTGTGTGTTTAACTCCCCACCACCTGATGTTTGTAATTCGAGTATTAGTCACACCTGTGTGTGTTGAATAAATGAAGACAAAGCGCGAAATTCAAAAAGGGGACATTAACGTAATTAACAACATTCGATATTTATGGTATGCGAACGTTTTAGAGTATAATTTTGATTTTTTGGACTGTTGATCTCATCTTTATTGGGTACAAATGCAGAATAGCGCGCAAGAAATAATATCATTAGAATCGCATTTTACGTATAAATATCATTAGATTACGGAAACTTCTGAAGTAGACTAACCATAATCCTAACTAACCTTAACTCTAGTATCTCAAAGGTTTCGGGAATTTCCGTGAAATGTAATGCTTTTTATTCGTAATTTAATGATATTATATCTTGTGTCCTATTCTGCATTAGTACCGAAAAACGCTCGGTCTCCCGTTAAAAAAAAAAAATTACAATCCAAGTTTATACCCGGGATCGAACACAGACTTCCGGCGTCAGTTAGAAACAAATATGCACGCTGTTCTGCATTAGTACCAAAAACATTCTGTATTTATGGTGTGTGAATGTTTTAACAGTGTATATATTTTTTAATTTTTCGGGTTGTTGTTCTCATCTTTATTGTGTTATATAAAATCACAACGCTTCGGACGCTGTATCTTTCGGCCTTCCTCGGGTGTTTCTGTGTACCCGAGTTTAGCAATGACCCAACCTAGGAAATCATTTTGAATAGTTTGGCTGCTGATCAAATAAAGCGTCGAAGAACTTTTGAAGATTTTATTCAGATAATGACGTCATTGTTTTTGCACGCTTATCATTCGGACATACGTCACAAGGAGCATCGGTCATTTAAAAAATATTAATTGGCATTTCCAGTACAACCAGAGATGTAAATTCAATGACATCAGTTATTTTCGATATTTTCATTTTTAAAGGAATTTACTTAAAAAAAGACAAAAAACCAAACAAAAACGGTACCGTTATAGTATG
>CM042154.1:59893450-59900950 GCA_023376005.1 Doryteuthis pealeii
TATATATATGTGTGTGTGTGTGTTTGTGTGTGTGTGTGTGTCCCTTTCTTTAAACACACACATATGTTATGTGTGTGTTTAAAGAAGGTGAGGGGAGACATGTAGACAAAAGATGATTGGATTCTAATATCGTCTTTTGAAGAAGCATTACCCCAACTTTTTTCATCTCCATTAGGAACTGGGGATTTTAAAAAAGAAATATGTCGTTTGACGAATGATGACTTTCTATTTTGAGGGGGTTTTACGGCATGTCAACCCTTGTTGGGTTATTTTATGCTAAAAACCTTTTGTTCAATTTATTCTTGATGAGTATGGAAAAAATTTTAAACTCATTTTTAAAACACATTTTTGTTAACTCATTTTCTTCTATTTAACCCATAGATGGGACCCTAACAGCCCTACCACTGCGAGTGAGAGTGGAACTGGGGTAATGGGTACACCACACTCCTCAGAGTCCCAGAATTGGAACTGCACGATTTGATGCTGTTTAACGTAATACCGGAGACACTAAGACCCTCAAACACAGCCTTCTAGCAGATATACGATAAAATGGTTTGGGGACATGTCATACGGGCAATATGGCCGAGACAATCATATAGGTGACGTGACCAACTGATTAATCGGGAGGGGGGGCTCTCCGACAACCCGTCTAGCCTAAGTAAGTGCCAAAGTGGGGTGTTGTATGTTATGGACTGCTCAAAAAGATGCCGTCCTTAAGCTTCACGGGTCACCACCCACGACCGACAGGTGGTGCTATTGGGGGAGGTCTTACACCTCTACAGGCGACAAGGCGGACGGCTTTCTGTATAGTTTTTAATTTACTATTCATGCTTTAATCTTCTTTTTTTTTTGACAAATTCTGAGGCTTCGATGTAAAACCTTTCGCCATCATCCCTTCCATTTTCGTCTCAGTCACTCTGGCCTTGCTAATTACATCATTTTCTAGGGAGTTACCCTCTAATGGACATCTTTCAGGGTTTCTACAATTGCATCTTGTGTTCGAATTGCCAGTTTGCCCGATGCAGGTTTTTGCGTTATGTTTATAAATGATTTTGTGTATATTGCTTATACAGCAAAATTTAAATTCAAATTATTTTATTAAGATATTTATGTAGTATTTCAGATTTAAGGAAATGCTTGATGTCAATTCATTTCCCTCTCAGTTAACTCGTAATGGATATCCATGTACAATTATTTAAAAAATGTTATCCCATTTTTTTTTTTTTGAGAATTGCCAGAAATTTCATATAGCTTAGGATCTCAATAGGAGAAGGTCCTGCCCTGTATTCCACCAAAGGATGTTTCTTTTCATTTAATTCTGTGAAAATGTTATTTTGATTAAAATTAAAACCAAAAAACAATGGTTAAATGTTACTAAAAAAAGGACACTAGTTAAATGTTATTTTGATAAAAAAGGACACTGGTTAAATGTTATTTTGATAAAAAAGGACACTGGTTAAATGTTATTTTGATTTAAAAAAAGACACTGGTTAAATGTTATTTTGGTAAAAAGGACACTGGTTATCGGATATCTGTGGCATTTATTGATGAGTAAAAAACAAATCCAAGTTTGATCGATGAAAATGTCGTCCAATTAAACGAGTTAATAACAAACTCAGACGGTTTTCAATTACATCCATTTTATTTGTTCGTTGAAACTCAGTCGAATGATATTTACCTTGTTATTAAGCTGCACACACACACACACACACACACACACACACACACACAGTGGGTGAAATCTTGCAGATAGTTTGACACGTGGGTAGAATAACTACCCCGTCCTAAATTGGCCTGAGACAGTAATCAACCAACGTCTTTACGACATCCCATCGCGCTGTAATGGTTAGCAAGCTAGTCTCGTAGATCTAATTACAAATGGTTTCAATCTTGTTGAATGCCCTATTCTTCCGACATTGTGTCACATCCTATCCGTGGCGAACGGGTTGGGTAAATACCTACTACACTCCTTATGAAAAAATACAGAAAATATTTGTTAAAAAATATATATATATAGCTTATATATGTGTCGCCGTCACGGCTGAAAAGTGTCCTTGGATTGGCCATGTTTATTATTACACATTCTCGGCGAATGAAAAAAAAATCTAACCATGTAAAGGATTTTCTTACCAGTCAAATCTATACTAAGAAAATATATTGTGACCGGAGTGTACAAATATTCAGTCAGAGTAAAGTTATAATATTGTTTCTTTTTTACAGAACAAATCTATCTATACATATTTAAAGGGCAGTTGATGTGTATGTATGTATGCCCGGATGAAACTACGAAAATAACAATTAACGATAAAGTAAATACAAAGTGTATCAAAAAAAGGACCGAGATTTTTTGTACTTTTTGACACACCTTGTATTCTGAAAAAATAAAGTTCCATTCATATTTTTTTTTTCAGAATACAAGGTGTGTCAAAAAAGTACCAAGGTTAAAGCTGTATTTACCAAGATAGAAATGAAGAATGAATGGAACGTTATTTTTTTTTTCAGAATACAAGGTATGTCAAAAAGTACAAAAAATCTCTATATATTTTGACACAACTTGTATATACATATTAGATATCACCGGTTATTGCTTTTTGTGAAAAAAATATGTAGATTTAACTTATATTTGAAGATATTTAAAAATTAAGACATACATAGAAATAGCATTTAAATTCTACTTAAAAATGTCCAGCATTTAAAAATCTCAAAAGTAAATAAATCATCCCCCCCTTCTACCCAAGTGATGCTGGGTAATAGCTTCTCGTGTTTATATAAGTGTCACCGATTTTGTGACAATAAAGAAAAAACGTCTTATTAAAGAATGAACATCAAGTGAGTTGAATGTTAAAGTAAGATCCGGTACAACTGCACCTCTGTATTCGCTCCAAATAAAAAGTAACTCTACATTATTTTATTCGGAAATTAATTCTGAGGTACAGCCGAAGCTGGGATTTTACCCAGAAAGGAGGTTGTAAAAGTGATGGACAAAGTTTTATTTGAATAATAATAATAATAATAATAATAATATAAAAACTATAGAACATGAAGGTAAAAGTCATGCCAATTGTATTAGGGGACCTTGGAACGGCCCCCAAGGGTTTGGAGAAGAGTCTGGAAGAATTGTAAATCCGAAGAAGAATTGAGACCATCCAAACTACAGAACAGTTAAGATCGGCAAGAATACTCAGAAGAGTCTTGGAGAGCTGGGATACTTGCTGTAACTCAGCCTCCAGTGAACCGCCGGCTACGGCATGTGTGAAAAACTCTATAATAATAATAATAATAATAATAATAATAATAATAGGTTTTCTGTTGCTCGTTATTAACAAGTGTCAAATGAACGTGAGAGATTGACAGGTGATAAAAAAAGTCCTCAAAGAATTTAATTATTTCTTTTAAACAAACAATAAAAAAGAACGTCGTCGTCATCGAATCAACTTTACAGTGAACAATAAAAAAACTTCGTGTCATAGAAATGAATGAATATCAATTAATGTCAACTGAATTAAAAATCCAAAACGGATCCCCGGAAATTGTCACAGAGGCATTTTTGACGTTTATGAATAAATAAATAAAATTAGATATTTTGAATTATACATTCTAAATGACACATCTAGAATTTGTTTATATGTTTAGTTTGGTTTGGTTTGGTTTGGTTTGTTTATTTTACGGTATATCAAACCTTTTCGGGTCATTTAATGCCTAAACAAATTATTTTTATAAAAGTTTCTATATTTCAAGTTCTTCATACCTTCAAATTGGTAGAAATAATTTTCATTATATTAGAATATGTATAAAAAGTGGGTCACTCGGTGAGCATTAAACACACTAGATTATCTATAGTTTGTAAGATCTAAGCTTACTAATAACGCTATACACACATTAACAAATGAAAATGTAATGAAAGTATTGGTTTATACAAAAAAAGGCAGTGATTGTATGCATTTTATGAGTGCAAACAGTTGGTCCCTGGTGTTGGAAATTAATCTATAAAGGCACCTTTATTTAAATATGACTTTATGATGGATGATGCTGTCTTCCAAGATCCCAAACGCTCGCCGCAGATCAATTTTTTGTTGGTTGGTTGATTGGTTTATGGATTTTAACGGTGTATCCACTCGTCTGGGGTTATTTTAAGCATAGAGGTTATGGAAAAATATACATTGTACGTCTCTGTTAATACTTTAGTTAATGGTTTTAACGATACGTTAGCATCGTCAGGGATCGTGTCAAGGGATTACTTTTGTACGGTTTATATTTTTTGGTATAATTTAATTTCTCTCAAAAAGGGCAATGTCATCTAAGTTGACATTTTCGAATAGATCTTTTATATTATTTGCGTTAAAAAGCGTTTTCTGGTGAGAGTGAAAGCTCCACATTCTATAAGGAAGTGTTTAACAGTGCAGGGCGTTTGACATGTTTCACACTGTTGTTGTTGTTTGTTTATCTTAGTTGGTCAGTTCTAGGTTGAAAATGCTATTTTCAGTCAAAAGGGAAAGATAAGTTTTGAGATATAAACTTGCTAAAAGAACGGGTTATTCTAGAATAAGATCCTCTCCCCAAAAAACCCGTTCATGTTTGCCCCAGAAGGAAATGACAGAAAATGTTATTCACCCAGAAGCACTATCAACATAAAAAAATCCTTTCTGCATTTTCATGTTTGCTATGTCATTTGTTTATTTTTTTTGACACCCCAGAATGTACTCAATAACCTTTAAGTCCTGATTACTTTATCCCCGAGCAACGCAGCGTACCCCAGCTAGTATTTAATAAAAGTTAGATGGGTACAAAGCCAGAATGGAAAAAATGGAGTTAGCAATATCGTATTATGCCAATCTCCAAAGTAGGTATGACCTACTTGCATTGACCCTGTCGGATGGGGCTTTAGAATACACCGACTGCACCTCTGCAGAGGGGTAAGACCCCCCCACACACAATGGGGCCACCTGTTGACTGTGAATGGCGATCCGTGATGCTTAAGGATGGAACCCTGGTGGCTGAGCGGTCCATGACATACAAGTCTACTTTTGCCCTTACTTAGGCTAGACGGGTCGTCAGAGAGACCCCTCCGATCAATCGGTTGGTCATGTCAAGTCCTAGCACCGATATCATTGTTACAACCCTATTTCTCTTATGGCAAGCCCCAACCCTTTTTATCATATATGTGCTAGAAGGCGGTGGCTGAGAGTCCTAGGGTCCTGGGTATGACGTTAAACTCTGGTGAATTCAGGAAATGTGGGGTACTCATTCATTACTATTACTCCTAAGTTCACTCTTGTCCGGAGTGGTAGTACCTAGGGTCCCATCTATGAGTTAAATAGAAAAAAATGAGTTTTAAGAATGTGTTTAAAAAATTGAGTTAAAAAAAGTATTTTCAGTGCCCATCAAGATTGAATAAAACAAAATGTCTTTGGCATAAAATAGCCTATCAAGGTTTGATATGCCGTAAAATCTAACCAACCATCCTTACCAGAAATATGACGTTCATGCATTAAATATTTCAATTGAAATATATACACAAACAATATCTTCAAGAAAGTTTTGTATCTAAAAACTTTCTAATATATTTCCTATGTTAAACTATATAATATTTAAATAGAAACTAACAGTTTCTCTCCTTAACTCTTTTCTTACTCTTAGCCGCTCACAGCGGCTCTCCCACCACTGTGAGCAGAGTACAAAACTGATGGTTACGTTATGCAATAGTAGAATTAACTAGAATTTGGGATAACGTGTGAAAAACTGACCTATTGACTTCTGATTGGTCGAGGAGTGTCAAGAATGAAAGAGAGAGTGAAAAGTTGGGGAGTTTTGCCGAAGTTTTTGGAGGAGGCTGGGCTGAATGTTTGAAAAGGACAAACGCAAAATGATTGCCTATCATCCAAGGTATTTTTACTTGGGTTTGAAATAAAATATATGAACTCCGAGAAAAACAACAATGTCTTGTTTTCGTTATTAAGAACTGTCAACGGACGCAAGTACATCTCAAAAAGATTCCAAGTAATTTCCAGAATCGAAGAACAGAGAAAATGTCAGCCCAACAACAGATCCAGAATACCAGCAAGCCCGTTCCAAAATAGTAGAGATTCAACCAGATCCAGTCCAGAGATAAGTGGAACAGCATGAGCTAAGTATAGAAAATACGTACTCCTTCAATTAGACGCTACGTCATACATATCGAAAGTAATGACCATACATACACACACCCCAAATGAATCCCGCCACGTCACACATAGAGATTTACATAAAACTTCATTTCTTTTAAGAGATCCGAAAAGTTACAATTTATATGTGGTTCAGACGAAGCGGCAAACATCACTGGAGTAAACAAGAAGTAAGGACATAAGCAGTTTCAGAAGCAAGTATAACAAGTTTTATTAGCTAAGGAAAATACAATGAGGAGAAAATGTACAACACACACACCACACACACACACGCACACACACACACACACACACACACACATATATATATATATATATATATATATATATATATATATATATATATAATGTACAGGGTATCTGGTGAAACTGGGCTCATTTATTGAGTTGCCGATCAAAATAAATTCATAATAGCCAAATCATTGTTTATAAAGTTTTCCTTTCTTATTGAAAATGTAAATATTGCTCAGTATAAAATTAACTGATCAATTATCTTACATTGAGCTCTCTTAGGGATTTGAAACAATCCTTGTATTAATCAGCATGGGCATGCTTTGTGGATGTACAGGAGATATTGATGGTCACAATCAGAATCATCCCCAACTTACCAGTCAGTTGGATTCTTTTACACACACTCAAACACACATACAAACACAATATATATATATATATATATATATATTATCATAATGGTACACAGTAATAACCTACTCGAGTTTCACCATAAGGTTAAATCCATTGGATTAATCAAGATATTGATTAATTGCAGTCGATTGCACGTGTGTATTTTTTCGCGATCAACCATTGTGACCATTTTCACCGGTAAGTCACCTTTTCCACAAATACCATATATATATATATATTATATATATATATATTAGGGACCGTTCATCGCAGTCGGTCTAGCACCTGTAATTGCAAGGTTCTGAGTTCGCCAACTCAACCTATGGATTTGGGTAATCTGATCAGTGCGGTAAAGTGGGGAACTGTCAGCAGGTGCAGTGTTCCACCACAGCAAAAATAATCTCCAAGGTCTATCGTTGGCGAAAAGAAGATAGACTCCCTCGCTATCCGGCTGTTACCGACAATAGGCCACTCCGCCTTTTACTTTATATATATATATATATATATATATATATATATATATATTGCTTGAAGGCAATTTCAATGCGTATATCGTATAAAATTCGATAATTATTGAAAATAATCATGACAAGCGAACTCGGCAAATAACGCACGACACGTAGAACATCGTACAGCTGTTTCAACTTTATTAAGTCTCATCAGTTATGTATACTTACGAATTCCCCCCGACAGAAATCAAAACCGGGAACGCAGA
>CM042154.1:59908450-59915950 GCA_023376005.1 Doryteuthis pealeii
GTTAGTATTGGAGAATTGAAAATGAAGTGCTCAATTACGTGTGTAAGAGCTGTATTTCTTAAATAGGCGCGTTGTCTTGATGAAGGGTAGCTAACATGCTGCCTGGAAACCAATGGTAACAAAAGCACCTTAAATTTATTGTACACTATATATATATATATATATATATATATATATATATATATATATATATATATATATATAATTGGATACCAAATAAAAATAATTTTTATTCAACAAATGGACATACTACGTCACCAGTGCATTTTCTTCTTAGCATATTTCTCTTATTGTAAATAAGGTCCTTTAAGAACTTTTTCAAAAACTTTCTAAAATACCCTTTTTTTTTACACAAAATGTTTTCTCCTGGGGATGACCTAAGGTTGAAGCTCGTTGAAATAAGGAAATAAATAATATAATAGAATTATTCCTATTTGTCTTATTACATTTGTGCATCATATATATATATATGTGTGCGCGCGTGTGTGTGTGTGTGAGTGTGTGTGTGTGTGTGTATGTGTATGCGTGTGGGTGTGTTTGTGGGTGTAGGCGAGAAAAATGAAAATGAATCCGACAGTATGTTGAAAAAGGATCACTGAGAATTAAAACTATGAAAAGTGAGGGTGATTTATTGATATATTGACAAAATATACCGACACTAAGTGTTTCGATTAGTGATTTAAAATATCGATCACATATTCAAAATGAATATATTAGGCATGTGTTTCCAATCTTCATCAGGGTAACAAACATCGTCTGTTGATGTCGTTGAACAGAAATTAACATCAACAGACAATATTTGTTACCTGATGAAGATTGGAAACATATGTTACCAGTTTTCCTCATTGAAATGAACTGAAATACCATTCATCCCTTCCACCCAACAAAAAAAAAATAAATAAATAAATAAAACACGCTAATTTTTTGGTACGTTATTTTAAATAAGAGAAATAGCAGTGTATTGTATTTAAAAATATTTTTTTAAATAAGAAAGGAAAATATTTTAAATACGAAAAGAAAATACTTTAAATAAGGGTAATTCCATATCAAATCATCCATTCCATGTCACCCACCCCCTTCAATTTTTCTGATATTTTCTACAGGTGTGAACTGTGTTAAAGTTAGACATTCCCCAAAATTTAACTTCGGTTCTGAGCAAAAATCAAACTATCATTTTGGTACAAATAATGTTCAATAGATATGAAATAATAATAGAAAAAAATATTTGTCATAGATGCAATGCCACATTGGGATATTGATCTTGCTATGAAAAAAATCAATAACTTAAATTTGGTTGACTTTCAGACTTTTTCGATAGCATTTTTGGATTTCGGGCAAAAATGCTTTTATAAACCAATTTTTAGTAGTAGGGAAGCTCTAGAACTAATTTCCCAGACAAAAATAGATTACAAAAAGTCGCCATTTTTCGCAACCCCCCACAAATTTGGAGAGCTAAAAATCGACATAAAATCGACACAACTTCGCCAATTCTTGGAATTGGAAGTTCAAATTTTGGAAATGTCTAACTTTAATACAGTCCACATCTGTACAAAATTTCAGAAAAATTGAAGGGGGTGGGTGACAATTTTACTTTTTTCTGGATGATTTGACATGAAATTGCCCATAAGAAAAAAGATATTCTAAATAAGAAAATATATTTTAGATAAGAAAAATATAATTTATAAAAACATAATAAAATAGAATGTAATGAATCATGTGCTGTAATATGTTTTGATATTTATTTTTTTATAGATACTATTTCTCTTTAGAATAATACATTTGGAAACTTAAATGTTTTTAGTGAACTTAACATAAGCGTATCTGAAGCTCGTTCGTTGCACCTTAATTAGAACAGTTTGTATGAGTTTGCTCAAGGTTTTAAATGCTTCGGTATTTTGTGGGCCACACTGTATAAAGAGAGTTGTTAAATGTATGATTTACTCGAAATTAGGATGGGCATTTTAATTTTAAACGAGGTCAGATGTGTATGAAAATGAGAATTTAAATTTATAAATATCTACCAAATCCTCCGTACAAGCAGGATGTGACACAAAGTCAATTTCTTAAGTGTAGTTTAACAGGTTTGAATTCAGAGTTTTCCTTCTCCCTTGACTGGTTGCCTAACCAAGGTTAAAAAACTCAGTCTGCCTTACTATTCACCCATAGCTGGAAGGAGGGTATTTAGTGCTATGGGAAATGTAAACAGCCTCGTCTGGGATTTGAACTCGCGTTGACCAATCCATTTCCTATGACTCGAACTGTTACACCTCGTGCCTCCACATCAACAGACAATAGTTGTTACTCTGATTAAGATTGAAAACATGTATTTATTATTATTGAAAGAAACTACATTACCGTATTTGACGACAAATAGGACGCATTTTTTTCCAAAATTTTGGTTAAAAAAATTGCCCTGCGTCTTATACATCGTAGGGTAAGTTTAAGACCTCCCGTAGGCCTAGGCTAATCTTCTCTATGATATTTTATTATTATTATCATTACTAATACTATTATTATTATTATTATTATTATTATTATTATTATTATTATTATTATTATTATTATTAGTATTATGCACAGCTAGACTGTTTTCAACAATATATGCTTAAATACACTAAAAACTTTGTTTCCTGAATCTAACCTGTTGAAATGGGCTTGTGTCTTATATGCCCGTGCGTCTTATACGCCGTCAAATACGGTAATTATATAATTTAATCCATCCCCACTCCCACAAACACTCTACTTTTTTATGTTACGTTATTTTAAATAACTACTGCGTTTCAAGGATGTCTGCAAGAATGATCTCAGGTGCTTTGGCATTAACCATTACAACTGGGAAAATTTGGCTCAGGACCGCCCTCGGTGGCGACATGCTCTCCGTAGCGGACTGTTCATGTCTGAAGTCACCCTGGCGCAACACCATGAAGCCAAGGGGTCCAGAAGAAAGCAGCGATGACAAAGCATCGAGACATCAACATCACCAGGGAGAGCCTTCACATGTGACATCTGTAGTCGAGGCTGTTTTTCGAACATTGAACTTCACAGTCACAGGAGGCGCTGTAACTTCAGGGACACAAAAACTTTATTATAGTCTTCCGAGACTGCAATTCCAATGCTTTTAAATAAATTAGATTTATAAAGGAATACATTGAAAGTCGGTAAATTGAAAGAACAAAAAAAAAAACAAAAAAAAAAACAAACAAGTATTTCATCAGATTCATTTGAAACACAAACACCTGCTCGTCTCTTCTGGTCACAGATAGTTACAAAAAATCTATATATTAATACTTGTGTTCCTTAAAAGTACGACCGTTACTATCTTGCAACACCATCTGGTTAAAAATGAGACCATCCAAACCGCCCAAGGTGAAATGCAAAAAGGTAAATCCTGATGGACCATTCCGTTTTTTTTATAAAGAAATAAAGGGAAGAAAAAAGACATGCTACACAGAAAAATATAATAAGAAAGAAAGAAAGAAAGAAGGGGTGAGCGCGGAAGCGATAACGCTAATTTAGTTTAATCGAACAGAATGAAAAGAGAAATAAAGAAGAGAGAGAGAGAGAGAGAGAGAGAGAGAGAGAGAGAGAGAGAGAGAGAGAGAGAGAGAGAGAGAGAGAGAGAGAGAGAGAGTTAAATCAAGATTATTATACTGTTTACATATTGAACTATTTTGCAAAGATTAGTTTAAAGAAAGAAAGGGAAGAAAAATGACATGCTACACAGAAAAAAATATGATAAGAAAGAAAGAAAGAAAGTCGGGAATAGATAGATAGGGTTAAGCTGCTAGTCTCCTAATTATGTGCGTATCTCGCACCACGAACTATTACGACAACCCCAATTTTAGAATTTGATAAATCTGTTTTTTCATTCTTTAATAATTTATCTTTTCACGACCACAAGACCGAAAACACTAAACTTGATGAATATTTAATGTTATCTATTTAAAACAAAAATTAATTAGAATAATTCAGCCGTTTCAATATTACCGGCATTACATTTGTATAATAATTTCATATATAGGGAGCAATGTGTGTATGGGAGTGGGGGGGGGGGTACAGTGTTAGAGAAAAGGAGTACACAATTTAATGTAGAGGAAAATGAGAGATGGCTGGAAATAAATAGAAATCTATAAATAGATAGGAACAAATTATATACATACTAGCAAGAATATGCACCCTCCGAGCATAAGTATTTGAGTTATAATGTAATGAAATATATTTTAAATTAGAAAGACTAACGAAATTAGATCTGAATGCATATAAAAAGATTACACTTATTTTAATTGGTTTCTATATAAAACCATTCATAGGATTGATTTTAATACATTGGGGAATAAAAAAATAATTTTATAGATCAATAACACCAAGTAATTATTTATTAAATACGGTTTTGTTAAAACCCGTATGCAAATTAGCCACACCATATATTATGTAAACCTTTATTTCCTAGTGATACATAACACACATTCACTGATTTTAAAGGCACTTATAACATGGGCTGTTTTGAGGCAAATCTAACTCAGATTTCCATAGAGACATCGTCAATAAATAAGATTTATTCTATGCATTAATGATTTTGACTATAAATTAAGTTGATAAACTTACGCGATTTCTGAGTGTACTGTGACGTAGGCAGTGACGTAGTTTCTGTTACAGACAGACAGACACTGAATCTCCATAATATATATATATATATATATATATATGAAGTATTTTTATATTGTTAACTAAAATAATTATTTATATTATGTTGTAGTAGTTGCTGTTGTAGTTGTTTTTAAATGCTGGCATATAGATTTGAAATCTGATAGATGTAAAGTTAATATTCTTAATAATGTTGTAGCAGTATACATTTTTTTAACTGGCGAACGGGTTTGGTAAATACCTATTATATCAACGATCCACCTTGTTATGTATAGAAAAAAGATTTATCGTTACAAAAATGTCGCTTATAGAAGGCGTGAAGCGCATTTGAACGCGCTGTGTTATTGTTCGAATTGGGTTAAGATTACGTAAGATTTGTCAATAGACAGCAGATCCCTCACCTGAGAATATTGATCTACAAAGCTTTTTACAGGTATTCAGTCTCTTAACAATGTAGTTGTCTGTGTCAACACCTGGGCGTAAATATATATATAAAAAAGTTGTGTATGCAAACAATAGATAAATTGTTGATAATAGGTTTGCAAACATTTGATAAAAATATATACCTTTGTCAGATGAAACCAGTAATCTTTGTGTCTCCCTGTCGTCTGGGACAGAAGAGTACACCGACTGCACCTCTACATAGAGGTAAAATCCCCCCAATGAGGCAATCTGTTTGATGTGGGTGGTGACCCGTGATGCTTAAGGTTGGAATCCTGGTGGCTGTGCAATAGGGTAGGTCAATTTTTCACTTTAAAAAAATATCAAATTGTCCATCTATGCAAAAGTTGTATGTTAGTATACTGAATACTAATACCAAAAATTAGATCTTTTACTTGCACCATTGTTTGAGGAAATAGCATCAAAGATCGTCTACTAAAATTCAGTAAAGATCCTCGTTTTCGCAAAATTTAGTCTTTAGAAAAGACTTTTAGTGCATTTTAGTAGATGATTTTGATGCCATTTCCTCAAACAATGGTGCAAGTAAAAGATCTAAATGTTGGTATCAGTATTCTGTATACTAACACACAACATTCGCATTGATTGACAATTTGATATTTAAAAAAAGTGAAAAATCGACCTACCCTACTGTGCAGTCCAGAATATGCAACACTTCACTTTGGAACTTACTTAGGCTAGACGTGCGGTCGGATAGACACCCTCCGGTCAATCGGCTGGTCACGTCAACCCCTAGCACCTATATGATTGTTCCATCCCTACTGCCCTTAGGGCAACCCCAACCCTTTTTATCATATATGTGCTAGAAGGCGGTGGATGAGGGTTTTATTGTCCTGGGTATGACGTTAAACTGCATCTAATGGCGAAATTCCAATTCTGGAACTCTGGGGAAAGTGGAGTAACCCTTTATTACGATTACTCACAGATCAATCCCATTAGGGTCACATCTATGGGTTAAATAGAAAAAAAATGAGTTAAAATGTGTTTTAAAAATTGAGCTAAAAAAATTCAATATCCATCAAGAATAAATAAAAGAATGTCTTCGGCATAAAATAACCCAGCAAAGGTTGACATGCCGTAAAACCCAACCAACCAACCAACCAACCAGCCAATTCTTATGGGTCTGTTCCATTTTCACTATTCTTAAAAAAAAAAAGAAGGTTCACATATTTAAGGTAGAATTTAGGATTCTAAAGAACTTGAGCTCAGTCACAACAAATCAGGGTGGTTCTGGTTGATTGGTTGGTTTGTTGGATTTTACGGCATGTCAACCTTTGTTGGGTTATTTTATGCCGAAGATGTTTTGTTTATTCATTATTGATGTGTATTAAATTTCTTTTTAAACTCAATTTTTTAAACTCATTTTTTCTATTTAACCCATTGATGGGACTTGGACAATTGTAAGAAGAAAAAGTTTCTTTCCTTAGAAAATCTATAAATCAATTATCCCCCAAAATATATATCTACATATCTATCTAGCCTATTCAGCCTGTTGGTGGTAAGTTGGATTTTACGGCATTTCAACCATTCTTGGGTTATTTTATGCGGAAGACGTTTTGTTTTATTCATTATTGATGGGTATTGAATGTTAAAAAACGCTGTGTACGTATATATTTATTAATTGAATATTCTTTAAATTTTTAAATTTCTTTGATCTTTCTTTAAAATTGTCAGGGAGTTCCCTTCTCGTTAGTTAGACTACGTAGAGGGCACCAACTCGTACTAACAAAATCTCTTGTAACCAAATTCAATGCAACATGTACATATGTATGTTGCTTAGAAATTAAAATTATTATCGGGTTGATATAGAAAAACGAAAACGTCATTGGTTTAATTTGATGAATTGTTTGATTGAGATAAAGACAATCGAAAACAGAGTCACACACGTGTGTGCGTGCGCATGCGTGTGTGGGGACCAAGAAATTGTGAAACTTAAATCAGAGAAAGAACTGCTTCCTATTGTGACATGTCATGTATTGGCGGTGGTGTTATTACCCATCGATGCTTAAGGATGGGAACTTCGGTCCTTAGGTTAGACGGGCCGTCGCAGAAGCCTCCTCTGATCAATCGGTTGGTCACGTTAGCCCTAGCACCTATATGATTTTCCGGACCCTATTGCTCTTATGGCAAGCCCCAACCCTTTTTATTATATATGTGCCAGAAAACTCTATCTAATGGCGAGGTTCAAATTCTGGAGCTTTGAGGCTTTCATCACCATTTCTCCCAGGTCCACTCTGATCAGGAGTGGCAGTACCTGTTAGGGTCCGATCTATGGTTTAAATGAAAAAATAATGAGTTTAAAAATGTGTTTGAAAAAAGTTGAGTTTAGAACAATTAGTACCCATAAAAAATGAAAACAAAAGTTTTTCGGCATAAAATGACCCAACAAAGGTTGAC
>CM042154.1:59918450-59955950 GCA_023376005.1 Doryteuthis pealeii
TCCGTTGGCAAACTAAAATCATTCCGGATCCCGCAATCCGGACATTTTGAGTTCTCAAGTTTTAAATACTGCGATTGTTTTCGTCGACTTTTTAAGTGACGTTTTGAGACGTTTTTTTTAAAACTTGGAATTAAATTTGGAAATAATCGATTCTATGCTGGTTGTTCAAGGGTTGAGAATAGAAACAAGCTATTTGTGCTGATTCCAAATGGGAAAACTAAGATCGTTGTTTATCATGCAGCTTTGCAATAAGTTCCCAATAGACAAATTATATTATTGTTGTGATGAAAATTGCTAATTGTTTGAAAATATTGTTCAAGTTTAATGAAATTTAATATGTACTCTGTTGGATTATTTGGTGGATATAAACCGTGCTACAATACACCACTTAAATTTATAGCTAAGCGAGATCACGTGGTTTAAACCTCAGCCAATCAACAGCCCGAATGCGTGGCCGGTTGACTACTTAATCACTGATACTGAGAGACATCCATTTGCAATCAGTGACGAAGGGCTTGCAAGGCTAAGGAGCACCAAGTAACAACCAAGGGATTCTTTATCAAGGATCACGCTCTGTTTAGCACAAAGGATCTCCGCTGGACAAGTGCTCTTGTTTGAAGCAACTAAAATCGTAACATACTGAATGAATAAAGTCCCATTGTTGGTCCGAAGGTCCAATCAAGAGCCCTCACCAATAGCAAGCTTAATTTCCGCTGAATATGACGACTTTTTAAGCTAGTAATTAAATATATTTTAAATGGAAGTAACTCCGATAAACATTGGATTAATATTTTCCTGATATAATATGAGAATATTGGTTCGGATAATTAGTTGAATAACGGTACTAACTTATCTTTTATTTTTTTGATAAACGATTGGAAGCAGCAAATATTTGAGTCAGAAACATATGTGTTTCACCTAAAAAATCTCAGTTAATATCTATATGTAAAGCGGCTTATTCCGTCAGCGCAAATTTTGTGACTTTTCTCTCTTAATGGCCCAATCATCTACAGTAAATGAGTTAATAAAAAGGTCGGTTGGTTAGATTTTATATCATGTCAACCCTTGTTGGGTTGTTTTATGCCAAAGACTTTTTGTTTTGTTTATTCTTCAATTTTTTTCTCAAATTCAATTTTGTAAAACCCATTTTAAACTCATTTTTTCTATCTAACTCATTGATGGGAACCTAACAGAAACTACCACTCCGGGTCAGGGTCAACCTGGAGTAATGGTGATAAAGGTGTACTCCACACTCCCCAGAGCTCCAGAATGGAACTTCACCACTAAATGCAGTTTAACGTCATGCCCAGGACACCAAGACCCTCAGCTACCACCTTCTATCACATATGTGATAAAAAGGGTTGGGGGTGCCATAAGAGCAATAGGGTCGGGACAATGTTAGGTCTTGACGTGACCAGGTGATTGGAAGCGACCTCTCCGATCTAGCCTAAATAAGGGCCAAAATGGAGTGTTGCATGTTATGGAATGCTTAGCCACCAAGATTTCGTGACGGATCACCACCCACGACCAACAGATATAATATAGATAAAAGGTAAAAATGTAAAAGGTAAAGGGCGATGTGTAATAGGTATTAGATGGCAGGTAAAAAGAACCAGATACCAAGTATAGTGAGATTGTGAGCGCGACGAGCCTTACGTAAAACAACCTAGTCGCCTACAGGACCTAGCGCAATGCCTCTAGAAATCATGGTATTATTACGGTAGCCAACTATATTCAAAATCTATCTATCTATCTATCTATCTATCTATCTCATTCTGTCCCAATCTATCTATCTAGGTCTGTTCAAATATCTCTCTCTCTCTCTCTCTCTCTCTCTCTCTATATATATATATATATATATATATATATATATAATATCTGTCCGAATCTATCTATCTATCTATCAATCTATCTAGCTATCTATCTATTTATCTATCTGAATCTGTTCAAGTCTCTCTCTCTCTCTCTCTCTCTCTCTCTCTCTCTCTCTCTCTCTCTCTCTCTGTGTGTGTGTGTGTGTGTGTCTATCTATCTATCTCAGTCTGTTCAAATGTGCCTATCTTCATATCCTGTTCATAGAAGTGGAAGAGATTCATTAGTTTCACATGAAGATAATTCGTTTTATATAAGATCATAGATTGAATATTATATAACCAAAATGCCTTCTCCCATTGTAGAAGATAGCAAAACACCAGTCATATATACATATATGCGCGCATGTATGTGTATGTATACATGTGTGTGATATTTATATTGTCATAATCGCAACCCCAAGCTCCGACAAGTCAAAGAAGACGCACCAATATATATATATATATATATATATATATATATATATATATATATATCGCTGCCCTAGTCACAACCCCGTTGCACAGGGTGGTATCTTATGAAACCATTCGAGTAGAACAGCGTAACACCCGTCATACCGGTCTGAAAACACACACCTACCCACAACCTCATGGACACCCTCTCTCACTCCCTCTCTCTCATTCCCCCTCTCTATATCTCTCTCATTCCCCCTCTCTCTCTCTCATCCCCCCTCTCTCCTCTCTCTCATTCCCCCTCTCTCTCTCATTCCCTCTTACCATTCCCCCATACACATATCTTTGCAGCAAAATATTCCCATTTGTTCTGTTATAACATAGGAATTACTGTTGTTTTGTGGCCATCACAACATATTCGCTACCGATATAAATCTATTATCATTTAAAAACACCTTGAATGGTTTCTGCTATAAGTTTTAGGCTATATATTTATTAAATAGAAATAGCACAGTACCCATTAAAAATCATCGTTTACGTGCGGGTCGGTACTTCTGCCTAGAATCAGAGAATGTATTTACCCAACCCTTCCGCACAAGCAGGATGAGACACATGGTCAATTTTTAAGCAGACTTTAACAGATTTGAATTCAGAGTGTTTTCTTATCCTAGGCCGGTTGCCATGCCGTGGTTAAATAGCCCAGTCTGACCTACAATTTACCCATAGCTTGAGAATAATTGGATGCATACCTTTCCCAAGAGTATTAGAACTATGTCAAATGTAATGATACTTGTTCATGAATTGAACTCGTGTCATCGTATCCATATCCTATGACGATAAGCATTACACCAGACTCCTCTATCTATCTATCTATCTATCTATCTATCTATCTGTTCATATCTATCTATCTATCTGTCTATTTCAATCTGTTCACATCTATATATATTATCTATTAATTCTGATTAACTCATATCTATACATATTTTCATATGTGGAAGCGCGTGGTGTAATGGTTAAAGTCATAGGAAATGGACTCGTCGCCCCGAGTTCAAATTCTGGACGTGGCAATTGCATTTCACTTAGCGCTAATACCCTTGGGAAAGATATGAATCCTACTCTCCCTCCAGCTATGGGTAAATAATAGGGTAGACTGGGCTCTTTAACCTTGGTTCGGGCAACTGGTCTAGGAGAAGGAAAAATCTGAATTCAAACCTGTTGAACTCCGCTTAATAAATTGACCTTGTGTCACATCCAGCTCTTGCGGGGGGGGGGGATATATATATATTTTCATAATATTGGTTTGTGTAAAATAGTGTACTATTTTTGCCCGTAAAGAAAACTTGATTGTTGCTACCTTGTGAAATAATGGAAGACTAACTAAAAAAAAGGGCTTGTATTATTTGGATTTTTCAGACGGTTGTCTCATCTTAAATGCTATATACACAACGTTTTGGTCGATGTGCTTCCCGACCTTCTTCGGGTATTTCTTGTCGAATTCGGGAACCTTTCTTCGAACTCGGGAACCTTCTTGTCGATCTCGGGAGCCTTCATATCGTAAGTGGAACTTCGAATTGAACCTTTTATTCAGTCCACCCGGGTAGACTGTTCTCTTTCCATTAACCATGACCAGGTACAAGTGTTAAGCTATGTTAAGTATTCTATGTTATCGTCACCCTTGGTCAGGATTGAACCTGTTACCTACAGATGATTGTCAATTAGAACTGTATTAACTCACCCCTTATATCCATGTGTCCAAATTAACAACAGTTCGAAAAATCCAAATAATACTGATTATTAAGCCTCATCTCAAAAATTCAAATATTAAATTTTGTTTTTGAATGAAATAAATTTGGCCCAGATAATACCTTGATGTTTTCTTGGCTCTTTTCATATGATTTTATTCTCTCTCTCTCTCTCTCTCTCTCTCTCTCTCTCTCTCTCTCTGTGTGTGTGTGTGTGTGTGTGTGTGTCTTATTAATCTATAACTAGCAGGGCCTGTGGATATACCACAGTATTAATTAATTATTACAACGTTTGATATGTTTGATATGTTTACTTAACAGCTATTGGTAAATAGTTTAATATATAAAAAGTATAATAATTTTGATTTAACTTTATCTCTCATTTTTTTTCTTTCTTTCCTTTTTTTATCTTTTCATTATGTTCAATTGAAACAGATTACCGTTATCGCTTCCGCGCACCAACTCCTCTCTCTATCTTTCCCCTACTTCTTTCTTTCTTTCTTTCTTTCTTAACATATTTTTCTGTGTAGCATGTCGTTTTTTCTTCTCTTTCTTTATGATAAAAAAGTTATGGTACATTATTTAGCCGAGGTGATGACACTCATTAGAAATAAGAATTCGGCGGATAAGAAACACCAGGTAATCAGGATTTACATTTTTGAATTTCATCTTGAGCAATTTAGACGGTATCATTTTTAACCAGAGGGTATTGCAAGATGATAACTGTTGTACAATTAAGGAACATGAGTATTAATATATAGATATAATACGTAACACGACGGGTGTCTTTATAGTGTAAGGTACTAATCGTGTTCTTCCATGTGCTTCTATTATAAGTGCCGCTTATGTGTCAGCAAAGAACGTAAACTTAAAATGTGTGATTTAATGGGGAAAAATAAACCAATTGAGAAAGAAACAGAAAAAAAGGGCCAATAATAACGGCTTGGAATTCCGGTCAAAGGTCACCAATATTCTTTATGTCTTGGACAGGGCATACGATCTATCTATCTATCTGGTGGTCAGAAAGTCTTGTCACCCCTACATATTGTTTTAACTTTTATTATTTCTTGTTTTGATAATATGATATATAATTAATGTAATTAATTTACCTCTAGCGAAAAATTATGTAGGGGTGACAAGATTTTCGGTCCACGCTGTACATTAATCTAAAGTGTGGTCAGAAAGTCTTGTCACCCTACATTTTATTTCAACTTTCATTATCTTTTAGTTTAATAATATAATATATAAGTTATGTAATTATTTACCTCTAAAAATAGGTAGGGGGAGTCAAGACTTTCGGACTAGCCTGTAAATTAATCTATAGGGTAATCAAAAGCCTTGTCATCCCCACATTATGTTTTAACTTTCATTATTTTTTTTTTATTAATATGATATATAAGTTATATAATTATTTAGCCTCTAAAAATCTTCAAAAATTAAATCATTTTCTAAAATTTTGGTTGGTTGGTTGGTTGGTTGGTTGGTTGGTTGGTTGGCTGAGTTTTATGGCATGTCAACTCGTCTAGGATTATTTTATACCGAATACGTTTTGTTTTATTCATTCTTGTTGGGTATTCAATTTTTTCAAACTCAAAATTTAAACACATTTCTAATACTCATTTTTTGTTCTATTTAACCCATAGATGGGATCCTAACAGGTACTACCACTCTTGATCCGGGTGAACCTGGTTGGCATGGCAATAAAGGTGTACTTCCCATTCCCCAAAGCTCCAGATGAAGTTTAACGTCATACCCAAGACACTAAGACCGCCTTCTAGCACATATATGATAAAAAGGGTTGGGGGCAATAGGGTTGGGACTATCATATATGTGGTAGGGCTTGACGTGACCAGCCGATTTATCGGAGGGGGGGGGGCTCTCCGACCAACCGTCTAGCCTAAGTGAGAGCCAAAGTAAAGTGTTGCATGTTATGGATTGCTCAATCACCAGGATTCCGTCCTTAAAAATCACTGGTCACCACCCAAGGCCAACAGGTGGCCCCATTCGGATGATTTTACCCCTCTGCAGAGTTGTAGTCGGTGTATTCTACAGCCTCAGTCCAGTGGGCGACTGTAAAGTGATATGTTTGTTTGTATAAACATTTCTTCTTTGTATGTTCGTATGTAGATAATTATTTTTTAAAGATACGCTCGTTATTTTCTCTTCTATATTTCACGCTGGATATTTAAGCTTGCTTTCGTCTGAAATAACAAAAGCAACACATTTCACTTTTCATTGGTTTGTTTGTAAGGAATAAATAAAATCAGCCATTCCCAGATATTAGATTCGGCATATTTATTTTCTTACACAATAAGTTTTTTAATCCATTACAAATTATATATATATATATATATATATATATATATATATATATATATATATATATATATATAATATATATACTAAATTATACATGGGATCCCAGAAGTCGGAATTAAAAACTAGATTTACAAATCATAAACACTCATTTTCTAATATCAAGCTTAGAAACGCAACTACTCTATCAATGTATATTTGGGATTTGAAGGATTAGAATATAACACCAATTATTGAATGGAATATCTTACAAAAATTAAACGTATGCAGACTTCTAAATGATCCATGTTACCTATGTCTACACGAAAGATTAGCCATAATTAGGTTCCCGGATAAGAAAAATCTTTTGAATAATAGAATTGAATCAATAGGCAATTGTAGTAGGTTAAGCCGATCACACAAGTATTATTAGAATTACAATATTAAATTTTAACTAAAAATGTTGAATGGATAAAATTAACTTAATGAATTACCAACAAGTGTTTCGGACAGGAGTTTGTTCATGTACACATTGTATTCTATTTATTATTATTTTAAATATGAAATAAAATAATAATAAATAGAAAATTATAAGATATTTAAGTATACAAAGAATCAAACATTTTACCCTGGAGAAAGCCGTTTTTCTTTGTAAAAGTAAAGTAAAATAGGCGGAGTGGTCTATTATCAGTATCAACCGGACAGCGAGGGAGTCTATCCCCTTTTCCCAAGCGCTAGGTCAAGGATATTATTTCATGCGTCTGAGATGGAGCGCCACACCAACTTTCAGCTCCCAACATTACCGCACAAAAACTGTGTTACTCATACGCTAAGTGGGCGATGATCGGTATCAAACTCGGAAACTTGGGGTTCCGAGGCGAACGCTCTACCGACTGAGCTAAACTGGCAGTTTAAATCAAACCAAACCTGGGCGGTCGAAGAGGCCCCCTCATATCAATCGACTGGTCGCGTCAAACCCTAGAGCCTATATGATTGTCCCAACCTATTGCCCTTATGACAAGCCCCGGAGAATGTAGAATACCTTCTTTTATCACCATTACTTCCAGGTCGACTCTGACCCGGAGTGGTAGTACCTGTTAGAATCCCATCTATGGGATAAATTGAAAAAATGACTTTAAAACAATTGAGTTTTTAAAAAATTGGGTACCCATGAAGAATGAATAAAACAAAATGTTTTCAGCATAAAATAATCCTACAAGGGTTGACATGCCGTAAAACCCAACCAGTCAACCAGACTAAACCATGTTTTATAAATATCTGTAAGGTGAGACTTTTGTGTGTGTAAAAATATTTCTTCTTTGTATGATGGTATGTATATCATTACTTAAAAAATAAATACGCTCTTTATTTTCTCTTCTATATTTCACGCTGGATATTCAACTTATCACACATTATCATTGTTTATCGACCAACCAACCAAACTTGGACCCGACACGTGTTGGCCATGACCTTGTCCTGTTAGGATTATGTTAATTGTTTTAAGTTAAATTAATTTCAATTTAATCTTAGTTTTATTGTTTAATCTACGCGCGTTAATCACGAATCCGATTGTAACAATAATCTACACGAGTTATTTTTCGTATCAATTAGAATTCTGACCCACCATGAAATTAGGGAACATAAAAATCGTGAGTAGGGATGATCTGTCTATTATTAACTTGAAACGTTGAACTCTAAATCCTGGCTTTTATCTGGCCTTTCAACCAGCAACCACTGGTACCAAAATGTTATATGCTAATAAGCCAGCCATTAAACAGGATTTTATAGAGATTTTTGCTATGGCTATTTTTATTGGGGTCGCCCATGTATCAATGTCGCTTTGGACTATGCCCCTAAAAAAAGAAGAAAACAAAAAGAAAGAAAAAAATTACGTATTCTATTTCTTGTTTCTTTCTTTCTTTTCCTCTCAGAAGTCACCTTTCTTTCTTTCTTTCTTTCTTTCTTTCTTTCTTTCTTTCTTTCTTTTTCCTTTTTCTTTCTTTTTTCTTTCTTTCCTCTCAGTATTCACCTTTCTTTCTTTCTTTCTTTCTTTCTTTCTTTCTTCTTTTCTTTCTTTCCTTTCTTTCTTAGTATTCATTCTTTCTTTCTTTATTTATTTATTTATTTTCCTATCAGTATTCACCTTTCTTTTCTTTCTTTCTTTCCCCCCACTATTCATCTTTCTTTTTTTTTTCTTTCTTCAGTATTCACCTTTCTTTCTTTCTTAAAATTCAAAATCTCTTCTGATTTCTTTTCAGTGTAAGAAAAAAGAAAAGATAACAAAACAAAACAAAAGATAAAAAGAAAGAAAAAAAAAAAGAAGAAAAAGATTACGTATTTCATTTCTTGTTTGATAATAATCACATCAGTTGCATTTTATGTCATCCGCGATTCTTACTGGGAAGATAATAAAAAAGTTGCATCCTTCCATCAACAGTGACACTACAATTAATCTAAAAAATGGCCGACGGTTATTTTCCGTTTATGACAAAGGTTAGTCACGTGACTGACAAAAATTGATTAAAATAAATTAGTCATCTTCATTTATCGCCATGTTGTCTTGTGTGCTCCCTTTTGAATGAGCGATTGAATGAACGGAATCACAAAAGAAAGAAAGAAAGAAAAAGGTGAAAAAAAAAAAAGAAGCGATCGAATGAAAAAGCAGAAGAAAAATAGAAAGAAAGTAAAGGGATTCAATAAAAGAGAAGAAAAAAAAGATAATAAAGAAAATTATGGTAGAAACATGAAAATGAGGTAGAAAGAAAGATAGAAGAAAGAAAGAAAGAAAGAAAAAAGAAAGAATGAATGAAAAAAGAAAGAAAAAAGAAAGAATGAATGAAAGAAAGAAAGAAAGAATAAAATACAACAAAGAAAGAAAGTAAGATCAGAAGGAAAGAAAGAAAGAATGAAAGAGAAGAAAGAAAAAAACAATTTAAAAATGTGATCGAAAGAAAAAAGAAGAAGAAGAAGAAGAAAGAAAACGGTTCAATAAAAGGGAAGAAAAAAGAATGACAATAAAGAAAAAAACAGAATTAAGGTAGACACATAAAAAGGAGCTATAATATTAAGATAGATAGAAAGAAAGAAAGAAAGAAAAAAAGAAAGAAAGAAAGAAAGAAGGAAAAGAAAAAGAAAGAAAGCAAATAGGTTAATCCAGGTGAAGAGATGCCCTAGAGCAACATGCAATTGTTGGAGGTGCATAATGCACTTGAAAAGAACAGACATTTACCAAGACGGAAGTGGAGTTCTCACGTGTAAGAGTCGCAAATCCTGACTGCTTTACTTCTTAAGTCTGTCTCTACTTTACATTTATGAAACGAGAATCTTCACTAAAAAACAAAACAAAAAAACAAAATAACAAACAAAAAAATCTACGTTACAAATGCACAATACCGCGCAAGAGATAATATCATTAGATAACATATAAAAATGGGGCCAGTTTAGCTTAATCGATAGAGTTCCGCCTAAGAACCGTAAGGTTCTAAGTTTGATACCGGTTCCCGACAAGTAAGCAGATGAGTGGCACAGACTAGGTTATCTGATCTATCCGGTAATGTGGAGAGCTGATGGTAGGTTTAGCTCCCTGGTCTAGCGCTAGCGAAAAGGGGATAGATTCCCTCTCTGTCCGGCTGATACCGATAATAGGCCACCCTGCCAACTTTACGTATTTTTTATATTACATAATATTTATTTTTTAAATTACATTTCACGGAAATACCCGAAACTTTTGAGACGCTAGTGTTTGTGTTAGTGTTAGGGTTAGGCTACTTCGGGAGATTCCGTAATCTAATGCTATTTATACGTAAAATGCGAGTCTAATGATATCATTTCTTGTGCACTATTCTGCATTTGTACCGAAACTTCTGCTCAGACGGGTTCCATATGGTCATTGGGGTCTATATAAGTTGTTAGAGGGTCCACGCAAGCAAAATAATAAATTTGGGGGAGGGATATAGTATTTTACTAGTCAATGAAAAAAATTGCTTTAGAACTATTTATTGCAAGAAATAACTAACTTTCTTTCTCTCATTGCATTGAAGAGTGATGAAATATTTCAAGCAAGATTTAACGATGGAAAGCATAAAAAATATCCACTACTCTGGGAGAAAGCTCAGTTTTATGTAACTGCTTTTCCTTCATCATACCTTGTTGAATCTGGTTTATGGGGACACATATTGTGAAACTAACAGAGATGTAGCTACCACAAAGTAGCCCTAAAATAGTATATTTTTAAAGAATAAATATGTCCTTGTATATTTATGACTTATTTTATGAGTGAATATTAATTTTCCATAGAATTTAGTTAGTTGTTATCGTTTATGTGTAATAGATTAGTTATATCTCTATAATACACAAAATACTTTTTTAATTTTTCTGCGTGTAAAATTACCCCCCCCCCTTCATTTTATGAAATCTGAAAAAATGAAGCGATAAAAAATGATTTTTAAATTTTTTTTCTTTAAAGATAAGAGTCTGAATCATTTTTTATCGCTTCCTTTTTTCAGATTTCATAAAATGAAATAGGGGTGGACCTCGTAAAAAGTATTACCCCTATCTTAAACATAATTTCATCAACAGATGAATAAGTATCGAAATTTTCGTGACAATTTGACTCTTAATTGATTTTTCATAGGATTTTTAAAAAGCCTGTAGTCGTAACTTGTTTTTGGCTACGTTAGATTTCAATTGATTTAATGGTGCGAAAATGTAAACATTGTTTTCGTATATAATTTTCATTATTTCCATAAGCTGAAATTTTTTTAAAATCATCGGGAATTTTTTTAATTTTGTTATTGTTTCTTCTTTTGAATGGTCCAAATGTTTTGAAGATAATATTAACCTTCATTCAAGTTTCATTTTGTTAAATATAGAGGTGTGTAAATTTTATACGTCAAATTGGACATCCCTAGTTGTCTACCACAGTAAAATAATTATCAAGGGGTCCATAGATAAAAAAAAATTAAAAAGTTATGAACCACCGATCTAACAGAGAACCTTTCACAGAAATAGCTATCACCAAAATTATCTAAACAATTAGGTTACCTGATACAAGTGTCTTGAAACTGAAAGATTTTGAATATGATTCCTTAAAACGTAAACTTTTTGGGGCGAGAATTAGGCCAAAATTTAATCTGTTTACCCAAACTTTTCTCGTTCCCCAATGATACTTGCACCGAAAAAAGGTATAAATATAGTTCGGTTTCGGGTTACCCTTACCGCGCGTTTAACCCGGATTAAATCACATTTTTCACAAACACGTGTGAAATGGATTAATTCAATTCTTTTCATGCAGCTACCCCCGGCAAAAATCTATATTTTACATTCATCTCCTAGAATAAAGGTTGGTTGGCATATATATATATATATATTATATATATATATATATATATATATATATATATAATATATGCGTGTGTGTATGTGTTATATATATGTAGTGCTTCTCTGTCGGTATATCTGATGAGTCTCTCTCTCTCTCTCTCTCTCTCTCTCTCTCTCTCTATATATATATATATATATATATATATATATATATATATATATATATGAAAATAATTTTTAGGAAATTGATTTCGAGGTGCTCCCTCTTGCTCATAGAGCATCTCGAAATATTGGTAAATAGATAAAATTTAGAAGTCAATATTCATTTTGTTTTGATCTTCATTATTTCATGCTTCTAAAACAATCAAAAAATATTTTCCCAAATATATATATATATATATATATATAATATATATATATATTGACTCATTGGACACACACACACACACACACACACACACACACACACATATATATATATATAATATAATATATATATATATATATATGGTAAAAAAAAAAGTTTAAAAATCGGTTGTATTAGCAGAGATCTATTTCTATCCATATGTATATATATGTATATAAATATGAGTTTCATCATATCGATAAATTCTATTGAAATGGTTACAGAATTCATTTCAATAGAATATAGCGGTCTGATGATGCTCATATGTATGTACATATACATATGGGTAGAAATAGATCTATAACTGTTAATATCACCGATTTTTAAGCCATTTCTTTACCAAATATATTGCTCTGTACAACATCATTGAACATTGAGTTTTCAATTTGCACCAGACCAACTTTATCATTCCGTTGTTAAAAAAGACCCACCTTAGAATTATCCCCACAACAAATAACCTAGTAATTTACTTTTAATATTATGTGTGTGCGTGTGTGTGTGTGTGCGTGTACGTGCGCGTATATATATATATATATATATATATATATATATATATACATACACACACACACATATATATATATATGATTTGTTGAAAAATGAGTTTCATTAACTGCACGTGTATTAATAGATACTTATGGTTGACCCTCAGTCACCTCCTTCTAGAACCTATATGATAAAAAAGGGTGGGTGTTTTCTAAAAGAGCAATTTGAAGAATACAGTCGGGCCAATCATATCATTGATGGGGCTTGATATGACCAGCCGATTGATCGGAATGGGACACTCTCCGACCACCCATCTAGCCTAAGTAAGGGCTGAAGTCAAGTGTTGCATGCCACGGGACCATTTAGTACCCAGGTGACAGACATTTCAGTCAAGATAATCCTGTCCTCAGGCATTCCTGGTCGCCACCCACGGTCATCAGGTATCCCTCATTGGGAAAGGGGGGACTTACTCCTTTGCAGAAGTGCAGTCAGTGTATTCTATAGTCCCAGCCAACAGGGTGATCGAATAAAATGTCAAACTAGCTGAACCCATGGAAATTCCATGGGTGTTGACAACTAATATTATACACTAGCGGGACCTGTGGATATATCACAGTATGATAATTCAATTATTACAACGTTTGGCATGTTTAAGTAAAAGTAAGTAAAGTCGTCGGGGTGGCCTAACGTCGGTATCAGCCAATCAGCGAGGGAGTCTATCCCCTTTTCACTAGCGCCAGACCAAGGAGATTGTTTTTGCGTCTGAGGTGGAGCGCCACACCTACCATCAGCTCATTACTTTACCGCACAGATCCCTGTGCTACTCATACGCTGAGTTGGCGAGGACCGGGATCGAACTAGGAACCTTGTGGTTTCTAGCCGAACGCTCTACCGACTGAGCTAACCCGACTTCAATATGTGACAAGTATGATATAAGTTTCCCCTACTCTCTTTCGAAATAAGAATTCGGCGGATAAGCAACAACAGATAATCAGGATTTAAATTTTTGTAATTCATTTGGACGATCTCAATTTTAACCAGAGCGTGTTGCAAGATGATAATTGTCGTACTATTAAGGAATACAAGTATTTAAATAGAAGATTATATCAGTCAGAAATATATTTTTATTTGTGAAATGATAATTCACTTTTGTTGTCAATCATTACTAATTAGCTTAAAAACCGCCCCATCGGGTGGCAATTAAGCTAGTTATTTTCAAATTTATTTCCAAATTATAAAAATTGCTATCGTACAAAAAAGTTCGTCGAAAAAAAAAAAAAAATCACGTAAAAATCGCTGTAAACAATTGCAGTAATTAAAAGTTTGGATTCCAAAATTTCTGGATTGCGGCCAAGAATATTCTTAATTTGCTCACGGGGTCGGCCTGTTTACAAAATAGTATGATGAGTTGGGCTACGGTCTCTAGGGGTAAAGTTGCAAATGTGACACACAGACATATAGACACACTGACATTTGTATTTATTGTTGGAGATTTCTGATTTTCTGAGTATCTATTTCATCTTAATTTCAAATAACTTTTTTTTAAAACAACTGCTATAGCAATAATTCTACAGTCATCAAAATGGCGGTCTATGTGATTGCGATTTCAAAAAATATTCTAATCCTTAATCGAGAACATACATCTAATAATAATAGAAATTCGGTCTCTATTTTTCTGTAACCGAAACTACGTCACTGCTTACGTCACAGTCATTTAAGGAATTAAGTTTATCAGTGAGTATTTAATTCATAGCCAGTATCATTACAACATAAAAATATTAAAATTCTATGAAAAAGCAATTGATGGTCAAATTTTCACGAAAATTTCGATACTTATTTACCTTTAGATGAAATTTGATCAAAATATATGTTACTTGTACGGTTTTTAAAATTTTTCTTTAAAGATAAGAGTCTGAATGATTAAATCAGACATTTTTAGAAACGTTTTGCAGGTCCCTACTGTCGTAAAACAAAACAAATATCTCAGCGTGGATGAGTGAATATGATGCTTTTAAGTAAGTAAGTAATTTTTTTAAATATTGAACGTTTTATCTTATTTATTTAGTTTTCCAACACCCCTCTGGCAATATCTTTAAAAAATCTATTTTTACCACGCCCGGAGGGTGTTTTTTTGTTTGTTAGTTGTTATAATATTTTGTGTGTACTAATCTGACAGGCATCAAAATGGAATGTCGGCCATGTTAGTAGATAACAGCTGACAAGACATATCTCATTGTCTTCTTCAGTGCAGTGTCACGTGTTTGTTTTTTTGAAACCATAAGCAAAAAAAAAAAAAAAAAAAAAAACGAAGGAGAAAAAGAAAAAAAGATGGAGAAAGAGGCGAAAAAAAAAAAGAGGTGAAAAATGGGGGAAAAGAGGCGAGAAAAAGAAGGAAGAAAAAACGGGGAAAAAGTAGCTGAAAAAAAAGAACAAAAAACAAAAAATTAAAAATTAAAAAAGAGGTGGAAAAAATAACGGAGTGTAGGGTAAGGGATAAAGATTGCAACATTGTTGATCCACCCCCAACAATTCCCCCCAAAAAGTGTTTTTTTCCCTTTTTTGTTGTGTGGTCACCTTTGAAGGTCATAACGATTCCTCCAAAAACCGCTATGTTATGTTTTTAAAAAAACCGATTTAAGTTTCCAATTTTATACGCATTTTTTACTCCAAATAAATTATTATTTATAATCAATGAAATGTTAAACTATTAACAACCATAATTATTATATTATATTCGTGTACAATACGTGCTATTTTCTCATTTAAAAGGACACAAAAAAACGATTCTGCTGTGCAAGCACTCTCTGTACTCACCAGACCTACTTGTTCTTTCTGGTGTTTGTTAGCTGGGGGTAGTGGCCATACAGCTACTGTCATGTAAGCTAATTTGTTCAAAACACTCGCAGAGTACTTGTGTAAGTTTTTTCCACTTTTTCTCCGAGTGTTTCATAAAAAATCCAAGGATGCAGCATACAGTATATTGTATGGTTACATTCTTTATTTTGGTGAGAGTCAGTATTTCTATATGGTGTGGTAATCTTCAACTTGTCCTCGTAATTCCTACTATAAAATAAACTGAACCCTCATTTTATGTTCCGTGTTTTTGCAATTAATTGTTTTAAATATGTTTGCAATAAATGTTTTTAAATAAAGAAATATAATGTTTTGCAATAAATGTTTTCCAAATAAGAAAATATATTAAGTATTGTAAATAACGTGAGCAAGAAAAATAAACATTTTATTGTAAAAACACGGACATAAAATGAGGGTTCAAGTTAATTTTTATGGGTAATGATTTTCGAGGAACAAGTTAAGGATTGCATGGTTGTTATATATTTAGCTATGGGTATTTTGAAACCGCTTTCAAATAAATATGCAGAGACAAGTGAAGCTATCTGAAGAGAAGGAATAGAAGGAGGAGGGGTAATGTAGGAGGAGCTCTCAAATGTTTGATAAAAAAGAGGCCGGGGTTTGGTTCAAATTTTCCTTCTCCTAAACGGTTGTAATATCAAAGTTAATAGCCCAGTACTACTGCTACTATTTACCCCATAGCTGGATGGAGATAATTCGTATAAAAACATTTTTCTATGTGAAATGCAAACAGTTTCGTGTAGGATTTGAATCGAATACTCCATCATAAACAATTATTTGTAGTTAGATATTGCTACCGGAGTGATTATTTCCTGAAGAATTTTACACAACCAAAAAGGTTATGATTAGGTATGCATTTACCGTAACTATTAGCTGGAGCTCTCAAGCAAAGATAGTCTGTACAAAAAAAAAATTAGATCCAGAGCCATTTGCAACAAACTTAACTAATCGTACATATTTTTAACTTTCCCCCAGACTTCCAAAGAAAATATTGTTTTATTAAAGTAAATGTTAAGTAATTAACATTACTAATAGTCTCTTAACATGTTCTCCAAGTTAATGTAATTAATCATAACAACCATCAAAACAAAGAAATTAAATTGATAAATCGCTCAATCACCATCACTAAAAATTCCTTTTCTAACAAAGACCAATGAATTTTTCAAACGGAAGAATATTAACTTTATGAAATAACATGAAAATATAGCAACTTTGGTGTATGGTTTGCAAGTTATCATTGACTATGGCCGGGTTGCTCAGTTCGGTAGAGCGTTCGGTAAAACACAAGGTTTCTAGTTCGAATACCACCCTCGCTAAATCAGCGTATGAGTAGCACAGAGATCTGTGCGGTAAAGTAAGAGCTGATTGTAAGGGGTGGCGATCCACCTCAGACGCAAAAAAATCTCTTGGTCATCGCTAGTGAAAAGTAGATAGACACCTCGCTGTTGGCTGAATGACCGGCTTTAGGCCACCCCGCACGACTTATAGTCACCTCGATGGTGTAATAAGTTAACCATCAGATCGCAAACCATTTATTAGTGAGTTCAATTTCCATTGGGGACCTTTACTTCTGGCCTTGTGCACATCTAAGCTTAGTAAATACTATATTAGCAGACTATTGTTCAATGCTCACTGGGTGGTCCCATACTTTCTACTTGTCCAACAACTAATTTAGCTTAGTATATCTATTTGTAAAGCGGCTTATTTCCGTCAGTGGGGTATTTTTTTTTTACCTTTTTGCTTCAAGGCACAGTAAGATACAATTAATCGGTATATAAATAGTAAAAGTTACAAAATAAAGGGTGATAATGTAAAATGTATTAGATAGTAGTAAAAGGCGGAGGGAGTAAAGAACCACATAGCATTTAATGTCATCAAAACCCTGACCATATCTCGCTGCATCCCCTGCGACGTGCCTGCTTTTACCGCATTTGGCTTAAAAAACAAATTTGAGGTTAAGAAAGTAGTGGGAAACTATGTATTGGAAATTATAAAAGTCACCCCCTCTTTATTTTTGTAGTTACCATTTTAGATAAGACAGATAATTCACTAGAATATAATGACAAACACGAGGTCAGCAGTATTTACGAAACGAACCTTAATCAGTCGACAGAGACCTGCACTAGCAATGACTTCGGTGACAAAGAGAAAATGTTCACCGATACAACGGAAAAAGTCAGGGGTTCCGAAAATTCCGCCCAGAGGTCCAGAATGTCTACCATCGTCACATAGAAGAAGACGAAATCGACCATGATTAGAAAGAGACTTGTCTCGATTTAATGGACGGATTACTATTTAAGATAGAGAAATAATAAATAACCACAAAAAGAGAAGCACAGTCCTCTCTACCGTATATTTAAAATTAATAACTTGTAGTTATTTTCTAGTTGATAAATAGGTGACCAGAAAAAACAGAACGCCAATTATTTATCTGTTTTTCCCATTAAACTAACTCTAAACCAACCCCTAAATCCTACCCTCTGAACGTTACTGTCGTTCATTACGGTCCTATCAACAATTAGCTCACCCCCGCCACAGCCGATTATTTTCTATTGGCAAGCTGATCCGAGCCATTGTTTCAACATCCCACAGCTAATTCAAATAATTCAAATCGTGTAATAAGTAGAAACATTACAAGTTCTCGGAGAAAATGTTGAGTTTTTTACATCAACAATTTCTGATGTTTTTCAAGATGGAAATGTTAATGTTGGCAACTTACTTTTAGCACCTATATGATAAAAAGAGGTGGATGTTTGCCATAAGAGCAATTTGAAAAATATAGTCGGGACAATAATAAAGTTGCTAGGGTTTGACATAACCAGCCGATTGATCGGATTGGGACACTCTCCGACCACCCAGTAAGGATTGAAGTTGAGTATTGCATGTCACGAGACCACTTGCCAGAGGGGCACCCAGAATTCCTTTATAAAACCTGTAATAATTATAAAATTAGTTTAATTATTGAAAAAAAAAACAAACAAAAAACAACAACAAAAAAACTACAACAGTGGTGATTTATTGCAAGCTGAAAAGACTTACAAACTGGAAAATATAGTAACGGTTATTCTTACTGTCAATATAATTGAGAAAAATAAAATCAAACATTTTCTTTGGAACCCCACTTATATATTCAGTCAGTTTGGTTAGTCATTTGGTTAGTTAATAACTAACACACTTAACTTACCTCCTTCATTAAAAAAAATAATAATAGACTCTCGAAATTTAATAAAAACATAGATAAAAGAACTAAAAAAATGAACTAAAACCAACTTATATACCCCATGATGACGACAGGCGAAACAGTCGAAAGCGCTCGGGATAACAGTATGGGAAATATTCTATATCAATTGGATACAAACACAAAAAAGATCGCCAGACGACTGGAAAAATACAGATCCAAAAAATGAAGAAGGAGTACTCCGTGTTATTCAATAATACATGCTAAAAAATAACTTGCTGCCAAAATACACAACATTTAAACTATATATATATATATATATATATATATATATATATATAATATATATCGGCTGGACTCATCAACCCCTAACACCTATATGATTTTCCCAGCTCTATTGTCCTTATGGCAAGCCCCAAATCTTTTTTTTTATCATATATGTGCTAGAAGGCGGTGGCTGAGGGTGTTATTGTCCTGGGTATGACGTTAAACTCTATCTGATAGGGAAGTTCCAATTCTGGAGCTCTGGGGAATGTGGAGTACGCCTTCATCACCATTACTCCCAGGTTGACCCTGACCTGGAATGGTAGTACCTGTTAGGGTCCCATCTATGGGTCAAATAGAACAAAATGAGTTCTAAAAAATGTGTTTAAAATAAATTGAGTACCCATCAAGAATGAATAAAACAAAACATCTTCGGCATAAAATAACCCAACAAGGGTTGACATACCGTAAAATCCAACCAACCAACCAACACTAATAATTTTCTTTGAGTATTAACACGAATCCGTAATCTTGCGTGTATGTATTTACCCAACCACTCCACTACGAGCAGGATGTGACACAAGGTAAATTTATAAGCGTAGTTTAACAGGTTTGACTTCAGAGTTTTCTATTTCCTCATTCGGTTGCCATACCAAGATTAAAGAGTTCAATCTACCTTACTCTTTATCTATAGCTAGAGGAAGAGTAAGTAAAATTGGCGGAGTCTATCCCCTTTTCGCTAGCGCTAAACCAGCGGGATTGATGTCGCTGAGATAGATCACCACATCGACCATCATATCCCCACCTTACCACACAGATCAGATTACCCACTCTGTATTACTCATACGTTGGGTTTGCGGGGACCGGTATCGAACCCGGAACCTTACGATGCCTAGGTGGGTGCTCTACCGACTGAGATAAACCGGTCCCATTTAGAGGAAGAATAGTTGGATGCATACCTTTCCCAAAGGTATTAGCACTATGTGAAATACAAACTGTACATTTAGTAAGATATGTGATTAACGTAAAACTTTAAAATAGCACAGTATTTTCAGCAGAGGTTAGAAAATGTCCTATTTGACAATCACAATGTGACGGCTGCGTCATATGCAAAATAGAAACATTCCTTTGCTTAAATCGACTCTGACAACAACAACAACAAAAAGTTGCACTTAGTCGCGTACTCGAATGCCACATTGCTCGAATGTTTAATAAGCATCAAATTTTTTTCAATGACTTGCGAGATCAAGAAACTCAATATTGCTGACGAAACCAACTTCCTTGTTGTCAGTATGCAGAATGAAGAGATTGCTGTCGCTGTTATTTACAAGGGTGAATCAATGTCCATAGCCTAACATATAGTTGAATTTTGATATGAAATTTTCCAGGCTGAATTTTGATCTGATGATTTTCAAGACTGAATTTTGATGTGATGATTTTCCAGGCTGAATTTTGATCTGAGATTTTCAAATGCTGAATTTTGTTTCTGAATTTTCATGGCTGAATTTTGATCTGAGATTTTCAAATGTTGGATTTTGATCTGAGATTTTCACATGTTAAATTTTGATCTGAAATTTTCATGGCTGAATTTTGATCTGAGATTTTCATGGCTGAATTTTGATCTGAGATTTTCACATGCTGGATTTTGATATGAGATTTTCATATGTTGAATTTTGATCTAAGATTTTTAGATGTTGAATTTTGATCTGAGATTTTTAATTGTTGAATTTTGATTTGAAATTTTCATAGCTTAATTTTGATCTGAAATTTTCAAATGTTGAATTTTAATCTACAATTTACATTGCTGAATTTTGATTTTTTTGCAGTAAACTTTGACCTTAATATGACATTTCGCGACAAGATATCTAATGAATTTGACGACTGATTTTAGTCAGAAAGTACGTAGAGTGTTCAGCTGCTACTGATTTGGTGAAAAAGAATCTGAATCAATAATACGCATAACGTCTTTTGAAATTTTTATTTGCAGTAAAGATGATGAATTCATTACTGATAAATTTATTACTTATAGTGATAGTTTTTGAAAAATGACATTACCTTAAACTTTTAAATATGCAAATAGAAATTAACATGGCGAACGGGTTGGGTAACTATCTACTTCAATTAACTTAGTACATAACCACAACTGTGTGGTAGCTTAGTAATCGAACCCACGATCCAAGCAAGAGATCTGGGAGATTACTTATTACTACTATTCATTGCTATTGAATAGAGAATTCGATCCTCGCTGTATGCCCCATACTTGCGATCTTGCGTCACATCCATACCCGTGGCGAATGGGTTGGGTAAAAGAAGCATCCCATCGTTGTGTAATGGTTAGCAGGCTTGTCTCGCAAATTCATTACTACTGAATAGCGAGTTCGATCTTAGCTGCACGTCCCATATTGGCGACCTTGTGTCACATGATACCCGAGGCCAACGGATTGTATAAAAAAGGCGTCCCCTCGTAGTGTGATGGTTAACATGCTAATCTTGCAGCTCCATTACTACTGAATAACGAGTTCGATCCTCGCTGCACGTTTCATTCTTGCGACCTTGAGTCACATCCTGCGCGTGGCGAACGGGTTGGTTAAAAGAGGCGTCATATCGTGGTGTAATGGTTAGCAGTGTGGTCTCGCAGATCCATTGTAAGTGAAAAACGAGTTCGATCCTCGCTGCTTGCCCCATACTTGTGACCTTGTGTCACATTCTACTCGAGGCGAACGTGTTGCATAAATACCTACCACTATCTAGCAGGTACGTATTATTACTAATTGACAATAAATTTTAGTTTTAAACTCCTGTTGGTAGTATAAGACATACGCAAATCACCACTTTTATTCATAGACTTTCGCAAATAGCAGCAGCAGGCAGAAACGAGTCCAGAAAAGCATTTAGGCATTTAAGATCTTTTGCAACATACGCCGAATCAGTTGCTAACGGGATTTTCTGATTGAAGGAATACTACAGCTGGATTCCCTGCTACAACGAGCTACACTCTTGTTCTATCTAGGATTTCAAGGAATACAACCACTTTCTACCATTGGATTACCAATATGAGACCTAAACGGTAAGGTTCTCTGGTTTTAAGATACGCCAAGCTTGTCATAGTTCTTAGAAACAAACTCAAGGCGTATTGATTTTTGGTGATCACATTTTATTTAGACATTAAATCTTAAGGATTTCTCAACCTCACGGTAGCTGAGCCAAAACGTCCTCACATCATGAGGATTCGTGGCTGATTGCCTTGCTAAACCTTTTTTCCCCACCGTTTCCCAGCGTCAAGAAGTCTGGGTCAAATTGATGTCATTGAACGTCAATCATCCAATGGTTTCAAGAACACCTGAATTTAGACTAAGCGTCTAAAAACCGACGGTACCCCCATCAATATATAACATTGTAACAACTTCTTTCTAACTTTTAAGACCACCCTGTTTTAGATCACTATAAAGTCTTATTAAATTTCGGTAATCTAGAGGTAGCTTGACATTTTTGTCTCCATCCCGGGGTATTTCCTTGGCTTGCCAGCAGAATGACATTTGAAAAAGGTCAAGTAACATTTACGTCGATACCGGGCCACCAGGTATTCGATAAAATGTATCAAGTGCCTCTAAAAGACCTTATTTAAGTGTCTCCGACTTCTGGAGGTAGGATCGGGGGAGATCAGTGTTACATAAAGCGGGTTGAGTAATATTATAAAATCTTAGTGAATACTTACGACCTTGTGTCACATCCTACTCGTGGCGAACGGGTTGGGTAAACACCTACTTTAAAACTGAGCTGTACAATTGAAAGAAAAAAGAAAGAAAAAATGAAAGACAGTCTTGTATGATTCCACAAAGTTCTGCTCGGTTTTGTTTTATCTTCCACCGATACGTTTACCGGTACCCACACCTCTCTTCTTCATAACTCTAAACAAGGTGCGCAAGACGCGAAGATTCCCAAGTAACTTGAGTAGGTGTTTTTTTTTTCTGATCTGAACCGACCCACTTCCGGTATATTGTGGTCAATTCTTCTTTTTAAAAATCTTACGCCATTCTAAATATTCACCGATTGCGGTCGCATCTATTTTCCCATGTATTTTTGGCTCCATCAGACAGGGTTAATTTTAAGATGTAAATTTCAATTGAAACGTTTATATACTTAACCTTCAGTAATATCTTATTATAATGAAGATTCGGTGTCTGTCTGCAACCGAAACAAAGTCACTGCTTACATCACAATGCAAGATATGATAATCTTGATTTAATTCTCTCTCACTCTTTTTTTTTCTTTCTTTCCTTTTCATCTTTAAATTATGTTCGATTGAAACAGATTAGCTTTATCACTTTCGCGCACTCAAACCCTCTCTCTATATTTCCCCTACTTTCTTTCTTTCTTATTATATTTCTTCTGTATAGCATGTCCT
Organism: Doryteuthis pealeii; assembly: GCA_023376005.1. Lineage (NCBI taxonomy): Eukaryota > Metazoa > Mollusca > Cephalopoda > Myopsida > Loliginidae > Doryteuthis > Doryteuthis pealeii. The sequence continues at coordinate 59,941,684 of CM042154.1, forward strand.
TTTTCTTCCCTTACTTTCTAATAAAAACGGAAAGGTCCATTACTTAGCTGAGGTGACGACACACATGAGAAAAAGGAATTCGGTGGATAAGCAACACCAGATAATAAGTATTTACATTTCATCTTGGACCATTTGAACTGTCTTATTTTTAACCAGACGGTGTTGCAAGATGATAACGGTCGTACCTTTAAGGAACACGAGTATATATATATATATATATATACACGGTGTATGGTAATTGTATTAAAAATTCACGATATCTAGTCTCGAAAGTGCTAGGTGGGCATTATTACCCACCAAGGTTTGCCCTTAGGACATAATAAAGGAATCCTAAGGAAATTTCTCTTAACATTTCTCTTAAAATACAAATTAGTTAAATACAAAGTTGTTGTAAAATGAAATTACTTTATTGGGTCTTCATCTTTCATTTTAAAAAAGTACTTTTTCCTCACGTTCTTTCTTACTTTCTTTCTTTCTTTCTAGTCTAGTGGCATTTTTTTCGCTTTCTTTCTTCTTAATTTTTGGTCTTTTTTTCTTTTTCTTTTTGGTCTTTATTTTATTCTTTTTTTTTACTTTCTTTCTTTTGTCTTACTTTTTGGCCTTTCTTACTTTCTTTCTTTCTTTCTTTTGCCTTTCTTTCTTTCTTTTTGTCTTACTTTTTTGCCGTTCTTTCTTCTTATTTCTTAGACTTTCTTTTCTTTATTCTTTCTTTCTTTCTTTCTTTCTTTCTTTTTTTATTTATTTGTATTAAAAAATGTCCCAGTATCTACTTTCAAAAGATTTTTCCCACCAAACTATGAACAATTGAATTCCAGAAGAAAATAATTTAAAAAATCCACCCCACTCCCATCCAATGCAATAAGAAAATGTGATACTGACACAATTAAAAAATTTTGCATGGTTATGTGCACATCACTTTCTCTCTCACTCACTCTCTCCACCTCCTCTTACTTCTGCTCCTCCTGCACCACCTCCTACCTCCCCCCCCCTTTCTCAATCAAAAATGTAATTTATTATTTTTTTCAACTCCTTTTTCGTTATTCCTTTTATAATTGAAATAAAATTGCATTTAATTAACTTTTCAATATAATAGTTAAGATTACTAGTAAGATATGAAACTGCATCTAATACAGTTCCCTTACCTAGGCTAGACAGGCGGTCGAGAAGCCCCCACCCCCAATCAATCGGCTGGTTATATCAAGCCCTATCACCTATATGATTTTCCTAACCCTATTGCCTTTATGGCAAGTCCCAACCTTTTTTATCATATATGTGCTAGAAGGCGGTGGCTGAGGGTCTTAATGTTCTGAGTATGACGTTAAACTCTATTTGATGGTGAAGTTCCATTTCTAGAGGTCTGGGGAATGTGGAGTCCCCCTTCACCTTCATCACCATTGCTCCCTGGTCCACTCTGACCCGGAGTGGTAGTACCTGTTAGGGTTTCATCTATGGGTTGAATTGCAAAAAAAAAAATGAGTTTGAAAAAATGTGTTTAAAAAGTAGTACCCATCAAGAATGAATAAAACAAAACGTTTTTGGCATAAAATAACCCAACAGGGGTTGACACGCCGTAAAATCCAACCAACCAACCAACCAACCATCATCTACCAACGCTTAAATGTGTATGGAGGCGCGTGGTGTAATGGTTAGAGTCGTAGGAAATGGACTCGTCGAACCGAGTTCAATTTCTGGACGAGACTGTTTGCATTTCACATAGCGCTAATACCATTGGAAAAGGTATGAATTCAATTCTCCCTCCAGCTACGGGTAAATAGCAGGGCAGACTGGGCTCTTTAACCATAGTTAGGTAACCAGTCTAGGCGAAGGAAAACTTTCAATTCAAACTAGTTAAACTCCGCTTAAGAAATTGACCTTGTGTCGCATCCTGCTCGTGCGGAGGGGTTTGTATATATATATATATATATATATATATATATATGTGTGTGTGTGTGTGTGTGTGTGTGTGTGTTCCCACGATTCAAAGAATGTCTTATGTCAAGGTAGGAAGGTCATAAAATACACATCAGAAGCTGAGAGTAAGGGGGAGGGAGTAATTCTTTGGTGATAATTCTTAACGTGTGCTTCTACGGACGAAGTAGGGGGTGGGTCAGATGGTCACAATATATATAAGAGCAATATGTTTTAGTCGTTTGTCGAATAACAAACACAATTACCTACTTACTTACTTACCCTCTCGGCCCTACCCAGCGCCGGTAAGTTTTCGAACCGTCGGCTTGTCTTCTAATTAGGGGTTTTATAAACACTGTCTTGTCTCCGTCGGGTTGGGACGGTGAATAATAATGTATGTCACGAGCCTATTACATTCATCACGACACTGTTTGTTTATGACATAAAAAACAACACACACACACACACACACACACACACACACACAAGCCCCCGTACTTTCGCCCCCCCCCTCCGTCAAGTAGAACTATTCAACCTATTTAATATTCTGTCCCCGACCTTTTTGTAGAAACTGGAATTTACAGGTGAGAGCCGAGTGGAAACACCAGTTCTCGTCGTCTACGCGAGTCAAGTGATATAGCCTTGTATTTTGGATTGAATAGATGACATCCATTAATTCTTGCCACTAGGTGTCGCTGTTTATTGTGTTTTATACTGTAACGCTTGAACAAATTAGATATATTTAAAAAAAAGTATGAATGGACTCGCCGTAGGAAATGGACTTGTCGACCCGATTTTAAATCCTGGACGAAGCCGTTTGCATTTCACATTCCGTTAAAGCCACCAGATGTAACGCTTGAGCAACTTATATATATATATATATATATATATATATATATATATATATATATATATATATATATAAAGTAGGGCACATCACGTGGCGTAATGGTTAGCAAGCCAGATATGCAGACCATTGCTCGATTCTCATTGGTGCCCTATACTTCAAGCCTTGTGCCACATCTAAGCTAAGCTTAGTAAATAACTATATATTTTAAAAAATAGGAATGGACTCGTTGTAGAAAATAGACTCGTCGACCCGAGTTCAAATAATGGACGAGGCTGTTTGCATTTCCCGTAGCACTAATACCATTTGGAAAGCTATGAATCCAACTACTCTCCCTTCAGCTATGGGTAAATAGTACAGTAGACTGTGTTCTTTAACATTGGGTAGGTAACCAGTCTAGGAGAAGAAAAACTCTGAATTCAAACCTGTTAAACTCCGTTTAAGAAAATGACCTTGTGTAGCATCCTGCTTATACGGAGGGTTTGATATATATATATATATATATATATATATATATATATATATATAGTGAATGTGAGCACAATTATGTGTTGGTTAATCACTGGCGACAGCAATATTAGTAATAAATCGTGCCCGACCCATCAGTCAAGCCGTGAAATGAAGGACACCTCCAAGATCAACTGATGAGTTGAATAATTTTCGCCAACGCTAGATGTTTCGATGATTTCGAATCAGTCTTCATGTATTGAGCACTCAAGTGATCATTCAGTTTTCAGATGGCGTATCAATGAGCATCTATATTGAGATTCGTTAGTTATTTGTTTGGTTTAATGGCATATCAACCGATATGGGTTATTTACAGCAAAATCTTCTTTTTTTTACATATACGTCACTTGAGAAATAATTTTCATTAACTTCATATGTATTAATAAATTGATAGAAAAAAAATTCATTAACTTCATGGATATCAATAAATTGACACAGATTGGGTAATCATAAATGTACGGTAAAGTGGTGAGCGGAAGGTAGATGTGGCACTCTACCTTAGCAAAAATAATCCCAATAGACTAGCGTTCGCGAAAAGGGGATAGACTCCCTCGCTATCCGACTGATACCGACAAGGCAAATAAGAAATAACTCAAAACAACTGCACTAAAACTGGAAATGTGAAAGTACAATAAACGCAATTCCCTAATTTCTTGGCATTGAATAACACTAGATGGATTTACCTGCCGTTAAAATCAATCAATCAATCAATCAATTAATCACTCGATCCCCATTTGAAGTATCATTGATTAGTTTTATCAACATTATACTTTTACGATGCTAGTTGTAATTTGTTTGAATACTTAAATTAAACTTTTTAAGGAACTTTTGCTCTCATCAGAAACCGCTTTTTAATGCAAATATCCTAATATGAAAGATCTATTTGAAAAAAGTCAACATAAATGACATTGTCCTTTTTTAGAGAAATAAAATACCAAAAAATATTAACACAAACCTGATCAATACCATACAAAATTGACCCCTTAACACAATCTCCAACGATGCTAACATATCGTTAAAACCGTTAACTACAAAAGTGTAAATATAGATATTCAACATATATTATTACCTAACCTCTAGGCATTAAATGAGCCTAGACGGGTTGATATGCCCTTAAAATTCCTCAACCAACCAACCAACCAACCAACCAACAAGACTTTTAAAAATCTGAAAAAACTTTTACTTAAAGCAAATTGAATAGTCACAAACAGTATCATGTCTGAACTAGCAGTTCCTTTTATATATATATATATATATATATATATATATATATATATGTGTGTGTGTGTGTGTGTGTGTGTGTGTGTGTGTGTGTGTGTGTGTGTCAGGCAGCATTTTTCTTCTAGGCATATATTGTTAAATAATGCAGCCATTTTTTGTCTGCAAGCTTTGTCCTTTGTTATTTCGTATTGCCGGATTATTTTTGTAATATCTGGCGATATTACAAAAATAATCCGGCAATACGAAAAAAACAAAGGACAAAACTTGCAGACAAAAAATGGCTGCATTATTTAACAATATATATATATATATATATATATATATATATGGATGTGTGTGTGTGTATATATGTGCATATGTATATATATATATATGTGTATATACACATATATGTATATCTGTATATATGTGTGTATGGATATATATGTGTGCATGCGTATACACACACATATGCAGAATTTTTAATTTTTCAATTTAATTTTTTAACTTCTAATTTACATTTTATCCAGTCTTAATTCATTAGGCCTTTCAACTTTAATAGGAATACCAAGATTATAATTCCACTCCTCACATATTCACATTATTTCAACTTCAATTAAAATATATTCGAATAAATAAATTTAAACATGTTTTAACAAAAGCAAAAATTTATTCACCATGCATTGCCCTTTGACCTTAATTTTAACTTATTTTTAATTTATTTTAAGCCTCGATTATAATAACAAAATCACTGTGAATACAATATACACCAATACGTATCACTACGCTCACTTTATAATAACTCTAACCAAAACAAAACAATATAAATAGTTTTGAACCCCCCCTTTTTTCTTCCCCCTTTAAATTTTTTTTTTAATGAAATCGCTTTTAAACATTATGACACATACAATTGTTAGACAGCTGCATCCTAGTAAATAGATTAACACAAATCGATTCTAACCTATTGTTTACTTTTTGAATCCCACAAAAAATCAACATCCGGTGTAAGACTTTTTCGAATCGAAAGTCAGCGTTCTTTCGCAACGAACATTTTAATGCAATGACCACACACGTGAAATCGACTGCTATTAATCGGTGTCTCGATTAATTCAGTGGATTCAACCCTGAAGATCCTTATGGTGAAACTCGAGTAGGTTATCTCTCGTACCCATTTTATAATATATATATATATATATATGGGAGAATATGTGTTTAAATATATATATATATAACAACAAAGGTCTGCGAAGTTTTAAAATATATATATATATAACAACAAAGGTCTGCGAAGTTATTTGAATTTTGTTTTTTCTATTTCAATGGATGCGGCACGTATTTAGAATTGTCTAAAATCCTCCTTAAGCTAAAACAATTATAGTTTGTGTTGGGGTTTATTTTGATATATCGTCATTTTTAGGATAAAGAAGGCGGTAATAAATCATAGTGATTAAATCCAGTTAATTCCATGTCCAGTCTAATAGTTTTATTTCGGTGAATTTCATCGTTCTGTCTCCTTTTTCTCTCTTCTTGTCTAGTAAGTAAGTAAAGTCGTCGGGGTGGCCTAAAGTCGGTATCAGCCAATCAGCAAGAGAGTCTATCCCCTTTTCACTAGCGCTAGACAAAGGAGATTGTTTTTGCGTCTGAGGTGGAGCGCCACACCTACCATCAGCTCCTTACTTTACTGTGCAGATCACTGTGCTACTCATACGCTGAGTTGGTGAGGGCCGGTATCGAACCAAGAACCTTGTGGCTCCTAGTCAGACACTCTACCGACTGAGTTAAACCGGCCCTATCTAGTCTAGTACATATATATATATATATATATATGAGCGTGTTTTGTTTTTTGTTTTTCGTTTTGTTTTGTTTTTAGTTGTCGTTTCTCGTATGCTTGTGTATATACAGGGTGATTGTAAAATAACCATCTTCCCTATTTTAAGAATTTTATAATTTATTTCTGAATCATTATTTTTACAAAAAATGAATATGAGAAGAACACACATAACATGGACTTTTATGTTAAATTCTATAGAGTGCCAGTATTCGCATCCAGCCTCTTAAGTGGCTCGGGAATCCCATCAACTGATCTTCACAGGAACTCTTGTGGAATGGCAGAAATAAATCCTCGTATTTGTCCTTCAAGTTCATCCAAAGTCGTTGGTTTCGGGGAGTAGACTTGCTCCACCAACCAGCCGCAAAGAAAAAGTCGCAGGGTGTTAAATCAAGGCTTCTGGCCGGCCACTCATACGGACCACGTCTACCCAGCTATCTCCCAGGAAAATGGTGATTTAGCCATTCACGAACAACAATAGCAAAATGTAGAGGATCCCTATCTTGAAGCTCACAGATTTAATTGCGATATATTAAGGAACATACATTAAAGAATTGAGAAAAATGTAATTGCATATTTTAAGAATTATAAATAGTTTAAAATAGGGAGTTAGTTTTCAATTATCTTGCATATGTATATATATTTTGTGGGTGTGTAAGAAGTTTCAATGAATGTTTCTACTTGTGTGTGAACTGGTATATGCATAGATACATATATGTACACGCGCGCGCGCACACACACACATACAAACACACACACACACACACACACACACAAGAAAAAAAGCCCCCATAAAATAGACCTAAATATATACTTCAAATAAAGCTATATATATATATATATATATATATATATATATATGTGTGTGTGTGTGTATGTGTGGTGTATGTGTTAGGGTAGCGTGAACATGAAGTCGACAGAGCTTGGTTACTGACAGTTTCTCGCCTATGCGATTTTCAAACTAAGGTTTGTTTGAAATTACCACTGGTGTGAAACTGTCAGTAACCAAGCGCCGTTGACTTCATGTCCACGCTACTCTAACTTAGATATAAATGCTATATCCACAATATTGAGCACCATTTACTTATAAATATAGCCCACTCACTACACTATCAATATATATATATATATTATATATATATAATTATGTGTGTGTGTGTGTGTGTGTGTGTGTGTGTGTGTGTGAGGAAAATTAAGGAAAAAGTGAATAAAAAAAACAACAATTACATTCAATTAATATTTCGGTCTTAGAACTTTCATCAGTATGAAACTTCATTCTGATGAAGCGTCTAAGGGTCAACTGACGCGAAATAATTGAATGCAGTTGTTTGTATTTTCTTTTCACTTTTTCCTTAATTTTTCACCACTCTCTCTCTCTCTCACACACACACACACACACACATACCCCCCCCCATATATATATATATATATATATATATATATATATATATATATATATATATATGTTGAAAGGAAAAATAAATAAAGGAAAGAAAATTTTGAATGGATAAAATAAATGTGATATGAGTTACTAACACGTGTTTCGGGCAGGAGTTTGTTCATATTTAAAATAATAATAAGTAGAATACATGTGTACATGAACAAACTCCTGTCCGAAACACGTGTTAGTAACTCATATAAAATTTATTTTATCCATTCAACATTTTCTGTTCTTTATTTATTTTTCCTTTCAACATATCGTCGGATTCATTTCCATTTTCAACTTACACACACACACACACACACACACACACACACACACACACACACATATATATATATATATATATATATATATATATATGAACCACACTGATATCTAAAATAAGATTTACTGATCTGGGATTTGTAACTGAGCAACTAAATGTGTAATCTGATCGTTTGTCTGTCGCTTTTTGTAAAGACAAACTCGAATGATTCATTGAACTCAACTATTCACGACTTCTTTTTTTTTTTTTTGCTCTGCACATTGTTGTTGTTCAGATTTCACATCAGCCAATCAAATTAAACGGACAAAATAAGATCTGTTCCCAGCCTTAACCCATTTGATTACCGTTTTGACACGGTGCCATATTTCCGTGACAGCCAATTGCAGATTCGTCACACGAATTGACAAATTCAGATGACTAGCTTATTTAAATTCAAAATCTATTTATTAATACGCTTGTTCCTTAATCTTCCAACTGTTATCATCTTGCAACACCCTGTGGTTAAAAATTAGACCGTCCAAATCGTCCATGATGAAATGCAAAAATGTAAATCCTGATTGTTTGGTGTTATTTATCCGCCAAATTCTTATTTCTGACGAGTGTTGTCACCTCAGCTAAATAATGGGCCATTCCGTTTTTATTATAAAGAAAGAAAAAAAGGACATGCTACACAGAAAAATATAATAAGAAAGAAACTGGATGAGCGCGCGGAAGCGGTAATGCTAATCTGTTTCAATCAAACATAATGAAAAGATGAAGAGAAGGAAAGAAAGAAAAGAGTGAGAAAGAGTTAAATCAAGATACATTTTACATATTGAAGTATCGTAATAGCTCTTAAATAAACATATCAAACGTTGTAATAATTACATTATCGGTAATTGGGAACTTTAGTTGGCCGAATTCCTAGCATAAAATGTGCGTGCGTATTATCTGAAATGAACTTAATTTTTATTAAGAACACATTTTATGATATTTTTATTCAGAGGGATGTGCTGTTTCTTTGGTGATGGTACTTAAATGTTAATAGAGGCGGTTGAAAAATCGACAGAGGCCACGGAAAGAAGTAGTAGTTAGTCGGAGGAAAGAGAGATTTCTAGGTTTTCGGCCATTATTGTTTCTCTGTTCTTTTTCTATGCAACTCGTCTTTAACAATAAATAAATAAATAAATAAATAGTCTTATTATAAAGAATAACCATTACTAAATTAAATATATATATATACATAACTAAAAATATCATAAAATGTGTTCTTAATAACAATTAAGTTCATTTCAGATAATGCGCACGCACAATTTTATGCTAGAATTTAGCCAACGAAAGTTGATAATTACCAAATTATCATACTGTGATATATCCACAGGCTCTACAACTTTGGATTATTCGGACTATTGTCCTCATCTGTATTGTTATATACACAACGTTTTGTCCGAGGTGTTTCTTGTAGAATTCAGAACCCTTCTCGAACTCGGGAACATTCTCGTTTTGTCCGAGGTGTTCTTGTAGAATTCAGAACCCTTCTCGAACTTGGAGCCTTCATGTCGTAATCGTGATCCTTCACGGAACTTCGAACCAAACCCTTTATTCAATCCTCGGGGGTAGACTGTTTTCCTTCCTTTAACCAAGACCAGGTACAAGTGTTAAGCCATGTTAAGTATGCTATGTTATTATCACCTTTGGCCAGGAATGAACCTGGAACCAACACTTAGAACTGTATTAACTCAACCATTATATCCGTTGCGCTATGTGTCCAATATAGATAAGGACAATAGTAAGAATAATCCAAATTATCAAACCTGATCTAAAAAAAATCAGAGAAATAGCCAATTGTATATTCGTCGTACGAATTGAATCAATCAGCGTATTTAACTTTAAAATACTGATTCATCATTCAGGTTCTTATCGATACGATAACATTTTCTCAGTCGGCTGTTCAATAGGATAGGTCGATTTTGGAACTGTAACGTATCCTATGCAGCGAAAGTTGCAAATTAACATAAAGAATTGCCACCAAATTTTTTCTTTATAATCAAAATATTATCGATGCGATAAAATTTTCTCTGTCTGTTGTCCAAGGTCCCAGGGCACCTTTCATGGTGTAATGTTTAGCGAGATAGGCTAGCAGATGACTAGTCGGCTGGGGATGTAGAATACATTGACTGCACCTCTGCAAAGGAGTAAAATTCCCCGCAATGGGCTACTTGTTAGTCGTGGGTGGCGACCCGTGATACTTAATGACGGAATCCTGGTGGATGAGCAGTCCATGACATGCAACCTCCACTCTGGTTCGTTCTAAAGCAGCCGAACTGCTATGTAGGAATAATCTCTATATATAAAAGAAAGAGTCTCTCTGTCTGTCTATTTGTTTGTACAACGACAGAGTGCCTGTCATTTTATAAACGAAACTTCGTGGAGACCTGCAAAGACCAAAGTTCAATAAAATCCACACCCTATTTTTGTTCGAGAGGGGGTTAAAAAAAATTTACCCCTCGTTTTCCATAAGAAAAGTTAAATAGAATATATATTAAGGGTATAAATCAATGATATATTAAAAATATTCATTAAAAAATGACCAAAGAATAAAAAAAAAACATTAATAAATATAATAGAAAGCAAATAAAAGAAAAAATGCAAACAACAACAACAACAACAATAACAATAATAATAATCTATTAATAATGGAGATTCGCTTCCGGTTTTTGTCTGTAACAAAAACTACGTCACTGCTTACATCACTATACCCGAAATCGTCATAACATACAATAAATACACTCAAAATTTGAGCATGCAACATTGTTTTTTTAAAACAAGTTTTAATAGATACATGCCCAGTATCATATATTTATATATAGTTTGTTTTATTTTAATAGATATTCAAAGTTAATAGAACTTAGTTTCGATTTCAAATTGTTTTATTTTTTTTACTCCTTTAATAAATTTGATGATTTCATAATTTATGGTTCAAACTCTCCGACATTTAATTTTTAACTTCCACCTCCACAAGCAATATCTTTCAAAAATGTATTTTTACATCGCCCGGGGGGTTTTTTTTTATTTTGCTAATAATAATAATAATAATAATAATAATGTGGATGAGCACAAATATTACAAAAACAAGAAAGCAGAAATGGGAAGAAAAACAACTACATGGACACTTCAAGCGAAACACAGGAGAGATCGAAGACATGGACATGGCTAAGCAGGGTAAACCTCAAGAGAGAAACATGATCTCTTATAATTGCAGCACAAGACAATGCCACGAGTACAGATTATATAAAAGCAAAAATAGATAAACACAACTGGATAACAATGTAGAATGTATGGGGAAAAAGACAAAACTGTCAATCACCTAATAAGCGAATGCAGTAAACTCGCACAAAGAGAGTACAAGACTAGACATGACTGGATGGGAAAGGTGATTCACTGGGAACCGTGCAAGAAATTCAATTTTCACTATTCAACTAAATGGTATATGCACAAGCCTGAATCTGTCCTGGAGAATGAGACGCACACAATTCTCTGGACTTTGAGGTACAGATGGATCACCTAATCTCGGCCAGGAGACCAGACCTAGTTTCGATTGACAAGAAGAGGAAGACTTGTCATTTCGTGGATTTTGCCGTCCCAGTCGATCACAGAATAAAAATGAAAGAAAGCGAAAAGATCGACAAATAGTTGGACCTTGCCAGAGAAGTGAGAAAACTGTGGAGCATGAGGGTGAAGGTCGTACCAATTGTAATTGGTGCTCTTGGAACGATCCCAGGGGTCTGGAAAAGAGTCTGGATGAATTGGAAATCAGAGGAAGACTCGAGACCATCCAGAGAACAGCATTGTTGAGATCGGCTGGAATACTCAGAAGAGTCCTGGGTACCAGAGGAGACTTGCTGCCACTCAGCCTCCAGTGAACCACCGGCTACGGCTGGTGTGAAAAACTCGAATTGGGTGAAATAATAATAATATAATAATAATAATAATAATAATAATAATAATAAAACAACTTAAAAACAAGAATTTATCAAGGTTAAGATATATCATGATTAATATATAGTAAAGGAATTATTATTAATCTACGTATAAATATAGATAAGAGATTTACTTGACTCTACTTGTTTGTTTATATAACGTGCTTAAAAGCAACTTGTTCATTTCTTATCCAATTCAAAGAATACTGCATTCCATGAAGTCTAAATATCGTTCACTTTTCCTGAAGAGTTTGTTTTATTGCTGATTGTGTAGACTCCGTGAGGGGTATCTTCAACAATATCAAATAATAAAGTGTTATTATCTGTCTGCTTTTATTTTCTAATATTTTTTTATGTTACATTTTTGGTCTGTCGTGAATTTTGTTTTTGATATGATTTGCTGATGTTGTAATTTTTCCTTATTTTTTTTTATTTTTCTCTAGACTGCAGGTTCAATCCTGGTCAAGGATAGTAGTAACATAGAATAATAATTAACACAGCTTAACTCCTGTACCCCAGCAATGTTAAGCGGAATGAGAACAGGATACCCCTGTGGATTGTATATAGGGTTAGGTTCAAAGTTCCATTATGGCTCCCGATTACGACAAGAAGGTTCCCGAGTTCGAAAAGAAGGTTTCCGAGATCGAAAAGAAATACCTGAAGATGGCCGGAGATATTGGCCGAAATGTTGTACAGATAACAATGAAGACGAGGACAATAGTCTGAATTATTCAAATAATACTTTTTTTCTTTTTTAGTTTACCTGAAATTGCTGTTGGTTTAAATGGAGGAAAAGATTGCACAGCACTTTTACATTTATTTTAGGCAGTAGTAAGAAAGGAAGTAAATTTCACCAATTTAATTACAGCCCTGTCGGCTGCGGGTTTAGAATATCCGACTGCACCTCTGCAAAGGAGTAAAACCCCACCTCCTAATGGGGCCACCTGTTGAACGTGAGTGGCGACCCGTGAGGCTTAAAGGATGGAACCCTGATGCTGAGCAATCTATGACTTACAACACTACAGTTTGGCTCTTACTTAGGCTAGACGAGCGGTCGGAGAGGCCCACTCCGATCAATCGGCTGCTCACGTCAAGCCCTAGAACCTATATGATTGTTCCAACACTATTGCCTTTATGGTAAGCCCAATCCTTTTTATCATAAAAGTAGAGTGTTCCATGTCATAGCCGGCACAGCCACCAGGATTCTGTTCTTAAGCATCATGTGTCGCCACCCATAGCCAACAGATGGCCTGATTGGGGGGGATTTTACCCCCTCTGCAGAGGTGTAGTTGGCGTATTCTATAGCCTCAGCCGACAGGGTTACCAGTGCATGCAAGAGTTTCAGTTTGGTTCTGTAGCGATTGTCTTCCCTTAGGATGGAGTTGAGTGGAAAAGTGTTATCTTCCTTTGCCGCTAGGGTTTGCCACTAGATGGCATTACTAACCGGGCTATTTAAACTCAGCCCGAGAAACTCTCTCCCTCTTTCATCTGGCATCCACAAAGATGTACTAGACAAGTTGTGTCTCTGTCCATTAAGGCTTGGGGGCCTTTCCCCCTAACTATACAGTAAGTGACTCTTCTATTCTCCATTTTAGTATCCTCAAGATTAACTCAACAAGAACACTTTCTTCTTTTCTCAGGACAATTTTATGTTAAATGTGCTCAGATAATAAAGTCTGTATTTTGTTTTGTACCTCTTTGTTGGATTTCTTTGTATATGTTCACCTACGTTAGAGACTTCTCTGAAGCCTCCTAACGTATTATAAGAAGTGGTTTTGGCTACTGCATTTAATTTTTATAGTTCTGACACTGATGAAAATTTTGAATACTTATGAATATCTAGCTTGAATAATTACTAAATATATAATAATAATATATAATTGCAAACCTTTGGCAATTCCACGGATGTTGACAACAAAGGTTATCCATTATATCATGCCTTTGCTATTCTCGATTCATTTGTCTGAATTTTAGACACATGGCGTAAAGGTTGGTTGGTTGGATTTTACGGCATGTCAACTCTTGTTGGGTTATTTTATACCGAAGATATTTTGTTTTATTCATTCTTGATGGGCATTGAAAATTATCTTTTTAACTCAATTTTTTTCAATAAACTTTTAACTCATTTTTCTATTTAACCTATAGATGAGACCCTAACAGGTACTTCCACTCCGGGTCGGAGTAGATCTGGGGGCAATGGCGATGAAGGGGTACTCCACACTTCCCATACCTCCAGAACTGTTTCATATCCAAGACACCATGACCCTTAACAATGGCCTTCTAGCACATACAAGATAAAAAAACGTTGG
>CM042154.1:59960950-59968450 GCA_023376005.1 Doryteuthis pealeii
CTTGGTCTAAATCTTTGTATTACTAAAATTCTTATTATGTATGCATATTCTGGTCGAAACACGTGTTGACATATAATAAATTTCATCCATAACAAAATATTTTTTCTTCCGTTTATCTTTTCAAAACACGCGCACGCGCGCGCACACACACACACACACACACACACACACACACACACACACACATATATATATATATATATATATATATAATTTTAATGTCTCTCAAACCCTCTTTTATGGTGCCGAAGAGATGATAGTCTGAAGGCATACATTATTTCAGTAACGAGGAAGTGAAATCTGCAGTGAAGAAGAGAATTTTACGGGGCAGGGATACATGTTCTCATTCGAAGGTGTAACATTTCTATTGAGAAAACGGTGACTATGTGAAGAAGTAGGGATGTGATCCACAGAGGTCCAACTTCATTTTTATGTATGATACATGTTCCTGTGTTGGTAATTATACCTGTCCTAAATAAAATGGCATTATTTTTTGACTCGCGCTCGGAGAAAACCAAAACTAAAAAAGGAAAAGACACTTATTAACCCTAGACTTAAGAAACGTTTCAAGTCGTATCTGGGAAGAAAACATTTGGTTTGGTTCGTTGGATTTTACGGCATGTCAACCCTTGTAGGGTTATTTTATGCCCAAGACGTTTTGTTCTATTCATGCTTGATAGGTACTTAAAAATGTTTAAATTAAATTTTTGGTAATTTTCACCTTTAGTTGGCTAAATTCCTAGCAAATAAGGCAATTAGAGTAACCTCTCTAGACTTTCACTTTGAAACAAGTCGGTAGCTATTTTGAAAGTCTCCGTGCGAAATAAATGAATCTTGGAAACTTTTTCGAAAACAATACAACTGTATGCTTTAACACAAAAATATCATAAAATGTGTTCTTAATAACAATTAAGTTCATTTCAGATAATTTTATGCTAGGAATTTAGCCAACTGACTTTCACTTTGAAACAAGCCGGTAGCCATTTTGAAAGTCTCCGTGCGAAATAAACAAATCTTAGAAACTTTTCGAAAACAATACAACTGCATGTTTTAACACAAGAAAATTATAAAATGTGTTCTTAATAACAATTAAGTTCATTTCAGATAATGCGCACGCACAATTTTATGCTAGGAATTTAGCCAGCTAAAGGTGAAAATTAACCAATTTTTTCCTATTCAACCCATAGATAGGACTCTAACAAGTACTACCACTGTGGGTCAAAATGGACCTGGGAGTGATGGCGATAAAAGGCTACCCCACACTCCCCAAAGCTCTAAGTTATAACTTCAACATTAGATGTATTTTAACGTCAAACCCAGGACAGTGAGAGACATTTATGATGACTGATGTTCTAGGGAAAGAAATTGTTTGAATAGAATATATATATGCGGTGTGTGGTGTGTGGTGTGTGTGTGTGTGTGTGTGTGTGAGAAAGAGAGAGAGAGAGAGAGAGAGAGTGTGTGTGTGTGTGTGTGTATGTGTGTGTGTGTGAGAGAGAGAGAGAGAGAGGGTGTGTATGTGTGTGTGTGAGAGAGAGACAGAGTGTGTATGTGTGTGTGTGTGTGTGTGTGTGAGAGAGAGAGAGAGAGAGAGAGAGAGAGAGAGAGAGAGAGAGTGTGTGTGTGTGTGTAAGAGAGAGAGTGGGGTAGGAAATTTAGAAAAAATGGATGCTGCTTGTCAGAGAGACAAAAAAACGAGTTCTTACTAGAAACTCTTGAATAGGTGGAAACCAAATTATCAATTCACAAGCAGGATATACCACAGTATGATAATTCAATTATTACAACGTTTGATATGTTTACTAAAGAGCTATTGCAAATAGTTCAATATGTTAAAAGTATAATAATCTTGATTTAACTCTCCCCCCCCTCTCTCTCATTTTCTTTTCTTTCTTTCCTTCTTTTCTTTTTCAATATGTTCGATTGAAACAAATTAACGTTATCACTTTCGGGCTTTCATACCTTTTCTATATATTTCCCCTTCATCTTTCGTTCTTTCTTTCTTTCTCATTATATTTTTCTGTGTAGCATGTCCTTTCTCTTCCCTTTCTTTCTTTCTGATAAAAACTGCCCATATTATTAATGCATTTAAATCCTGAAATACGTGTTATATATCTCTCTAAGAAATAAAGATTTACATATGTATATGGTGGAATAATTTACATAATGATTTTAACAAAACTGGGTTTAATAAATAATTATTTGCTGTTACTGGTTTCTAAAACTACCATGTTATTCTCAAACGCATTAAAATCAAATCTATATATAATTTCATATAGAAATCTATCAAAATACTATTAATAAGTGTAATATAAGTGGCCTAAAGTTGGTATCAGCCAGACAGCGAGGGAGTCTATCCCCTTTTCACTAGCGCTAGACTACGGAGATTGTATTTTGCATCAGGTGAAGCGCCACACCTATCATCAGTTCCTTACTTTACCGCGCAGATCCCTGTGCTACTCATATGCTGAGTTGGCGAGGGCCGATATCGAACACGGAACCTTGTGGTTCTTTGGCTGACGCTCTACTGTTTGTGCTAAGCCGGCATTTCCGCCCTAATATACTCGTGTATAAGTCAAGTAGATAAGCAGTATTGTGAAGTGGTTGTGCAGTTATTTCTCTTGTCCTTTGTAGTAAATTGAGTGATCTTCAATATGTCTATCTATATAGTAATGCTCGTGTTCCTTAATTGTACGACCGTTATTATCTTGCAACACCCTTTAGTTAAAAATGAGACCGTCAAAATCGTCCAAGGTGAAATTCTCAAATGTAAATCCTGATTATCTGGTATTGCTTATCCGCCGGATTCTTATTTCTTATGAGTGTCGTCATCTCATCTAAATAATGGACCGTTTCGTTTTCATTATAAAGACAGGGAAGAAAAAGAACATGCTACACAGAAAAATATAAGAAGAAAAAAAAGAAAACAAAGAAAGAGAATAGGGAAAGATTGAGAGAGGTGATGAGCGCAAAGAAGCGATAATGCTAATCTGTTTCAATTGAACATATTGAAAAGATGAAAAAATGGAAAGAAAGCAAAAAAAAAGTGAAAGAGGGTTAAATCAATATTATTATACGTTTTACATATTGAACTATTTGCAATAGCTCTTAAGTAAATTTATCAAACGTTGTAATGATTAAGTTATCATACTGTGGTATATCAATAATTAAGTTATCATACTGTGGCAAATCCACAGGTCGTGCTAGTTTTTATTAGGCATCAAACCCAAGTCACGTGTCAACTGTTGCCTTGCGTTTTTTTTAAAGTAGATTTTTAAGTAAATTTCAAGTTCCATTAAAAAGTGTTGAAGTTAGATTTCTCATAAAATTCTCGTAGTCATATACACCCGTTAACTTTCGTTCTGGGAGGGGGGGGCATCGCTCAGGTTTCACCTCACCGTTTCACTTAACAGGGTAGGATCAGAGTTCGGGGCACCCCACAAAGGGAAATGTTTACTGTGCAGCACAATTGCTTCAACTATTCACAACTATGTGTGAGAAGCCTCTCACTGTAAACGATCCTGTGTTACATTCCGCCTTCATAAGACAGGTAGAAAATACTTTTATAAGATCTCGAAATTGCAACGCTAAGTAGTTGGTTGGTTGGTTGGTTTGATTTTACGGTATATCAACCCTTATTGGGCTATTTTATACTCGGAGTGGTTGTACACATTTTTCCCTATTTAATCCATAGATAGGACGTATCTATGGATTAAATAGGGAAAATGTGTTTAAAAAAATATGTTTTAAATAATTGAATTAAAAAAAATTTGAATACCCATCAAGCATAAATAAGATTTAAAAAATAATTCTGAATATCCATCTTCGGCATAAAATAACCCAACTAGGGTTGACATAGCGTAAAATCCAACAAATCAAACCAAACTGGTCACAACACAAAAATATCTTATTTTGCACCACATTTATAATAATAATAATAATAATAATAATAATAATAATAATAATAATAATAGTGATACCAATTGTAGTTGGTGCACTTGGAACAGTCCCAAAAGGATTAGAAAAGGGCTTTGGATAGTTTGGATATCAGAGGAAGGATTGAAACCATTCAGAACACTGCACTGCTGCAATCTGCCAGAATACTCAGAAGAGTCCTGGAGACCAGAGGAGACTTGCTGTCACTCAGACTCCAGTGAAAGACCATCAGCTAATACTGATGTGAAAACTCAAAAGGAGTAAATAATAATAATAATAATAATAATAATAATAATAATAATAATAATAATAATAAGAAGAAGAAGAAGAAGAAGAAGAAGAAGAAGAAAAAGAACAACAACAACAACAACAACTCAGACAGATTGACCAAAGGATGAGAAAATTAATGACCATGCACAAGGTTCTACACCCTAGAGACGATAGAGATAGATTATATGTATCAAGAAAGGAAGGAGAAGAGGTCTTGCCAACATAGAGGACTGCGTAGAAGACACAATCCAACAACTCGAAGACTACACAAAAAAGAGCAAAGACAGATTACTTATGGCAACCAACAATAGCAGATGTAACATATGGACAAACAGAAAAACAACAAAATCTAGAAAACAAAAATGAGAAGAAAAACAATTATATGGACACTTCAAACGACAAATCGGAGAAGTCGCACATGAAAAGACTTGGACATGGTTAAGAAAGGAAACCTCAAAAGAGAAACTGAATCACTAATAATTGCTGGACAAAATAATGCCGTAAGGAAAAACTATATCAAAGAAAAAATTGATAAGACCCAACAAAATAGTAAATGTAGACTATGCGGTGACAGAGATGAGACGGTAAACCATATACTAAGCGAATGTAGCAAACTAGCACAACGGGAATACAAAACTAGGCACCACTGGGTTGGGAAGGTGATACACTGTGAATTATGCAAAAAATTAAACTTTGACCATACAACAAAATGGTATAAGCATAAACCAGAATCTGTTCTTGAGAATGAAACGCATAAAATTCTCTGGGACTTTGAGATAAAAACGAATCACCTTACCCCAGCAAGAAGACCAGACCTAGTATTGATTAACAAAAAAGAAAGAACTTGTCAACTGGTGGATATTGCAGTTCCAGCAGATCACAGGGTGTAGATGAAAGAAAACGAAAAGATGGATAAATACCTGGACCTTACCAGAGAACTGAAAAAGCTATGGAATATGAAAGTCAAAGTGATACCAATTGTACTTGGAATGGTCCAAAAAACTTTGAAAAAAAGACTGGAAAATCTGGAAATCAGAGGAAGAATTGAGACCATCCAGACTACTGCACTGTTGCAATCTGCCAGAATACTCAGAAGAGTCCTGGAGACCTGAGGAGACTTGTTGTCACTCAGACTGCAGGGAAATACCATCAGCTAATGCTGGTGTGAACAACACTACTATAATAATAATAATAATAATAATAATAATAATAATAATAATAATAATAGAAATTGTACCAATTGTAATTGGTGCCCTTGCAACGGTCCCCAAAGCTCTGGAAAAGAATTTGTGTGAATTAGAAATCAGAGGAATAATCGAAACCATCCAAACTACAGCATTGTTGGGATAGGCTAGAATACTCAGAAGAATCCTGGAGACCTGAGGGTACTTGCTGTCACTCAGCCTCCGGTGAAACACCGGCTACGGCAGGTGTGAAAACCTAAATATGATGTAATAATAGTAGGTCAAAACTTGCAGGAGACAGGAGCAAACTAAATGCTTATGATAAGTTTGTGTTTTTTTTTACCCTAAGATAAAATAAAAATAACTAAAAATTGTTTCATTGACATTCAAATCATGGATTTATTGACTTAAGATATTACAATAATTGATTATTTGCATGAAGGAAGTACAAAGCCACAAAAATGAAAATTATCTTATCAATAGTTAGCAACAATGTAGTAATGGGTTATTGTACCTACATAAGCTTATCAAAACCTTCAAAGGGCGCGCATAGGACGCCAAATCATCTTGCATTGGTCCTGGTTTGGGTACCATTATAGTATGTGGCCTATCTTTTAAATGTGGCCTAGGAAATCATGTCTCTCTTATAGTATGTGGCCTACCATAAAAAGCATATTATGTGTTTATAATAACTGCTAAACCTAACCCTATTTCAGAATTTTAGAATTAAATAGATCTCTGATTCATGTAAATTATGGATAAATTCTTTAATAATTATTCTTAATTACTATATACAACTTAAGACTGAATTGCATTTCTTGAAATTGAATATATGTGAAAAATAATTAGTTTCAATAAATTTCCTACTACTTATATCTATAAATATACTATTACTGAGGTAGGACACATTCAAACCGGGTAGGCCACATACTATAACGGAATCAAAAAGGTAGGCCACATACTATAACGGCACCCTGGATTGTATATATTCGAGTATAAGTCGAATAAAAACGACAGCGTGTTCTCTGTAGACATGACACCTGCTTATTTATACGTTTATAATCCCAACAAAACAAGGACAACATTTTTATGATGAGGTAGATACCATGTTTCCCCGAAAATAAAACCTACCTGCAAAATAAACCTAGCGTGATTTTATTTGATGAATTTTAATTTAAACCCTCCCCTTAAAATAAGCCCTAGTTGAGAGCGGCAGACAGACGAAATAAATAAGCATTCTTCACAATAACATCATGCAACGTAAACACAAGACATCCACCGAAAATAAGCCCTAATGTTATATTTCGGAGTGAAAATTAATATTGTGAGGATTAAAGAAATACAAAAATAAAAATAAACCATAAAACTCCCATGGGGCCTTGACCGGAAGAACCCTTTGCAAACCGTTTGCGCATGTCCGACAAAAAGGACTGACTCCTTCCCCAAAAAGAATCCCTCTGCCATTCTAAATGAGGCCGTAATTGGGGATAGTTGGTCCTGTTAGCCAGGGAGATTTTCCCCTCGCCACAGGCCACCATGACCCCGTTCAATAAAGCCTGAGTAATAAAACCACCTTTTGCCTTTGTCTCTTTCCTTTCCTTTCTCGTTCTTTGAATGCCTTCCATTTCAGCTCACCAGCCCAGAAGAACTAAGAACCAAGCTTTTATATGGGGCTAAAATACCAGCTCCCAACAAACCTTAAATTAGCCCCATAATATAAGCCCTGTCTTATTTTCGGACAAACACGGTATTAATGACAGATAGATAGATAGATAGATAGATATGAACTGTATCTGAATTAAAATAGAATGGGAATGTTGTATTGGGTTGTACTTATTTTCTAAGTGTGTGTGTAAGACTTATTTAGTATTCGAAATCTTGCCTTTTATCTATTGTTAAACACTGACCACTTTGTAAAAAGTTAACGTCGTTGGAAATGGACACAACAACACGCGTTCAAATCATGTACGAGGCTGTTTGAATTTCACATAGTGCTGATGATCTTGGGAACCCAACTATTCTCTTTTTATCTTTGGATAAATAGTAGGGCAGACTGGGTTCTTTAACCTTGGTACGGCAACCTGTCTAGGAGAAGGAAATCTCTGATTTC
>CM042154.1:59973450-60008450 GCA_023376005.1 Doryteuthis pealeii
TTAATACGGTAATTCATTTATAAGTTGTGTTTTTTTTTTTCAATTAAAGGGCAGATTAATTGATGTTGATAGATTTAAAGTTGTTGCATAGTGATTCAGTTTTACCTTCTTTTTTTTACCTGAGTGTTATTATTTTAAGGGAATTGAGATTATAAAGTTATAAACTTATCCAGTCCTATACTGAAATAAACTGAAAATTACTATTTGCTGGTAATTTTCCCAGTATTTAATGACATTTCTATTTGATATTTGAGTAACAAAACAAATAAATAAATAAATAAAACTGTCCACTTTTGCAGGTCTGAAGTGAAAAAAGTGTATAACTGAATGACTACACAACAACTATAAATCTACACAACATCAATTAATGCTGTGGTTTAATTTTTTTCAAACTTATAAACGAATTAATGCATTAAGTTATGTTTTTCTTAGAGTTTCATTTCTTTTTAAAAGTATTAATCCCAGTTGAGAAATTAGAAAAATATAGAGAGGACTTGATTTCATATTCCACTAACATCTGTCCAGTAGACTATGTTAAACATTTACGCAATTGAATTTACAGTCTACCGGAAATGTTGTAAAGAAACGCAGAAGAAACGAAAGCCTCAAATTACAGAAATAATAATTTCTAGACATTTCTGGACATTTAATTTCTTCACCGTCAACAGAGAATATAAACAAAGTCTTAAGAGGCGACGGACAGGGGAATTTATATTTAGAACGTCTCAATGACAGAGTGAATTTGTCACACAGAAACCTCACATGAATAATTTTGATATTTCGGACTGTTGTCCTCATCTTTATTGTGTATCAGTATAAACACAACATTCAGGCCACAGTAACCTCGGGCTCTGTTTAGGTGGGGAGGGGGTACCTTAAAATATGTCATCTTCAGATTATTTCCCAAGAATTCAAACGTGGTTTATACACAATAAAGATGAGGACAACAGTCCGAAATATCAAAATTGTTCATATCAAGCCTAATCTCATAAATACATATAAGCATAAGTATAGAAACATTTTTTTTCTATTGTCGACAAATAAAAAGGAACGTCATTAAATAAAGGTTTGAATATAAAAGAAAGTAACCTATGAATTCAGGAGCGAATTTTTTTTTACCATAGTCTACTGGACAGATGCTAGTGGAATATGAAATGAAGTCCAATGTATATATTTTTAATATCAGAAGTGCAAAAGTGAACAGTTTTAAGTTTGTTTTTTATTGTTACTTTGAAATAGGAATATCGTTTAAAACTCGGCGAAATTAGCAGCGAATTGTAATTTTCAGTTTATTTCAGTATAGAACTTGATAATTTTATCATCTCAATTCCTTTAAGATAACAACGCTGCAGTGAAAAAAAGTGTATAACTGAATGACTATGCAAACTTTAAATCTATACAACATAAATTAATGCTGTGTTTTAATCTTTTTTTAAACTTATAAATGAATTAATATATCAAGTTATGTTTTCCTTAGAGTTTGATTTTTCTTACAAGTATTAATCCCAGTTGAGAAATTAAAAATATATACACATTGGACTTCATTTCATATTCCACTAACATCTGTCCAGTAGACTAAGGTAAAAAATTTACGCCCCTGAATTCACAGTCCACCATAAAAGAATATAAACGTGCTCTTACCTTAACTTGGTGTGCTCTGAAGTAAAAAAAAAAATGCCTGTCACACGGTAACACAGGTCCGATTAAAATGATTACAAAACTGTCACTATATGTGACTTAGTTTGGTCCAAGGCCACGTTTTGTGAGACCTGACGTCCGGTTTATAGTAGATAAAGTAGAAAGAACGGCTGGTATGAAATCGACGGTAACCAGTGGTATGGAACCATCTATGTGAATCGCACAGGTATGACGACGGGGATATAGAGAAATGAGAGAGAGAGAGAGCGTTACTGGTGGCAGGTGAGGCCGACCGATGAGAATGAGACTAATAAGAATGAATGTCCGTCAGGTCTTGCTCTGCCCGCCTCCGTTGCAACAGGTAAGCGAGGGGAGGAGGGAGAGGAGAGACGGGGAATGTGTGTGGGTGGGGGAAGAGGGTTATTACACTTCTGATAAAAAAGGAACGGACTGGCTGGGTGCACACACGCACAGACACTCGCGTATACATAGATGCGTACAAAGACACACACATTTACAAATACTGTGCTCTCGGGGATTAGAAAAGGGAAAGCGGTGAGGGTGGGAAAGAGAGAAGAGGAGAGAGACACAGTCAAGGTGAGAAAGAAAGAAAGAAAGAAAGAAAGAAAGAAAGAAGAAAAAGAAAGAAAGAAAGAAAGAAAGAGAGAAAGAAAGAATGTATGAGAAATTAAGAAATAGAGGAATAAATGATGGGTAAAAAAAAAAAGTAAGAGAAAGAAAGAAGAAAGTAGAAGGAAGAAAAGAAAGAAAAAATGGATGAATGGAAGAAAGAAAGAAAGAAAGAAAGAAAGAAAGAAAGAAGAAAAGATTGTATGAGAAATGAATAAATAAATAAAGGAAAAGAGAAGTTGTATGCAAGAAAGAATGGATGAAGTAAGGGAAATAAATAGATAAAGAAAAAAAGAAAGAAAGAAAAAAGAACAATGATATAAAAAGACTGGAGTGCAGCATCTACGCGCACACACACACACACACACACACACACACACACACACACACACACACACGTATAACAGAGAAGAGGGTTGGGTAGAAAAAAGTGACTTAAAAATGCCATTTAATAATTCATCACAAAATTATACGTCTCATAGTTAACACACAAAGGTACATCTATTTATCTACATAAGTATATCTATCTATTTATCTATCTGTCTGTGTACTATATATATATATATATATATATATATATATATATTAGAAGCTAGAATAATACCAATTTAAATCTCTCTCTCTCTCTCTCTCTCTCTCTCTCTCTCTATATATATATATATATATATATATATATATATATATATATACTAAAACTTAGAATAATACTAATTTAAAACAAGCATTCATATACAGCAGCAAACACCCACCCAACTGAACACACACACACATATATATACAGACCAAAAGACTATACACGCTCATATTTATTCAAAGCAATTATACATATATTTAATTTAAGATAAACCTAACAAGAGGAGGTTTGTCTTTGTTATTCATGCAGACGCTCAACTCTATCTATCTATGAATATATATATATATATATATATATATATATATATATATATATATAATGAAAGTAAAGAATCCCAAGGTGTAGACTTTTGAGTGGCCCGGTATGCACGTTTTTCTTCTCTGTCCCAATATTTATGGAGAACATGAAATAAATATTTACCAATGCCAACGGAACTTGACGCAAAACTACATTTCTGGCACACCCAATGACTTACTGCCAATGGCTTGAGAGACAGGAACCGATAAATCTGATGGTCTTAACACGCATTTTGTCAAGGGTGGCAATGGTAGTAGCAGCATATTTCTCTTACTGATCGTAAGGGCGTAAAGAGAGTCCCGGCAGTAGAGTTTCTAAAAATAAATAAATAAATAAATAAATAAATAAAACAAAAAGAAAAAGCAACAGTTAAACGAAATGAATTAAAACTTCAACTCGAATTCTAGCTCTTGATTACATCTCCCGCCTCTCTCTCTCTCTCTCTCTCTCTCCTCTCTCTCTCTCTCTCTCTCTCTCTCTCTTACACACACACACACACATACGCACGCACGCACGCACGCACGCGTACGCACACAGATAGTTGGAGGCACGCGGTGTAATGGATAGAGTTATAGAAAATGGATTCGTCGACCCGAGTTCAAATCCTGAACGGAGCTACAGTTCACATAGCGCTAATACCCTTGGGAAAAGTATGAATCCAACTACTCTCCCTCCAGCTATGGGTAAATAGTAGAACAGACTGGACTCTTTAACCTTGGTTAGGCAACCAGTCTAGGAGAAGGAAAACTCTGAATTCAAACCTGTAAAACTCCGCTTGGGTGGTCACGACTAGAATAGGCTCAGTCCTAATTAGTCATCTATTTCACTAATTTACACACACACACACACACACACACACACACACACACACAACACACACATGCGCGCGCGCACGTGTTCCCTAATTGTACGACTATTATCATATTGCAACACCCTCTGTTTAAAAATGCGACCGTCCAGGTAATAGAAAGATAGAGAGCGGGGGTGAGCGCGCGGAAGCGATGAGGCTAATCTGTTTCAATCAAACATAATGAATAGATGAAAAGAAAGAAAAACGAAAAAAACCCAGAGAGAGAGAGAGAGAGAGAGAGAGAGAGAGAGAGAGAGAGAGAGAGAGAGAGGGAGAGGGAGAGGGAGAGAGAGAGAAAGAGAGAGAGAGAGAGAGAGTTAAATAAAGATTATTATAGTTTTTGCATATTGAAGTAAGTAATAGCTCTTAAGTAAACATATAAAACGTTGTAATAATTAGATTATCTTACTGTGGTATATCCACATGTCCTGCTAGTATATAGATTAAAGCACATTGTTTTTTTAATTGATATGCATCATATTTGTGCAGAAGTTGCCAGCGTTTTTATTGTGCATTCATCTCTATGGGCGGGGGTCCAGTGGCTTCGACCCTGGACCGTTGATGTAATTAACAGTGTTGATCTCAGGGGGTACCCCCTAGACAACACCTGCCCCTTGATTTAAAGAGCAGGGCTGGGCTTATTGCTTAGTGCCGGAAGCGCCCCCTTGATGGGGAATGCCGACGGGATCAACGCATTTTTGTACCCGCCACCCATGAGCTCCGGTTCGTGGATGGTCACACATTAATAGGGCCTTGTGCCGTATACGTGGGATACACGGTAAATACCCTATCTAGTTTCCAAAAGCAGAAGACATTGGGAAGTTTCGCATACACGGAACATTTTAATGTGGGCGTTTCTAGCTCAGTTAATATCAAGTTATCAAAAATAGCACCGTAAAATTGTTTAGTGACACCCAATTATCTTGGGGGTGGGGATTCCCCGTGGTGAAGTGGCTAAAGTACTGGACAGTGACATCT
This sequence comes from Doryteuthis pealeii, assembly GCA_023376005.1. NCBI lineage: Eukaryota > Metazoa > Mollusca > Cephalopoda > Myopsida > Loliginidae > Doryteuthis > Doryteuthis pealeii. The sequence continues at coordinate 59,978,478 of CM042154.1, forward strand.
TATTATAATGGAGATTGTGTTTTTGTTTTTGTTTGTCTGTAACCGAAACTATGTTACAATTCAAGTCACAATTCCCTTAGTTATTTACGTCATATTATGATATGATTCTTATCTAATTCTCAATTATTAATAAAATTGTTTAATATCATAAATACTGTTGGTCTTATCTACATACTAATAATATTCAATTGTATTTATATATACAACAACATAGCGGTTGACAGTGTGAACGGGAAAGCTAATACGCATATTGATATTAAAAATATGATTTTAATAAATATCTGCTTAGTATTATTGATTTCTAATTGTATAGTTTTATCTTAATGAATATGAGCAAAAATCTCGGGGATGAATCTTAAAAGAAATTCATTATCAAGAAAAAATAACTGTCATTTTATTCTTTACTTCCTATTTTAACTAAATAGTTAAATTATGAAAATCTAGCAATGAAAAATGGGAGTGGTGGAAGAGTAAGTTTCAGTTGTTCTATATTTCGATTATAAACCCCTCTGTTTCAAATCTTTTTATTTAGTTTCATTAACCTTTCTAATTTAATATATAATATTTTATTACATTAAAACTGAAATACTTGCACCCGGAGGGTGCATATATTTACTAGTCTTAGTAAACGACATCGAAGTTTCTCTATTCCGTTCACTTTCGAACTAATACCCTTGGGAAAGGTATGAACTACCTCACACCCTAGCCATGGGTTAAATAGCACCACTATTGTTATTCTCTAAGGATGGTTTTAGAATTAAATACCTCATGAAGGTTGATATCCCATTGAATAAATAAATAAAAACATTTAACAGGTATTTTAACATAAATGTAAAAAGGAATAAATGAATGGCGGTTTATGATTGTTTGGTTTAATGGCACATTAATCCTTGTGGGTTATTTAATGCCAAATCTTGTTTTTATATATCATTTGTTTATAGAAATAATTCTTACTAGCCTGACCTATGGATATACCACAGTATGATAATTTAATTATTCCAACGTTTGATATATTTACTTAAGAGCTATTGCTTATACTTCAATATGTAACAAATATAATAATCGTGATTTAACTTTCTCTCTCTCTCTCTCTCTCTCTCTCTCTCTCTCTCTCTCTCTCTCTCTCTCTCTCTCTCTCTCTTTCCTTCTTTCATCTTTTCATTATGTTCGATTGAAATAGATTAGCGTTATCGCTTCTGTGCGCTTACCTCCCCCTTTATATCTTTCCCCTACCTTCTTTCTTTCTTATTATATGACGACACTCATAAGAAATAAAAATTCGGCGGATAAGCTACAGTAGATAATCAGGATTTACATTTTTGCATTTCATCTTGGACGATTTGGACGGTCTCATTTTTAACCAGAGGGTGTTGCGAGATGATAACGGTCGTACATTTTAGGAACAAGACAATTAATATATAGATTTTCTTCGTCGTCTCCACCAGTGTCAATAAGTGCATTTTTCCGCTTGGACGAATTCAGTCACACACCTGCTGTTTTCATAACAGTTGTCATTTTGAGTGACGTTGTGTGTGTGTGTGTGGGGGGGGGGATAACATGACAAAATTGGAGGCATTATTTTTGGAGCAACCTTCTTATAAGTTCGGCATGTTCATAATTACCAACCCCTCCGTCCAAGCAGAATGTGATACAAGGTCAATTTTTAGGCGGAGTTTAACAGGTTTGAGTTCAGAGTTTTCCTTCTCCTAGACTGGTTGCCGAACCAAGGTTAAAGAGAGCAGTCTGTCCTACTATTTAACCATAGCTGGAGGGAGAATATTTGGATGCATACCTTTCCCAAGGGTATTAGCGCTATGAGCTCAGCATGTTGGTTCTTTGTTGATCACTGTTGAAAATACACAGCTAATGGCGACGATGAGGTATTAGTAGTTTAAAGCTGAAAACTTGCTCTTTCCATCAGTGTTAGTGGGCTCCATTGCTTTACAATAGCTATCACCATCAGCCTCATATTCCACTTTTTTTTTTCAGTTCTCTGGCAAGGTCTGAGTATTTGTTTATTTACTTTCTTTCAACATTCATTTTCACTACTAGCAAATATACGCACACTCCGGGTGCAAGTATTTAAGTTTTAATGTGATAAAATATTATATCAAATAAGAAAGGCTAATGAAACTAAAGAATGCAGATAAAAAGATTTGTAACAGAAAGGGGTATAATCGAAAAATAGAACAACTGAAACTTACTCTTCCATCACTCCCGTCTTTCATTGGTAAATTTTCCTCATTTAACTATTTAGTTAAAATAGGAAGTAAAGAATAAAATGGCAGTTATTTCTTCTTGTTAATGAAATCCATTAACAAGAAGAAATAACTGTCATTTTATTATTTACTTCTTATTTTAACTAAATAGTTAAATGAGGAAAATTTACCAATGAAAGTTGTACCCCCGAGATTTTTGCTCATATTCATTAAGATAAAACCAAACAATTAGAAATCAATAACACTAAACAGATGTTTATTAAAATCAAATTTTTAATACCAATATGCAAATTAGCCTTCCCGTTCACAGTGTAAACAGCTATTTTGTTGTATATATAAATGCAATTGTATGTTAATAGTCTGTAGATCCGGCCCAGCCGGGAGTCCAGTGGCTTCGGCCCTGGATCTTTACAAGTTAATAGCATCGATCCCAGGGGGCCATCCCCCCAGGCAACACCTGCCCCCTCGATTTAAAGGGGCAGGGCTGGGTTTATTTCCCAGTGCCTGAGGCGCCCCCCTTGAGGGGGAATGCCGACGGGATCGACGCAATTTTTCACCTGCCACTCCATGAGCTTCGGTTTGTGGGTGGTCCCACGTTAATAGGGACTTTGTGCCTGACCCGTACAAGTGGGGTACGCGGTAAATACCTGTAGATCCGGCCCAGCCGGGAGTCCAGTGGCTTCGGCCCTAGATCGTAGCTACAATTAATAGCGTTGATCCCAGCCCCCCCCCGGCAACACCTGCCTCCTCGATTTAAAGGAGCAGGGATGGGTTTGCCTAGTGCTTGAGGCGCCCCCTTGAGGGGGAATACCGAAGAGATCAACGCAATTTTTCACCAATCATCCGCTAGCTTCGGTTTGTGGGTGGTCCCACGTTAATAGGGCCTTGTGCCTGACCCATATAAGTGGGGCACGAGGTAAATACCTAGTATGTAGATAAGGCCAACAGTATTAATGTTAAACAATTTTATTAATAATTGAGATTTAAATAAGAAATAAAATCGTGGAGAATGTGACGTAAATAAGTAAATGGAATTGTGACTTGAGTAGTGATATAGTTTCGGTTACAGAGAGAAAAACACACAATCTCCATTATAATAAGATGTAGACCGCCGGAACAGCAAAATCTACTAGATGACATTTTTTTTATTTTTTATTTAAATAACACTAGGTCTGGTCTTCTGGTCGATATTAGGTGATCTGTTTGTATCTCAAAATCCCAAAGAATTTTATCCGTCTCATTATCTTAGACGGATTCTAGTTTCACAAGTAGTATGGCAGACAGTAAATCAAATTAGTAGTAGTATAGTTTCAGCAACTACGAGCCACATGGGGTAGATTCTATCTAAACCCTCTCGTGGGGCTCCGCATTTGAAAATTGTACACCTGTAAAGAAAATTTTATATGCTAAAAGTTGAACCTGAAATAACGTTCGTAAAATTCTTTTAACATGTGTTTCTTTTGAAACACCCTTGTAACGATTTCCGTCGTTTTTTTGGCATTTTGTGCCTACCATTTTGTTTCCAGGAGAAAAATTATTCCTCAAGGATAAAAGCAGTCCTTATTTCAACTCAGGAATTTGGAAGAAAGTTGATTTCTTTAAATTGTAACCATACCACATAGGAGTTTTTCCCACTGGACTTATACATGAAAATTCTCTTGTGTGTATTTTAAATTACATTCCTGTTTTTTCATGTTTTTATTTTATAGTTTGCGGGAATATGTATATGCAAATTTTATTTCTCTGTTTTTGGACCTTTGAACTTTGAACATTCGAGACTCTGTTCTTTTCCTTAAAGGAATATATTTTTTTTTGTTTGTTTGTCATGCTTGTCTATAAATTTTTTGCCCCGCTAAAAATTTAGGGGGGAGTATTTGTAGCGTTAGTTTGTATTCGCCTGGTGGAGTTGTCTGCCCCTTTTAGTTTGATGATGCCCGCTAGGGCACCAGTATTTAAGCGCCGGTTTCAAACACTTTCGATCTCTCTTTATAGTTTCAGCAACTACGAGCCACATGGGGTAGATTCTATCTAAACCCTCTCGTGGGGCTCCGCCCCCCTTACATTACTGTAAGTCCTCACAGCATGGACTATTCCTAGTCTCATGTCTGTGCCTTTTATTGTATATCTGTATCATTCATGAATGTGTTTTATCTTTATTTGTGTACCTCTTTTTATATGTACTCTTTATTATGAACGTTGTATTCTACTGTTATCTATGTGCTGTGTTATTAAATGTTTGTCTATTAACCTTTGTCGGAGTTATTTGTATCCAAAGTATGTTGAACTTTGCACCATCCTTACAGTAGCAAAAGAGGATTAAAGTTAAGAGCAGCCAGCCAAGAAAATAGACTTCTGAAGGTGAAAGATCACTCCTAAAATCACAGATAATAATTTTCAAAAAATAATTAATTATTGTTTGGATGGTCTTGATTTTTCCTCTGATTTCCCATTCCCCCAGTCTCCTCCAAGCCCTTGCGGACCGTTCCAAGGTACCAATAACAATTGGAACATAGTTTTTCAGTTCTCTGACAAGGTCCAAATATTTGTCTATCTTTTCATTTTCTTTTATTTTCACTCAGCAGAAAAATCCACTAGATGATAAGGTCTTTTTTTTTATTGCTAAAGAATACTAAATCTGGTCTTCTGGTTGGGATTAGGTGATCTGACTGTATCTCAAAATCCCAGAGAATTTTATGCATCTCATTCTCACCCTCATATTCCACAGCTTTTTCAATTCTCTGGCAAGGTCCAGGTATTTATCCATCTTTTCGTTTTCCTTCATCTTTACCCTGTGGTCTACTGGAATTACAAAATATACCAGATGACAAGTTCTGCTTTTTTTTCTTTTTTTTTTTTTTTTTTTGTTAACTAATACTAGGTCTGGTCTTTTAACTGGATGAGGTGATCCGTCTTTATCCCAGAGAATTTTATGCGTTTCATTCGCAAGAACAGATTCTGGTTTATGCATATACCATTTTGTATTATTATTCCTTTTGAGTTTTCACATCAGTGTTAGCTGATGGTCTTTCACTGGAGTCTGAGTGACAGCAAGTCTCCTCAGGTCTCCAGGACTCTTCTGAGTATTCTGGCAGATTGCAGCAGTGCAGTGTTCTGAATGGTTTCAATCCTTCCTCTGATATCCAAACTTTCCAAACCCTTTTCTAATCCTTTTGGGACTGTTCCAAGTGCACCAACTACAATTGCAATTGGTATAACTTTCACTTTCATATTCCATAGCTTTTTCAGTTCTCTGGCAAGGTCCAGATATTTGTCAATTTTTTTCATTTTCCTTTAACTTCACCCTGTGATCCGCTGGCACTGCAAAATCCACCAGTTGACAAGTTCTTTCTTTTTTGTTAATCAGCACTAGGTCTGGTCTTCTTGCTGGGATAAGGTGATCCGTTTTTAATTTCAAAGTCCCAGAGAATTTTGTGCGTTTCGTTCTCAAGAACAGATTCTGGTTTATGCATATACCATTTTGTTGTGTGGTCAAAATTTAATTTCTTGCATAATTCCCAGTGGATCACCTTCCCAACCCAGTCGTGTCTAGTTTTGTATTATTATTATTATTATTATTATTATATTATATTATTATTATTATTATATTCACTCCTTTTGACTTTTTCACACCACCGTTAGCTGATAGTATTTCACTGGAGTCTGAGTGACAACAAGGCTCCTCAGGTCTCCAGGACTTTTCTGCTTATTCTAGCCGATTGCAACAGTGCAGTAGTCTGGATGGTCTCAATTCTTCCTCTGGTTTCCAGATCCTCCAGTCTTTTTTCCAGATTTATTGGGGCCGTTCCAAGTATACCAACTACATTTGGTATCACTTTCACTCTCATACACCACAGCTTTTTCAATTCTCTGGCAAGGTCCAGGTATTTATCCATCTTTTCATTGTCCTTCAACTTCACCCTATGATCTGCTGGAATCCCCAGTCCACCAGTTGACACCTTTTTTCTTTTTCTTTTTTTGTTAATCATCATCATATATTTATTTATTTGTTATGTCTCCTTTTTACTATCTTCTCACATATATAAAAGGCAGTTGGTATGTATATATGTATACATGTATGTATGTCCGGACGAAACTACGAAAATAAAACCATTAACAACAAAGTAAATATATATACACATTAAATATCACCAGTTCTTGCTTTTTGAGCAAAAATTATGAAGATTCGATTTATATTTAAAGATATTTAAAAATCAAAATATACATAGAAATAGCATTGAAATTCTACTTAAAAATGTCCAGCATTTGTAAATATCGAAAGTAAGCAAATCAATACACCAGGGGTTTTTTGCCCCCTCTACCTGGGCGATGCTGGGTAGCTGCTTCTAGTTATTTCTAAAAATCACCCAAATTATTCTTAAAATTTGTTTTTTTTAACTGTTGCTGTCTTTTACCTAATTCCATGTATTTAAAAGGAAGGAGATTATGTTGTAAATAAAATATTTGTTGCGGTAAATAAATATGTGTTTCATCATTAGGTTACAGAGAGAGACAGACTGGTAGAGACAGAGAGAGACAGAGGTATAGAGACAGAGACAGAGACAGAGACAGACAGAAAATGGGATGCACTAATTCACAAATATATAAAGCGGGGGTGCGGGTTAGAATGGCAGCTACATATGGAAAATTAGTCATAAAGTTTTGTATTTCTTTCTTTATTTCTTTATTTCATTTCTTTATTTCACTTTTATAATTTCAAAGGTCCTTTACGCTTTAGATAATCGAAGGACAATACTGGGACCGAAATAGATAGGAGTGCACAAAATCGCTTTCTAAGATTCATTTTTCAAGCACAAAAGATGAAAGTAACACCGAAAAACATGCTTGACAGTAAAAAAAAAATTTTTTTTTAAAATGTGGTTGAAATATCAGTGGTAATAAATATCGAAACATTCACAAAATTCCCCTTTTAAAATCAATTATTATTATTAGCAGGACCTGTGGATATACCACAGTATTATGATCCAATTATTACAACATTTGATATGTTTACTTAAGAGCTATTGCTAAATACTCCAATATGTAAAAGGTATAATAATCTTGATTTAACTCTCTTTCACGCTTTTTTTCTATCTTTCCTTCTTTTCATCTTTTCATTATGTTCGATTGAAACAGATTAGCATTATCGCTTCCACAGGCTAATCACCACTCTCTATATTTCCCCTGCTTTTGTTCTTTCTTTCTTATTGAATTTTTCTGTGTAGCATGTCCTTTTTCTTCCCTTTCTTTCTTTATAATAAAATCGGAATGGTCCATTATTTAGCTTAGGTGACGACACTCATAAGAAATAAAGAATTCGGTGGATAACCGACACCAGATAATCAGGATTTACATTTTTGCATTTAATCTTGGACGAATTGAACATTGTTACACGATTGTTACACAGAAAGAATATAATAAGAAAGAAAGAAAGAAAGAAAAAGAAAGAAAGAAAGAAAGAACAGAGGGAGGTGTTGAGCGTGCGGAAACGATGACGTTAATCTGTTTCAATCGAACATTATGAAAAGATGAAAAGAAGGGGAAAAAAGAAAAAAAAAGCGTGAGAGAGAGTTAAATCAAGATTTTCATACTTTTTACATATTGAACTATTTAGCTATAGCTCTTAAGTAAACATATCAAACATTGTAATAAATAAATTATCATATTGTAGTATATCCACAGGATCCGCTAGTAACTTATTAATAGTTGTTATTGTGTTATAAGTACAGGTTAATACTCTACTACAACTCTGATGATGAGGATGTTATTCTTGAGACCCCCCCCCAAAAAAAAACCCCAACAAAAACAAAATAAACAAACATTTCGTCCAAGAGGGGGGGCAGTCAGCCCACTTATGCAATTCTTGACGATACTTGAAAAACCAGATCAAACGTTTCTTTTTTAAGGGAAATTAGTTGTTTTCTCTCTCCACAAACACAGTCTGTTTCATAGAGGACACATCCATAATAATCATTGCGTAGATTTTATGCCATAACTAGTTGGACCTGTGGATATATCACAGTATGATGATTTAATTGTTACAACGTTTTAAATGTTTACTTAAGAGCTATTGCTAAATACTTCAATATGTAAAAAGTGTAATAATCTTGACTAGCAGAGTCTGTGGATATACCACAGTATGATAATCTAATCGTTACAACATTTGATATATTTACTTAAGAGCTATTGCGAAATAGTTCACTATGTAAAAAGTACAATAGTTTTGACTAGCAAGACCTGTGGATATACCAAAGTATGATAATTTAATTATTACAACGTTTGATAAGTGTTTACTTAAGTGCTATTGCTAAATAATTCAATATGTAAAAAGCATGATAATCTTCATTTAACTCTCTCTCACTCTTTTTATTTCTTTCCTTCTTTTCATTATGTTCGATTGAAACAGATTAGCGTTATTGCTTCCGTGCGCTTACGCTCTCTCTATATCGTTCCCCTACACTCTTTCTTTCTTTCTTATGATATTTTTCTGTGTAGCATGTCCTTTTTCTTCCCTTTCTTTCTTTATCATAAAAACGGAATGGTCCATTATTTAGCTAAGGTGACAACACTCATAAGAAATAAGAATTGGGCGGCATGGTTTCGGGGACGAAGCATCATTACCACTGACTTAGAGCGCCCCAGCAGTATCTCACGATATCACCAGACTTTGTTGGTTTGATGTCACATTGTAGGATTGCCATATCCACGCTGATTCGGTTAGAGCTTTATCCTGGATCTTTTTGATGTATTGGAGAAAGTCCAAGTTTAGTCCAAAATACCAAGGTTGAGTTGGTAATAAATCCTCGGCATCCGATTCGATAGGAAATACACCCGTTATCCATCCATTGTTCTCGTAGATCTTCATATTTTTCCAACTTACGCTGATGTGCCCAGTCAAGATTTTCCTCGAAACGAACAGTTAATTCAACGATGAAAACTTTTTTTTATTAACAGACCAGATGACAATATCAGGCTCCCATAAATTTGGTATGAGCTCTCTAATTGGTAATTTAAATCAACTTTCACTACTAAGCATATAAGCAATGATCGTTTCCCCGGAAACTTGATCTCTCTGTGATCGTAAAAATATATAAACAAACCATGTATTTAATAGTTTAAAAACACCAGTCACGCTACAGCAGCTGTCAGTGGCCGAGGGGATAAGATATCAGGCTGGCAAACAGTTAGTCTGAATTCGACCCTAGCCAAGGATAGTTGTTGTGTCTAGCCAACCTGAAGAGGCGTGAAACGCCGAAATACGTGTCTGTGGATGACTTATATATATATATATATTATATATATATATATATATATATATATATATATATAATATTTTACTAAGGGTATTGGTTCGAAAGTGAATGTAATAACACGACTGGAGTTCGAACTCGCTTACTCCGATAACACGTTAGCCACTACGCCATGGGAACACATCCTGTTTATTGTAAGAATAGGTTTATTTTAGTGACAGAATCATAACCCAATGTGTTGAATATTTAATATTGACCTTAGACCATGTTCTAAGACCCATTTCATAAAGTCTCAAAATGAGTTTGCCCTATTGCTGCACGTTGCGAGGGCCCCCACATAATAATTCAAGTTTCATCATCATCATCATCATCATCATCATGTCGCGCTTGTAGCACGGGTATCCATGATAATTTCTCGCCAACCGTCCCTATCATTCATTGCATCCCGTATACACGCAGAGCTGACGTACCCATGTGTTGGTTTCCCTAGAAGAATATCACTTATGAGTTCGTCCTTGCTTCTCCAGCAGTGCCCAGCATGTCTTGTTCGTCTCACTCGGAAGGTCTCTGTGATAGGGGCAAGTGGTCGTACAGCTGCTTTCTTGTAAAGTGTTATTTCCACGATTTGTTTAATATCGTGCACAGCACTCTTGTGCAGCTCCCATCCTGCTTATTCTCTGGTCGTTTCGTTAGGGTCTAAGTGGTGCAGGCACTGATACAACTACGGCTTGAAAGATTGTCGCTTTAACTTGTCAGTGAGATCGCCACAAATGTAGGTCCGCTACTGACTGCACTCGGGGAAAAAAACTTAAATGTAGGAAATGTGTCCAGGACGTCCGTCATGTGCCTCTTACGTAAAGCCCGCTTCAGGGTGGAGTGCTCGAGCCGCCTTACCTCAAACCCCTTACAGCCACTATGAACAAGTCTTCTCCAAACCACACGATTCGTAGCTATCCTCTCCCATTCATAAACATTTATATTGAGAGTTTTTAGCTTGTTTTTATGACACCCCTAAAACGCTTTTTGGGCTTGTGCCTCGGGCGTTTCCCATATTGCAGTTCTACATAGAATAGTTGCTTCGGGAGTCTGCAGTCATTTTAGCAAGATGTCCAGACCAACCCCTTTGTACAAGCAGGAGACGACACAAAGTCATATTCTTAAGCGGTGTTTAACATGGTTAAATTCACAGTTTTCCTTCTAGACTGGTTACCTAACCAAGGTTAAAGAGCTCAGTCTGCCCTGCTATTTACCCATATTTATGTCCGCACCGCTTTGAACTTGCGATACACCGTATCGTTGGTGACACCTCCCACTCCCCTTCTCTTACCCCCTGCCTCTGCATCTGCCTCACACCTTCCGACACATCCACCTTCTCTCCTCCCTTTTCTTCCGCCTTCCTTCCACCAATTTCAATATATATACACAGCAGTTCTGTTTCAAAATAAAAAAAATCGGATGAAGCTTCGTAAATATGCAGAAACGAAATATTAATTGAATGAAATCGTTTGTGTTTTATCCTCTTTTGTTCCACAACTTTTAATCACACACACACACACAGATATATATATATATATATATATATATATATATATATATATATATATATATTAATAATGGTAAAAGTGGGAAAGTGTTAAGGGTCCACAATGGTTTCGATGTTAATGATCGCTTCAGGACCCTATCTTATAGTTAACTAAGTTGATGTCGTTCTTTAGTTAAAAGTTAAAGCGGAAATTGGATAATATATATATATATATATATATATAATATATATATATATACCCCTGGTTGCATATCTTTTCTAACATACTTAAGCATGCATATTTCCTCTCTTTCCTGTATTCATTGTAGTTTGTACCCACATTTTTCTGTATATATATATATATATATATATATAAAGTAAAGTCGTCAAGGCGGCCTAAAGTCGGTATCAGCCAGTCAGCGAGGGAATCTACCCCCTTTTCAATAGTGCTAGACCAAGGAGATTGTTTTGGCGTCTGAGGTGGAGCGCCACACCTACCATCAGCTCCTTACTTTACCGCACAGATCTCTGTGCTACTCATACGCTGAAGTTGGCGAGGACCGGTACCGAACTAGGAACCTTGTGGTTTCTAGCCGAACGCTCTACCGTCTGAGCTAACCCGGACCCTTTATATATATATATATATGCGTATGTATCTGCGTGAGCATGCGTAATCTATTTGAGGAAGTGTGGGGAGTTTGCAACAAGCTCCTCTCTTCACCGGTGACACACATTGAAGTGGCCGGCGAGTAATAAACAGAAGATTGCTTAGCGTTTAATCCTTTAGTCGGGGGTAGGGATGGAGGGGGCTGCGGGGATACACAGCCAACTAAATAGGTTGCCCCCCTCTCTCTCTCTCTCTCTCTCATTACAGGTGACATTACAGGCAGGTAGGCAGATTGGTAATCAGGGTAACGGAAAGTAAATGCATGGTGAAGTATTTATCTTCAGGAATTTGTCCTAATTGAAATGAACACAAGGAGAGAGAGAGAGAAAGAGAACGGACACGGACGTGCGTGTGTATACACACCGGCAAATGGTCTCTCTCTCTCTCTATTTCTCTCTCTCTCTCTCTCTCTCTCTCTCTCTCTCTCTCTCATTTAGGCTATCGCTCTGTCAACCCATCTCTTAACTCTCCCTCTCTCTCACACACGCGCTCGCGTGCATTCTCTCTCTCTCTCTCTCTCTCTCTCTCAGACACACACAGTGCCCCCCTCTCTCTCATACACACACAGTGCCTCTCTCTCTCTCTCTCTCGCTCTCATTCTCCAACTCTCTCTCTCTCTCTCTCACTTACTCTCTCTCTCTCTCTCTTTCTCTCATTTAGGCTAATGGTCTACCAATCTATCTCTTAACTCTCTCTCACTCGCCCGCCCCCTCAATCTCTCTCCTTCTCTCTCTCTCTCTCTCTCTCTCTCTCACACACACACACACACACACACACACACACGAACACGAACACATAAACGCATACACACGCATACATATTCGATGTGACTTTTGCGATTACTCCTATCTCTCTCACACACATGCGCGTGCATACATAGATACACACACATATACCCACCCACGCATACACACACACATATACATACACACATATATGTTTGATATGTTTCTTCTCTGCCCCTCTGGCTGATAAATACTTGTAAGAACACTTGTGAGCATTCCCCCACCCTCTCTCTCTCTCTCTCTCTCTCTCTCTCTCTCTCTCTCTCTCTCTCTCTCTCACACACACACACACACACACACTCTACGTCTGCTTCTTTCTTCATATATATAATATATATATATATATATATAAGGTGTATGAAAAAAGTATCGAAATTGTTTGTACTTTTTGACACACCTTGTATTCTGAAAAAAAAATCAACGTTCCATTCAATGTTCATTTCTATCTTTATAAATACAGCTTCAATTTCAATACTTATATGACACACACGTGTGTGTGTGTGTGTGTGTGTGTGTGTGTGTGTGTTGGTGTCCATGTATGCTTTTTTGTTGGTATATCTGATGAGTCTAATTTTCTGTATATTATATATATATATATATATATATATATATATATTCTTCAAATATATATATGGCAAAATCATTTTAATGAGGTGTTTGTGATGTAATAGTTATGTCGTAGGAAATGGGCACGCCGACCCGAGTTCAAATCATGCAGACATCCCATGATATTTATACAGCCGTCGTGACTTGACAGGAATAATTCCAAGACGACATTAATGAATGGAAACAAAGATTATTTATGTCTGGAAGAAAAATCTCCATAATTAGATATAAAAAAAAAAAAAAATATTATTATATCAAAGAAAAGTGTTAATTTTCAAGTGTCGTCAATGTAACAATTTCAAACTCACGTAGATGAGATTTTTATGTGTGCATACATGTATATGTATATTTTGGAGTCGTGTGGTGTAATGGTTACCTTGTTGGAAATGGACCCGTCGATCCGAGTTCAAATCCTGGACGAGTGTGTTTGCATTTCACATAGCGCTTTGAGAAAGGTATGTATCCAACTATTCACCCTCAAGATATGGGTAAATAGTAGGGCAGACTGAACTCTTTATCTCTTGGCATAGGCGACCAGTCTGGGAGAAGGAAAACTAGTGGATCCCTTTTTAAAAACAGCTAACGAAACTTTCACAACAGAAGCAAAAAATACACAGCAGTTCTTTGCATCGTCTGTCTGTCTGTCTGCCTCTTTCTCTTTTTCTCTGAATGAATCCGAACGAATCGTATTTCAACAACAGACCTCTCTGTTACGAGCAAGAACTCTAACAAGCATCCAAATAGGGAGAATACTTGGATGCATATTTTCCCATGGGTATTCGTGCTATGTGAAATGCAAATAGCAGCGTCCAGGATTTGAACTCGTCTCGCTGTGCATTTCCTACGACCGTAACCATTACACCAAGCGCCTCCACGCGATTCCCTAACATCTTGGCTTTAAAATAACCCTCGATTGGTTGACATGCTGCTAAAATCATTCTGTCCAATACATCTATATTTGAAAATTAGAGGCGCGTCGTCGTAGAAAATGGACTTGTCGACGCGAGTTCAAGACCTGAAGAAGGCCGTTTGCATTTCACATAGCGCTAATACCCCTGAGAAAGGTATGCATTCAATTACACTCCCTCCAGCTATGGGTAAATAGTTGGGTAGACTGGGCTCTTCAGCCTTGGCTAGGTAACCAGTCTAGCAAATGGAAAACTCTAAATTCAAACCTGTTAAACCCCGCTTAAGAAATTGGCCCTGTGTCATATCTTGCTCGTGTAGAGGGGTTGGTAAGTACATATATTGTAAAATTAGCATTAGAAGCTTTAATTTTCATTTTGGCTCAAACCTGATCACCGGTGACGTTGACTCCGAGTAACAATTTATTTAGGTCATCCACAGAAACAACTTGATGGTCGAAATAGTGGCGTATTTGTAAATATGTCACTACCTCGGCCATCAAGAAGTGTCTGTGTATGGCCTACTTAAATTGTGTTACAGGGTGTGAACTTGTATGCTCAGCATATATGTAATCGTTCAGTCGGATGTTGTGTGTGTGTGTGTGTGTGTGTGTGTGTGTGTGTGAGAGAGAGAGAGAGAGAGAGAGAGAGAGAGAGGGTGTGTGTGTGTGTGTGGTGTGTGTGTGTGTGGTGTGTGTGTGTGTGTGTGTTTGTGGTGTGTGGTGCGTGCATGCGTGTGCATGTTGGCTATTTTTTTAAAATGGCATATCAACTCTTGTGGGATATTGAATGTCAGATCTTGTTTGTTTGTTTTTTTGTTTGTTTGTTTTTTTTTTTTTTTTCTGTATATGATTTGTAAGTAAATACTTTTATTCTGGTTTGGTTTGGTTTGGTTTTATAAACTGGTAGAAATAATCTGTAGATTTCCCGACCAAGAGCGATAAAAGCATAGAATACTTAACATAGCTTAACACTTGCACCCGGTCATCGGTTAATGAAATGAGAACAGTCTACCCTTGGGGATTGAATAAAAGGTTCGGTTCGAAGTTCTGTGAATGCTCCCGATTACGACATGAAAGCTCCCTAGTTCGACAAGAAGGTTCCCGAGTTCGAGAAAGGTTCCTGAATTCCACAAGAAAAATCTGAAGAAAGCCAGAGGGCACATCGGGCGAAACGTTATGTATATAACAATAAAGATGAGGACAAAGGTCCGAAAAATCCAAATAAGACAAATAATTTTTGTTATATTTTTCATTAACTTGATGAGTATTAATGGATTGGTTGAATTGATAGACTGGTGGTTGACCCTCAGCCACCATCTTCTAGTACCTATATGATAAAAAGGGTTGAGTGTTTGCCATGAGAGCAATTTGAAGAATACCGTCGGGACAATCATATAGTTGCTAAGTCAATCCTTGGTAGAATTGTGTAGTATTAGTAGATCTGCTTGTGATCTTAGTCTGTAGTTCTTTCTCGCAGAAACTTCATTTAACAATTTATTTCTGGACAGTTACCAACAATCTTAAATGCGTTCTGTATACGTTTCTCATTGGCCAATTTTTACCGGAAGTGCCTGCTGCTGATGTTGGGAAAGTTCATAAACAGAAGTGATGATTTGGGGTACATCTTATACATAGATAATCCAACTAGAACAATTCACAGCGAAGTAATAACGAGAGTGTTTATTGTCTGAGCAAACGGAAGAGAATGCAAATATTACGATGGATACAAGGAAGACTTTATACAAAGTTGTATGATCGAAATGTCCTATTATGAATAGAGTCTTTAGTAGAGAAAGTGTTGAGTTTTTCATATGTAGCTGGTATAAAAGGAAAGTGTAAATGCTTGCATATTAAGCATGTTATCGTGTTCAGGCGACACGAGGTTACATGGACGTAAACTCCCTGTCCGTGGACAGGAAAGGCAACTGGTGCGTTGTTACCTCTGTCGAAGCTGGAAGGTAATAAGAGGGTTTTGCCTTTGCTGCTTCTGTTTTTATAAGGCTGTTTGCTTATATAATCTAACACCTACTTGCACATATGGGAGGTAATAACCTCTTGTGTTCCCTAGCGTCAGATAAGAGAACCGTTGTAAGTAGAGAATATCATTCCTTCTATCTGGACGAATACTTAACCCGAAATTGTGAATTAATCTATACATATATAAAGAGCATATGTATGTATGTCCGGGGGAAACTATGAACATAAAACAATTAATGACAAAGTAAATACACGCATTCACTATCAGCAGATCTTGCTTTTTGGGCAAAATAATGAAGATTTTACTTATATTGAAGATAATCAAAAAATAAAATTAAAATCATAACAACATGGATCTTTTTTTTTTTTGCATTTAATATTTTAAATAGGAGACATTATTTTTTCTTTTCAGTGGGCCGGATCAACGCAAACTCTTATTTATGTAGTAATCTTAATGGGGCATCCTGCGAGTATCAAACTCACGAGTCAATAATAATAGGTCTGCGAGACTAACTTTTAACACCCCCCCCCTCAGACGACGCCGGGTAGCCGCTTCTATTTAATAAATAAAGTAGATAAATTTTTTGATATTTCATTTATTAAACCCGGAAGATAAGGACGAATTGTTATCTAGATCAACTGTCTTAGTGTTACAAAATTTCAGACAAGACTAACACTACGTTGTCCTTCGCTGATAACAAGTGAAAAATATAAATAAGTACAAAGAAAAGATATCCCGTAGCTTAATATATCTTTTGATATTCAAATATGCCAAAAGAATTTTGTAATCTTCGTCCACACACACACACACACACACACACACACACATATATATATATATATATATATATATATATATATATATATATATATTGTTACGCATGCACACTCGTTAGGGACGACCAGTGCACCTCCACAACATGAAATAACGAAAAAAAATGCAAAAGGTCCCAGATGTAAAAATAAATAGTACAAAAGGGATGGGATTCAAGACTTTTCTCTTTGCCTCCGTGAAAGGGTAGAAGACCTATGAATGGCAACAACACTGAATGACGAAGAACAAACAGGATTTCTTATAAACACACGAACGTTTATTAACATTTAATTACAATTATTATATAAAAAAGGGTAAATGCATATATACAAATATACATGGAATCAGGGAAATAAAATAAATATATGATTCGCATTGTCAAATGAGTGGGCGAGCAATTGAATATATATCAACGATATCAACATTACATGAAATATATGACAGACAATAGAGGTTTACAGAATACAAAATATATGTTTTTGTTAACTCACTGTGACGTTGTAACTCGAAAGAATGTCCTTTTATTAAATTGTTCATTTCCTTTTTGCTCTTTTTTTTATCAACGATGATTCGTTCTTTCCATCCAAAATGAATTAACTTTAATTCATGGTAAAATGTCTTTAATTCCTCCGTCCTCCCGTCTTTGGATCCAAATATCGAATTTTTGCTGAGCAGGTCGTTTTCAGGTGCCGACTGTCGGGTGGTTCCTTCATCTAGTCTTGCTTGTCCGATTCTTCGCGCGAAAAATCCGTCTCAGTCGTTGTCATAGCAACATCCTGGGGTAAGGTGTACTCTTAGAGTTACGGGGTCACCGTTGAAATCCACATGCATACTTTCCTTATCAGGTGTGGGGGGGGGGAGAGTACAACTGTCTTCTAAGTACATAGGTAGTAGTGGTCATGTTAACATTCCTTCGTAAAAATACAAAACCGATTGAAACTTACTTCCTTTGCTCGCCTACGCATCTTTGGGTTTTCTTTTCTTTTAATCCTAACATATGTATACTGGTTGATGTACCAGCGATATGTCACAATATATATATATATATATATATATATATATATATATATATATATATATATATATATTTGTGTGTGTGTGTGTGTTGAGAAGATAAATGGAAAAATATAAATATATTTGTATAGATGAAATTTATTATTATGCTGACATAATTTACGTGAATTTATTTACATATACAGCAATCTAATTCCAAATTTTTCTAAAAGTAAAATAAAATAATGATTGAAAACTATATGTAACCATGTCATCATATTCAGTGCGGAATTTTTTGATTTTTAAAAAAGAAAAAGAAAAACGGACGATACAAGAAATTCGAAAAGAGAGGGTTTGAGAGGCAAACATTATTCCAGTGACAAGGAAGTGAAACTTGTAGTGAAGAAGTGGCTCAAAGAACAGTCAACAGAATTTTACGGGGCATGGATACATGATCTTATTCGAAGGTGGAACATTGAGAAACGGTGAATATGTGGAGAAGTAGGGATGTGATCAACAGAGAACCAGCTTCATTTTGATGAATGATACATGTTCCTATATTGGTAATTATGCCTGTCCTTAACAAAATGACATTACTTTTTGACTCACCGTCGTATATATATATATATATATATATATATATATATATATATATATATATAAGTTAAAAGAAAGGAAATAAATCCGACAATATGTGTATGAAAAGGTGGAATGAAAACATCACACTATGATTATATTATAAATTGTTTTCTCTTTAACAGCATTGTGTGATGTTTTCATTCCACCTTTTCATATATATATATATATATATATATATATATATATATATATATATATATATATAATTTTATATCTATAACTCTGACGGTGTGAACCCGCCCACAGATAATGCAGTTTGTAACTAATGAAAGGACCAAAGATAATTTCTGATTCCTTCAGGTAATAATATATATATATATATATATATATTATATATATATATTATATTTGTGTGTGTGTGTGTGTGTGTGTGTGATTGTCAGTATTCGTTGCTTCGTAACGTACAAAACATGTCACGCTGTGTTTAACAGAAGTGAGGTTAATAAACATAGGATTGTTTCTTGCCGAGAAATTAGAGTCCAATATAAATAAAGGATGCATTTCAAGAATACCTTCTTTTTTTTTCAAGAATGCGGACATCAAAAACGTAAGTACAAAGAGATGGACATTGTTTGCCAGTTTTGTAGTCCATTCAATTTCTTGGCAAAAGAATGTTGCTAGAAATTTGAATAAGTGTGAAGTTTTGTTATAACACTAAACCGGCGTTTCCTCATAATTCACGGGAATTAATGGGTGGACCGGAACATCGGCGCCATTGAAAATACAATGGCAGCGTTAACTCGGAATAATTTAGCCTTTGTCTTTGGATTCATGGACTGTTGATCCAACTGAACAGGATCCTTATTGTTCCACTAGAAGCGGCTATCCGACGTTGCCTGGTTAGAGAAGGGATGATAAAAAAGTTAGTCTCGCATATCCATTGATTGTTTTGCTCTTACATAATTGATTTGTGTTTTAATCACGAACGCCACCAATGACTTTCCCTTCTCTTACTATTCAAATCCTAATTTATGAATATCTTCCCAGATATAAATAAAATCTTCATTATTTTTTGCACAAAAAGCAAGCTCTAGTAAATGTGAATGTGTATAGTTACTTACGTTGTCAATAATTGTTTTATTTTTGTAGTTTCCTCCGGACATACATACATACAACTGCCCTTTATATATGTATAGATGGTGCGTAGTCAAATTTATAGGGTGGAAAAAAATGATCTTTGTTGTATTAACTGCACGTGCGGAGGTTTTAGGTGGTAGGGGTACTTTTTAACCAATGGCTGGATTGGGGAGGGGTTCATACCTTTCCCAAGGGTATTAGTTCGAAAGTAAACATAATATCGACTCTGAATTGGTTGATTGGTTGGTTGGTTTTTACGACATGTCAACCTGTGTAAGGTTGTTTTATGCCGAAGTCGTTTTTGTTTTATTCATTCTTGATGGATACTCAATTTTTTTTAAACTGAATTTTTTTTTAAACTCAGTTTTTTTTAAACACATTTTTTCGAACTCGTTTTTGTATTTAACACATAGATGGGATCCTAACAGTTACCGCCACTCCGAATCAGAGTGGACCCGTGAGTAATGGTGATAAAAAAAAGTACTCCACATTACTCAGAGCTCTAGAACTGGAACTTCACCATCAGATAGAATTTAACGTCATGCCCAGGAGATTAAGACCCGCAGCCACCGCCTTCTAACACCCATATGATAAAAAGGGTTGGGGCTTGTAATAAAGGCAAAAGAGTTGGGACAATCATATATATCAGGGCTTGATATGATCAGCCGATTGACCGTCCGTCTAGCTTTGGTAAGGGCCAAAGTGGAGTGTATGGACTGTTGATCCAACTGGACACGATCCTTATTGTTTCATGGTGCTTAGTCAAATGTATAGGTTGGTTGGATTTTACGGCATGTCAACCCTTCTTGAGTTATTTTATGCTGAAGACGTTTTGTTTTATTCATTCTTGATGGATATTCAATTTTCTATCAAATTCATTTTTTAACACATTCTTTTAGACACATGTTTTTCTATTTAACCTATAGATGGGACCCTAACATGTACTACCACTCTGGTCAAATGTATAGAGTGTATCTTTGTTGTATTAACTGCTTATGCGGAAGGTTTTGGTGGGGGTGGTACTTTTTAACCAATAGCTGGGGGATAAAATGTTTCATAACTTTCCCAAAGGTATTAGTCCGAAAGTAAACGTGACATCGAGACTTGAATTCGAACTTACGATGTTGTCACAGCCCAGCACGTTACCCAATACAAATGTATCAGATCATTTTGTTCCACTCTGAATAACATTAAAACGTTAAAACACTGTGGGATTACATTTCTCGGCTGGTGGGGGACACGAGAGGTAATTACCTTCCGTGTCATTTAAGACGGGTATCAAAACTAGGTAGGGCAATTTTTTTCGGTGAAACAATTCACGTACCTAAGTAGTAATCTCTCATCAAAAGAAAACGACGTCATGCACGCATAGGAAAGGCATGGACTGCTTTGAACAAATTGTCAGGGATATGGAAATCCGATCTTGCCGACAAATTAAAGCGAAAATTCTTCCAAGCCGTAGTTGTATCAGTGTTACTGTACGGCTGCACTACCTGGACTCTAACGAAGCGCCTGGAGAATAAGCTAGATGGGACTTGCACGAAAATTCTGCGTGCAATATTAAACAAGACCTGGAAACAACACCCCACGAGAAAACAGCTGTATGGTCACCTGTCCCATATCACACAAAACATCCGTGTGAGGTGAACAAGACACGCGGGGCACTGCTGTAGAAACAAAGATGAACTCATAAGTGACGTTCTTCTGTCGAAGCCAACACATGGGCGCGCCAGAGTAGGCCGCCCAGCAAAGACGTACATAAATCAGCGCTGTGTGAATACTGGATGCTGCGCAGAGGACCTCCCAAGGGCAATGAATAATAGGGAAGGATAGCGAGAGATTGTCATGGATATCCGTGCTGCCAGCGCTACAGGGTGATGAGGGCAAATCAGTTCCTTAAGAGCAATCGATCTAGAAGAAAAAACAGAATTCAAACTGTGAGTAAATAATCAGCACAGTATTTTCTCTCAATGTTGGTTGGTTGGTTGGTTGGTTTTTACGGCATGTAAACCCATTGTGTCATTTTATGCCGTGCATATTTTCTGTTAATAGAACCCATTGATGAAAAACGGTCGACAAGGATCGAACATGACTCGACAGAACAAGGTAGAAGAGTATTTGAATTTGTAAATTGAATTGTACCGAGAATTGTGACTAATAAACGATTACTCATACAAAATACGAATGACATTATTAGTGAACTCAATCACACCTGAATGAAAGAAATAATAAAGAATTATTGTTCTTCTACTTTATTAGGTGAAGAGAATTACATTCACAAAAGACATTGAGTGCGTTACGTGATAAAAAGAGGTCAAGAATTTCATTTTGCTTTCTATTCTTCAGTCGAGAACTTAAAGGATAGGGCAGTGTCTAAAAAGAAATATTTCATTTTGCTTTCTAGGGTCGAGAACCTAAAGGATAGGGCAGTGTCTAAAAAGAAATATTATAAAACATCGATAAGAATAACTAGGTTTGTTGGTTGGGTAAATTAGGTCCTTTAAGCCTTGTAAAGAATTACCTACCTACCCTCTATACTATAAAAGAATGGCTGCATCTATCTTATAAATTAGCTGTCAGACAAGACAGGGAATTAGTATGTATATGAATTCCTGGTCGAATAAATATACTATTACCAAGTATTTGACTTTGTCTCTTATTCACTATTATTATATATCTCATACTTTCTCTTTGTGTGTGAGTAATTGGCTGCCTTTACAAACGATGCAAAAAAAAAAAAAAAATTCAAATTAAATTCTAATTGTCATCTGTACAACGTTTTGAGAGTTAATATGTATATGAATTCCTGATCGAATAAACATACTATTACCAAGTATTTTACTTTGTCTCTTATTCACTATTATTACATATCTCATACTTTCTCTTTGTGTGCGAGTAATTGGCCGCCTTTAACAAACGACAAAAAAGTTGGGAAATTTTGGTTCTTTAAGCTTTGATAGGGCAAACTATGCGTTTTAAGCTTTGATATGACAAACTAGACCCTTTAAGCTTTAGTAGAGCAAACAAAGTCCTTTTAAGCTTTGATAGGGCAAACTAGACCCTTTAAGCTTTGGTAGAGCAAACAAAGTCCTTTTAAGCTTTGATAGGGCAAACTAGACCCTTTAAGTTTTGGTAGAACAAACAAAGCCCTTTTAAGCTTTGATAGGGCAAACTAGACCCTTTAAGCTTTGGTAGGACAAACAAAGTCCTTTTAAGCTTTGACAGGGCAAACTAGACCCTTTAAGCTTTGGTAGGGCAAACAAAGTCCTTTTAAGATTTGATAGGGCAAACTAGACCCTTTAAGCTTTGGTAGGGCAAACTAGGTCCTTTAAGCTTTTGTAGGGGACATTAAATTCTTTAAGCTTTGGTTGGACAAACTCGATTCTTTAAGCTTGGGTATTGTAACTTTATGGCACCAATTAGATGTATGTTACGTATCCCTTTAAATAAACGTAGGTTGTATAGTATATTTATCTACATCTTTTTGTTGCTTTACTTATCTGTTGAACTGAATCGGTTGTCTCTGCTCTTCCGTTTCTGTTCTTCCACCGATAACTCAAAAGGATTGGGCAATGTCTAAAAAAGAAACATTATAAAACATCAATAAGAATAACTAGGTTGATTAATTGGTTGCATTTTACGGCATGCCAACCCTTGTTGGTTTATTTTATGTCGAGGACGTTTTGTTTTATTCATTCTTGATGAGTATTCAACATTTATTTCAAACTCAATGTTTTTCAAACTCAAATTATTTAACTTTTCAAAACACATTTTAAACTCATTATTCATATTCAACCCATGGGGCACTAACAGGTGCTACCATTCCGGGTCAGAGTGAACCTGGGAGGAATGGTGATAAAGGGGTACTCCACATTCCCCAGAGCTTCAGAATTAGAACTTCACCATCAGACAAAGTTTAATGTAATACCCAACACACTAAGACCCTCAGCCACCACCTTCTAGCGCAAATATGATAAAAAGGGTTAGAGTTTGCCATAAGACCAATTGGGTTGCGACAATCATATAGATGCTAGGGCTTGACGTGACTAGCTGATTAATCGGAGAAAGTATCTCCGACCGTGCGTCTGGCCTAAGTAAGGGCCAAAGTAGAGTGTTGGATATCATAGACTACTCAGCCACCAGGGTTCCATTCTTAAGCATCAGGTGTCGCCACCAATGGCCAACAGGAGGCCCTATGGAGAGATTTCTCCTCTTCAGAGGTGCAGTTGGTATTCTAAAGCCCCAGACGATAGGACTGAAAAAATAACTAGGAGTAGATAGACGATGAAAGTAGGTATTCACCCAACCCGTCCGCTACGGGTAGGATGTGACACAAGGTCGCAAGTACGGGGCATCCAGTGAGATTAGATCTTGTTATTTAGTTGCAATGGATCTACAAGACTAGCTTGTTAAACATTACATCACGATGGGAAAGATAAAGCACGAAAGTAATCATACCAATAAAAGAAAAAACAACAACTGAAGTAGCAGCAATGATAATTGTATTACTGAACTAGTTGCATATAAAACGCAAGATGATATATATATATATATATATATATATATATATATATATATATATATTAAAGAAAAAGGCTTAGATATTAGCTGGTAATATGACCGATATTCAAGTCTTTTTCTTTACCAAATTTATTGCTCTGTACAAAATCATTGAACATTGAGCTCTCAACTTCGACCAGATCAACTTTTACATTCCGTTGTTAAAAAGGCTCACCTCGAATCATCCTAACACCAACTAACTTGGTGATTTACCTGATGTGTGTGTGTGTGTGTGTGTGTGTGTGTGTGTGTGTGTGTGTGTGTGTGTGCGTGCGTGTGCGCACGATTATCTTCAGTCTAACATTTCTTACTATCTGTTCCAGTCTATTCACGTCAATCAAGCTATGTTATATCCTTTCTTTCTATTTTTACATGTTTGTCGGTATTCCACAAACATTAATTCCCACCCTGTCGGATGGGGCGTTAGAATACACCGACTGCACCTCTGCAGGGGGGTAAGACTCCCCCAATGGGGCCGCCTGTTGGCCGTGGGTGGCAACCCGTGATGCTTAACCCGCACGCGCGCGTGTGTGTGTGTATGAGAGAGAGAGAGAGAGAGAGAGAGAGAGAGAGAGAGAGAGAGAGAGAGAGAGAGAGAGAGATTACAATATATATCTATTTCTACCCATATGTATGTATATATGAGTTTCATCAGACAGCTAAATTTGTCTGATGAAACTCATATGTATATACATATGGGTAGAAATAGCTCTATAACTGCTAATATGACCGATTTTTGAGAATTTTTCATTACCAAATATATTGCTTTGTACAAAATCATTGAACATTAAACTCTCAACTTGGACCAGACCAACTTTAATATTCCGTTGTTAAAAAAGGATGATCAACGCAATCTCGGAAGCTTGTGATTCTTAGGCTGATGCTCCAACGACTAAAGCTAAACCGGCCTTTATATATATATGTAAATTCATCTTATTTTTGGAAGCATTTCGGTATATTGTACCATCTTCAGGACACTGTTAAGTAATGTTTATGTGAGGGAAAAATGAAAGATGTTAAGTATTGACACTAAAAATTGTTTTCCTGATCATAACATCCTGTGTTTGTTATATTTTTAAAATATTTTCTTCTCATATATATATATATATATATATATATATATATATATATATATATATATTCAGAAAAAGAAGATTTAAAGACTAAAGTTTATACTAATTAAAAAGTCAGAAAAAAAAAATTCTAGACGAAACAAGTATATACATAAAATTAACTACGTATAATTTTTAGTTCTCCTGGGGAAGGTGTACCTTGAACACCGAAATCGTGGTAGAGAGAAAAACGTTTTTCTGCAACTATATATATATATATATATAATATAAGGTGGAACATAATGATGAGACACAGTTTAAATGCTATCTTTTCAGATTACAAAAGCGACACAGAGTACTATTTATTACATAACTGGCACACAGGAGTTTTACATGTAATCCAAGATTTGAATATTATGTCCTTGAGATAATCACCATCACGAGGAAAACATTCGAGAGCTCGATTTCTCATCTCACGTAAAGTGTGGTTTAGCATATCAACCGGAATAGCTGTTATCTCTCTACGGATGCTTTCTTTCTGTTCCGCTGTCGTATGGGGCCTGCCTGCGTATACCCGATCTTTCAGGTAACCCCACATAAAATAGTCCACTGGGGTTAAGTCAGTTGATCTGGATGGCCAATGGATATCACTGAATCTCGAAATGAGATGTCCGGGAAATTTGCTCGAAGTGGTGTCACCGAAATCAATACCTAAAAGTAATAAAAACTTAATGTAATATTCAAATCTTAGATAGAATGTAAAACTCGTATGTGTCAGTTATGTAAGGAATATATTTAGTACTCTGTCATTTTTATAACCGGAGAAAATAGCATTTAAAATGTATCCCATCATTATGGTCTAACCTGTATATATATATATATATATATATATATATATATATATATATATATATATATATATATATGTGTGTGTGTGTGTGTGTGTGTGTGTGTTCGGAAATTCTCTAGCCATTTTGAATATTTTCGGGAACCAGTTTTGTCATTTTAACGTACCTCCGTAACCTGTGGAAGAGTCCATTGTGATTCTAATAAGTTTGCATCCCGTTGGGTGACCTAAATTCTGGCCGAGAATTAAAGAGTTGACATACATGTGTAGACATTCCTTGGATAAGATAAAACGTTTATTATCATAAAGTATCGATATTTAACACGGAATTTGAAACCTTCAGAAAGAAAAAAGAAATCACCCCACACCAGGACTCGTACGCCAGCCACGAAATATGATCCTGTGGTTTCGAGTGTCACAAATATCAATGAAAAATGAGTAAGATATTCATATATACGTATATATCTATGGATGTGCGTGGTGTAATGGTTAGAGTTGTAGGAAATTGACTTGTGGACGCGAGTTCAAATCCTGGATGTTCTGCAGAGGACCTCCCGTGGGCGATGACCGATATGGATGGTTGGCGAGAGATTGTCATGGATATCCGTGCTGCCAGCTCTACTTGATGATGATGATGATGATGATGATGATGATGATATACATTTACCATCCCCTCCGCACTAGTAGGATGTGACACAAAGTCAATTTCTTAAGCAGAGTTTAACAGGTTTGAATTCAGAGCTTTCCTAATCCTAGACTGGTTACTTAACCAAGATCCCAATCAGCTCTACTATTTACCCATAGCTCGAGAGAGAATGTGAATACATACCTTTCCTTATGGTATTAGTGTTAAGTAAAATGCAAACAGCCTCGTCCAGGATTTTAACTCGGGTCGATAAGTCCATTTCCTTCGACGATTCCCATTACACAATGAGCACCTTCGTACAATTCCTATAGCCATACCACTCATTATTTTTCTACCGAAACTTACAGGAAGCTGTATTGCTAATGTTATATTGAAATAATAAATTGACAAAGGAACGACGGGCAGATAACTGATCCCTATACAAAAAGGGATTCGGTGCAGATAACTCTGGCCCTTACAATTTACTACTATCTGTAAATTCCAGAATATTTAGAAAGTCCTGACTAGAGCGATAATATAATGAATATTTAGCAAGTCCTGACTAAAGTGATAATTTCAACAGTTGTGTTATCTGAGAATAGAAATGATTAGAGTAATAAAATTGGATTTTTCGATTGAATTCTACAAACTGTTTGGCAGGTTAGTATTTTGAAAAGTTTGAAATATTAAATTACTGACAAAAAACAACATTTTTGCAGTTTAATGATTTTTATTTATTTATTTATTATATTTTTGTAAGTTATACTAGCTATTTTGTTGTTAATGTCACTAATTCTACTAAAGTGACAATAGAAACCAGATCTATAAATATTGTTATTATTTGGATTTTCTTGTTTTTTATTTGTTTTTTTTAATCTTTTATTTGTTTTTGTTTTTTGTTTTTTTTTTTTCATGAGAGAGTTTCACAAAGTATAAGCATAAACAAAACTATTCATTGTTTGTGACAGTTTTGTTGGGATTTTCCTTTTTTTACTGTCTTATCAGTTATTTCTTGATAAATAAATGAATAGTATTTGGTTTGGTTTGGTTTGGTTGAAGAACATTAGTTGGTTGGTTGGTTGGTTGGATTTTATGACATGTCAACCCTTGTTTGGTCATTTTATACCGAAAAGATTTTGTTTTATTCATTCTTGTTGGGTACTCAATTTTTTTCAAACACAATTTTTTCAAACACATTTTTAAACTCATTTTTCTATTTAACCCATTGATGGGATCCTAACAGTCAGAATGGAACTGGGAGTAATAGCGATGAAGGGGTACTCCACACTCGTTTAACGTCATTCCCAGAACACTAAGATCCCCAGCCACCGCCTTCTTGCACATATATGATAAAAAGGGTTGGAGGCTGCCATAAGGGTAATAGGGTTAGGACAATCATATGGATTTTAGGGCTTGATGTGAACAACTGATTGATCGGGGGGGGGGTTCTCTCTGACCTCCCGTCTAGCCTAAGTAAAGGCAGAAATGGAGTGTTGCGTGTCATGGACTGCTCAGTCACCATGATTCCGTTCTTAAGCATCACAGGTCGCCACCCATGAACAACAGGTGGCTCCATTGGGGGATTTTACCCACTGCAGGGGTGCAGTCGGTGTATTTTACTAGCCTAACCGACAGGGCGGATATGGTTGAGTATATCGTTGGTCGTATGGTATGAATGTCAGAACAATACACGATGTATTGATAACAAGGATACACTTGATAGAAGAGAATACAGACATGACAAGAGACACAAGGAAAAACTTATAGATAGTTGTATAAGAGAAATTTCCTAATTGGAAAATAGTCATTTTGTTGAGAAAGTCTAGAAGTTGCTGGTAAAAGAGAAAAGTATAAAAAATAACATATTGATTGTATTCTCATGTACCATGCGACGCGAAATGCTGGGGTTGCGAAGCCCCCTTTTCCTGTAAACAGGAGACGCAACTGGTTTGTTACCTCTGTCAAGGCTAGGGAGTGAAAGAGGATTTGACTTTGGCGCTTCTACTTTTATATTGCTGCTCGCTACGCCACCTATCACCTACTGGCAGAAACGGGAGGTAATTACCTTTCATATCCCCTATTAGTCGAGAGATGTGATCCAAACAGTTTTTATGTTTAATGGCATATCTACCTTCGTGGATTATTATTATGCTTTACATACAAAATTATACGGTGCACTGAATGATAATGCAATACCCGAGTACTGGAAATTAACAAGGCTTCAGTGGGTAGAGCACCCGCATAGGAATCGCAAGGTTACTGGTTCAATACTGGACCCCGCCAACTCATCACATGAGTAGCAGATTTGATAATCTGATATGCGCGGTGAAGTGGGGAGCTGACAGTAGGTGTGATGCTCCACCTCAGCAAAAACAATCTTTCTGATCTAACGCTAGCAAAAGAGAATAGACTCCCTTGCTGTTCAGCTGATACCGACAATAGGCTATCTTGTGTACCAATCCATGTATGGCTGAAGTTCCGTTTCCGGTCGTAGCTCCAACAATGCACCTGTCACGAGATGCAACTGTCCCCTACTTGTCAAGGGGAGTAACTCTATATATTCTTCGTCAAGACTGATCCAAACAGTTATCTAATGCCAAAGCCATCCCTATAGACGAATAATAGTCGTACTATTTAACCCATAGCTGAGGAGATGAGAGGGGTCATACCTTTCCCAATAATATCAGTCCGAAAGTAAACTTAATAGTTCGAACTCGCTTACAACGATGTTGCAGTCCAGCACGTTAACCATAACTCCACGGGGACTCCTATCAAATTTTACTTGGCGTCGTATCTAAAATTGTACAGCTACAACTTAACCATGCAAGAATTTAATGAAAATTGCACCGTCATTTTATTGAACTAGATAAATTTAAAAAAAAACACTGAGCAATGATGCAGCAAAGTTTGCAGAGACTTTCAAAATCTAATCAGATTTAGACAGTTAAATGGGGACAACACAGTTCTTCTTCTTCTTCTTCTTCTTCTTCTTCTTCTTCTTCTTCTTCTTCTTCTTCGCATTCTTCTTCGCATTCTTCTTCTTCTTTGCATTCTTCTTCTTTGCATTCTTTTTCTTCTTCTTTGCATTCTTCATTTTTTACATTACTTCTTTACTGCTTTTTGACCCGGAGTGGTAGTACCTATAGGTTGAATATATCAAAAACTGAGTTTTTAAAAGATGTTTGTTTTTTAAAAAAATCAGTTTGAAAAAATTGAATACCCAACAAGAATGAATAAAACAAAATGTCTTCGGCATAAAATAACCCAACAAGGATTGACATGCTGTAAAATCCAGCCAGCCAGCCAACCAATCTTCACTGGTCTTGTAATTTGACTTAGCCGATCCTAACAGGTCCTACCACTCTTGGTCAGAGTGGGCCTGAGAGTAATGGCAATGAACGGGTGTTCAATATTCTCCAAATCTGTGGAACATGAG
>CM042154.1:60013450-60050950 GCA_023376005.1 Doryteuthis pealeii
TATAAGCACACAGACAATTCTCTCTCTCTCTCTCTCTCTCTCTCTCTCTCTCTCTCTCTCTCTCTCCTCTCTCTCTCTCTCTCTCTCTCTGTGTGTGTGTGTGTGTGTGTGTGTGTGTGTGTGTACCTCAGTAAGCAAAGACAGACGTACACGTAAATTACACACAAACGAAATCATTGCAATGTAGGGGAAATAACTCATACAACTTGCGCTTAACAGAGTTATCTCCCGTTGAGCTAGAATTATTTTTTTAAAAACTCGGTTCTCAGTCATTTTACTATTTCTTTTTGTTGCGACTTTTATATTCTAAACAATATAAATCAGAAATGAATTGTGAGTTTCCGACGAGATTTTATTTTTCTATCCTTGGTCATAGAATGTATACAAAAAGTATCAATCTCAGTAAAAAAAACTACTTCAATGAGAAATTTGGTTAACTTATAAATATTCATTTATTACTTAATAATAGCAATAATGTCAGAAGTCACCCTGGCGCAACACCATGAAGCCAAGGGGTCCAGAAGAAAGCAGCGATGACAAAGCATCGAGACATCAACATCACCAGGGAGAGCCTTCACATGTGACATCTGTAGTCGAGGCTGTTTTTCGAACATTGGACTTCACAGTCACAGGAGGCGCTGTAACTTCAGGGCCACAAAAACTTTATTATAGTCTTCCGAGACTAAATTGCCAATACAATACTTAATAATAGCAATAAATAAGAGGTTGAAAAAATTTGTAAAAATTGAATGTTCACTCAACGGGAGATAACTGTATTAAGATCAAGTTTTATGAGTTATTTCCCCTACATTGCAATGATTTCGTACGTCTTTGTTTTAGAGAGAGAGAGAGAGAGAGAGAGAGAGAGAGAGAGAGAGAGAGAGAGAGAGAGAGAGAGAGAGAGAGTATTTTTGTCATTTAGCCTTTGTTCAAATTTATATCAGTTTGTATTGTTTAAAACTAAGAATTTAACTTAAATTGAACCTGCAATCCTGCCCAAAGGTGATAATAACATAAAATACTTAACACAGATTAACACTTTTACCCGGTTATGGTTAACGGAATGAGAACAGTCTACTCCAATGGATTAAATAAAGAGTTCAGTTCAAAGTTCCGTGGAGGCTCCCAATTAGGACATGAAGGCTTCCGAGTTTAACTAGAAGATTCCTGGGGTCAAGAAGGTTCGGTAGTGAACACCTAAAGAAGGCTGGAGAGCACATCGGCCAAAATGTTGTTTATATAACAATAAAGAAGAGGACAACAGTTTGAATAATCCAAATTATCTAGTGTCATCTAAAAAATTCAGACAAATTTATTTATATCAATAATAATAATAATAATAATAATAATATGAAGATGGATCACCCTATCCCAGCCAGGACAATATACCTACTGTTGATTAACAAAAAAAAAAAAAAAAAGAAAAGAAAAAAAAGAGAACTTGCCAACTGGTGGACTTTGCGGTTCCAGCCGATCACATGGTCTGAAGGAAAACGAAAAGATGGACAAATACCTGGAACTTGCCAGAGAACAGAAAAAGCTATGGAATATGAAGGTCAAAGAGATAGCAATTGTAGTTGGTGCACTTGAAACGGTCCAAAAAAGTTTGGAAAAAATACTGGAGGATCTGGAAATCAGAGGAAGAATTGACACCATCCAGAATACTGCATTGCTGCAATCTGCTAGAATACTCAGAAGAG
Source organism: Doryteuthis pealeii (assembly GCA_023376005.1). Classification (NCBI taxonomy): domain Eukaryota; kingdom Metazoa; phylum Mollusca; class Cephalopoda; order Myopsida; family Loliginidae; genus Doryteuthis; species Doryteuthis pealeii. The sequence continues at coordinate 60,015,151 of CM042154.1, forward strand.
TCCTGGAAACCAAAGGAGATTTGCTGTCTCTCAGCCTCCAATGAACTACCAGCTAAAGCAGGTATAAACAAACTCATAGAGTGAAATAATAATGTGCATGGAATAACATATATAAGGGATATAATATATATAGGGATGTGCAGAGATTGACTGGAACGCTACCCATAAAGATGATAATTCTCCTGTTTTATTTTTACGATAGGTGAAAAAAGATATGGAGGCTCAATATTATTTAGAGTGACATAATTCTATTTCGTATGTTTCAAATACCCAGATTTGAACTTCGGTTAAACATTGTTGAATAATGAATTTTAAAAGTATTGCGTCAATTATGATAAAAAATAAAGATTCATTTCTAGTTTAAGAAAGAAGCGCTAAGTGTTAAAAAAACAAACACGTAAAATCATTTTTTTTTGTTGTTGTCTGATTCTTGTAAACAATAAATATCCAGCTACGCGATGGGAAAGTGCAAATTTAAACACGCGACTTGAAAAAAAGTTTCCATCATCGTATGTCACCCTGCCAAAAGTCAAGGAATTAACCGAATTTAATAAAATTGTTAATATATAAATTAATAAAATATATTATAATGCATTTTTTATTTCATTTAAAGACTTTTGCATTTTTCACGTAAGTTAATCACATACCTTTAAGAAACTGTTTTACGCCTCGAAGATACATGACAGACTTTAAAAATTGTAAAAAAGTTCTTAGATAAAATAACTGGTCCATTATCTTTTATTCATTAAATATATAAACCCTGAAAATTTCATTAAATTCTATTAATTCCCTGAGTTTTGGTTTTTATTTCTTTCTGAGAGGTGAAAAAACGATGGTTAAATTTAGATTCTTTGAGTTCGATTTAACCCGAAAACGTTTTAACTTTTTAAAAATTCGGCCTAAATTAAAATTGTAAATTGATATTTATTTAGTATTCAAAATAAAAATTATGGTTTTAGTACCGGAAAAAATCCCAATTACAGAATAAACGATATTAGGAAACTTTAAAAATTTCAATAGCGAATAATTTCATAAACAAAAAGAGAATTCATTTGCCAATAATATCTGTTAACGCGAATGAAAATTTACATGAAAACAACCAAAATTGCACGCGTCTAACAAAACTTCAAGTCAAAGTTTTATTTGTTTATTCGTTCTAAAACCAAACTGTAAAGAACGTGGGAGATAATCAACTCTTTTAGGCTTTGCATGGTTTTTAACTTAGATTTTTTCAAAGAGAAAATTTCTGGGCTATCTTTGGTTAAAATTGCTAGTTAGTCATTAATAATCCTGCACATATATAATGGACCTTGAAATTTTTAAGGTAGTGAAAAACTCAGTTTAACTTAGATAGAATAATTTTTTTTTGCATCAATTTAAAGAAAACTACATTTTTTAATACTATGAAAAAAAACTTGCTACATTATTTATTTTTTGAGTTATAAGAAAATGAATTTTAAATTTTAAAATCACTTTTTTAGGTTATTGAATTTATTTTTTAATTTTTTTTTTTTTAATAATATATTCTTCAGGATATGATCTTTCAAGAAATGTAAAAATTAGGGACTGGGATTTTTTTTTTCTTCAAATGCTCAAAGGTCACCCCCCCCCCTCTATATTCTGAATTGATAAAAAAAAGTATTTTTTCAAGTTTCTTCCATAAAATAAATTAATCCTTATAAAATTAAGTCGTGGGAAAATAATTTGGTGAAAATTTCATTAAAATCGGACAATTCCCTAATTTTTGGTAATTGTTTTAAAATTAAGAAATTTAAAAAAATAAATAAATTACCTCCCTTTGCACTTCTCTGCACATCCCTAAATACATATATCAATATATGTATATACTAATATATATAATAATATGTATAATAATATACATAATGATAATAATATATATGATATATAAAATATATATAATTATACAATATATGTATAATATATATATATATATATATATATATATATATATATATATATATTTGTATATGTATAAGTATCAACTTACCGGTGGGTATAAGAACGATCGTTGGAAGCGCACAATATCCAGAGGTTAAGGTTGAGAAAAAACAAATACAAAGTTCTCAATACAATGTAGAGCATAAATTTATTTAAGAATGGAAATGAGTAACCTACTCGAGTTTCATCGATAGATTCTTCAGGGTTACTTTTAAATTAATCGAGTTTACGATTAATCTTTGGTGTTATAAACATGCCCGTTGGAATGGGACTTAAATTCAGTAGAGGAACGCTTGTTTACATTTTCGTAGATCAGGAACGGTTTTTGAATTAAAAATTTGAATTAATTTATGGGAATTATTTTTTCAATCATTATTTAATAAAATATATTTATTAATATTATTTATTATTATTTATTATTTTTTATTTTTTATTTATTTTTTATTTTTTATTTTCCACTTTTATTTTTATTTTATTTTTTTATTTATTTTTTATTTTTTATTTTCCACTTTTATTTTTATTTTTATTTTTATTTTTATTATCGTAGCATACACAACCTGTATTTTTTAAATACTCTCAAACCAAATTAAACTAGTTATTAAATAATTTTAAATTTTCAACTTTTTAACTATTAATACGACCCATAACATATCTTTTATTAAATAATGATTGAAAAAATAATTCCCATAAATTAATTCAAATTTTTAATTCAAAAACCGTTCCTGATCTACGAAAATGTAAACAAGCGTTCCTCTACTGAATTTAAGTCCCATTCCAACGGGCATGTTTATAACACCAAAGATTAATCGTAAACTCGATTAATTTAAAAGTAACCCTGAAGAATCTATCAATGAAACTCGAGTAGGTTACTCATTTCCATTCTTAAATAAATAAATATATATATATATATATATTATACAATAATATTTAATATATATAATGATATTTATTATTCCTGCAAATCATAAAATATAGATATATATTATCTCCCTTATTATACATATATATTATATTTATTAATATAATATATAATATATAATATATATATAGAGAGAGGGAGATCATTTATAGCTAAGGAAAATAATAAAAATTATCAAATCAAATTGAAAAAATTGAATTATCTCCCTTTGACCATAAAATCTTTACTTCGTAAGCCTATAAGAAGGGGAAAAAATGAAATAATCTAAAACTTTCAGTGAATTATTTTCCAAATATTTCGCGATACAAGAAGATAAAAATCGGTTATTTCCTATAACGCCAACATAAACAAAGGGTAACCACTCTTGACTGTTAATTATTTATTTATTTTCCCATTAAACTAATCCTAATCCTAAACCCTAACCCCGTCTTCTTTTTTCCTAGTAGATCAATAGATAAATAAATAATTTGTCATCTGAGATGGAGCGCCACACTTACCATCAGTTCCCCATTTTTACTGCACAAATCAAATAATAATAATAATAACAAACGTGAGGAGACTTGTTGTCACTCAGCCTCCTGTGAAATACCATCAGTTAACGCTCATGTGAAAAACTCAAAAGGAGTGAAAATAATAATATCAATAATAATTGCAAACATGTATATGATAAAAAAGTATTTTTATCTAATACAAATAATTTGCACACAGTCGTATGGTTTCAAGTAAAGTAAAACAAAATGTAAAGACAGCGGAGTGGTATTAGATGGAAAGTGAAGAAGTCTATCCCCTTTTCCGTAGTGCTAGACCAGAGAGATTATTTTTGCATCTGAGGTGGGGCACCACACCTATCATAAGCTCTCCACTTTACCACACAGATCTAAGCTGTGCTACTCATGCGCTGAGTTGGCAAGGACTGGTATCGCAACTGGCACCTTGTGTCTCCTGTAGTATCGGTCAAAAGCCAGGTATGGGCAACCCAAAGCCTAATTTTCTTAAACCTTATTTTTCTGATGTAGGTCTCATGGAGGAACAAGAAAAGTTTTGGCAAACGAGCCAATATAAAGATAAATACACAAAGCAAAAATGTATTTTTCTGTCCATGTGAGAATTTTTAGTTGATAAAATTTTTGATACCAAAGGAACTGGTGACTGCACCCTGGAGGATATTGTCCATTTTCCTGATAATTTGCAACTCAATTTCAATTCTTAAGAACAGAAAAAAAATAAAACAGTAATGACCTTAAAATCATCATTCAAAATATCTACATGACTATTCACATTGAACTGTATGTAAATTAGAACTGTATAATTCATATTGAACAAAAATGTGGAGTTGCAACCCTTTGTCTCGAGTGACACTACATATTGGATTATCTGCCCTTTGACCGTTGGGGCATCTTTTCGCTGTACCTCACAATTAACAAGCGATGACAAAGCCGCCATGCTGGAGAGACGTGTGGGGATTAAAATAAAACTAAAATAAAATCGAAATAACAAAAAACAACAAACTTACATGAGCCTTCATGGAAGAACCTTCTGCACATGTGCAAGATAAAAGACCGACTTCCGACCCCCAAAACAATATCTCAGCCTTTTCGAGTTTAGGCTTGAACTGAGTGTAGTTGCTTCCTTGGACAGGGAGAATATACCTTTGTCACAGGCGACTATAACTGGTCAATAAAATCTAAGTCATAAAACCACCTTTTGTCTCTGTCTCTTTCTTTTTCGTTCCTTGAATTTCTTCCTATTCAGCGCGACCACCAAAGATGGGGTTAAAAATAAAACTCGAAGAACATGCACCAAGAATATCCAGCTACCTTTAAACCTTTAAAACACCCAAAACCTCTTGTAACCCCATACATATGTTTCTGCCATCTCAAATGAATTCTGTCTTTTGTTGTCTCTTTCAGTTTCAGCATATTTGAACAGTACACTACACCTTATGTGATAAATTCATTAATCCCCCATCATAAAATATTACAGATATACATCATTAGTTAATTTAAAAAAAAATGATTATAATAATGAAATTATTGTGTACAGTGTTCAGGTCAACAACAACAACTCATCATAGGCTCATGTATAGTATAGAATAATGTACTAATGTCAATCTTAATGGATAATACAATTTTTTTATAAATACATTTTTCTATTTAACCCATAGATGGGACCCTAACAGGTACTATCACTCCGGGTCAGAGTGGACCAGGGAGCAATGGTGATGAAAGGGGTACTCCACATTCCCCAAACCTCCAAAACTGGAACCTCACCATCAGATAGAGTTTAACGTCATTCCCAGAACATGTAGACCCGCAGCCACCACCTTCTAGCACCCATATGATAAAAAGGGTTTGGGGCTTGCCATAAAGGCAATAGGGTTGGGAAAATCATATAGGTGCTAGGGCTTGACGTGACCAGCCGATTGATCGGAGGGGGCCTCTCCGACCGCCCGTCTAGCCCAAGATAGGGCCAAAGTGGAGTATTGCATGTCATGAATTGCTCATCGACCTGGGCTCTATCCTTAAGCATCATGGGTCACCACCCACGGCCAACAGGTGGCCCCATTGGGCGAGTCTTACCCCTCTGCAGAGGTGCAGTCGGTGCATTCTAACACCCCAGCCGACAGGGCGGATATCAAGTATTCCAATCGAATAATAATTTGCAAACAGTTATATGGTTTCAAATATTCTTTTCTAATACTAATAATTATATGGTTTTAAGTAATTATTTATATTTAATAAATCATTTATTTGTACAGTTCAAGTAACAAATAATAATTCTTAGTAAACAATTATAGGATCAAATAACTTAATACAATTTATTTGTTGCTGATTTAAAAGTATTGTAATTTGACTGTCATTTCTAGTGGGCAAGGAAAGCAACCAATAAAGAACTTAGCTTGGTTAAATTGAACTTAATGGACATAAATTCCACCATCGTATGCTACCCCGCTGAAAGAAAAAAAATACCAAAAATCAGGGAGTTAACCGAATTTAATGAAATTTTCAGTGTTGATATATTATTGAATAAAAGATATAATGAACCAGTTATTTTATCTAAAAACTTTTACATTTTTTTCAGGTCAGTTAACTTTGAACCACGTATCTTTGAGAATCTGTGTTATACCTCAAAGATACTAACCAGAAGTTCCTCGGGTTACCCAGGTTCTAAAGGATATCTGATGCAGGGAAAGAAAACAGGGAAAAATGAATTCATGCCTTTCTTCATTTCATCTAAGTTCACATAGGGACCAATGCCCCTTGCTTCCTTCTCTAGGCTATGCAGCAGTCATTCAGTTAGTGTAGGTGAATTTGTGGGAAGTACTAGATCATCTACATAGTCTGCATCTGTAATAGTTTCTGCAAGATGATTTTTACATTAAGCCTTTTTCTTTTGACATTTGTAGTAAAACAGGGAAAATGGATTCATGCCTTTCTGAAGATCAACAGTGTATAAAGCAGGGATGTGGAGTCAGAGCACAAAGTCTTTGACTCCAACTCCTTTATTTTTGGCACCTCCAACTCTGACTCTTCTTTATGTAATCAAGTGATTACAATTCATAAGTAAAGTTGGCAGAGTGGTCTATTGTCAGTATCAGCCGGACAGCGAAAAAGTCTATCCTCTTTTTGCTATCACTAGACCAGGGAAAATGTCTTTGCTGAGATGGAGTGCCATACTTACCATCAGCTCCCCACTTTACTGCACAGATCAGATTACCCAATCTGTGCTACTCATGCACTGATTTGGCAGGTGACTGGTATCGAACCAGGAACCTTGTGATTCCTAGGTGGGTGCTCAACCAACTGAGCTAAACTGGTCCCATTTACAATTCACAATAAATATAAAACCATATCTCATAATCTATTTATAAGGAGTGTGCACTGTATAACTTTACATACTAAACTAGGGCCATATAAAGTGTAAATTCAACTGGAGTCAGAGTTGTTATAGTTTTACTGAATCCGACTCTAGTGACCCCTTAATTGTTTCTGAACCTGATTCTGACTCCACAGCCCTGGTGCAGTGAACACAAGAAATGTAATTCACAATTTTAACCTAATTCACTGTTTTCCACACTGATAATCCCCATAATAGGGATAAGATTATCTATAGATAATCTTTATTGTATACATTATTATCATCAGTATTAGTAGTATTTGTATTATTATAGTCATCAGTATGATGTAATTATTCTCGTTACTAATAATTGATTGAAACATTAACAAAATTAATTAAACAAATGTGAATGTATTTTGCTATTCATTAAGGGTTAATAGGTATTCTTTTCAAGAATTGTTTTTTGTTGAAGTTGGAATTTGAAATGATTGAAACAAAGTCGGTCATAAAAAAAGGTTCTTTCTTTTGTATTTTGGTGGTTAATTTGTACAAAATCATTTAATAAAAATCATTAGGTAATATTACAGAACGACTGGCTTGATAATTTGCCTGGTTCATCTAACCTAATGCTTAAATAATGCTATTAAATATACATCAAAGCACCACTTATTTTTCTTATTAACGGAAGATTAATTTGATAATAATAATAATAATAATAATAATAATAATAATAATAGGAGACCAGACCTAGTTTTTATTAACAAAAAAAAGAGAATGTGTCAACTGGTGGACTTTGCGGTTCCAGCAGATCACAGGGTGAAGTTGAAGGAAAACTAAAAGATAGATAAATACCAGGACCTTGCCAGAGAATTTTAAAAAGCTATGCAATATGAGGGTCAAAGTGATACCACGTGTAGTTGGTGCACTTGGAACATGGGAAAAATACTGGAGGATCTGGAAATCAGAGAAAGAATTGAAACCATCCAGACTACTGCATTGCTGCAATCGGCTAGAATACTCAGAAGAGTCCTGGAGACCCGAGGAGACTTGCTGTCACTCAGTCTCCAGTGAACCACTGGCTATGACAGGTGTGAAAACTTAATAATAATAATATTGGCCTGTTTAGCTCAGTCAGTAGAGGGTCGCCCATGGAATCACAAGGTTCCTGATTCAATAGCGCCCTCACCAACACTGCTTATGAGTATCCCTTTCACCCTTATATTCCTCAGTTTTTTCAATTCTCTAGCAATGTTCGGGTATTTGTCTATCTTTTCGTTATCTTTCATCTTCACCCAGTGATCTGCTGGAACTGAAAATATTATTATTTCAATCTATGTCAGTTTTTAAAACTAGTGGACTTTAACTGGAATCTGAGTGACAGCAAGTCTCTTCAGGTCTCCAGGACTCTTCTGAGAATTCTTAGCAGCTTCTAAAAATGCGTGTGTGCGTGCGCATGCGCGTACGCACGTGTGTGTGATTTTTTAAAAATATGATCATTTGAACAAAGAAAAGAACAGGGCTTTATTTTACATAATTTCTACCATTTTTAAGAAAGAAAGAAAGAAAAAAAGAAAGAAAAAACGAATCATTTGAAAAATGAATCAGTTTTTAGTGAGATTATTTGCACGTGTTCAAGGGTCATGGGTTTTCTGTCTGATCCGGGGTTGGCAAAAAAAAAAAAAAAAAAAAAAAGTGTCTAAAACCATAATCCGATAGACCACGAACTAGGTCAGATTTTGACCCACTTCTGCCAAAAAAGGGCGTGTAACTCTCGACTATATTACATTGCACGAGAAACAAAAAGAGCTAACGAAACGTTGTTCACTTTCTTTTAGCAATTTTTTTTTCTCTTCACAAAACATAATTTTTTTAAAGTAAATTTAGGGAAAAAAAATTATACGAATTTAGTTCTTATGATACATTTAAGAAACACAAGACACTGCGGTTTTTCCGGAAATTTCCGGAAACAACCGAAGGCTAACAAATTGTATTTTTGTTGTTCTCGCGTTCGTAAGCAAAGTAACCCTGGCAACTGAACAACAAAGTTGTTTGTTTATTATGAACATCTAAAAATTCATCCTCTGCAAACAACTTCTCTTGACTCCGTTTGTTTGAAAAACGAGAATTAATAGAAAATGACAAGATTTTAATTTGATTTTTCTTTTCGTCTCATAAAAAACACAACATATCACCTTATTAATTTAATTTAATTTTTTAAATTTAAATCTTTAAAAAATTATTTTTTTAATTTATTTTATTTTTTTGTTCGGTTGATTTCAAATAGTGTATTGTCGTTAAAATATAAACTTAACGTTCAAATTGACTTCCGTATTTTTCACGTGGATACGAAGTGAAATAAGAAAAATCAAGAAGGTAAAATTAAAATAAATTAATCTCAGAAATTAAAGCAAAGATGTTTGTTATACTACAACAAGTATAATACCAGGCACCATTAATTGGAGCGCATATTTTCAATTAAAAAACGAATTAAAATTAATTAAATAGATTATTTAAGGTCAAATTTTTGTTTAAGTCAAAAAGTAGTAACAGAATAAAAGCAAAATAATATTATATGTAATTTATTTTTAATACATTTTAAACAATTAAATTTGTCCAAAAATTTAGTTACCAATAGTTGCTTTCGTTTCATGGCGCGACAAATTGTCCAAATATTTAGTTTCAAATAAATTCATCTTTAATAAGACCGCTCATTTATATAGATTAGACATTTGTCAAAATTATTAAGCATTCATTCATTCTAAAAGTGATGATAAAAGAAATATTTTCGGTGAATTCTTTTAAGTTTAAGAAAAGTTTGTATTTTACCCAACCCGTTCGCCACGGGTAAGATGTAACACAATGTCGCAAGTATGGGACATAAAGTGAGGATCGAACTCGCTATTTATAGAAATTTATCAAACACATGTGGTATGACTTAAATTGTAGTAGCATTTTCAAAAATGTTGGCTTTGTGCTGTTGTGGAAACAGCGGGACGAAGTGGAAGTGCGATGTAGTGTTTTTCACAGAAGCTATCTCCCCACTGTACGAGACAAAAAGAGGAAGAATTTAGTGGATCCGTCACTTATATAGAGGGTTTCACGTGACCTCTAAGAGGACCGTGATTGGACTATTTAACCATTCCTCGTGCATCAGATAAATTCGAATAGTAATGAATCTGCGAGACTACCCATTGTACCACAATAGGAAACCTCACTAAAATAAATAAATAAATAAATAAATAAATAAATAAAAAATAATGCCGTTTATGGAGAAAGTCATGCAAATGATTGAATTTATCAAAAATAATTATGGAAATTTTGTGCCGGAGATTTGTTGCCGAACAATTCTCCATGATTGAATAGACCACGTGAGACTCATCAGATTAAGACTTTGCTAGAGAGAAACCAACAAAATATGACATAGATGATGGCAAATATAGGGAAAATAACCAAATCAAGAGTTGAAAATTGTTTGCATCAATTTAGTTAAATGAATGTGTTTAATTGCAAACAAGACATTTTTATAAAAGTTTCTGTTTCAGATATATTTATCAACTTTGTATGTATTAATAAATTAATAGAAATATTTTTTATCAACTTTGTGTGTATTAATAAATTGGTATAAATAATTTTCGCTAACTTTATGTGTATCAATAAATACTGGTGGTTAGCCATCAGCTTCTGCATAAATTAAGGAAGAAAAAAAGGGGGAAAAAAACCAAAAAAACACTGAACAGTATTTATTTTAAAATTCCATTTTTTTTATGTCAAAGATAATGAAAAATGAATACTTAACTCTTTGCCTACTTTAAACCGCTTATAGTAGCTCTCTGCCACTACTGCAATCCTACCATAAACCGCTGATGGTTAGTTTATTATAATTGAGCAGAAGGACTCAGATTACAAATGAACTCTCCCCAATATATATATATACCCAACATAGTAAGGGGTATATAACAAATTTTCCTTCTCCTAGATTGGTTGCCAAAGAAGGCTAAAGAACCTAGTTTGCCCTTTAAAGTGTTAATTTCCTGTCGACTCCCACAGAACTATGAGCTTCATCGAGAGAAACAAATGATTGAATGAAAAAAGTAGTGCATTCATGTGGACCAATTGATGGCCACTCACACAATATAATGGTTGTGTAAAGTTAGAATAATAGAAGTTGATAGTCAGATGTTAATTTCTATTCACAAAGGAAAATGGTCAAAATTCAAAAGAGAAATAAAAAAAAAACTTGTATAGAATAATAATAAAAAATCAAAAAAAATCTAAACATTAAATTATATAAGTACTTAGTAGTCAGTGAGGATTGAACTTATAGTGTATTGTAGTGTAGAGAGAAAAAGTTAGTTCGGAATAAGTTACCTTTAAGCACCCCAGGGGTGACCTGGATTCAGAGGGACATGTTTCACTTTATCGAGTTGTTTGTTACCAGACGATTTTTAAACGTATTTTTTTTTTAATTATAAAACTAACTGCTAACCCTAACCCTAACCCTAACCACTAACCCTAACCCTAACCTTAACCCTAACAAACAATCGGATGTTGATGGTGCAAAGCGAAACATGTCCTTCTAAATCCAGGTCCTCCCTGGGGTGCTTAAAGGTAACTTGGTCTGTTAGTTCTATGTGGTTTAAGCTTGCTCATAGTAGTGTCTAAACTCCAATAGAGTTGGTTCTTCCTTCTTGTGGTTTGGTAAGCTGAATGGGAATTTAGGAAAAGAAACGAAAGGAATAAAAATAAGGATAAGTTAGGGTAAAACTTTTATTAGTTGATTCATACTATTTCTTTGAGGGGATGTATTTTCCAAGCAAGTCAATAGGTGTTTCTTCTTCAAAATCATGGGATAAAAAGGCAGAGAAATCATTTTGGTGTGAATAATTTAAGGTTTTCTGCAGGTGCCCAGAGAGCTCTTCCTGTCTCAGGCCTTCTGGTAGATTGTTATTTTTTTTGTGTCTTTTTATTTATTTTTTCATATTCAATTTAATTTTGTTTTATCTATTGTTATTTGGTTTAATTTTATTTTTATTAATCACCACAAACTCATTGATAGCTGTAATGTTTTGCGAGAATATCTTGCTACCCGCAGGACCTGTGGTTATACCACAGTATGATAATTCAATTATCATCTTGCAACACCCTCTGGTTGAAAATGAGACCGTCCAAATCATCCAAATGTAAAAATGTAAACCCTGATTATCTGGTGTTGCTTATCCGCCGAATTCTTATTTCTTATGTGTGTCATAACTTCAGCTAACAGACCCTTTCGTTTTTATTATAAAGAAAGAAAGGTAAGGAAAAGGATATGCTAAAAGAAAAAATATCATAAGAAAGAAAGAAAGAAAGAAAGAAAGAAAGAAAGAAAATAGGGGAAAGATAGAAAGAGGGGGTGAGCGTGCAGAAGCAATAATGCTAATCTGTTTTAATGAAAAAATCAAAAGAAAGAAAGAAAAAAAAAGGAATGAGAGAAAAAGGAGTGAGAGAAAAAGTTAAATCAAGATTAATATGCTTTTTACATATTGAAGTATTTAGCAATAGCTCTCAAGTAAACATATCAAACATTGTAATAATTAATTCATCATACTGTGGTATATCCACAGGTCCTGCTAGTCAACTATAATTACATGACATAAGCTGCTAGAAATGAAATAGAAAATTATATTATTATTATTATTATTGATTATAATTAATGATATTGTATATTTTATATTATTAAAACAAAAATAATGAAAGTTAAAACTATACATATAGAGGTGACAAGACTTTCAAACCACCCTGTACATTAAATACACAAACATTTTTTTATTACCTAGCTTTACTCTGAATACACGTTTGAAAACTTTTGACATCACTTATTCTGTTCACAATTCAACTAAACTTACTTCATAATCTTTGTAGTTTTTATAATGTCAACATACTGTGGTATATCCACAGGCCCTGCTAGTACAAATAAGTCTGTGTTCTGTGTATAATAACAATTCCTCATATTAGAAGATAGAAATTAACCTTCAAGAAGGTTTGCCTAGGGTGCCAAATCATCTTGCACCATTCCTGAATGTAGGTGCTCCCAAAATAGTTTTATATTTTATAGGCCTACCTACTCTGTTTGGCTTAGCCACAAACACGGAACCTCCAGGGCTCTACAGTATTAATTCAGTAACCATTACCCATAAACATGACACCTGAGTATTTACTAAGCTTAGTTTAATCTTGCACAAGACTATAAATATGGGATACCCAGGATTGGTTGGTTGGTTGGTTGGATTTTACAGCCTGTCAACCCTTGTTGGGTTATTTTATACCAAAGACAATTTCTTTTATTCATTCTTGATGGGTACTAAAAAATTTTTTTTCAAACTCAATTTAAAAAAAAACATTTTTTAGAACTCATTGTTTTCTATCTAACTAATAAGTGGGACCCTAACAGGTGCTATCATTCCATGTCAGAGTGGACCTGGGAGTAATAGTGATGAAGGGGTACTCCACATTCCCCAGAATTGGAACTTCACCATCAGATAGTTTAATGTCATACCCAGGACATTAAGACCCTCAGCTAGCACATATATGGTAAAAAAGGGCTGGGGCTTACCATAACGGTAATAATGTTGGGACAATCATATAGGTGCTAGGGCTTAACATGACCAACTGATTGATCAGATCTAGCCTAAATGGAGTGTTGTATGTCATGGACTACTCAGCCATCAGGATTTCATCCTTAAGCATCATGGGTTGCCACCCATAGTCAACAAGTGGACCCATTGGGGGGAGTCTTACCCCTCTGCAGAGGTGCAGTTGGCGTATTCTAAAGCTCCTGCAGACATGGCTGTAATAGTATGTTAGATGAGCTCATTAACCATAACCCTACAGAAAGACATGTATATTTATTTACTAAGCATTTAAGATTCTGAGAGTGAATGTGGCCTAATGTTTATCAGTATAGATATATAGGAATCCATCTCATTGTTCATCAGGTACATTACTCTGAATGCACATCCCATTATAGTGTAATGGTTCACAAGCTAGTCTCACAGATACATTACTACTGAAAAGCAAGTTTGAACCTCGCTGGATGCCACATCCTTGCACCTTTCTGCCACATTCTACCCATGGCAAAGGGGTGGGCAAAGGGGTGGGGCAAAGGGGTGGGGCAGTAAATACTCTGAATGCACTTACAGTAATTTTTTTTTTTATAAGTGACAGATTTATTTGTATTTACCAACCCCTCTGCACGAGCAGGATGTGACACATGGACAGTTTCTTAAGTGGAGTTTAACAGGTTTGAATTCAGAATTTTCCTTCTCCTAGACTAGGTGCCTAACCAAGATTAAAGAGCCCAATCTGGCCTACTATTTACTCATAATAGAAGGAGAATAGTTGGATTCATACCTTTCCCAAAGTTATTAGCGCTATGTGAAATTCAAACAACTGTGTTCAAGATTGGAACTCGTCTCACCATGCCCATTTCCTACAACAGTAACCATTACACCACACACCTCCACACTGGGTCAGCAAAAATGACTAAAAACCCACCTGATATTTTAAATGAGTTCACAAGTAAGAGATACCTGTTGTAAACATATATATTTCATTATATTTTAAGTAAAAGTAAATAGACTAGACTAGACATATCCTGTTAGCTGGTTTGGTCATCAGGGTGCGACTTTGTAGCGTGTCTTGGGTACGAATAGCCAGCTGGAGTCAATCCCTCTCCAGGTCTAAAACAGGTTTCAATTCAGAGTTTTCCTTCTAGATTGGTTGCAATACCAAAGTTATGAGGTGCCTGTGGTGTAATGGTTATCATCATAGGAAATAGACATGAACAGACCAAGATACTCTCCTGGAATGCAAACAAATGAGATTTATTTTTAGTCACCCTGAGGTTCACACATTTCTTCCATCGGTGTTGTAGTGTTTGTATCCCATTGGTCCAAACATCTTTAAACACCTTATATAAAGTTAGGGGGAAAAAGTATTCGTTCATTTTAAGAAAATGGGTATTTTCCAACTTAATATGGTTGAAATGGTTTCAAATACCCAAACATAATTAGGGTTGACATGTCGTAAAAACCAACCAACCAGCCAACCAATCAACCAACCAGTTGCAAAGCACTTGCAAGAAACTGTCAGAAACGATTGTAAGCAGTAAAACTTAATAATGGCTATGCAACAAAATATCAAATGTAATTTATCATTTTGAACGAATATTTTTTTTCACTCTCTTTTTCCTCAGTCGGTAGAGCGTTCAGCTAGAAACCACAAGGTTCCTAGTTTGATACCGGCCCTCGCCAACTCAGCATATGAGTAGCACAGGCATTTGTGCAGTAAAGTAAGGAGCTCATGGTAGGTGTGGCGCTCTACCTCAGACACAAAAACAATCTCCTTGGTCTAGCACTAGTGAAAAGGGGATGGACTCCCTCGCTGATTGGCTGATACTGACTTTAGGCCACCCTGACGACTTTACTCTACGACTTACTTTTTCATTATTCCTTTTATAATTGAAATAAAATTGTATTTCATTGACTTTTTTGCATAACAGTTAAGATTATGTTGCTAAACATACTAGCAAGAATATGTGCCTTCCGGCTGTAAGTATTTAAGTTTTAATGTAATGAAATACACTAAATTAGAAAGACTAAAGAAATTAAATTGGTTTCTAATAAAATCATTCATAAGATTTATTTTAATACTTTGGAGAATAAAACAATAATATTAGAGATCAATAACACCAAGTAATTATTTACTAAACCCGGTTTTGTTAAAACCAGTATGAAAATTGACCACACCATATATTATGTATACCTTTATTTCTTAGTGATATATAAGACACATTACAGGATTTTAAATGCACTAATAACATGGGCTGTTTTGAGGTAAATCTCAGATTCTTATAGAGACATTGTTAATGAATAAGATTTATTCTGTGTATTAATGACTTTGACAATAAATTAAATACTCATTGATAAACTTATGCAATTCCTGAGGGTATTGTGATGTAGTTTCAGTTACAGACAAACAGACACCGAATCTCCATTATGATAAGATATTGTGTAAATATCAGAGTTTTTCACCCATGTCATGTTGGAAAATGTTAATTTTTTAAAGTGAACAAATACTCCCCCCCCTAGTGTATATATATATATATATATATATATATATATATATACACACATACACACACACACACATATGTATATATATGATTAAGCCTTAGCGTACTTGGTGTAATGGTTATCACCATAGGAAATGAACAGTGACCAGAGTTCAAATCCTGGACGAGGCTGTTTGCATTTCACATAGCGCTAATAACCTTGTAAAAGGTATGCATCTGACTAGTCGCCCTCCAGCTATGGGCAAATAGTAGGGCAGACTGGGCACTTTAACCTTAGTATAGCAACTGGTCTAGAAGAAGGAAAACTTTGAATTCCATCCTGTTAAACTCTGCTCAAAATTCACCATGTGTCACATCCTGCTTGAGTTGAGGGGTTGGTAAATACATATCAAGGTTAAAGAACACAGTCTGCCCTACCATTTATCTATAGCTGGAGAGAGAATACTTGGATTCATAAAGCAACACTAGATAAGGTTGCAGTGGTGCTGCCAACAACCAAATAAACGAAAGCAACACTAGATAATCAGGATTTACATTTTTGCATTTCATCTTTGATGATTTGGACGTTCTCATTTTTAACCAGAGAGTATTGTATTAATAAATAGATAATATTCCTAACTATCTAAAAATATATCACTTCTATGTATATATATATGTATAAAAGAGTTGCATCTGTTTTGGTATGTACATGTTGACTTATAACTCAGGAAAGAGATGTCAATGAGCATTAAAATCGCGCATACTCTTTAATATGTTTATAATAAGGAATTTGCAAAAAAAAGATGTTTTTGATTTTGACTGATTAAATGATATAATTCAATAATTAAAAGTTAATCAATTTGTGTAACTCTTCATAGATCTTCATAAGAAAGTACAAAAACTAGCCTTTAGAAAATTAAAATTATGTTTTAAACCACTCACGAATTTAGAGTTACATTTTTGAAATGATATCTTAAGTGTAAGCAAAAAACAAAAAAAACAAATGAAAATAATTCCTAAAATAAACACATTATAATACACAAATTATTTGCTTCTTTTATCATTAAAGTTAATTTCTCTGACTCCTCTCTCCCCCCTTTCTTTCTCACTCCCTGGTGTTCCTAAAATCGTTTTAATCCAGTCATGGACTGGGTACTTGTAACTCTATAATATGATAATACTTATTACTTATGTATGATGTCATTTCAATTAAAACAACCTCATTTATAATGAAATATAAGTTACTGTTTGTACATATTTGTTTAATATGCTTGTGTTTTGTTTTCTTCTTCATACTTCACTGAGAGAAGCTATGACAATGACAATGAGGATCAAGGTTATAGTTCATTAAGGTCATACAAGGGGTCAATTAGTACAAATAAGATAAGCATGCTTGTGAGATTATTGTTAAGGAGAAAAAACTAATTGAATTGTCTTTTATACAGATAGATGGAATCAAGTGACTGTTTTTAGGATGGGGTAAACCAAGTTTGTCTGTGAGATCCTTTTCTTTGTTTCTATTTATAAATACTGAGCAGCCCTGTCAGTGGAGCAGAAGAAAGCACTGATTGCACCTCTGCAGAAGGGTAAGACCCACCCCCACATACCCACATACACACACACACCAATAGGGCCACCTGTTGACCTTTTGTGGTGACCCATGATGCTTAAGGATAGAACCCTGGTGGCTGAGTAGTCCATGACATGCAACACTCCACTTTGGTCCTTACTCAGGTCGGTCAGAGAGGCCCCCTTAATTAGCTGATCATGTCAAGCCCTAGCACCTATATGATAGTCCTAATGTTATTACTCTTATGGCAAACCCCCAACTCTTTTTATCATATATGTGCTAGAAGGCAGTGGCTGAGGGTCTTAATGTCCTGGGTATGATGTTAAACACCATCTGATGAAGTTCCAATTCTGGAGCTCTGGGGAATGTGGAGTACGCCTTCATCACCATTACTCCCAGGTTGACCCTGACCTGGAATGGTAGTACCTGTTAGGATCCCATCTATGGGTCAAATAGAACAAAATGAGTTCTATAAAATGTGTTTAAAATAAATTGAGTACCCATCAAGAATGAATAAAACAAAACATCTTGGGCATAAAACCCAACAAGGGTTGACATGCCATAAAACCCAACCAACCAGCCAACCAACTTCCAGACAACTCCACGTGGTAAATGCTAATGATGGTCACTTGTCTGTTTCCGGTTAAGATCACTCTTTACTTGTGGAGAGGGTACAGGGGAGGCAACTCTAGTGGATCAACAAGATTAATAATAATGATGTTAATCATTAAGAGTTGTCTCTTTTGCATCATTTCCGTTTTTTTGTTGTTGCTTAATGGCATATCAACCTTGATGGGTTATTTAATGCCAAAGCCGTCACTGGAGAACAGTAGTATTACTATTTAACCAATAGCTGAGGGATAAGGGAATTCATACCTTTCCTAAAGGTATTGATCTGAAAGTGAATGTAATAGCATGATTGATGTTAAAACTTCTTTATTCTCTTTGAATTCCATATAATTTTCGCACTATAGACAAGGAGTGTGTAAATTACATATGTCATAAATCTGTCACCTCAAAATAAAACTAGCAGGACCTGTGAATATACCACAGTATGATGATAATTTAATTATTACATTTCATATATTTACTTAAGAGCCATTGCAAAATAGTTCTGTATGTAGTAGAATAATCTTGATTTAACTCTCTTTTCTCTTCTTTTCATATTTTCATTATGTTCAATAGAAACAGATTACCATTATTGCTCACCCCTCTATCCATTTTTCACCTACTCTCTTTCTTTCTTATTATATTTTTTCTGTGTAGCATGTCTTTTTTCTTCTCTTTCTTTTATTATAATATAATTGGAATGTTCTGTTCTTTAGCTGAGGTGACAATACGCATAAAAAATAAGAATTCAGCATATGAGCAACACCAGATAATCAGGATTTACATTTTTGCATTTCATCTTGAGTAACTTGGAAGTTCTCATTTTTAACCAGAGGGTGTGGCAAGATGATAATGGTAGGAAGATAAGGAACAAGAGTATCAATATATAGATTTTAAAAATGATTTAAAAAAAAAATATTATTTAGAAATTAAAAAAAAAGTTTTCAATAGTTTAATCTTTGCTATAATTGTTTAAAAAAGTTTATCTGAGAATTTGGTATACATTTTCTCCTGAAATATCTTCACTAACCATACCGTATTGTTTAAAAAGGGTTTTCTATTTTTACTCTAAAAAAAAAAAAGAGAAAAAGACGCCAAGTTGAAAAGGGTAACCCCAATTCACCCTTTTTTTTCTCTCATGCACGTAAATCAATGACGTATTGTACATAAATCTACCCACCCTGTAATATGTGTACTTTTTTTTCTACCTCTCGCTTTCTCCCTCCCTCTGTTAGTGAACTTCAATGACGTCAGCACATAAACTACTACGTAGATGGCGCTCAAGCAAACACACAGACAACCCGAACAGACAGTCGGCGTACATTACGACCAGTTCGTTGAAGAAGTCAGGCGTTATTTATCAACCAACTTAAACTAATTCCACGGACATAAAACTACTCACCAGATACGGTACAAAGTTGAGGGAGATCAAACGTGAATTGAAATTATAAAAATCACCTCTATAAACTGTAAGTTTTTTGTTTTGTTTTATTTAAAGTTTCTTAAATGTCTAGGGCTTTTTCATGCTCCCTTTTCTCACAATTCTCTACTCTTCCTTCTCCTCCCTTTTTAACAAGAGATTCAAATACGAAGTGGGAGGGAAAAATAAATGGCTGACTTTTTTTTATTGACAATTTATTTAAAAGCTCTTTACCTTGTTTTCTTTTTCTTATCATTTTAATTATTATTTCTACCTGCCCGAAACAGCTTTTCCCTGTGTCAATCTTCACTCGTGTCTCTTTTGTACGATGATCATCCGACCTTATTTTTTTTTTTTAAAGGGAAAATCTTTATTAAAGACGATAAGGTGTAGTGAATTTTATGAGTCGTTGATTTGATTAAAACTCTTAAAGTTAAATTAACTATGACAAAAAACGTTATTTATGAAGAACCGGTTGTGTAACTATCTTTTTCTTAACTATTTTTTCTTTGTTTTTAGTGACACTGATTTAGATCTATGAACAGCAAGCTTAAGGATTCTTTGTTTTTGTTTGTTTTGTTTTTTTTTAGCTAACTTTTTTATTTTTATTTTACCCCCTATTTGATTTAATTGTTTATTATTTGGTAACGAAAAACTAAGTAAATTTTTTTTAACTCACATGTCGTACAAATATATTTACTGACCTCTAACAAGTTTTTAAATTAAGATCATACTTTAAGCCCTTTTTTTAATTTTATTTTTTTAAGCTATTTCTGCTCACAATAAAAAACAAAAAAATCGAAAACAAAACTTGGTCATTTTTTAATTTTTTTTTTATAATCGTCTGTTTTTGGTACGAAAATATCTTATTTTATTTTTTGCTATGTTTTTATGAAGTCGTATAAACCAAACCAGCCAACAATTTTTTTCTTAAAATCATAAAATAAAATGACCTTAAGTTCTACCAATTTAAAAAAGGCGTTTTTACAAAAGACTACTTTTTAAAAAAATCGCCCTAAAAAGGATCCATTCTTATGCATCCAAGTACGTTTTACGATAAGATTTAGATCACGCGATTTTTCTCGTAACTGTCCCAAACACTGCGAATTGATATTTTATTTTAATAAAAAATCGACTAATGTATTAAACAAATTCTAAGACATTAATCTTAAAGTTAAAAATTCAGTTATAATTCCTTGAAAACAAAACAGCCCTGGTGAATACGAAAATCAAGCTGGGTCCAAGTAAATATTTATTTACCATGAATTGAAATATGAGATCGGGTAAAAATAATACAATAATTTCTGATCTCAATTAGGGAGCAAAAAAAATGAAAATGAGAAAACCAAAAAGGAAAAACCTTATATTCTTCCCGTGTGTACATTAAGAATCTCGTTACTGAAGAAAATTGATTTTTAGAATAATTATATATTTTTTTCCAAAGATTTTAATACAAGTTCTTTGGAATATGCTGAGGGGAGGCCAATCCATTTGTGGTAAAATGAAATTTTAGTTCTTAGAGAAATATACAGACATTAATTTATTTCACGAAGGATTCTCTGTGTGTTGGTGCCGAGAGTTTGTGTAAAATAAACTTGAAAAAAAATCTTTCTTAAAAAAGATTTTTTGACGACTTAAAAATCTGACAGTAAATCTTTAAAATTTTAATTTTTCATGAGGAATCCAGCAAGGATTGAACTCTCTATTCAGTACGGATCTGCAAGAGTAGCATCCTAACCCTTACACCACGTTTTTTTCCTCTACCCACGTGACGCCGGGTAGCCGTTTCTAGTACAGTACATAAGGGCAGTTAGTGTGTATGTATGTGTGTATGTCCAGAGGAAAATACAAAAATAAAACAAGGACAAAGTATGTTATATAGACATTCACTATCACCAGATCTTGCTTTTTGAGCAAAAATAAGGAAGATTTGATTTATATTCGCGAAGTTGTAAAATATCTACATTGATTTGCCAATAAAAATCTGTGGGAGGGGGCGTAAAATATCTACATTAATTTGCCGACAAAAAGCGACAATAATATGACTCGGAAAATATCTAAGTTGGGCCGGAAATTCGCCTGAAACCAGCTCACTAAAATAGGGTAAATTAGGATAGGAGACCGGGACGACAAAAGATCAAAATTACCGACATTTCTTGGTCTTTCTTGGATGGTAATTTGGAATTGGCAATTGTATCCACGTGTTCTTTGAAAAGATGTACGATCGTGGCTTCATCAGAAACCAATCCTCTTTTTACAAATCAATTGAATAAGATTGATTTTTAAAAAAAAATTTTTCTTCCCAATAATAAGGGTATAAGTAAGAAATACTATACTACACCCACAGACCTTTAAAAAAAAAAGCTATGAGTTTATTTGCCTAAAGAAAAAATTCTTGAAAATCATTCTTTTCTTAAAAAATAATCATAATGGTAATTTATTCATAAAATTTAATCGTATCAGAAAAATCACAAAAAAACGATGCTAACATTTTTACATTCTTAAAAATCTTCGTAGCATTGGTTAAGTTGATTTTTTTTTTTTTTTTTTTTTTTTTTTTTTTTTTTCATTTCATTTCATTTCATTTTTTTCATTTTTAAAAATTACCATAACGTGTTTGGGTGTTAGTGAATTATTGCGCTTTAGAAATGTGTGTAAATCACTTTTTAAAAATTCTAATTATAGTTTGTCAGTATTAATATAAAAGGTTAATTTATATATATATAAAGGTTGTATACGTGAATTTTCTCTAAGTAAATGTATTTAGAGTCTGCTGAGATCCACATACTATGGTTGACTCTTTTTACCGTATACCGGCCTTAATATCGTCTGGGGGTGAAATGGACAAGTCACCGCCTTATTTTTTTATTTTATTTTAACAAATGGCGCATTCCCACTAAGTTGTTTTTTAAAACATTTAATTATAATATAAATTAGCTGTTTTTGGTTAAAATTAGAATGTAAGAATGAGATAAATAGAATTAACATTTTACTTTCTTTTTGTTTTAATGAAAGAGAAAATAAGTTGAAAATCTCATCCAAATTATCCTTTCTGAGTAGGTAAAAGAAAAAAAATTCAAAGAGTGTATGTTTGGGTTTGTGTGGGTGAGCTCCCTCGTCGTTAAAAATTTAAAGGAATCTCTAACCTTGGTTAGCACTTTTTTTTGTTTTTTATTTTTGGCCTTGACTTCACAAAGTACATTTTTTATTTGATCCTTAAATAATAATAAAAAAAGATTGCTTGTAAAAGGCCGTATAAAAAACCCCGATTAGGTAAAAAAAAAAAAAATGTTTTATTCAACTCCTTCGTTGTTAAAAACTGGCAAGATCTAGCACGTGTTTTTTTATTATTATTATTTTTTTTTTTTAGCCTTGACTTAACCAAGTTCAATTTTTATTTGAGCCTCACGAAAACGTTGGCTGTAAAAGGCCATAACCCCCCAACCCCGATTATTAAAAATCCCTGTTTTATCCTATTCATCGTTAAACAAATACGATTAAAAGGTAAATTCATTTTTTCTTTTATAAACTTGTTGCTTTAGTCGGTACTGTGACCATCCATGAGGGTCTACTAAAAAAAGTACCGAGTCATCGATATTTGATTGCAATTTCTTTTTCACTGATCTTGTCCTTTATTTATCAATTTTATTTGATAATTAATTTTTAAAATTGCCGGGACTTTTATCTTTTCTTCGACTATTGAGATTAAGGGAATATTTTTATTTCTTAATAAAGAATTAATTGATTTGTAGATTTGCTAATTTAGGGATGATCAAAAATTGCAAATAAAAAATTAGAAATTTTTTTTCTTTCCAATTTTCTAACTATTACCAAAAATCAGGGAATTCTGATTTTAATTAAATTTTCACCATAAATGGTGAAAATTTAATTAAAATCAGAATTCCCTGATTTTTGATTTTTTTTAATGAATAGCTAATTTTATAAAAAAAAAAACTGATTTAAGAGATCAGCTATTCATTATTAATTTCACTATCAAATTTTTAAATGAATAAAAATAAAGGTGCTATGTTGTTTTGAACATGATATTTTAACCATAGTTCAAGATTAATTTGATCTATCCAAAGATTTATGCACTATTTTGTGCAACATATTTTCCGGGATTTATTCAAAAATTTTTTTACTAACAATTATATTTTCGTGTATGGATCATCAAACATATTTAAAAAGTTATCTTGTTAAATAAACCAAACCCACACTATTGAAAATAATAATGAACCTGTAACGAAGTGCTTGTTTTCTCTCTCTGACCTTTAAGGTCAAGTTCTCTCTTGTTGCTGTTTTTAACTTTTTCTATAAATAGGGTTTATTTGTTTTTAACATTTTGCAATAATAATGCAAAATGCTCTTGACATTGTTTTTATTTTACAAATATGAATTACTAGAAAAATTAATTATTTTGCTAAGGGGTTACTTTAGTATAGTATTGATCAAGTTTGTGTTTATATTTTTTGGTATAATTTTATTTCTCTTAAAGGACAGAATGTTATCTCTGTTGGCTTTTTCAAATAGATCTTACATATTATTTGCATTAAAAAAAAGCTCCACATTCTATGAGGAAGTGTTTGACAATGTTTCACACTGTGGTTGTTGTTATTGTTTGAGTACACAATGCCTGATGATGCTAACCTATAGTTAAAACTGTTAACTATGAAAGTGTAAATATAGATATACAACGTATATTGTTTCCTAACCTCTAGGCATGAAATAACCCTAGATGGGTTGATATGCCGTTAAAATCCATCAACCAACAAGTTATTAATTTTAATTCGTTTTAGCAAAGATTAACATTTAAACTGTTGGGGCTTAGCAAAAATTCAAGTTAATTCCTTTTTGTAAGTCACTTGAGGCTCAGGAAAAGCTATTAATAGGCTCGGGCTAGATGGGAAAGGTAGGACTCCCTTGACTCTTTACAATATCAATATTCACTACTAAAGGGTTTTTCTATTGACCTTTTATTGGTGGGTGGGGATTCCTCAAAATCATAGACCCATGTGGATTTGGCCCACTTACTCAAATCCTGTTCTGGCCTGTGGGTATAAATGGCTTACCACTTATCATCAAGGATGACCACCAAATATGTCTGATATTTTCTCTTAATAATAACTAAAAAAAAAAAAAAAAAATATTTATATATTTTTCTTTCTTCCTCCAGTCATTTTCAATTTTTAGATCTTTATTGTATATAAAGAACTTACAAGCAGGACCTGTGGATATACCACAGTAAGATAATTTAATTATTATTTAATTGTTTACTTAAGAGCTATTGCAAATAAGTTCAATTTCTTTTCTTTCATTCTTTTCGCCTTTTAATTATGTTTAATTGAAACAGATTAGCATTATTGCTTCCGTGCACTCACCCCCTCTCTCTGTTTCCTCATCTCTCTTTCGTTCTTATATTTTTTTCTGTGTAGTATGTCTTTTTCCCCACTTCTTCCCTGTAATAAAAATGGAATGGTCCATTATTTAATTGAGGTGACAAATAAGAATTTGGTGGATAATCAATACCAGATTTGGACGGTCTCATTTTTAACCAGAGAGTATTTCAAGATGATAACGGTTGGACAATTAAGGAAAATGAGTATCAAGATACCTTATTCAATGACTGCAAGACCTGTAGCATATATACGTATGGGTAGAAATAGATTTATATACATATGGGTAGAAATAGATGTATAACTACTAATATGACTGATTTTTAAACCTTTTTCTTTACCATATATATATATATATATATAGATAGATATATAGTGTGTGTGTGTGTGTGTGGTGCAATGGATAACTTATAGTCTAAATTACACAAAAATGAAAAATAACAGTAACATCTCGCTTTCAGATATATTTACCAAAATAAGATGAAAATATTTTGAATTAAAAATAAGTCATCGGGTTGGCCTAAAGTAAGTATCAGCCAGGCAGCGAGGGAGTCTATCCCCTTTTCACTGGCGCTAGACCAAGAAGATTGCTTTCAGCATCTGATGTGGAGCACCACACCTACCATCAGCTCCTCACTTTACAGCACAGATCCTTGTGCTACTCATACGCTGTAGGCGAGAGCCGTTATCAAACCAGGAACCTTGTGGTTCCTATTTGAACACTCTACTGACTGAGCTAAACCAGCTCTTAGTCCTACTGCAGATTAAATTTATTCAAAGAAATCGACACTGGCATCAACTACTGCCTCCAGATGACTTCAGAATCTCTTCTTGCAAGCCTTTCTAAGGGTCTCCTTGTTTAAATTGGTAAATTCTGCTCTTATCCTTCTGTTCAGTTCATCTTTGGTGTTGTATAGTTTTGTTGGTCAGTTGCTCAACCGCTTCCCACACATAATGATCGAGGGGGTTTCAATCTGGAGAGTTAGATGGCCAGATATTAGGGGTTATGTGGTCACAGAAATTTTCTCACAGCCAAGAGAACTGTGTTCTGCTTGTGGTGACATGGCTCAGTCCTGTTGCTAGATATAGGGTCTTCCAGCAGTTACCCTCTCAATCCAGAGCAGCACTACCTCATCTAAGCACTTGACATAGCCCTCTCTATTGAGTCTGAGGTCATGTAGGAAGATAAATTAAGGCATTGCATCACCATTTGTAGTGACCACTCCAAACACCATAATGTGGACTGGGTGTTTTCTTTTAATCACTATCAGTACATATTGTGGTGATAGAACAAGCCAATCGATGTTCTATGAGTTCACTGTCTGATCCTAGAAGAATTTTTTCCTCATCTGAGAAAAAACAAACATTTGGTTGGAGGTGATACTTCAGTTTGTTCAAAAGCTTTGTAGTGGCAGCCATACCTTTTGTCCTTTATGGCCTGTGATAAAAATTGGACCGTTCCCATCTTCTGAGCTGTGTACCTGATTGACTGGCTTGGATTGTTGTCAACAAATTCAGTAGTTCTTTGCTTATCAGACTAAAGCTTCTGAGTTGCTATACCTTCGTAATTACCATTGAGCTTGTACCACTCTTTTCAAATCACTTGCACTGTCCTCAGAATGACACCCAAACCTCCTGAAATCTTTGTATTGGAGCTTCCTGTATTAATGCTAAGTATACTACTTAGCATTTACCATGCATGAGCTGAATGTAAAACAAGGTTAATTTTTTAAGCAAAGTTTAAAAGATTGAATTCAAAGTTATCCTTCTCCTAGACTGGTTGCCATACGAAGTTTAAAGAGCCCAGTTTATCCTATTATTTGCCCATAGCTGGTAGTAGGATAATTGAATGCATACCTTTCCCAAGCATATTAGTGCTGTGTAAAATGGAAACAGCCTAATCCAGGATTTGAACTTGTGTCTCTGTACATTTCCTATGACAATAACCCTTACACTATGAGCACCTTCATAGTACAGCATGGCATTTCCAAATTTCTGGAGGAGTGAATTGTGTCCTGGTACTACTTTCCTTACAGACTCTAATTTGCTGCACAGTAGACAAAACCTGTAACAAACTAAGGGCATGTGCAAAATTAATAATTTAACATGGCGACAATTTACCAATCGCACCGCGTGTGTGTGTGTGTGTGTGTATATATATATATATATATATATATATATATATATATATAGTTGAAGGTACGTGGTCTGTTTAGAGTTGTAGGAAATGGATTCATCTACCCGAATTTAAATCCTAGATGAGGCTGTTTGCATTTCACATACCACTAATACCATTGGGGAAAGGTATGCATCCAACTACTCTCCCTTTAGCTGTGGGTAAATAGTGGGGCAGACTGGGCTCTTTAACCTTTGGCCAGGTAACCAGTCTAGGCATAGGAAAACTTTGATTTCAAATCTGTTGAACTCTGCTTGAAAAAATTGACCTTGTGCCATATCCTGCTCATGTGGAGGGATTGGTAAAAATTGTGTCTAAAATATTTTAATTACCATTATGATTTCATCTTTTTTATTTTTATTTTTAACTTACCTTTATTGCTGGTGTAATTTTCCATAGGCTATAATTAGTTTTAAAAACAAAAGATTTATGTTAAAAAAGAAAAAAATAGGTTCCATAATTCCATAGTGTATTGTCATCTCTCCTCTCTCTCTCCTATTTAACACTTCCTCTTTTCAACTCTGTCGGTTCTTTTGCTTATTCACTCACCCCCCTCTATTATTTCACGACTCCACCCTTCATTCAACTATATCTTTGTAATCTTCTTTGGATTTAAAAAAAAAATATAATTTAAATGATATCATTAATATATTTATTAGCAACAGCAAAACCAACAAACCTGACTTTTTCTTGTCTGTTTATGGTATTTACTTTTTGTACAACTACATGCGTACATTATTATTAGGGGCCCGGTTTAGCTCAGTCGGTAGAACACCCGCCTAGGAATTGCAAGGTTGATGAGGCAAGCTAACTAAACTACCCCTAAACATACCAAAGGTCAGTCTTCATTGAAAGAAGGTCATTTAATATGTATATATTTACCCAACCCCTCCTCCACTGGCAGGATGTGACAAGGCCAAGGGGCTGGTTTAGCTCAGTTGGTAGAGCACCCGTCTAGGAATCGTAAGGTCCTTGGTTTGATACCGGTCCTCGCTAACTCAGTGCATGAGTAGCACAGATTGGGTAATCTGATCTGTGAGGGAGCTGACGGTAGGTGTGGCGTTCCACTTCAGCAGAAACAATCCCCCTGGTCTAGTGCTAGTGAAAAGGGGATAGACTCCCTCGCTGTCCAGCTGATACTGACAATAGGCCACTCTGCCAACTTTACTTTATCTACATGCGTAAACCCATGCACGCACACACTGTTGTAAAGTTATATGATGTTGCCTGGTTCAAAGGTGTTTATTATCACTCTATAGCAAATTTGGCAGACTTTAATTTGTATTAATAATTGGGGCCAGTTTAACACAGTCGGTAAAACATCTGCCTAGGAACTACAAGGTTCTTGGTTCAATACTGACCTTCGTCAACTCAGTGCATGCATGAATAGTACATCTTGGATCTGTGCAGTTAAATGGGGAGCTGATGGTAGGTATGGTGCTCAACCTCAGATGCAAAAACAATCTCCCTGGTCTAGTGCTAGTTAAAAGGGGATAGACTGGCCTCGTCTGGCTAATACCAACAATAGGCCACTCCATCTAATAATATGTATATACATAATTATTCTTTTGTTTATTATTCTTTGCATCATAACTGTAATCCATATTACCACTCACACAGGTTATTTTTATAATGGTGAGAGTTTGTATAGAGCTAACAACACTTTTAGATAAGCTGATAATAGAAGAATTGTACCTTTTTTAATGTGCTGCAGGTTCTCTAAATAACATTCCCCAGGCTTAGAATTGAGTTTTTTTCTTTCTCTTAGATTGGTTGTCCTACTATTTCACTCCTGGGAACCCAGTCTGCCCTATTATTTCACTCCTAATTAGAGAGAGAAAAGATGTTCATTCATGCTTTTCATAAAGACACTAACACAAAGTTAAATGCAAATAGTCTTGTCAAGTCCTTGACAATAACCGTTATGCCATGCATGCATGCGTGCGTGCGTGTGTGTGTGTGTGTGTACAGATGCACTTTCAATAAGAAAAACTCAACAGACCCTCATTTGGCTATTATAAATTTATTTTGTCCAGTAACTCTATAAATGAGCCCAGTCTCATCAGATAGAACCCAACCCCCACTCTTTTTTTCCCTTCCTTTTTTTATCCATTAGACACTTCCTCATTTACCCCCCCCAAAAAGAGAGAGACACACACACACACACACACACATATATATATATATATATTAATAAAAACGAAGAATAATAAAGCAATCAAATATATTAGACAAAAAATAGGATATAGATGATCCTAAATAGAATCATCCCCAACTTACCTGTTGATTGGATACTTTTATCTATCTATCTATCTATCATATATACAATTGGGTGCTACTTTGCTTTGCAATCTGTGTAATCTCCAAAAGGGAAATTTTATTTTACTATATGATCTAAATATATCATTTGTTTTTCATGGCTTAAATAAAGAATGATTATATTTTTATAGATTCATTTAAAAAATTAAGATTATACACATTAGATATACATCAACTAAAAAGAATTATCATAGTTATCATTTTTGACTGGTGTCAATTCTTAATTGACATTAAAGATTAGAAGGGGGTCCCATGGTGTAGTGGCTAATGTGCTGGACTGTGACATCATAGAAAGCAAGTTTGAACTCCAGTCGCATTATTATGTTCACCTCCGGAATAATACACTTGGGAAGGTATGAACATTCTTATCCTCCCAGCTATAGGTTAAATAGTACCTCTACTGTTCTTCTACAAAGTTGGCTTTTTTTTTTTTTTTGGTATTGAATAACCCATGAAGGTTGATATGTCATTAAACAAACACACCAAACTCTTAAAGATTATAACATTGTTTAGAAATTTGAAATAGATATGAAGGGTTTATTTTTACATTTGTCTGTCGGTTTTCACTTCTTATCTCACATAAATGGATACTTTTAACTAGTTTTATCATATCCACTTTCCTGACCCTCTATTGCCTAATGGATTTTATAAAATACTAAACAGATTGCCCGCCCTGTCATCTGGGGCTGTAGAATACACCAACTGCACCTCTAGGCCCATGTGTTGGCTGTGGGTAGTGACCCAGGATGCTTGAGGATGGGATCCTGGTGACTGAGCAATCCGTAACTTGCAACACTCCACTTTGGCCCTTACTTGGGCTAGGTGGCCAATCTGTCTCTTGCCAGATGAAAATTCCGCATAAAGGATGTCCTTTGGGATTCATCCATGATCCATCTGGTGGACATGGCCCAGCCAGCAGAGACGACACTGTCTCAGTAGAGAGCACAAACTGGGAAGTTGAGCTCTCTCTCTAGAACTCCTGTATTAGTGATCCTGTCCCTGCAGGTGATGCCCAGTATACGTCTAAGGCAGTGAAGGTAAAAGCCATTTAGCTGCCATTCCTGTGCTAATGACCCTAGAAAAGGCATAAATCCATCTGTTCTCCCCTCAGCTATGGGTAAATAGTATAACTGATTGGGTTCTTTAGCTTTGGTTAAGCAACTTAAAAAAAAAAAAATTGACCTTGTCACATCCTGCTTGTGCAGGGGTGTTGGTACTAATACAAATATGCATTATTTGATTTTGTATTTGTACCTCTTAAATTAGTGGACCAGTTCATATACCTTGGTAGTAATATTTCATCTACAGAAAGGGATGTCAATACACGCATAGGAAAGGCATGAACTACAATAGACAGATTATTAATTGTATAGAAATCTGATTTCTCTCTGATTAGATAAAGTGAGAATTCTTCCAGGCTGTAGCTGTGTTGGTGCTACTGTATGGTTGCACCACTTAGATGAAAAAGCTTGATGGAAACTACACAAGGATGCTGTATGCTCCCTACAAAAAAAAGCAGCTGTATGGCCAATTACCTCCTATCACACAAACCATCTCAGTCAGGCAAACAAGACATGCTAGGCACTGCTGGAGAAGCAAGGACTAACTCATAAGTGATATTCTCCTGTGGTCACCTACACATGTCAGTGCTACTGTATGGCTGCACTAGTTGGACTATAACAAAATGCTTAGAGAAAAAGATAGATGGGAACTATACAAGGATGCTGCATCCTGTCTTGAACAAATCTTGGAAGCAGCACCCTACCAAAAAAAAGCAGCTGTATGGCCACTTGCTTCCCATCACACAAGCCAAGTAAGATAAACAAAACATGCTGGGCACAACTGGAGAAGCAATGATAAACTCATAAGTGATATTCTCCTGTGGACACCTACACATTGACACACTTGTGTAGGCTGACCAGTAAAATCCTGCGTCAATCAGCTCTGTGTGTATTTTGGATGCTGTGCAAAAGACCTGCCAGAGGTGATGACCAATAGGGACAGATGGTGAGAGAGAGTCCTGAGTATCCATGCTGACCTGATTTGTAACAATGTCATTTAGTGCCCATGTTAATCATAAAGACTTGACACTAGTCATTAGGTTTATCACTTAACACTCTTGAAATTATTAGTATTATTTTCTAGTACACTTGAATGACTAATGACATTAGTGTTCTTTGTGGATTCATTTCAACTTCAAAATAAGTAAGTGGCCTAATGTCGGTATTAGCCAGATAGCGATGGAGTCTATCCCCTTTTCACTAGCACTAGACCAAGGAGATTGTTTGTGTGTTTTAGGTGGAGCACTACACCTACCATCAGCTCCTTACTTTACTGTACAGATCCCTGTGTTTCTCATATGCTGAGTTGGTGAGGGCCGGTATCGAACCAGGAACCTTGTGATTCTCATATGCCTAGTTGGCGAGGGCCGGTATCGAACCAGGAACCTTGTGATTCTTACGCAAGTGCTCTACCCTCTGAGCTAAACCAGCCCTTATTTAAGTTGACAAATTTGTTATATTATAATATTTATAAAAGAATAAACATTAAAACAAATTACAGCACATAATTCATTACATTCCGTTTTATGTTTTTATACAATACAGTGCTATTTTTCTTATTTAAAAAAAAAGTGTAACAAACCCCTTGATTTAAAGGGGCAGGGCTGGGTTTATTACCCAGCACTTGAGGTGCCCCCCTTTAGGGTGAATGCTGACAGGATCAACACATTTTTTGCACCCGCTGTCCCATGAGCTTCGGCTCATGGGTGGTCCCACATTAAAAAGACCTTGTGTCATACCCGCATATGTGGGATGCAAGGTAAATATTCTGATAACATGGTCTATTTAAGGCCAATCTAACTCAGATTTTCATAGAGACATCATTAATAAATAAGATTTATTCTATGTATTAATGATATTGACTATAAATTAAATACTCCTTGCGAAACCTATGCAATTCCTGATGGCATTGTGACATAGTTTGTTACAGACTCTGAATCTTCATTATAATAAAATTCTTGTTGTTTTTTTTCTGATCTCATAAATTCATCAATTCTTTATAAAAATTAAAAAAACGTTAGCCAACTACTGGATATTTTTAGCATGAATATTATGTACTATTTAAGTTCACAAATGCCCTGACTTTTTGCCAAGAAAGAGTTGCACAAATTTAGGATTTTTTCTTTCTTTCTTTCAAAAATAGCAATGCCACCTACACAATACAATTTGATATTGACTGTTAGACACTTTGTATATATTTCTAATCTCTTTGTTTGTTTTGTAATTTTCTTTTTACATACCATAGTTGTGCTCTTCTGATCTTAAAGACCCTATTGAAGATAAAAATTAATTGTATGGGAATAGGGAAACACCCAAAGTGGAATCTAAATGCAAAAAACACACAAAAGATTAATAATAATTTAAAGCATAAAAATAAAAAAAAGATGCAAATATCACTTAATCTTTTATTTGGAATCCGATTCCTTTTTTTTATTGTAATCCTTATCTTTTGTTGTTATCATAAAATGAACATCCTTATGAATCTTGTATAAGATTTTTATATTTTTAGACCAAGTGATGATTTACTAGACCAATAGGCTAACTGTATGTTCCAATATGCACCCTCTAGGTGTAAGTATCTCTGGGCTAACTTTATTGTATGTATTAAGAATATCTATGTAAGTATCTCTGGGCTAACTTTATGTATTAAGAATATGCACCCTCTAGGTGTAAGTATCTCTAATACCAATAGGCTAACTGTGTTGTATGTTCCAATATACACCCTCTAGGCGTAAGTATATTAGTTTTAATTTTCATAGACATTGTTAATAAATAAGATTTATCATTCTATGTGTTAATGGTTTTTTTTACTATAAATTACTCATTGATAAACTTAGGCAATTCCTGAGGGTATTGTGATGTAAGCGGTGAAATTAGATAGTACACAATATTTATGCTATTCATAAAGACTAGCAAGAATATGTGCCTTTTGGGTGTAAGTATTTAAGTTTTGATGTAATGAAATATATTAAATACGAACATATATAAAAAGATTACACTTGTTTTGATTATATTTGAATTGGTTTCTATATAAAATCATTCATAGAACTGATTTTAATATGTTGGAGAATAAAACAATATTAGAGATCAATAACACCAAGTAATTTATTAAACCCAGTATGCATACCATATATTATATAAACCTTTATTTCTTAGTGATATATGTCTTATATATTGCAGGATTTTAAAATGCACTAATAATGTTGGCTGTGTTGTGGCAAATCTAACTCTGATTTTCATTGAGACATTGTTGATAAATAACATTTATTCTATGTATTAATGATTCTAATTGTAAATTAAATACTCATTGATAAACTTATGCAATTCCTGAGGGTATTGTGATGTAAGCAGTGATATAGTTTCAATTACAGACACCAAATAAGATTTACCTAAATCCTCTGGTTTAATACTTAGATGTGTGACCATTTGAGCAATAGCAGGTACTGTAAGAGACCTAATATGAAAATAACTTGATTTGGCATTAACTGACCTGAAAAGGGTTGACTTACTGTAAAAAAAACCCAAATAAACAACACTTTCACCACTAGCAGGATGTGAAAAAATCAATTCTTAACCAGAGTTTAGCAGGTCTGAATTTGATTTTCCGTTTCCTAGACTAGTTGCCATATCAATGTTAAAGACCCCAGTCTGCCCTACTATTTACCCATAGCTAGAGGGAGAATAGTTGGGTACATACCTTTCCCAAAGTCATTAGCTCTATGTGAAATACATCCAGCTTCATCCAGTATGTGAACTCGGGTCACTGAGTCCATTTCCTTTGATGATAGCCATTACACCATGAGCACCTCTACTAAAAGTCTGGAGGTGCTCATTGTGTAATGGTTATTGTTGCAAGAAATGGACAAGGTGACTGAGTTCAAATCCTGGATGAGGCTGTTTGCATTTCACATAGTGCTTAATACTCTTGGGAAAGGTATGAATCCAACTATTCTCTTTTTAGTTATGGGTAAATAGCAGGGCAGACTGGGCTCTTTAACCTTGGTATTCCGATTGATCTAGGAGGAAAACTCTGAATTCAAACCTGCTAAACTCTGCTCAATAAATTGACCTTGTGTTACATCCTGCTCATGCGAAGGGGTTGGGTAAATACACTTCTGTAGAAAAAGTTTTCAGATGTACGTCAACTGATAAAGATGGTGTACTGACTTGAAATAGCAACTGTGAAGAAGAGGACGGTCAGAAAGACATCATTTAATTTTGCTATCTATATATTAATACTCACCATCATCATGTTGCACAGTTAGCATGGATATCCATGACAATCTCTCACCAACCTTCTCTATCATTCATTGTACTAGGGAGGTCCTCTGCGCAGCATCTAGTATCCGCACAGAGCTGGTCAATGTAGGTCCTTGCTGGGCTGCCCACATTAGCATATCCATATGTTGGCTTTCACAGGAGAACGTCGCTTATGAGTTCGTCTTTGTTCCTCCAGCAGTGTCCAGCCTGTCTTGTCCGTCTCATTTGGATGGTTTGTGAGATAGGTTGCAGGTGGCTGTACAGTTGCTTCCTTGTGGGGTGCTGTTTCCATGACTTGTTCAAGACCGCACGCAGCATTCTTGTACAGCTCCCATCTAGCTTATTATGAAGGCGCCTTGTTAGGGTCCAAGTGGTGCAGCCATACAGCAGCACTGATACAACCACAGCTTAGAAGATCGGATGTCCATATGACTGATAATCTGTTTATAGCTGAAAAGAAATATTAAGTGTTCCTTAATTGTACAATCCTGATTATCTGGTGTTTCTCTTAAGTACACATATCAAACATTGTGATAATTAAATTATCATACTTTGGTATATATACAGGTCCTGCTAGTTATGATGAATGTTGTTTCAGTATTTAACTGATGATGATCCACCTTTTTGATAGAATCAAGTTTTGATTTAAATCAAAGGTAAAATTGTTACTAAATTTGATGAATTATCAGAGAATTGAGCTGCATATATATTTGTCTATAGTCACTAAATTTGTTTATTCACCTAAATGTGTCACATTGAAACAAATTGATTTATATAAAATGAATGACTTTTTATTAGAACTGGTGTGATTCAAAACTGCACAGATGGTATGAGTGATTTGTGCCATAATGATAATACAGACCTGCAAACACTTACAGATATGATAGAATATATTCTATGATACACTACTTAAAAAAAAAAAATCCAATTCTTTTTTAAATGCAAAAATTAATTCTAGGAAAGCAATTAAAATGTGTGTAGTCGGTAGAGCATCCGATTAGGAACTACAAGCTTTCAGGTTCGATACCGGCCCTCGCCAACTCTGTGTATGAGTAGCACAGGTATCTGTGTGGTAAAGTAAGGAACTGATGGTAGGTGTGGCGTTCCACCTTAGATGCCTAAACAATCTCCTTGGTCTAGCACTAGTGAAAAGGAGATAGACTCCCTCGCTGTCTGGCTGATACTG
>CM042154.1:60055950-60080950 GCA_023376005.1 Doryteuthis pealeii
AAGTATGTTAGTTCAAGAGACACTATACATAAAGCAGAGATGCTGATAGGTAAGTGTCCTGCGTCCTCTGACGCATAAAAATCTAAAAGGACGCATTAAAATCATATCCATGTGTCCCAATATTTTTTTTCTTCTCTCACCATTTCCAGCTAACTGTAAATACATTTCAATATTTTCTTGGAAATGAATTACACTGTATGCGGTACAAGGTAGGGGTTAGATGGCTTTAGTTGTTCATAGATAAAAACACTACAATTTATTAAGAAACCAAATCCGTGAGTCCCAGGACGCACTAAATTAAAAAGCTATCAACATCACTGCATGAAGTGTTTAATAGAAAACAAGTTACCTTAAGTTTAAGACACAAAGTTTTCCCACTACTAGATTTTCCAACAGGATAAAAAGGTATTCATTAAGAAGCATATTTAGTTACTTTTTGGTCATGAGTCATAAAGTTATATACTCTGCTGCTTCAATGGGAGAGGCAAAAATGATATCACAATTAGATCAACCTTATGAATGAAATAAAAGGTTTGGTTGATTTATCACTAGCATAGTAACCATAAAAAGAGATGGTATGTACTAGGAGTATCTAATACTTGTGTTGCCCATTGAAGGAAATGCTAAATTATAAAACCTGAAATTGTCTTTCAAATGTTTGTGATTTCGATTTACTTATCAAAGATAGACTCATAGTTCTCTTTACTTAGTCAATATTATCTTGACTTTGTGACAGCAATTTTTTTAAAATCTATCATCTGATGAATGTTCCGATATAAAAATGACTAGCATTCAGCGATGCTGATAGGTATGCGTCCTGCGTTCCTGACGCACAAAAATCTAAAAGGGCGCAGTAAAATCGTATCCATGCATCCCAGTGTTTTTCTTTTTTCCTTGCCTCACTATTTCAAGCTAACTGTAAACACATTTCAATAGTTTCTTAGAAATTAATTAAACAGGATAGGTTACAATATAGTATTTAGATGGCTTTAGTTGGGACCCATAAATTTTCCTGGTGACTCATTCAAAGCAAATATGTGCGTTCCAGGATGCACTTAATCAAAAAGCTATCAGCATCACTGGGCCTTGCTAAACTGACAAACAATATTCATAAGTCCACATTACAGTCAAGTCATACTGAAATCACCGATTGTTGCTAGATCACCAAAGTTAAGCAGCGATAAGCATGTTCAGTACTTAATAGGGTGACCACTTAAGCAATAGCAGGTACTGTAAGCAACCCGAGTCCTTTATTTATCAAAAATGGCTTGATTTGGCATTAAATGATCCAAAAAGGGGTGATATGCTGTAAAACAAAACTATTTGTCTAAATCTTTTAGATGAGGCTTGATAATTTGGATTTGGATTTTTGGACTTCTGTCCTCATATTTATTATTATATACACAACGGCTTTTTTCAGGTGTTTCTTGTAAAACTCTGACGGCTTCTCTTCAAATTCGAGAGCCTTAATGTCATAATTGGGAGCCTTCACGGAACATTGAACTGAACCCTTTATTCAATCCACTGGGGTATACTGTTCTCATTCCGTTAAACATGACTGGGTACAAGTGTTAAGTATTCGGTTATTATTGCCCTTGGCCAGGATTGAACCTGCAACCTACAGCTAATTATCACTTAGAACTGTATCAACTCAACACTTATATCCGTTGCACCATGTGTTCAACAAAACAACCAACCATTATAAGAGTGAAGCAATAAATTTTCTTCAGAAAACTTATTGTTAACTATTATTTTGAATAATAACCATGTTTCTTTATATTCTATTAATACAATTTTCTGCACTTTCTGTGTTAATAATATTAATGTCTTGCGGTTAACCTTTTGTTGGTCTCCTTTGCACTTTTTCATTTTCTATTCGAGATTATCATCATCTTTCTTCTTGGAGCCTGATTGTCACCTTTTGAGAAATTCTTAATCTATTTCAATTTCTTTGCTACAGTTTCTTTTTGTGTTTCTTATCTTGTAGCAATTCTGTCCAAACTCTGTCTGCTATTGACTTTTGACTTGTGTTAATTGTCACTTTTATTACTACCATTCTAAGACGGCCAATGTTCACTCTGTTTCATTTGTATTTCTCTCTTATCTATTCAAAAAGTCTGGATTATGTCTTGCTGTTTGTTGCTGCTCTGCCACACTTTTCTTTTCATTCTTTCATTCAAACCTTTTTCTATACTTGATATTTACCACGTACCTCACGTGTATGGGTTAAGCACAAGGCCCTATTAATGTGGGACCACCCACGAACCGAAGCTCACAGGTGGCGGGTGCAAAAAAATGTGTTGATCCCTTCGGCATTCCACCTTAAGGGGGGTGCCTCAGGCACTGGGCAATAAACCCAGCCCTGTCCCTTTAAATCAAGGGGGCAGGTGTTCTACACTCAGTCATTTGGAAAACTTTAACTCCTCAATATTACCAAAGAAAAAAGAGTCTCTGTAGTGTAGTGCCTAACATGCTGGACTGCGATATAGTAGACAAGTTCAGGCTCTGGTCACGCTGTTGCGTTCACTTTTGGACTGGTACCCTTGGGAAGGGTGTGAGCATTAAATAACCCATGAAGGTTGATATGCCATTAAACAAAGAAACCAAACCAAATAAGAAAAAAAGTGGCTAATAAAATGAATTGGTGTTACTGTTAAAATGTAAATTTAAACTAAATTTAAGAATTAAAAAAATCTTCAGCTCCCATTACCTCCTCACCCCAGGGGGCATTCCAAAATTTTTAGCCAGTAGTAGTAGTAATATTATCAGTGTGTGAATGCTTGCTTTACCTTTGGCAGTGAATATTGTCTGTGTATTAGTGTACCCCCCTTTCTCCTTCTGTTTGCATCAGTGTGATATTTTCTGGTGAACAAATTCAGTGACCCCCCCCCCCAGCTAATTTTGCATCATTAGGGATATTAGTTTTGATATTTATAGTTGGGGAACGTTGCTGTGGTGTTGCAGTTAGCAAGTTAGTCTCATCATAATACAAGTCAGGCAGACAGCATGGATTCTCTTTGTGTCCTGGGTATGATCTTAAACTGCATCTAATGGTGAAGTTCCAATTCTCGAGCTCTGGGGAGTGTGGAGTACCCTTCTCATCACCATTGCCCTCAGGTCCACTCTGACCTGGAGTCGTAGTACCTGTTAGGGTGCCATCTATGGATTAAATAGAAAAAATGAGTTTCAAAAATGTGTTTAAAAAAATTGAGTTTCAAAAAATGTTGAATACCTATCAAGAATGAATAAAACAAAACACCTTCGGCATAAAATAACCCAACAACGGTTGATATGCTGTAAAATCCAACCAACCAACCTAATAGAAAATCTTCAGTTTAATTTTGATATTTTAGTGTGTGTGTGTATGTGAAAAATCCATTGTGTCAATGTTTTTTTATGATCTCTGCATTTTTTTAGCCCTGCTAAAGTATCTAATTCTAAAAGTTCCTATATGTCTAGCACCAAAAAGAAAAAAACCTCTCTTGCAAGCAAAGCACTTGGAAAAGGGAGATATTACTTTTGGTAAATACTTGCATTGAACAAAAAAAAAACACATTCCATTTAAGGCATTCTAGAAATTGACTTGCTATTGATTTTATCATAAAGACACTATTAGCCTTTACCCTCCCCCCACTCTCTAATATTTTTTTTTTTTTTTTTTTTTTTTTTTACAATATCTCGCATTGTTAGAATTATGCTTTTAAAAAATACAATATTAATAGGTTTTTGTAGAGATAACTGAAATTGAATATCTAGATGAGTGTTCTTAACTCTTAACATCCTATAAGGATCTATAAAAAAAATGACCTTTTCATTTAAAGTTACCTGTTATTTCCTTTAAATCAAAGACTTCTAAAAAAAATTTAATATTACATTTAAACAAAGGCTATCATTTGGGGTGGATTAGGAAAACAAATGTGACTTCCGGCCGGGTGGAATGAGGCAGTATAGGATGTTAAAGTTAGTAAGCTTAATACTTTTAATTTACACTCTAGAGAGTCAAGGAACTTGGCAACACAAACAAAATATTATTTGTCTGAATTTTTGAGATGAGGCTTGATAATTTGTATTTAGATTTTTTTTTTTTACTGTTAACAGAATAAGAACAATGGATTAAATCAGGGGTTCCCAAACTTTTTTTGCCATGCCCCACCTAATCACCTCTAAAATCCTGATGCCCATCCCCCCAGGGTTCTATATAATTCTTATGATTTAAAAAGTGAACTGTTTGAGCTGAAGAAGCTTAAAACACCAATGTGTTGGTTTAAACAAACTTCAAAAGAACAAACCATCTATAAAAAGTAAAAAAGAAATAAACAAAAGACAGGAAATAATAAGGAGAAAATGTCTATATTTGGACTTAGACCTTGTTAGTCGCAATTGCCACCCTTAAAAATCCAATTGCCCCCTCCCCCTGGTGCATACGCCCCCACGTTGAGAACCACTACATTAAATAAAGTGTTCAGCTCAAAGGGCACATCAGCCAAAATGTTGTTTATATAACAATAAAGATGAGGACAACTGTCCAAAAATTTAAATAATACAAATTATCTAAATATGCAGAATTCTTTTAATATTTCATAAAAATATATACTCTAGATCAGTTTTTTTCAACTTTTTTTTATTTTTAAATTTAACTTCTAGACCTCTTTCAGTATTTAAAAATCCTATTGTATAAGTAAATATTTTTTATTTGCTTGGACAAAAGAAAAAAAAAAGAAAGTTATATTGTCCTGGGTGAGC
Source organism: Doryteuthis pealeii (assembly GCA_023376005.1). Lineage (NCBI taxonomy): Eukaryota > Metazoa > Mollusca > Cephalopoda > Myopsida > Loliginidae > Doryteuthis > Doryteuthis pealeii. Next base: position 60,060,694 of record CM042154.1, read on the forward strand.
ATATAGGCCCTTGTTGAGAACCCCTTTTCTAGATAGGTAATTTTTTAAAAAGCCTTTTACTTTTAAAATTTATGGAGCTTAAAGAATTGTACAATTTAAAAAATGCAATTATAAGAATTTTTGTTGGGCAGTATTTCATGAATTTAATTTTTTTTTTTTTAATTTAAAAAAAATTTTTTTTTCTCTCCTTGAGAAAAGAGGCACTTCACTAGTTTTCTCAAGGCTTCACTACTGCAGGATTGGCACTGAATTATTTTTAGTTTCTATCGGTGAATTGATTAAAGAAAAAAAAAAGATCTTTTTAAGGTTGAATTGTTAACCCTTTCACAAAGGGGAAATAATCATGATGATGATAATAAAAGTTGAGTTGTTTCAGTTAAGAAATCCTTGGTAATTTTGCCAGGTTTGTGCACTCAGTTCTATAAGAGAAGAAAGCAAGACATTTTCAGTTTTCAATAACCCCTCCCCCCTCTTTCTGAAAATAGGGGGGAAAATGGGGGATCTTTTTAAATTTAAATCTTTTATTGATGCTATTTACCCTACTCATCATTTCTGTCTTTTAAACACTGACTTCTTTTGTAACTATTTTAAGAATATGTACAAATCTACAAGAAGAAACCCTTTTAATACCTCTTTCTTTACCCCCTCCCTGTTCGCCCTTTATGCCTGCTTTCACCCTCAATTCACCTTCTATTTAAAGTGATTTACATCAGTTTCAGCTAATGTAACTGATTTTAGGGAGTAAAAGTCTGTTGTGTTGCTGAGTGGAGAAAAACCAGTTGGTCTTAGAATGAGCTGTCTAATTAAAGGACCTTTTTTTTCTCTTTTTACCATATCATCAGTATTATTATTATCATTATTATTATTATTAAGCAGCAGCAGCCCTCCTGCTTTCTGCTCTTTATGTTTCATTCAGAAAGTTGTCTTTTTCCTTTTTCTCTGCTGAATTTTTTTTGTTTGGTTTGTATTTTAGTTTATTTTAATTTTAGTTTATTTATCTATTTATTCATTTTTTTCTTGGCTGAGAAAGGAGAGGGTTGATTTTGTTGCACATTCAATATTCTGCCAGAATGCAGTTGTATTCAACCCTCTGCCAAATTTAAAAGCTTTACTACACAGGTATTGAAGGAGGTGGAGTTCTTTTTAGTTTTTTTTTTAAGCCACTTCATAGCTGTTGAGAAATAAAGGAAATGGGTTTAATGGAAATACAAAAAATAAATAAATAAATAAAATAAAACAAAACAAAAAAACCCAAAAAACTCTGTTCTCTTCCATCAATATGAAAAGTTTGTTTTTTTAATCTAAAAATGTAACTTGGGTTTTCTGCATTTTTTTTTTTTTTCCCTTCTGAAATTTTATATTATGATAGTAATAATAAAGTATATTATTTATTCTCTGCTGGCCCTGTTGTATAAATTTATTTAGCAGTTTGTTTTTTAAGCCTAAGCAATATATTGATAATACTTCAGGGTGGTCCGAAAGTCTTGTCAACCTTACATATTGTTTTAAGTTTAAATATTCTTTGATAATAATAATGTAACATAAGTTATGTAATTATTATACCTCTAAAAAAATATGTAGGGTGACAAGACTTTCAAACCACACAGTATGATATATAAAATTGTGGAAGATAGACATATCAAAAATTTATCAATAAAAATAGCTATGTGCCACACTGTTTTGATTGGTACCATTATTGTTTGTGGCCTACCTTTTGAATGCGGCCTATGAAATCATGTCTCTCTTATAGTATATGGCCTACCATAAAAAGCATATTATAAGGTTATAATAATTACTGTAACCTTAACCCTTTTTAAGAATTTTAGAATATTTTAGAATTAAATAGATCTCCGATTCATGTAAATTATGGATAAATTATTTTAAAATTATTCTTAATTACTATATACAGCTTATGACTGAATTGAATTGCTTGAAATTGAATATATGTGAAAAAATAATTAGTTTCAATAAATTGCCTACTACTTATATCTATAAATATACTCTTACTGAGGTAGGACACATTCAAACCGGGTAGGCCACATTATAACAGCACCAGTTTTGATCTTGCCGGGTAACAATTTTCAAAAATGACCCCATACTTCTTCTCTAAAACAATAAATATTATACAAGAAGTTACTTTAGCAAATCACCTTTAACAGAAATAAGTAAAAAAAATAAAGAAATAAAAAATAAAGTAAAGTCAGTGGAGTGTCTATCATTGGTTTCAGCTGGACTGTGAGAGAGTCTATCCCCTTCTCACTAGCACTAGACCAGGAAGATTGTTTTTGTGTCTGAGGTAGAGTGCCATACCTACCATCAGCTCCCCACTTTACCACATGGATCCAGGCTATGCTACTCCTGCATTGGGTTGGTGATGGCTGATATCGAAACTGGAACTTTTGTGTTTCCTAGGCAAAATGCTAAACTTGTGAAATACATGTGTTCTTTACTGTTCAAGAATTGGGATTAAGTGTTTAGTAATCTATACATATATAAAGGGCAGTTGTATGTATGTATGTATGTATGTATGTATGTATGTCCGGAGTAAACTACGAAAATAGGGCAATTAATGACAATAAATATATATACACATTAAGTATCACCAGAGCTTACTTTTTGTGAAAAAATATTGAAGATTTTATATATATATATATATATATATATATATATATATATATATATATTTGGGGAAAAAAATTCTTATGTCCCACCTTGTCTTTTTTTACATGGGGATTTTTATAGGACATTCAGCGAGGATCCAACTCAGGATTAGTAATAATGGATCTTTTTTTTTATTCCCCCCTCTACCCAGGCGATGCTGGGTAGCCGCTTCTAGTATCTAGTAAAGTTAAATAAAGAGCATTTATTCTAACTCTTGGAAATCATATTTCCTACTAACATAAAATTTATCTGATTATTTCATAAAACAATTGGGAAATTACATAAAGCCTCTAAAATGAATTTTTGTATCATTAAAGAGTCAATCTTCTAGAATTTTACCTTTTTTATAATCTCAAAACATTTTGATGAGGCATATTTTAAGTGAACAATTTGTAGTAACATTAGTGAATCTTTGATTAAAAAAAAAGATTTCTACAAATAATGGCTGACTAATCAGTGACTGAGTTTTCATGTAGAATTAATAAGAGTTCATTTCTAATGTGAGAAATATTTGAGGACAAGTTACTTTAAAAAAAAAAAAATTATTTTTTATCTTTGTTTCCTGGCATATCTACCTTTATGGGTTATTTAATGCCAAAGTCTTCCTTGTAGATACTGAACTGAAACATTGTAGTAAGTGAGTTCGAACTACAGACACGTTATGTTCACTTTTGGACTAATACCCTTAGGAAAGGTATGAATCTATCATCCACCTAACTATGGGTTAAATAGTACTAATACTGTTCTTCTACAATGCTTAATTGGGTAACCAATTTGATTCGGCATTAAATGACCCGGAAAGAGTTGATATACCATAAAACAACCAACCAACCAACCAACCAACCAACCTAAAAGGTGCAATTGGGTGGCCATTTAAGCAACAGCAGGTACTGTAAACAATCTGAGTCCTTTGTTTATCAAAATGACTTGATTTGGCATTAAATGACCTGAAAAGGGTTGCTATGTCGTAAAACAGATCAACTCACCGACCTGATTGAATTCTTATAGAATTAACAAAGATAATGACATTATTTCATCAGAAAACTGGAACAAAAGAAATGCCTAATTCTTAATTGTCCCTTATGAAATAAGGGAATTTTATGAATAACATAGTTTCTGTGTGATATAGTGGGAAGCTGATGGTAGATGTAGTGCTCCACTTCATATACAAAAGCAATCTCCCTAGTCTAGTGCTAGTAAAAACTGGATAGACTGCCTGGCTGATAGTGACAACAGGCCTCCCTGCCTTCTTTACTTAAAAAAAAATATATTCCTCATTAGATCTTCATAGCTGAATACTTTCCTATTTTTTTTCCTATGTCAGTTTAAATTTTAAGTTTCAATGTTTACTAGAGGGCCTATGGATATACCACAATATGATAATTCAATTATTACTACATTTGATGTGTTTACTTAAGAGTTATTGCTATTTAGTTCAATATGTAAAAAGTATGATAATCTTGATTTAACTCTCTCTTGGTCTTTTTGTTTTTTCTTTTCATTATGTTCCAATTAAACAGATTAGCATTATTACTTCTGCGCACTCACCCCCTCTCTCTATCTTTCTTATAATTTTTCTGTCCTTTTTCTTTTTCTTTCTTTATAATTAAAATGGAACGGGTCATTATTTAGTTGAATTATGAACACTCATAAGAATTCGGTGGATAAGCAACACCAGATAATCAGGGTTTACATTTTTGCGTTTCATCTTGGCCAATTTGGATGGTTTCATTTTTAACCAAAGGGTGTTGCAAGATGATAACGGTCGTACAATTAAGGAACCCCAGTATTAATATATAGATTGTATTGACTTAATTATATTAAGAGGAGTCAGAGTTGGAAGTCAGAAACAAAATTTTTGTGTTCTGACTCCACATCTCTGCTCTGCACACTGTTGATCTTAAGAAAGGCATGAATCCATGTATTAATATATAGATTAAAACAGAACATTTCTTTGAATTTTTTAGATGAGGCTTGATAATTAGTCTTATTTGTATTATTCGGACTATAAGGGTTAATCTTAGTAACAATCTCTACATAATATGTCTGACTAATATTAGACATTATTAATTTTAGTAAGAGATAATAGAGAAGAATTTTTTTTTTTACAGAGGACTAATTTGGTCAGTAAAAGTAATTCATAAGTCTCTTCTGTTTTGATCTATATATTAATACTGTTCTGTTTTAGTATTATTTGTATTATTCTGACTATTGTCCTCATCTTCATTGTTATCTGTACAATGTTTCAGTCTATGCGCCCTCCGGCCTTCTTCAATTGGACACATAGTGTAGTGGATAAAGGAGTTAGGTTAAAACAGTTCTAAGTGACAGTTATCTCTAGACTGCAGGTTCAATCCTGGTCAGGGGCAGCAGTAACATAGAATAATAATAAACACAGCTTAACACCTGTACCCCAGCTATGGTTAGCGGAATGAGAACAGGATATCCCCATGGACTGAATAAAGGGTTAGTTTCAAAGTTCTGTGATGGCTCCTGATTGCGACAAGAAATAACTGAAGAAGGCCAGAGGGCACATCGGCTGAAACATTGTACAGATAACAATGAAGATGAGGACAATAGTCAGAATAATACAAATAATACTAAAACAGAACAGTATTAATATATAGATTAAAACAGAAGAGACTTATGAATTACTTTTACTGACCAAATTAGTCCTCTGTAAAAAAAAAAATTTCTTTTGTATTATCTCTTACTAAAATTAATAATGTCTAATATTAGTCAGACATATTATGTAGAGATTGTTACTAAGATTAACCCTTTGTCTGGCAATTTGCCCAACACGACCTCCTGTAATGACACAAACAGTTGTAAACCCTTCTGAACTACAAAGTCTTTATTACTTCTAAAATAAACCTGATACACTTACAAAGCTATGTTTTACTTTTAAACAATATCCTTACTATTTGTTTATAAATACACACAAAATTTGTATGTTTAGGTCAGTTGGTAGAGCTTCTGACTAGGAATCACAAGGTTCCCGGTTCGATACTGGCCCTCGCCAACTCAGCGTAGCACAGGGATCTGTACGGTAAAGTGAGGAGCTGATGGTAGGTGTGGTGCTCTACCTCAGATGCCAAAAACAATCTCCTTTGTCTAGTGCTAGTGAAAAGGGGATAGACTCCCTCACTGTCTAGCTGATATCGATTTTAGGCCACCCCGACCACTTTACTTACTTTACTTATAAATACATACAAAAGGGACCAGTTTAGCTTGTTTGGTAGAGCACCTGTCTAGGAATCGCAAGGTTCCCGGCTTGATACTAGTCCCTGCCAACTTGGCACATGAGTAACACAGATTGTGTAATCTGATCTGTGTGGTAAAGTGGGGAATTGACAGTAGGTGTGTGGCGCTCCACCTCAGCAAAAAAAATCTCCCTGGTCTAGTGCTCATGAAAAGGGGATAGACTCCCCCCTTGTTCAGCAGATACTGACAATAGGTCACTCGGCCAAGTTTACTTATAAATACACACATAAACTTAATTATGAATGACTAGAAGGGGCTACCCGGGATCACATTGGTAGAAGGAATTTTAAGAAACATGTTCTATAATACAGGGTGTTTCATAGATTTATTTTAAGTTATTAAAAATTTCTAATTAAAAAATTTCACAATGAAAAATATTGAAAAAAGATTACTTATGTTCGTGGAATATCTGATATTTCTTATTGTATTTTTATTTAGTGTTTTTAAAAATACTAAATTTTAGTTTAAGATATTGATTTGTTTACATTTAACACTGTCAACATGGATTAGTAGAATTCAATGCTATTACTATGTAAATTTTAATTTTGAAAATCTTTATAATTTTTTGCACAAAAGCTAGTTTTCACTGATAGTGAATGTGTGTGTGTATATATATATATATATATATATATATATATATATATATATATATATATATACACACACACACACTTTTTCATTAATTTTTATTTTCATAGTTTTATCTGGACATACATGCATACACACAACTGCCTTTTTATATATGTACTAGAATTGACTACCCAGCATTTCTTGGGTAGAGGTGTATAATAAAAAGTTAGTCAGACAGATCCATTGATTGCTTTGATCCTACATAATTGATTTGTTTTAATCATGAATGCAACCAATGACTTTGCCTTTTCTTACTAATCAAATCCTAATTTTTAAATATCTTTCCAGATATAGATAAAATCTTAATTACTTTTGCACAAAAAGCAGGCTCTGGTGATAGTGAATGTGTGTGTGTGTGGTGTGTGTATGTGTATATATATATATATATATATATATATTTACATAGTCGTTAATTGTTTTATTTTTGTAGTTTCCTCCAGACATACCCACACATACACACAACTGCCCTTTATATATATTTAGATAGATAGATATAAATATAGATAAGGCAAGAAGTAGAATATTTCCATTTTGGAAATAAATGGTAAAATTCTCAGACACTAAAATAGTAACCCTTCTTTTAGGAGGTAAGCAGCATGGCATATAACCTTGAATATTTTATAAGCATCTGATTTTGGCTTAAAGAGGTGGGAGACTGGGGGGAGAAAATCAATTTTTCTGCTTTTAATTGGTATTGATTTTTTTTTTTTTTTTTTTTTTTTTTTTTAACGTTCTGTTGAAAATATAATTCTTTAAAAAAAAAAACTATGAAATGATCTGTAAATTTCTTCTGATTTATTTTATTGTTTTGTTTTGTTTTTATTGTTTTTTTTAATTAATTTTTTTAAGGTGAACAATCAGTTTTAAAAAAGTATTACCAATTTAATAACTTGTAATTGATGCCATGTTGTCAGGCTTACTAAAATTCTTCTATTCTTCAAAATACTTTAAAAATCCAAAATTAGATTCCTTTTTTTTTTTTTTTTTTATAGCTTAGTCGGTAGAGCATTTGTCCAGGAACCACAAGGTTCCATGTTCGATACCGGCCTTTGCCAGCTCAGCATATGAGTAGCACATTTTGGATCTGTGCAGTAAAATGGCGAGCTAATGGTAGGTGTGGCACAAAAACAATCTCTCTGGTTTAGCGTTAGTGATAAGGAGATAGACTCCCTCGCTGTTTGGCTGATAATAGGCCACTCTGCTAACTTTACTTTTTTTACTTTACATTGTCTTAGCTGTATTTGTATTTATCTTTCTTTCTATTTTATTTTTGTCACACCTACATCACCCATCATCATTTACTAGAGAGCACAGAATCCCCAATATTAACTACATGCCAAGAGAAATTTACAGTGAAATATATACTGCTAGGGTGTGTAAACTTTGATCTAATGCGAACAAAATACTACCAAGCAAGTAATTTGAAAACTTTTCACAAAAATAAAACCATTTAGGATTTTACATTTCCTATAAAAGAAGTGGGATTGTACTAAAAAATATGAGTAATTGAACAATAGTTAAAATCTATACATAAATACATTTGTTTTCTACCAAACTATCGCTACAAATCCAAATTTAGTCGGCATTAAATAACCCACCGAGGTTGATATGCTGTAAAACAAACCAAACCAAACAACCACTTATATTTTACTACTGCAATTTGACCTTGTCCAACTCTACATCTAAAACTGTTTGAATCGACACTGTCCAGACATTTTATTCACTTCTTTTTTTAAAAATATATTTTGAGTGATTTAATTAGACAGCTGCATTAATCTCTATACCAGTTAAATAACTTGATGTGACCTGGTATAGTATAATAATAAAAATAATAACTAGCAGGGGCTGTGGATATACCACAGTATGATAATTTAATTATTACTATTTTTTATATGTTTATTTAAGAGCTATTGCAAAATTTTTCAATATGTAAAAAGTATAATAATCTTGATTTAACTCTCTCTCAATTTAAAAAAAAATTTTTCATCTTTTTCGATTGAAACAGATTGTGTTATTGCTTCCACATGCTCACCACCTCTCTTTCTCCTACTGCTTTCTTTTTCTTCTGATATTTTTTCTATATCGCATATCCTTTTTCTTCCCTTTCAGTTTTTATTATAAAAACAAAATCTGTTATTTAGCTGAGGTGACAACACTCATAAGAAATAAGGATTCAGTGGATAAGCAACACCATATAATCAGGATTTACATTTTTGCATTTCAATTTGGCCGATTCGGAAAATTAAGGAACAATAGTATTAATATATTGATATTAATAATAATAATAGACCTGAGGAGACTTGCTGTCATTCAACCTCCAGGGAACCACCAGCTTTGGCAGATGTAAAAAAAACTCTCATGGAAATAAATAATAAAGCTAATAATAATAATAATAATAATAATAATGTCTCTCATAGTTGAGAAGCTTAAAAGTAGATCACATTTGACAACTAGCCTAAATTGTTACACGACTATGTGGACTATTTATTTGTCTAGAAATAAGGTGTTTTATTTTATTTTTTATTTTCCATCTGGGAGTTGGGTGTGTACATTACTGTACTGGCCCATGGTTTATGATAGGAGAGAATAGTCAACAAATTGTAATTATTCTTAAGGAGCTCCAAACATCCTTATTGATTTTAATTGCAGTTCTATATTGCAAAATAAGCAGTGCACTTGGGAGGGGGGGGTCTTTTCTTTTTTCCTTTTTTTTCTTTAACTTTTCACTCTTTTCTTTTACTTTTTTCTCTTTTTTTTTTTTTTTTTTTTTTCTTTTCTTTTTTCTTTTCTTTTTTTTAAAATCTTTTTTCTCTCTTTTTCTCTTTTTTTTTTTTTTTCTTTTTTCTTTCTTTTTTTCTTTTCTTTTTTAAAAAATCTTTTTCTCTCTTTTTTTCTCTTTTTTCTCTTTTTCTTTCTCCTCTTTTCTTTTTTCTCTTTTTTTTTTTCTTTCTTTTTTTTCTCTTTTTCTTTTTTTCTCTTTTTTTCTCTTTTTTTCTCTTTTTTCTTTTTTTTTCTTTTTTTTTTCTTTTTTTTTCTCTTTTTTTCTCTTTTTTTCTCTTTTTTTTTCTTTTTTTTCTTTTCTTTTTTTTTCTTTCTTTTTTTTTTTCTCTTTTTTTTTTCTTTCTTTTTTTTTCTCTTTCTTTTTTTTTTCTCTTTCTTTTTTTTTCTCTTTCTTTTTTTTTTTTTTTTTTTTTTTTTTCTTTTTTTTTTTTCTTCTCTTTTTCTTTTTTTTTTCTCTTTCTTTTTTTTTTTTTTTCTTTTTCTCTCTTTCCTTTCTCTTTTTTAAATCCCCATTTTAAAATCTCTATCGTTTAACATTTAATTCTCAAGGCCTTTTTTAACAAAGAGAAAAGATTTGAATTTTTTGCTGTTTAATTTATTTTCGTTTTGTAAAAGCCACTCCTTAAATCTCTAATTCATTAATCAATAAGAAATGGAAGTTCAGTTTTATGCATTATTTACAATTAATACTCTATTTGCCAGCCTATATGATTGTTAGGGTGTCATGGGATGGGGTGACAATCCATACATTACCCAGCAACTAATGGACTAGACAGGTAAGCAAATAGGGTATTTATTTCTAGAACAGGTCCCCCTCCCCTTAAAAACAAGGAAACTGATGTTTGTATAACTTCTCCAGGGTGCACAAATAAAATACTCTTCTCTTATCATAGGGAGTTATGCTGACAGGAAAATTATATATATATATATATATATATATATAATCCAAAAATCCGGAGAAGAAATCTTCCTTATGACAGTTTAAAAAAAAAAAAAGTGTCGTAGTTTGCAGAGCTCAATGTGTGCTCTTATTGTCAGTCACAGAGCAAAATTATATAAGTAAAAAATATAACAGAAGATTTAAATTTTTAGCTTTATAGCCTATTTCAGGAAGCATATATATATATATATATATATATATATATATATATATGGGAGTAAATAAGGAAATGAATCTGACAATATGTAAAAAAAATAGAAAATCCTCAAGTATTCCAAAAAGATGAATTTATTCTTGGTGAAGTCAATGTTATAACATTTTGGTTTTAGTAAACCTTCATCAGGACTTGAGATGGAAAGAATGTTGTTGATTGGGGGTAGATGACTGTCAAGGGATGGGAGAATAGTAGCTGTGTGTATATATATATATTAGCAATAACAGCTCGTTTCTTAAAATTGTTGGACATAAACAATTTTTCACCTTAATTAGTTCAAATCTCAATACTTCTGGTATTTCTGATCCAATCTTAAAATATTTATATGGTTAGAAAGAAAAGAAAATAATCTTTCTAAATATGTAATTTTTATGTGTTTTTATCATGTCCACTTTTGTACCCCCAATTTTGGAGGTTTATATTCTCATAACTTTTGAACCACTGGGGATATTTGCATAATAAAACAGTTCTGAACTCCATTTACAAAGCTCTATATAACTAACATATTAAATAACAATAACCTCAAATAAATAAAAAATCAACTGGGAATGCTATATATATATATATAATATGATTCTGTCTGTATGTTTGTACAATGAGAGTGAACATCCTTTTTCAAAGGAAAATATTTAACATCTGTACATTTAGACATAACCACCTCAATTGATATTTTATTAATTGGCAGTTTTAGTTGTTAGTAATTGAATAAGTTAGTTCCAACAAAAAATCTAAGCACAATAGTATAGTGCTGTTGTTTTTCCTCCCTCATGTCAAGCCCTGTTGGCTGGGGCTTTAGAATACACCGACTGCATCTCTGCAGTGGGGTAAGACCACCACCCTCATAACGGGGCCACCTGTTGGCCATGGGTAGCGACCCATGATGCTTAAGATAGGAATCCTGATGACTGTGAACAGTCCATGACATTCAACACTCCACTTTGGCCCTTATTTAGGCTAGATACAAGTTGGAGAGGCCCCCTCCAATCAGTCAGCTTGTCATATTGAGCCCTAGCACTTATATGATTGTCTCAACCCTATTGCCCTTATGGCAAGCCCCAACCCTTTTTATCATATATGTGTTAGATGATGGTGACTGAATATCTTAGAGTTTAATGTCATACACAGGACACTATCTGATGGTAAAGTCCCAATTTGGGGGCAATTCTGGGGAATGTGGATGTACTCATCTGTCACTATTACTCCCAGGCCCACTCTGACACGGAGTGGTTGTACGTTAGGATTCCATCTATGGGGACAATAGAGGAAAATGAGTTTTAAAATATGTTTAAAAAAGAAAAGAAGAGTACCCATCAAGAATGAATAAAACAAAACGTCTGTGGCATAAAATGACCCAACAAGAGTTGCTATGCCGTAAAAACCAACCAACAAAAATCAAATTTCTGCCTTGTTTCCGCATTGAAACCAAGTTTAGCAAAATAATTTTATTTTCAACTTGATTTTCACTTTTAAGTTGTCTGCTTTGTGATCTTGTAGCCTGATTAAAACAACTTTTTAGATCTTTAATAACAGCAGATATTTTCTTAACTCTTGGCTGGAAATTAGTCTCTAACACACACACACACCACCACCACAGTCAGCAATAAACCTTTTTTTGATTCTCCTCCCACCAACCCTCCTCTAATGACTTGCCAATCATTTAAATAAGTTTTTAATATTGAAGATTAACTATCGGTTGATCTCAACTTTGATCAACTCTTTTATTTTCAATAATCTCGCCCCCTTCACTACCACTACTAATTTTTTGGGCACAGGGCCTTATTGGGGGTGGGGGTCGTTATTTTTTATTTTTAATTTTTTATTTTTATATTCATGGATTGACCCAGTGACCTGATTTGCATTGATTATATAATATATATATATATATATATATATATATTTTTTTTTTTTTTTTTTTAAATAGATTTATAGATTTAGGCTTTATCAAAGCATGTACTTTTTCTTTTTAAAGGAATTTACAATGAGATTTTTTCATATTTGTTCAATCTAATTGTCATAAACATGAAAATAATTTGGCTAGCAAAAGTGAGAAATGTTCTATACTTTTACTTTATACTCTTTGTACCAAGGAAGTGCTTGTAGTATGATGGTTATTGTAGTGGGAAATGGACGGGGTGATCAGAGTTCAAACCCTAGACAAGACCATTTGTATTTCACATAGCACTAATACCCTTGGGAAAGGTATGAATCCAAATACCCTCGCCCAGCTATGGGTAAATAGTAGGGCAAACTGGGCTCTTTAACCTTGTTATGGCAACCAGGCTAGGACAAGGAAACTTTGCTTAAAAATTTACCTTGTGTCACATCCTATTTGTGCAGAGGGGTTGGGTAATATTTATTTATTTATTTATTTATTTATTCTCCCTGCACCATAATCTTGGAAATCAATTTTTTTTTTGGGGGGGGGGGTTTTATTTATTGTTATCAAACATTTATGAATGTGCAGAAAATTTGGGAAGTAAAATGATCTCAAAAGAAAAAAGATATGGCTTCAAAACTAATAGGTAATATTTGAGCCTGGAATAATATTCACCACCACTACAATCAATAAGAAAAAATACAAATCTAAAGATATATAATTGTTTCTTTTCCCTTTAACCAAATGGTATTGAGTAAATGTCTTACCCAACCCCTTCAAACATGCTGAATTTAACAGGCTTGAATTCAGTTTTTCTTTTTCCTAGACTGGTTGGCATACCAAGGTTAAAGAGCCCAGTCTGCCCTATCATTCTTACCCATAGCTGGAAGGAAAATAGTTGGATGCATACCTTTCCCAAGGGTATTAGCGCTATGTGAAATGCAACCAGTCCTGTCCATGATTTTAACTCCTGTTGCTGTGTCCATTTCCTACGTCAATAACCATTACACCACTAGCCTCTCCAAATTATTGTATTGGTATTGAGTAAATGTCCAACACAATTCAGTTCACTACTCTATTATATTCTGGACTAATTTAACTCTATACAACAAATCAGCAGCAACCAACAGAAAAAAAAGAAGAAAAAAAAGAAAATACTTATTTTAGTCTCTTAATAGATTTTTACTTTTCTAATACAAATAAGTAGGTAAGGACCACAAACCTATAATCATCTTTGATTATTGTCTTTGGATAAGCAACAATTAATACTTAAAATTTGGGTGACAGTCCACTGGTTAAGAAATGATTGGGTTGGATAGTTTTTGGCTAGTTTGCTATAGAAAGCCTATTTTATGCACTCAGTTGTCATTGTGAAAATTAAAAAAACTCAGATTACCCACAATGCAAAATAATGGCGAGAGACATTAAGTTTATCTAAATAAGTGACCAACTAAATTTTGTTTACATTCTCTGGTCAAAATAAATTCATAAAATTGTTTGACAGGTTCAACTATAAATACTGAAGATAACACAATCTCCATGGAATGAAATTATTTATTGATCTAATCTCCAAAATTATTTGCTTCTAATTTTAATTTTGTATTGTTTAGATTTTTTTTTTACTGTTGTCCTCATCTTTAATTGTTACTAGCAAGAATATGCACACTCCAGGCCTAAGTATTTAAGTATTAATGTAATGAAATAGATTAAATTATAAAGACTAACAAAATTGAATAAGAATGCATATAAAAGGATTGGACTTATTTTAGTTGATTTCTATATAAAATCATTCATAGGTTTGATTTTAATACGAATGAAATAATAATATTAAAAATACCAAGTAATTAGTTATTAATCCCAGTTTTGTTAAAACCAGTATGCAAATTATCACACCAGACATAATGTAAGCCTTTATTTCTTGGTGATATTATGTAAACCTTTATTTCTTAGTGATATATAAGAAACATTGCAGGATTTTAAATGCACTAATAAAATGGTTTGTTTTTAAGCAAATCTAATCTTGATAAATAAGATTTATTCTGTGTATTAATGATTTTGACTATAAATCAAATACTCATTGATAATCTTACGCAATTGGTATTTTGATGTAAGCAGTGATGTAGTTCCAGTTACAGACAGACACCGAATACCCATTATAATAAGATTTATTTACTTATTTTTAAAATTTCTTTCTTTTCATCTCAACAAAAATGTTTCAAAATTTTTATTTTGGAGGGAAAAAAAATTGGAGGTTACCAGTGATGCTGATAGCTTTTTGATTTATTGCATCCTGGGATACACATATTTGCTTTGAATGAGACCCCCGGGAAAATTTATGGGTCCCAACTAAAGCCGTCTAACTCCTACCTTGTAACCTATCCTGTTTAATTAATTTCTAAGAAACTATTGAAATGTATTTACAGTTATCATTGAAATGGTGAGGGAAGAAAGAAGAAAAACACTGGGATGCATAGATATGATTTTACTGTGTCCTTTTAGATTTTTATGAGTCAGGGATACAGGACGTGTACCTATCAGCATCTTGCTTGATAGAGGGATTTAGAGCTACATTTGGATACAAAATTGTACTCTTACAGTAAGTGTTAATTGTAAGGAAGTTTAAGTCAGGATTTAAAAAAAAATTTTTTTAATGGATAAACTGGGGATAAACTCAATAGTTGTTTTAAGTTAAGATTAATGATAATCCCCTGGATTTCTTTACTATCAAATTTGATTTCTTTAGTTAAAAATGTCAATATTTTACATGTGAATATTTCTTTCCCATCCCCAACAATAAAAATCTACTAATATACTTATTTGAATGCTAACTTGATTGATTTTCGTGTTGTCATTTGTATTTTATCTTAATAAATCTCTGCTCTTAATTTAGAATCTCAGCTGTTGCCAATAAAGTAATTATATTGATGTTGTCACACACACTCACACATGTGTATGTGTTTATATATATATATATATATATATATATATATATATATATATAACCATAACCATTTACTTTATAGAAGAGGCCTCTAGTGTTTGTGTGTTTAGCTAACACAAAATATGACAAACCGAGTTAAGTCTTATTAGCAGGTGACCTGACAGACTGCCAAGCTAAAGTTTTAAAATTTTGCTCTTCTTCTTCGTCTCTGTTCAGTGACTAGTTATTATCAGAGCCAGTTATGGAGAGGGGGTGGGTGCATATACGGCATCACTATTGTCATAATAAAAAGGGGTTAATGGACATTCAACACTTATTACAATTGACTACTGATCTGCTTTTTTAAAAAAAAGAAAAGATAAAAAAAAATCAATATTTTCATTAGACTTGTATACAAGTTGGCATATAATGGCAATCGACTGCATATGTGCTGAGATGTTGAGGTCACTAGGCTTATTTGATGCCAAACATAGGTATGCATTTCTAGATATATTGATGTCTTACATGTCAGTAGTAGCTGTCATTGAATTAAAAAAAATATCTACTCATAAGAATGTGAGGAAATATTACTATTGGTTCATATATATATATATATATATATATATAATGTTAGTAGTCCTTTTTTAGTATTGGAGAATTGAAAATAAAGTACTCGATTACGTGTGTATGAGCTGTATTTATTTATTATAGTGTACAATACATTTAAGGTGTGATTGTTGCCATTGGTTTCCAAGCAGCATGTTAGCCACTTTTCTTCAAGACCTGTTAAGAAATACAGTGAATGTCCATTCATGTATATATGTGTGTATTTTTTGTTGTTAGTGGGCCGAATCTTCTTATTTTCCCGCGTTTTTTGGTAAATCAGTGCATGTTATATATATTTATGAACCCTTCTGCATGTAACACATGGTGAATTCCTTGGGTGGAGTTTAACAGTTTTCCTTCTAGAATGGTTGCCTAACCAAGTTTTAAAAGCCCAGACAATCCTACTATTTACCCATAGCTGAAGGGAGAATAGTTGCATTCATACCTTTTCTAAGGATGTAAGTGCTATGTGAAATGCAAACAGCCTTGTCTAGGATTTGAACTTGGGTTGCAGTGTCCATTTATAGCAGACCGCCAACCTTTTGTTCTAGAAGGCGTTGGCTGAGGGTCTTAATGTCCTGAGTATGACAATAAACTGCATCTAGTGGTGAATTTCCAATTCTGGAGCTCTTGTGAGCATAAAGTACCCCTTCATTACCATTACTCCCAGGTTCACTCTGACCTGGGGTGGTAGTACATGTTAGGGTCCTATCTATGGGTTAAATATGATAAAAAATTAGAAAAAGTTTTTAAAAAAATTGAGTTTAAAAAAATTTGAATACCAATTAAGCATGACAAGAACAAAACATCTTTGGCATAAAATAACTCAACAAGAGTTGACATGCCATAAAATCCAACAAACCAAACCATTGCTGAATACCCCACACTTGCAACTTTGTCACATCCTACTTGTGGTGAATGGGTTGGGTAAATACCTACCCTAACAAGGAGATAAGACATAGTTTATATATTTGTGTAAAAAGTTACCCCCTCCAATTTTAACCCCTAACACAAGTCCCTCTGCCCCCCCCACACACACACTTCCCAAGGATAGTCCAAGATTACATATATGCAGCAGAGTAAAGGTTTGATTTTTTTTTGTTTAATGGCATATCAATCTTTATGGGTTATTTCTTTATGGGCGAGTATTGAACCCAGAACCTTGCGGTTCTTAGGCAGATTCTCTACTGACTCTGACCTTGAAATATATTTTTTAACTAGAAGCGGCTACCCGGTGTTGCCTGGGTAGAGTTGGTGAAGTTAGTTTCGTAGATCCATTATTACTGAATCACAAGTTGGATCCTCACAGGATGACCCATTAAAATCCCTACATAAAAAAGACTTTGCATTGATTCGGCCAGGTGGGGCGTCAGAAAAAAAAAAAAGTGCACAGACATTCTGAAAAGAAAATCAGTGTCTCCTATTTAAAAAAAACCTATCTTGCTCAGAACATTAACCTTCTAGAAACTGTACAGAGACGTGCAATCAAACGAATACCCTCCATCAGGCATCTACCATATTCTGAACGTCTTGCTGCCCTGGGAATGAATTCGTTGAAACTTTGGCGTCTGGCAACTGACCTGGTAAACGCTCATAAGGTCATTAATCATCTTAACAACAGAAACCTTGAGCACCTTTTTTATCTCCATCTTTCTAACACACGTGGGCATGCCTACAAAGACTTTCGGAAACACTTTTTCACGCTAAGAATTGCGGAGGCTTGGAATAAGCTGCCTGCGTCTGTTGTCGGCTGCCGAAACACTGAATCTTTCAAAGCCTCCATGCTTCCTGTAGTCCGCCGACACTATACCTGATGCCCCTCTCCACACACATATGCACATGCACATGCATATTACTACTGTAAACTGTTCATGTTCCTGACACTAACATATTATTCTGTGTACTTGACATGAGACTTTGATGAGTTGTGGTGCACCTGAGCACTGTACACAATAAATTTCAATATTATTATTATTATTATTATTAATATTAAATACAAAAAAATTCATGCTGTTATTATTTGAATTTTTTTTTTTTTAATTATCTTCACAAATATAAATGAACTTTTCATCATTTTTGCTCAAAAAGCAAGACCTGGTGGTAGTGAATGTGTGTACATATATTTACTTTGCCGTTATTTGTTTTATTTTCGTAGTTTCAGCTGGACATACACACGCATACATACACACAACTGCCCTTTATATGTATAGATATTGTATAAAATTAGCTCATGTGATTTCATTAAGCGTCATTTTTTTTATTCTAAATAATTCTTGCTGTGTTACTGTTCAAGATGTCTCTGTGTTGGGTCAATTGGTTCATTATTCTAAATGATATAAAGGACAAAATTACTAAATATGATTGGCTCATAATACTAGAATTATCTTAACCATTAATTCTTTAATGATGATGAATTCTCTAAGGTTCCAATGTATTCTTAGACTTTTACTTTTTTTTTTAACACTTCAGAATTAAAAAAAAAATATTTTACACTTTATAAAGAATTTTTGTGTGTGTGTGTGTGTGTGTGTGTGTGTTGGTTTTGGTAGCTAACATGGCTGATATACCTCCCACCACTACTACTTTCATTCTCTTTCTCTCTCCTATTCCTGCATTTGAGTAGCCTTTTCTACTTTGTTCTGATAGAGTACTCCTCCTGAAATGCTACCTTCTCTCTTCTTGTTTATGACTCACTCAATTGAAGAAGCCCTTAACCTCTGCCAGGTTAAGGACTTCTTTGCTTACCTCTCCTTTTTTTTTTTTTTTTTTTTTTTTTTTTTTTAAGGAGGTGCAAAAGGGAATATCTTTTAAAATAATTACTTTTAAAAATCTCTTTATAAAGAATAAAAAAATGTAGAGTTGGAAAAGGTTGGATTTTTTTTCTATTTAAAAACCCCCAAAACAACAACAAAAAAAAAACTTACCTAAACTTATGAATTCCCTGAGTTATGAGTTGTCAGTCAGTCGATTTTAAAAAAATTATTATTTTTTTTTTGTATTAAGATTTGATGTATGAGTGAGCTTCAGATATGCTTATATTAAAAAGTTCACTAAAAACTTTGTATTTGGATTTTTCAGATTATTGTCCTCATCTTAATCGTTATATACACTAGTATATATTAGTAGTGTATATAACAAAGATGAGGACAATGGCCAAAAAAATCCAAATAATACAAATTATCAAGCCTCATCTCAGACAAATAATTCACTGGAAACATTTAAGTTTCCAAATTTATTATGTCAGGGAAAATATTATTTATAAAAAGAATAAGCATTAAAACATATTACAGTCCATAATTTATTTTATTCTATTTTCTTTTTTTATACAAACAGTGCTATTTTTCTGATTTAAAAATATGTAACAAAAAACAAAAAAAAAAACTTGTTTTTTTTTGGGGGGGGGGCTGGAATGGATTAATGGCATTTCAGTTTATTTCAATGAAGAAAATTGATTTGATATACAAGGAAACTGAGTTATGAGCAGAATGAATTAAACTCATAAGTCAAGATACTGCTGTATCTCTATTGAAATTTGTGTGCATTTTACAAGAACATGAATATACTATGATGGATAAGGCTTACCTTATTATAATGAAGCTTTGATGTCTGTCACCGAAACTACGTCACTGATTATGTCACAATACCCTCAGCAATTACGTAAGTTTATCAATGAGTATTTAATTTATAGTAAAAATCATTAATACATGGAATAAATTTTATTTATAAATGAGTTATCTATGAAAATCTGAGTTAGATTTGCCTCAAAACAGCCCATATCATTTATGCGTTTAAAATCCTGTAATGTGTCTAATATATCACTACGAAATAAAGGAAACTGAGTTTACATAATATATGGTGTTTAATTTGCATACTGGTTTTAACAAAACAGAGTTTAATAAATAACTACTTGGTGTTATTGATCTCTAATATTTTTTCATTTTCTGTGTTAAAATCAATTCTATCAATGATTTTATATAGAAAACAATTAAAATATGTGATCTTTTTGTGTGTTATTATTTAGTTTTGTTAGTCTTTATGATTCAATATATTCCATTACATTAAAACACAAATGCTTATGCCTGGAGGGCGCATATTCTTATTATGAAAGACCAAAGATTTAAGTTCCTGTTCATAGGCTTTTACCTAAGCATGGATTTAGACAGCCATATTTCTGATTATGTAACAATTAGCTAAACTTTCCATTTTCTCTGGAAAAAAAAAAGAAAAAATTTTGTGCAAACCAACCTTTTTGTTCTAATTCGATTAATTTTGAAGATTTTAACTTGTGCGACTATTTTCTTCATTGCGGAATTATTCTACCATCTCTCACGTCAGCTGTGTGTGTCTCTCTCTCTCTCCCTTTAC
>CM042154.1:60085950-60100950 GCA_023376005.1 Doryteuthis pealeii
AAAGAGTGGGAGGGTGTGACTATCTTTTCAATTAAGTTTTCTCTAAAAATTATTAGATAGCAATACTAAAGTAGGCTTGTTATTAAATAAATATTTGTTTTTTGAATCTAAAAATATGAAATTTAAAACTTAAAATTAGGCGCTTTATGTTTTAAATGAATTTTATCTATTATTAGGTATATAAATTGTTGCTCTAAATGCTCATATGGATTCAACGAAGGGTAATATTTATCATAAAGAATTTCAATTTATTTCCATTGAATCCATTTGATTGAAATGATTCAGAAATTTAAAAGAAATAGTTCATTGAGTAATAAGGCAATACTGAAAATTTTATCAAAATCAGATATTTCATTTAAAAGTTAGTAATTTTTCTGAACATAGTGTATTTAATGATTTTTGTTATTGATTTCTAAGAAAAAACTCTTAAAAGTTTTAAAATGCTGATAAGAGGGATTGTATAGAGTGTAGGCCTCAATAGAGCACTTCACTTTGTCATTTTTGGGGGCAAATTTAATTGTTTAAAATGTATTAAAGATAAATTACGTATGTAATATTATTTTTTTAAATTTTTTAAATTTTATACTGATTATGCTCATTATTTACTACCTTTCGACTTAAACAAAAATTTGACCTTAAATAATTTAGTCAATTTTAATTCGTTTTTAAAGTGAAAATTGGCATTCATTTTGTTGATACCTATAGTAAAGTCTACAGAGTGGCCTATTGTTGGTATGAACCAAACAGTGAGGGATTCTATCTCCTTTTTGCTAGCGCTAGACCAGAGAGATTGTCTTGCTGAGATCGAGTGCCACACTTACTGTCAGCTTCCAGTTGCTTTACACAAGCTGTGCCTATGATGCATTGAGTTGGCAGGGACCAGTATTGAACCTGGAACCTTGTAAAATGTAGGTGAATAGTCTACTAACTGAGCTAAACCAGTCCCTCATTATATATTGTCATATATAAATGACTTTTTTTTTTTTTTTTTTTTTTTTTTTGTTGCCTGCTTTTAAATTGAAAAATATCAACTTATCCCCTCGTAAAAAAAATAAAAAAATATTTAAGTGTGCGTATATTTTAGATAGAATGTTTGCAGTGAGATTCAAACCTGTAACTCATTTTACATTGAGAAGATATGGGTGGTGGGGGTGATTCTGGTGGTTCCCTTGGTGAAAGAGAATGATAATTGGTACTTCCTGACCTATTTCTTTAGAAATTGTATAAATCGGAATTCTCCCAAGTAGAATTAAAGAACTGTTTACTTTTTCAACCATGAAAACTCTACATATCTCAAAGGACATTAAACAAGTACAGAATTCATTAACATTGTCACTTAAAGCACAAAAATGAACAAATTTAATGTTTCAGATAATGATGGGGGAATCAGCGAGGGAGCTTATCCTCTTTTCACTAGTGCTAGACCAAGGATTCGATGAGGTATCAAACCTAGAACCTTGTGGTTCCTAGTCAGACACTCTACTGACTAAGCTAAGTGACGTAGTGGCTATAATACAAATTATCAAGCCTCATCTCAAAAATTCAGACAAAGAAAAAAAAAAATTTTATAAATAGTTTTGCAATTGATTATTTATGGGGAAGGGGTTTCTTTGAATGTATAACAAATGTCGCCTTCTAGCTAAAGTCATTAAATACTTTCATTGTTCTCGTTACAAAGAGCTGATTACTTGCTGCAAAAATAGTTGTCATTCTGAGAAGAGAGGGAAAAAAAATCTTTATAAAATCTTTATAAAATCTTTTCTAGATTTCCTTGACCATTTTCTCTGTTCTTTAATAAATAGACGATTGTAATTATTGTTTTATATTTGTGAAAACCTTTTTATTGCTGATATTAGCTTATTTATATATGGAGGGATTCTAATATTGTATTAACATATTTAATACTGACTGTAAAAAAAAACAAAAAAAACAAATGGGAGGGGGGTGTCCTTTTATGAAGGGAAATTCAACTTTCTAATTAGTTGTAGAGACAAGTGCAAAAGCATTTTAATTTGGAAAAGTTTATCTTTAAATTGATGTGGACTCTGTGTGTGTGTGTGTGTGTGTGTGTGTGTGTGTGTGTGTGTGTGTGTGTATATATATATATATATATATATATGTATATATAGTGTGGATGTTATGTAGAAAAAGCTTAGCCCTATAATATAACTTATGCCCTTGTATTAATCTTCCAAGTGACATGTATATTATGTGTATATGGACATGTAATTAGGTATAACCACCCTCAATTTAACCCTACAGTACATATTAGGCTCCTATATCCATCGTCAAAAAAAAAAAGACAATTTGTGTGTGTGTGTGTGTTGATAAATCTGTCATATATAATGAACTAATACTTTCGTTTAAAAAAATATTTTCATCTAATAGTGTACAGAGTGGTCCAAAAGTCTTGTCACCCCTACATATGAATAATTATGATATATCTTTATTGTGTATAAACACATTGTTCAGGCCACTATAACCTCGGGCTTTGTTTAGGTGTTATTCTAATTAAAAAAGACACCTAAACAAAGCCTGAAGTTACAGTGGCCTGAACATTGGGTTTATACATACCACAATGAAGATAAGAACAACAGTCCGAAATACCAAAATTATTAATATCATGCCTCATCTCATACAGACAAATATACACCTATGTATTGTTTAACTTTCATTATTTTTTGTTACAATAATATGTATTATTTTACCTCTGAAAAAAAAAAAAAAATGATTTTTCAAGAATTTCAAATTGTATTATGTAATTATTTTGGTAATCTGAACATTAGCTACATAAATGAGAGTAACCTCCTTTTGTTTATTTCACTTTGAGGAAGCCATATGTTTTGGTCGGCCATTTTCATTTCACTGTAAATCGATACAACTGCATGTTTTAACACCAAAAAAAACAAAAACAATTAAGTTCATTTCAAATAATGCGCAAGCACAATTACAAACACATTTTATATTTTCGTGTTAAAACATGCAATTGTATTGATTCAAACAAATTAGTATTTTCAGTGTAGATTTACGGTGAAATGAAAATATCCGACCAAAACATATGGCTTCCTCAAAGTGAAATAAACATGGGAGGTTACTCTCATTTATGTAGCTAATGTTCAGATTACCATCATTTTACCTCTTTAAAAAAATATGTAGGGGTGACAAGACTTTCAGACCACCCAGTACATCTAATCTTTAATTATTTTTGATCAATGTAGGTCCTTGCTGGGCGGCCCACATGTCAAATGTGCTGGTTTCCACAGGAGAATGTTGCTTATGAGTTCGTCCTTGCTTCTCCAGCAGTGTCCGGCATCTCGTGTTCGTCTCACTCAGATGGTTTGTGAGATAGGGGCTAGTGGCCGTACAGCTGCTTCCTTGTGGGGTATTGTTTCCACGACCTGTTCAAGATCGCACACAGCATTCTTGTGCAGCTCCCAACTAGCTTATTCTCCAGGCGCCTCGTTAGGGTCCAAGTGGTGCAGCCATACTGCAACACTGACACAACCACAGCTTGGAAGCAACGACAAAGAATATATATAATATAGTGTGTATGTGTTTTAATTAAGTTATATTTTGGTAAGGGTGACAAGACTTTCGGACCATCCTGTACTTTAATTTCAGGTTGAAGTTTTAAGCTTTTTCACTAATGACTTCCCTCTTCATCTTTTTTTAAAGTTAGCAATCTTCATACACTCTTCCATTTATTTCATATATCACAAATGAACAGCTTGAATAATTAACATTAGATTATTCAGAACTCTTCATTCTATAATTTCTTTTCTTTTTTTAAAAAACTTGATATACCAGTTCTATTTTGGTGTAGATTTTTATCTACTTAAAAATTTAAGATCTTTTAGGTAGAAGTGGTGGTGGTATAGCTTCAGTGTATTTGAGTGCTGCTTTACCTGCTAAATGTTTCTGGGGAGAGGGGAGGGGGGCTGGCAAACAAGGAAGCCCATAAATAGTAGTGTAGTAGTAGTAGTTAGTACCTCCTCCTCCTTTTTTCCTTTTTTATTTGTTTGTTTATTTTGTTCTTTTTTAATTCTCATTTTGACAACCAGTATCTCGTTTCCTTAAGAAGCACTTGAAAACTAATTTTAAGGTTGGCCCTTTTGGGGTCATTTAAGAAGGAAGTCTTCTTAAAAACAAAAACAAGGAAATTCTTAATATAATGTGAGAAATTGTCTAAACCTGGATGAAAGTGTGTGCCTGTGTGTGTGTGTGGGTGGGTGGGGGGTAATGTCTGACACCCGCAAGTCTTAACAAAAAATGTGAAAAATATCAGTTTTTGTTAAATAATTTTTACTCTTCTGTTTATGGGTAAGTTTTATTTAATCATTTACAGATGCCAATCCATCATTGGGTTACAGGAAACTCTCTCTCTCTCATATATATATGTGTGTGTGTGTGTGTGTGTGTGTCTCTCTCTCTCTCGTCCAAAGTCGGTGGAGTTCAAGAAAAGGGTTTTTCATTTATCAGTTATTTTTGTACAGTACACTAAAAAAAAAAAAAAAACATGAAAAAAAACAATTTTAACAAATGATAATGATATTTTGAATAGTAAATTCAGTTTGTATTATCTAGATCTTTCGGACTGTTGTCATTGTCGTTACTAGCCTGAAAAATCTTATAATGGACCGAAACTGTCACTGTTTACGTTACAATATCTTCAGGAATTGCAAAGTTTATCAATGAGTATTTAATTTATAGTCAAAATCATTAATACATAGAATAAATTTTATTTATTAATGTCTATGAAAATCTGAACACTAAAAAAAAAAAAGCCCCTCAAATTTCACATGGATTTTAGCCAGAAAATGATGACATTTTAAATCAAAGTAAATTCAGTTTGTATTATCTAGATTTTTCAGACTGTTGTCCTCGTCATTACTGTGTATAACAATAAAGATAAGGACAAAAGTTCCAAAAATCTAAATAATACAAATTATCAAGCCTCATCTCATGTCCTGTTTGGAATCTATTATTTATTACTAGCAAGAATATGTACCTTCTGGGTGTAAGTATTTAAGTTTTAATTTAATGTAATATATTCAATTAGAAAGACCAAGAATGCGTATAAAAAGATTACACTTATTTGAATTATATTTTAATTGGTTTTGATATAAAATCATTCATAGGAGGGTTGATTTTAATATGTTGGAGAATAAAAGAATATTAAAGATCAATAACACCAAGTAGTTATTAAACCCGATGTTGTTAAAACCAGTATGCAAATTAACCACACCATATATTATTTCTTTATTTCTTAGTGATATTCCAGGATTTTAAACGCACTAATAACGTGGGCTGTTTTGAGGGAAATCTAACTCAGATTTTCGTAGAGACCTTAAAATAAATAAGATTTATTCTATGTATTAATGATTTTGACTATGAATTAAATACTCCTTGATAAACTTACTCAATTCCTAAAGGTTATGTGACATAAGCAGTGACGTAGTTTGGTTAAAAACTGACAGAAACCGAATCTCCATTATAAGATTATTAACAAATTTCTGCTGTCAAAAAAAAAAAAAAAAAAAAAAAAAGACACAAAAAAAATCTTGTGCAGGTACGTTTGCATAAAATGACATTAAATGCGAATTTTCTATTTTCTCTTTTTTGATCGAATCATTAAACACCTTCCAACTCTATCTGCCGAATTTTAAACTTTTTATTTCTTTTATCTTCATTATTATTTAA
The DNA here is from genome assembly GCA_023376005.1 of Doryteuthis pealeii. Classification (NCBI taxonomy): domain Eukaryota; kingdom Metazoa; phylum Mollusca; class Cephalopoda; order Myopsida; family Loliginidae; genus Doryteuthis; species Doryteuthis pealeii. The sequence goes on from CM042154.1 coordinate 60,091,651, forward strand.
AAATGAATAATAATGGACAATGTTTCATCAAAGAAATTTGAATGAATCCTATTCTACTTAATTTTAGTGAAATCAACCATATAGGCTGATATTTTTTTTTGTAAAGAAAAAGCCTTAAAAATCAGTAATTTTGCTGAACAAGTCTAATATTCAGCTGTTGGAAGAATGGTCCAACTTAGAATCCTCCTAATACCAACTGACTTGGTAATCCATCTACGGATATAATATATATATATATATATATATATATATATATAATATATATGAGAGAGAGAGAGAAAGAACTAAGGAATTACATCGACATTAAGCATAGGGTAGGATCGAGGCCACCGGTGGCCTCGGTAGGATCCTGATGAAATCATTTGGATTGAAACTATGATAAACCCCTAACTCTTTTCTTCTCCTATCATTAATATTATTATTGCTCTTACTGATGCCACTGTAATGGAAAGGTTAAAGCAGTAATTGGATACTCTGTGTGTGTGTGTGTGTGTGTGTGTGTATAATTTATTTATTTTTTTTTTTCTTTAAGAAAACAAATGGGTAAATTTTTTCCTTCTCTCAATGTTACTGAGAAGAGTTTAAAATAATTTTAAGCTTTGCAGGTGTTGAAGTTAACTCCTAAGATTTAGGGTTGTACTACTTAAGAGATCTCTATGAGTGCTGTCCCCCCCACACACACTTTGTCTGCATCTCAGCCCCTAACATTATTTCTCCTTTCCCCCATCAGTCTAATGATCTCTTGACCAAATATGGTATTTAATGAACACATTCTCAAATTCTTCAAAAACAAATTCGGACCACAGATCCCCCCTTTTTTCCAAGGGTGGAGGTTGAACTGCACAAATTATAAAAAGATAAAAACAACTTATTCAGATTTTTTGATAAAATATAAATATTGTTAAAATTATTTTCATTCTTTTTATATATTTATACTAACTAGCAGAACCTATGGATATACCACAGTACAATAATTTAATTACAACATTTCATGTGTTAACTTAATTAGTACTGCAAAGATCGAAATACCAAAATATCTTCCATAATTCACAATTTCAATATTACAAATGAAACAAACTTGTAACTTTTTTAAAAATTCATTTTGATTTTATGTGGAGCATTTAAGTGACACAAGACCACTTGGAATATTTCATTTTTTAAATTGGGTGAAAATAAAATGGGATAAATAAGAAAACTGTGATTAAGCGACACCAGATAATCTGGATTTACATTTTTTCATTGCATCTTGAACAATTTAGTCGGTCTCATTTTTTAACCAGAGGGTATTGCAGGATGATTTAGGAACAACTGTATTAATATATACTAATTAGGGCCGGGTTAGCTCAGTCGGTAGAGCGTTCGGCTAGAAACCACAAGGTACCTAGTTCAATACCGGCTCTTGCCAACTCAGTGTAGGATCTGTTCAGTAAAGTAAGGAGCTGATGGTAGGTATGGTGCTCCACCTCAGACGAAAAAAAAAAACCCTCCTTGGTCGAGCGCTAATGAAAAGTCGACAGACTCTCTCACTGATTGGCTGATACCGACTTTAGGCTACCCTGACGACGAGTATTACATATGGATTTTTATGATCATTAATGTTCATATACTTCACTTATTTTGAATTTTTCCTATTTTGTTAATGTGCACATGATAATCATTTGGATATGAAAATTTAGTTAAAACAAAATTTCTTTTTATGAATTTTTAATTGTGATTTGAATAGGATTGATTGATATTAATTTCTATCTGAGCAAATGGATGAAAAGAGAGGTTTAATCCATTTATTCCTCACCCCACCCCATCTACTTTTAAGAACTTACTTGGTATGCATATTCTCGTCGACACTTACTGCCATAGTGGATATATATTTACCAACCTTTCCACGTGAGTAGGATGTGACACAAGGTCAATTTCTTAAGCACAGTTTAACATCTTTGAATTCAGAATATTCCTTCTAGACTGGTTGCCTAACCAAGTTTAATGAGCCCAGTCTGCCGTAATCTTTACCCATAGCTAGAAGGAGAATAGTTGGATAGATAGGGTATTAGCACTATGTGAAATGGAAACTGCTTTGTCCAGGATTTGAACTCGTTGCGTAATGTCCATTTCCTATGATGATAACAATTACACCCGACACCTCACCAGGTACCCAGTACTTTTCTGGTGTTGTGGTGATTGGGCGGGGGTACCTGTCATGCAGTGGCTTACGTGCAACTTTGTAATAAGCAAGTTTAAACTCCAGTCATGCTATTATGTTCGCATTTGGATTAATACCCTTGGGAAAGATATTACCCCCCTCCTCATCCCCTACTACTGTTCTTCTATAAGGATGATTTTGGCATTAAATAACACATGAAGGTTGATATGCCATTAAACAAACAAATCAGACTCAACTTTTGTGTTATTACTATGTTAGACTTAATCTTTCCACTCGGGCAAGTGTCCTGGGTATGACGTTAAACTGCATCTAATGCTGAAGTTCCAGCTCTGGGGAGTGTGCAGTACTCCTTCATTGCCATTACTCCCTGGTTCACCCTGACCCAGAGTGTAGTATCTAAGGGTTAAATAGAAAAATGAGTTTTCATAAGTGAGTTTAAAAAAAAAAAAATTCAAAACCTATCAAGAATGAATTGATTTGGAGGCCTTGTTTATCAATTATATATATTTACTTGTTAATTATTTCATTTTAGTAGTTTCCTCCGGACATACAAACATACATACAAACTGCCCTTTTATATATGTATAGACAGAAGATACATGAGTAGTTTTCAGGTTCACAATTACAAATATTTTGATTGTTTTTTATTCATTTTTTTTTTCTCCTGTTTGTTTGTCTACATCAGTTATGGACAAACTGTGCCCCACCAGACCACACACGCCTATGGTGCTTTCTGTATGGCCCACCTAAGACTTCAATTTTTTATTTTAGAGAAAAGATCTTTTTACAAAAAAAAAAAAAATCAACTTTTCTCTATTTCTAAATCAGAAATTTACACGTAAGTTCTTCAATAGTGAAAATGGTTGAGGTACCTTCAACGTAAAACTACCTTGATTTTTTTTTTTATGAGTCATGTCTCCTGCATCCTGCTTCCAGAAAAAGATTGCCCATGCCTGGTTTTAAGTTCTTTATTCTAATTTCCTGCTTTTAGATCCAACTACTGAAGAAGAATGAATCAGCTAATAATAAATGATAATAAATAAGATGAAAAAAATGTCTAGAGTGACTAATAATTGTGACCTGATAATTTACCAATGTATTTTCTTCTTATTATATCAATTTTAGTTATATATAATAATAATAATGAAATTTATTATGTACAGTGCTCAGGTGCACCACAACTCATCAAAGTCTCATGTCTAGTACATAGAATAATGTATTAGTGTCAGGAACATGAATAGTGTACAGTAATAATATACATGTGTGTGTGCATATGTTTGTTGAGGGGGGTATTAGGTATAGGGTTGGCGGATTACAGGAATCATGGAGGCTTTGAGAGATGCAGTGTTTCGGCAGCCTACAACAGATGCAGGCAGTTTATTCCATGCCTCGGCAACTCTGAGGGTGAAAAAATGTTTCCGAAAGTCATGTGAGCTATGCTGTTTTCTGACTTTGTAGGCATGCCCACAAGTTTTTCTTTATATTATTGAATGCTGACCTTGAAAGATATCTTAATGTCCTGGGGATGACGTAAAACTCTATCTGATGGTGAGGTTCCAATTCTGGAGCTCTGGGGAATGTAGAGTACCCCTTGATTACCGTTACTCCCAGGTCCACTCTGATCTGGAGTGGTAGTACCCTGTTAGGGTCCCATCTATGGGTTAAATAGAAAAGAAAATGAGTTAAAAAAAAGATTTTCCATCAAGAATGAATCAAACAAAATGTCTTTGACATAAAATAACCCAACAAGGTGTCAGGCATAATTCTGGCCCAACTTAGATATTTCCCGAGTCATGTTTCTCGCTTATTATTGGCAAATCAATGTAGATATTTTAACCCCTCCACCACCACTATGTAGAAGAAATGTTTTTTTTTTTCAATTGGATTTGTACAAAGTTCAAATATTTACTGTGCTGTGTTTCTTGCTTTATATATTTAAATATATATAGATAATTTACAATACCCTCCACCTCGCTTTATATAGGCAAATGAATTTAGATCCCCTCCCCTGTTTAAAAAAAATGTCTTTTTGATTGAATTTGTACAAATTTGATTTGAATTTTTACTTTTTAATGTGAGTGTGGGGCGGTATTGTAAAATATCTACATTAATTTGCCAATAAAAAGCAAGAAACACGGCTCAGAAAATATCTTAGTTGGGTCAGATTTACACCTGATACCGGCATGGTAAAACATAGCATAAATTAGGGCAGGACTCTGGGTCGACAAAACGTTAAAAGTACTGATAATCTACCTGAGTGCTACCTGATTACCTTTCTAGTTCTACACTTGGTTGATTTTTTTATTTTTTTTTTTTTTTTTATTTGGTTGCATATTATCATTTTTTTATTTATTTTTTTATTTTTTATTTTTATTACCTTTTGACCCTATTTTCTTGCTTGATTTGATGTCCTCATTTTCACTTCAAGTTGTTTTTTCTTATTGGCAGCACAAGTCTATTTAACCTCAACACTTAAGCAATTTTCTTTAAGCCTAGTTGGTTGGTTAAACACTTTCAACTATACAACATTCACGAAGCTTAAAAATAGTTGTTTTCTGGTCGAATACAGCTGATTTTTAGATTGATAAATCTTATTATAATGGAGACTCTGTGTCTGTAACCAAAACTATGTCTCTCAGGAATTGTGTACGTTTGTTAATGAGTATTTAATTTATAATCAAGATCATTAATTAATCAAAATCATTAATTAATACCTAGAATAAATCTTATTAATGATAACTCTATGAAAATCTGAGTTAGATTTAGCTAAAAGCAGTTCATGTTTTGTGTGTTTAAAATCCTGCAATGTGTCTTATATAATATATAATGTGGTTAATTTGCATACTGGTTTTAACAAAACCAGGTTTAATAAATAATTACTTGGTGTTATTGATCTCTAATGTTATTGTTTTATTCTCCAACATATTAAAATCAATCCTATGAATGATTTTATGTAGAATATATTCTTGCTAGTTTGAAAAATAAACCGATTTTTATTTCTTTTTATTATGAGATTGTTTAGCAACTTTTTTGAATTTGTTCATAACTTAAAACTTTCTTAATTTGAACTGATTAAAGAAAAAACAAATTAATAAAATAGATAAATTTGTTTTAATTATTGCTCTTTTATTTCTCGGAATTTTTTAGATGAGGCCCGACAATTAGCATTATTTGGATTATTCGGACTATTGTCCTTATCTTCATTATTGTCTGTACAGTGTTTCAGCCAATGTGCCCTCCGGCCTTCTTCAGATATTTCTTGTTGGACTCAAGTTCCCGAGTCCAACAAGAAATACTTGAAGAAGGCTGGAGGGCACATCGGCCGAAACATTATACAGATAAGAATGAAGATAAGGACAATAGTCCGAATAATCCAAATGAAGCTATTGCCATTTTGTTTTCTTAGGTAAACAGCTTCTATATTTCTTCTATATTTTTAATTGCAGTTAATTTAGGCCATGAAATATTTGCATTTTTATTTCAATTGATTCTCAATTATTTATATTTATCTATATAAAAGCTATTGTCACTACGTTTGTTTGTCTTTTCAACCTAAAGTGTCACATTGATAGAAAGATACTTGAACACATATAGGCATCATGGGGGTGGGGAGTCCTCGTAGCATGCTGGACTGTAAAATTGTTTTAAGTGAGTTTGAATTCCAGTTGCGCTTTTACATTCACTTTCGGACTAATGCCCATGGGAAAGGTATGAACCCATCTCATTCCCCTAGCTAGCTATGGGTTAAATAGTACCACTACTTTTTTCTACAAGGATGGCTTGGGTATTAAATAACCCATGAAGGTTGATAATCCATTAAGCAAAAGAAATCAAACTAGACATATCATTGGCTGAATGTAAGGTTCTGTGTGTCTGTATGTTCACTGATAATATCACTACTACTACAATTTGAAAAAATTAGGGGTTTGTGTGTGTATAATGGTAAAAGTAAAATCGCCCTTTTCATTAGTGCTAGATCAAGGAGATTATTTTAGCATCTGAGGTGGAGTGCCACACCTACCATCAGCTCCTCACTTTACCACACAGTTGACGAGGGCCGATATCAAACCAGGAACCTTGTGATTACTAGCCGAATGCTCTAATGACTGAGCTAAACCAGAAGCAGATATAATTTTTCTGTTTCAGTAATTTGTTTACATTTTAACACTCGCACATATTTCTTTTAGTAAGGTTTTAAAAAAAATTTTTTTATTTTCTATTTTTGAAATTAGTGTACATTTAAGAAAACACCTCATTTTATTAGTCACTTTTTTTTTCTTTGGTAATGTTGATTACTGAATAAAAGATGAACCATAATTTGGCAAGGAAAAGGGAAGGCCAAGCAAACAAAACTGAGGTAGACTAATAAGATGTAAATCCAGAGAAATTGCTTGTCTTCAAATCGAAGAAAGGTGACAATTAAGAAGTCATTTATTTGAACAGAACTGCTGCAAAGCTTGAAATAGATTATATACTATTCATAGTAACTATTATATACTATTATATATACTAGATAATGGTAGAAATAAGAGGAAATTAATCTGACAGTATATGGAGAAAGGTAGACAAACACAAGATGTTGTACAAAATGGATGTTTATTGTACATAGTGATGTCAATGTTGTAAGAAGAAGAAAAAAATCCTACTACCAACCTCTGCTAACACCAACAACTGACCACCCCTCCCCTATTCATGACCTCCTAATTCACCAGTATGAAAATGTTCACCATTGAAGCAAGAACTCAATCCAACTTCCTGATGTAGGTCTAACAGATCGAAACGTTATAACATCGACATCACTATCTACAATAATCATCCATTTTGTACAACATCCCGTGTTTGTCTACCTTTCCCCACATACTAGATTATATAATATATCATATGAATATATTATATAATTATATTATATTATTATGTAATATTACATTATATATTATATCTGGTAAGAGAGAGATTGGTCGCCCCCAGCTGCGTTTTAAGGATGTCTGCAAGAATGATCTCTGGTGCTTTGGTATTACCCCTTCCAGCTGGGAAAATTTATCTCGGGACCGCCTTCAGTGGTGGCAAGTTCTCTGTGGTGGACTGTTCACGTGTGAAGTCACCCTGGCACAACACCATGAAGCCAAGAGGTCCAGAAGAAAGCAACAAAGCACTGGCACATCAACATCTTCAGGGACAGCCTTCACGTGTGACATCTATGGTCAAATGTTTTTCGGGCATTGGACTTGAGTCACAGAAGACACTGTAACTTCAGGTGCACAAGAACTATATAGTCTTCCAAGACTTGACCGTAATGTTATTGTTGGGAATCATAATTTAAGAAACAAGAAAATAAGAAGAGCTACTATCTTTCTATCTGGTTGGTTGTTTTTTGTGGCATATTAACCATTTTCGGGTCATTTAATGACCAATCAAGCCATTTTTGATAAACAAAGGACCCTAGTTGCTTACAGTACTTACTGTTGTTTAAATAATCACCTTATTAAGTATTGAACAGGCTCATCACTGCTTAACTTTGATGATGTAGCAGTAACCTGTGCATTCAGAGTGATTTGACTGTAACATGGATTTACGAATATTTATTAGCTTTTCAGTGCCAGTCATTTTTCATCTGAGCTTCCTTGATAGATTAAAAAAATTGCTACCACAAAGGCAAGATAATATTGTCTAATGAGAGGAACTTTTATATATATCTCTTTTATATAACAAGTTTTTAAAAAATTTGAATACCTATCAAGAATGAATAAAACAAATCGTCTTCAGCATAAAATAACCCGAAAAAGGGTTGACATGCCGTAAAACCCAACTAACCTTTTAACTATTTGCTTAAGAATTCCTTAGCACCTATGCTATATACAAGCACTGCATTATTATTGAATACTTATTGAATCTGCTTTCTGGTAGGCAATAGGGTTAACAGTCCTAACTGATTGTATAAACAAAATCAGATTTATTTAAGTACCTGCTGTGTATTTGTATTTTTAACTAAGATTCTGCTTTTTGTTGAAAGTGACAGGATGGGAGTTAATAGCTAGCTTTTATTGTTAAGGTTTTATTCTCTCTATCTATTTATCTCTATGTCTGTCTCTTTCTCACACAAGCAAAAAGGAATTGAAGAAATAATGAAGCAGAACAACAAACTGATTTTTTTTTTTTTTTTTTTTGCTGCTGCTGCTGCTCATTTTGGTTTGTGTAACATTTTGCATTGAAAGGCTTGATTTTTTTTTTTTTTTCGCCCACCCCTCCTATAACAGAAAATATATAAGAATAGTGAAATAAATTCTATTTTTGTATATAACATTTAATTAGGAATCAACAAAATATATATATATACATTTTTTTTTTTTTTTTTTTTTTTTCAAGAGAAGGAAAATTTGGTTTCAGAAATTTTAGTAGCTGCTGAAGTTGCAAATGAAATATAGAATGGTCCGAAACTCTTGTCACCCCTTTATATATATATATATATTATAATGGAGATTGTGTGTTTTTTCTGTCTTTAACCGAAACTATATTACTACTCAAGTCACAATTCCCTTCGTTATTTACATCACATTCTCCATGATTTTATTTATATTTAAACCTCAATTATTAATAAAATTGCTTCACCTTTTTATTAGTGTTGTCCATATCTACATACAAATAACACGCAATTGTATTTATATATACAAAAAATAGCGGTTTACAGTGTGAATGGGAAGGCTAATTTGCATATTGATATTAAAAATGTGATTTTATTAAATATGTGCTTAGTATTATTGATTTCTAATTGTTTGGTTTTATTTTAATGAATATAAGCAAAAATCTCTTCAATGAATCTTAAATGAAATCCATTAACAAAAAAAAAACTGTCATTTTATTCTTTATTTCCTAATTTAACTAAATAGTTAAATAAGTAAAATTCAGCAATGAAAGACGGGAGTGATGGAAGAGTAAGTTTCATTTCTATTTTTCCCCCACTCTGTTACATATCTTTTTATCTGCCTTCTTATTAGACTTTCTAATTTAATACGATATTTCATTACATTAAAACTTAAATACTTGCACCCGGAGGGTGCATATATTTGCTAGTATATATAATATCTTTTCAGCTAGTATATTAGTTTAACACTTCATTATTTTTTTGTTTGAATATATAAGTTATG
>CM042154.1:60108450-60408450 GCA_023376005.1 Doryteuthis pealeii
TTTTCCTTCTAGACTGGTTACCTAGCCATGCTTAAAGAGTTCAATTTGCCCTGCTATTTACCCATAGCTGGAGGGAGAATTGGATTCATACCTTTCCCAAGGGTATTAGCACTATGTGAAATGCCAACAGCTTCGTCCAGGAATTAAACTCGTGTTGACGAGTCCATTTCCTATGACTCTAACCATTAAATCATGTGCCTCCATTTTTCTATTGTATACCCAAAATGAGAGTGAGAGAGGACAGATACAGATTAGAGAGAGAGTTCAGAGAGAAGATGATCTTACATGATTCTTGATAACTTCATTACTGCTTCTTCTCTGTTCTTCATTCTTCTTTCTTCTTTCTTCTTTCTTCTTCATTCTTCTTTCTTCTGGGTTGATTTTGGTTATTGTAATTAAAACAAGACTTGGTTTTTTTTCTTGATCAAGTTTATTATTTTATCAGCCCAGGATTCAATCTTTTTCGTGCGGATGAGATAACCCGAGAAAGGAAGACTATCACATCTAAACTTTGACAGCCGGGTTGAATCTAAACTAACTCCCAATAAAACTATATCTACTCCACTTTGGCCCCTACTTGGGCTAGATGGGCAGTTGGAGAGACCCTCTCCTTTCAATTGGCTGGTCACGTCAAGCCCTAGCACCTATATGATTGCCGCAAACCTATTGCCCTTATGGCAAGCCCCAAATCTTTTTATCATATGGGTGCTAGAAGGTGGTGGCTGAGGGTCTACATGTCCAGTGAATGACGTTAAACTCTATCTGATGGTGAGGTTCCAGTTTTGGAGGTTTTGGGAATGTGGAGCACCCCTTCATCACAATTGCTCCCTGGTCCACTCTGACCCGAAGTGGTAGTACCTGTTAAGGTCCCATCTATGGGTTAAATAGAAAAATATGAGTTTATAAACAAAATTTGATTATCCATCAAGAATGAATTTATTTCAAAACTTTGTCGGCATTAATTGACCCACCGAGGTTGATATGCCGTAAAACAAAACAAATCAAACTAAGACTATATCACATGTCTGTCATGACGTGTTTCAAGGGACCAAAAGGTTACCAACAGTCATTGGTAATTTTCCACTGGCTCCCTCTGATTTTAAATCTGACAGACCTGAATTTAAATCCTTACTTACAGGTATGCTTCACAATTTATGACTCTCATAAATTGTAACATTTCTATTGAATGTAAAAGTTGTTGGATTCTTCAAATCCCATTTCTGATCCTTTGGGTTGCTTTCGATTCCAGTTGATTGTAAAAAAATGTTTGGAAATTAATATTTATTGCTACAGTGACTGCTTATCATGTGACCACTCTTTAATGAAAACAAAAAACAACCTCCCCCTCCCTGTTTTTGAGTATAGAAATGATGGATTTCGGTTGTGTAAGAGAATGAATAGAATAACGAAACGCCTGACAAAAAAAAAACTAGATGGGAAATATACAAGGTTGGTGTTCTCAACAAATCCTGATTCCAAAATGGTATTATATATTGGGCTACGCCCTCTAGAAGTAAAGTTAAAAAAATGTGACACACTCACATTCACATTTATTATTAGAGATATGTGTGTGTGTGTGTGTGTGTGTGTGTATATATATATATATATATATATATATATATATATATATCTCATCACTTGATAAAATAAGATTGATCAAGAAAAAACAAAAAAAAGTTTTGTTTTAATTACAATGACCAAGTGTGACTAGACAAGGTGGGCTGCTACAGGCTGGGTTCAAAACCCGATCAAATTATCAGTCAGACATCTTACCACCACACCATCTACACACCCACTTTTTAGAAATGGAATTTTACTGTTATAAACATACTAGGCCACTAGTGAGTGCTCTATCCATTTTAAGGAGAGCTAGCTAATTTTTGCGTAATTAGCGGTCATCATAAAATTCCATTTATATATATATATATATATATATATATATATATATATATATACACACACACATGTGTGTTAATAAATAATACTTTATCATTATTAGCTCTACTTTTTGTATTGAGTACTTTAGTATATTTAACTTGGGCTACTTTTACAGTATTTTTCTTTTGGCCATTTTTATAATACCATCTGATTTTTTTTTCAGGAGGTGCATATGATTTGGTCTTTTTTTTTTTCTTTTTATATATTTTTTCTCCAGGCAAAAATTTGCATTGTGTACTTACAAACTATAAAGCCGGGAGTTTTTTTTTTTTTTTTTTTTTCATACTGTCAGAGTTTAGAAATATATTTATAAAACACTAATCATCTTTGAAAATGTGGGGAAGGGGAATTCAACAGATGTCTTTTGGTAGATGAAACAAAAAAAAAAAAAATAAAGATTACCTGATAAAATTTAATACTTGGTAATAAAATGAAGATTGATATCAGGAGAAAGTCTAATTTTTTTTATTTCATGAATTGACAACATAATAATAAGAATGTGTAAAGATGTTTCAAGTCATTTGAAACGGAAACTTATGATTAAGTAAAGTTAAAAAAAACAAAAAAAACTGTACATTGTTCATCAGCATGAACAGCAAGAATGTGAAAGGTTTAACCCTTTTTAACTACTTTAAAAGTTAACTTTGAGAATTTTAGTGCAACCAAATTGAAACCACTCAAGATGAATATATATATATATATATATATATATATATATATATATATATGCCAACCCCTTCATCAGTGGCCTATACGAGTATAGAATATTCTTGAAATAAAGACGATAAAAGTTCAGAAAGTATTAAATTCCTTTTATTTCACAAGTCTATATATTTATCAACCTCTATGCACGAGCAGGGTGTGACACAAGCTCAATTTATTAAGCAGAGTTTAACAGGTTTGAATTCAGTTTTCCTTCTCCTAGACTGGTTGCTTAACCAGTGTTAAAGAGCCCAGTCTGCCCTACTATTTACTCATAGCTGGAGGGAGAATAGTTGGATTCATACCCTTCCCACTAGCGCTATGTGAAATGCATGCCCATTTCCTATGACAATAACCATTAAACCATGAGTGAGTCTATCTCCTTTTGTGCTAGTTTTTTTGCAGGGAGGGTAGAGTGGCATTAAACTGGTAAGGGGAAGAGGATTATGAGTACAAATGGTGGTGTAAATAAAAATGTATTATTTGGATTTTTTTGGCTGTTGTCCTCATTTTTATTGTTATATACACAACATTTCAGCCAATGTGCTCTCCGGCCTTCTTCAGGTGTTTCTTTTTGCACTTGGGAGTCTTCATAGCATAATTGGGACCCTTTATTGAACTGAACCCTTTATTTAGCATTCCCAGTTGATTTTTTTTATTTGAAGTTATTGTTATTTAATCATGTTAGTTATATCGAGCTTTCTGTTTGAATTATGCAAATATCCCCAGTGGTTCAAAAGTAATGAGAATTTAAAGCCCCGAAATTAGGGTAAAAAAGTGGACATGATTTTGATAAAAAAAATCTGTCAACTCATGGACTGATTCAGAACAAGAAATTCAGTAATTTCTTCACCATTTCTTTATTTTTGAAGTAATTTTGATAAAACTTTGCATCCTTATGTAAAATTCTATGTTCTCTCTGATTCTGGTCTTAGATTTTATGTATCTCCATGCTAGAACCCATTATTTGGGGAATAAAAAGTAGGAATGTCAAATTTTTTTTTTTTTTTTTTAAGTTTACCACAAGATTATTCAACATTTTCATTTTTATACTGCATGTATACACATATATAATATTAATTTAAATATATAACATCACTTTGAATTTAAAAATACATTTCTAAATGCTTATGTTGAATTACATAAAAGAAATAGATTACCTATTTACATATGTTTTCACACAAACCTGGTCAGTGTGTGCCGTGTTTTGTTTCTTTTTCCAAAATTGAAACGGACGTAAGAAAATAATTCAATTGTTAAAAACACATAAAAGTTAAATATTTAGAAAGATTATGTTATTTTATTTTCAACGATATGAATATTTAAAAAAATTGGACGAGAAATAAGCGATGAATTTAAAACTTTATTGTCTTTATATAAACGATGCCTAACTGATAGTTTATGATACGCCTGTCGGATAAATAAATTTGAGTTTTTTTTTCTCAAAATACAAACTTTCGAAGCAAATCCCAAACGGTATAGCAATCTTTACATTTTACAAATTATATATCAAAATAATTCTGAAACTTTCTAATATCACGGACAAAGTGCTTCTTTTTTGCTTCTAATACACATTTTGAACAAATAGCCTTGAAGTTTGCACTATTGTATTTTTACTTCCACGGGTCCTAGAAACAAAAAAAAAGGCCCCGTTTGTACTTCCAGTTGTCTTCTAATTGAGTGCAAAATTTCAAGAATATTGATAAAGATTAGCCACTTAGATTTTCCAAAGAAATGTAGAGTGTAAAATGTATTCTCGGAAAAAAATTCCTATCACGCATTTTCGGTTGTTTGAAGCAAAATACATTTTTAACTCGCTGTAAAAACTTATTCAATTAATAAAAACACAAATTACATATTTAGAGAGATTATTTTATTTTCTTTCCAACCATATAAATATTTTTAAGATTCAACCATATATATATACAAGAAATTGTGATTTTAAATCAATAAGGTCTGATTTGTGATGTCGGTTGACAGGGTGTTTTTACATCCGAAAGTCACCTAATTTCGAGTTTTTTCTTCAAAATCCAAACGGTATAGCAATCTTTAAATTTCACAAATTTTATACAAAAATAATTTTGAAACTCTCTAATATTACGGACATAGAGCTTTTTTTTTTTTTGCTTTTCTTATATTTTTTAAACAAATAGCCTTGAACTTTGCCCTCTCATATTTTCATTTCCACGTATCCTAGAAACTAAAAAAAAGGACCCCATCTTTACTTCCAAGTGTCTTCTATTTGAGTGGAAAATTTCAAGAATATTGATAAAGATTAGCCACTTTGATTTTGAAAAACAAAACCGCATGTAAAATTTATCCTAAAAAAAAACAATCATATTTTTGTTTTCAGCTGTTCGACCAAAAATACAGTTTTAACTCGCTGTAAAAAATAATTCAATTGATGAAAACAGATAAAAATTACATATTTAGAAAGATTATTTTATCCTCTTTCCAACCATATAAATATTTTTTAATATTGGTTAAGAAATACTCAAGAAATTGCAAATTTAACTGATTAAGATCGCAAATTTGAAAATGTCAGCATGTTTCAGGTAAATGCTTGTAATGCTACTTTATTCAAACCACCAGGCTAGATTGTTCTCATTCTGTTAACCATGACTGGGTACAAGTGTTAAAAAATATTGTGTATATAACAATAAAGATGAGGACAATAGTCCGAAAAATCCAAATAATCCAAATTATCAAGCGTCATCTCAAGAATTCAAACAAATAGTAAATAAGAATGGTTTATGTTTTAAGAATTGGCACTTAAAAAAAAAAAAAAGAGTTCAGATCCAAATTCTGATAAGTTTTATGTTGATCGACCTATGTCTTATGGATTGAGAATTAGACACTACCTTGTTTATAAGCCACAATCAAGCAATACAAGCAGCTAATATATAAAATTGATTGAGGATATTGATTTTTTTAAAAATGGGTTTTATTGACTAACCTTGGAGGAATATCGAATGTTATTAGAATCTCTTCAGCTCAAAATACGTATTCATATATATATATATATATATATATATATATATATATAGTGTGCTTGAAGCATTGTGTGTATATTTGGTTTGTAGATTGATTTTGAAGGCTTATCATAATACAAAGGAAAGAAACTTAACGAGTATGTTGTTCATTTACCTGTATTTTAATTTTTTTTATGTTTCCTTAATATTTTGGGATTAAAATCCCATCTTCAAATGACCTCGGAGCCCCTAAAGGGATATTTATGGCTGTTTAAATGCTGCATGTTAAGATATTGATACATTCAAGGTAAATGAACAACATACTCGTTACCGTTTCTTCCTTTGCATTGAGATAAGTCTTCAAAATCAATCTACAAACCAAATACACACACACACACACACACACACACACACACACACACTACCCTAATTCTGTATTTTGAATGTGTATGGATTTGAAGGTATGGTGATTGCCATTTCTTCACAGAATAAGGCCATTTCTACAAAGTTTGGTTGTGAGCATGCAGATGGCTCAGAAGTTGAGCTTTGCTTTTACACATCATGTCGCATAAAATACACGTGAGACCCCCAACTTTCACTCGTACACACCTGATTTTCACATGGTTGTCGGTCACCATGTCTGATTGAAGGTATATTATTCTGTATACAGTATTATACCAGAGGGGTAAATATCACCTTTTCAATCAAGTTTTACCTGTACCCCCCCACCTCTTATTTTAAGCTGTGGAATTAAAACCCAACTTTGAAGCCAAACAACACACACAAAGAAAAGGACACATAACATAGTGGATAAAGGTGTTGGGTTAATGCAGTTCTAAGTGACAGTTATCTCTAGGCTGCTGGTTCAATCCTGGTCAGGGTTGACAGTAACATAGAATAATGATTAATATCTTAACACCTGTATCCCTGTTATGGTTTGTGGAATGAGAACAGGATACCCCTGTGAATTGATTAATGGGTTGGGTTCAAAGTTCCATGATGGCTCCTGATTACAACAAAAAGATTCCTGAGTTTGAGAAGGCTCCCGAGTCTGACAAGAAATACCTGAAGAAGTCCAGAGAGCACACCAGCAAAAGGTTGTACAGATAAAAATGAACATGAGGACAATAGTCCAAATAATCCAAATAATAATAAAAAAGGGGCTTGTTTAAATATTTGCTTAATAAATTTGTCATTTACATTGTTATTTTTTGTTTTTTCTATATAAGTGCAGAATACATTTTTAAAAGGATAAACATTCTTTTAGGTTTAATATTTGTATTTATTGGGGCTGGTTTAGTTCAGTCAGTAGGGCATCCACCTAAGAATAGCAAGGTTCTGGTTTTGATACTAGTCCTCACCAACTCGGCACATGGTTAATCTGTTCTGTATGATAAAGCACCTGGGAGCTAACGGTAGGTGTGGTGCTCTACCTCAGCCAAATAATCTCCCTAGTTTAGTGTAATCAAAAAGGGGATAGACTCCCTTGCTGTTTGGTTAATACTGACAATAGGCCACTCGACAGGCTTTATTTTACTATCTTATTATAATGTCTGGAATCAAAACTGTCACTGCTTACATCACAATACCCTCAGGAATTGCATAAATTTATCAATGACTACTTAATTTATAGTCAAAATCATTAATACATAGAATAAATCTTATTTATCAACAATGTCTCTATGAAAATCTGAGTTAGGTTTACTTCAAAACAGCCCATGTTATTAATGCATTTAAAATCCTGCAATGTTTCTTATATATCACTAAGAAATAAAAGTTTACATAATATATGATGTGATTAATTTGTATACTGGTTTTAACAAAACCGGGTTTTATAGATAATTAATCATAGGATTGTTTTATTCTCTGATGAATTAAAATCAGCCAATTAAAATATAATTAAAATAAGTAATCTTTTTATGTGTTCTTATTTAATTTCATTAGTTTTTATAATTTAATATATTTCATTACATTAAAACTTAAATACTTATGCCCGGATAGCACATATTGTTACTAGTTTATATAATTGAACATAGCCTCTGAGTATCACAGTATTTGAAGCGTGCTGGGTGAATTTTATTTCTCCACAATTTTTTGTGTAAGGGAATTTTATTATTCCCCTGTTATTTCTTATTTGATTTGAAATTGAGGATTTAAGCCTCTCTAAAACCTTTTGACGCTATTTTCATGTCTCAACTCTTAATTAACTCTAGAATTTCTGATTTTTTATTTTTTTTTATTATTAGTGTGTCAAAAGCCACCAACAGGAAGCAACTATATCTTTCTAATCAATCTATTCAAGAAATTAATCATTAACATAATAAATAGTCTATTATTCTTTTAATCTATTCTCAGATTAAGTGAAAAGTAGGGCAGTTTTTGGGTAGAGATGTGTGGGGAGACTAATGAGGAAGTATTAAAACAGAGTGGAGTCAGCTAACACCCTAGTGGGTTTTTTAATATTTTTTTTTTTGGGGGGGGGGCGGTAATTTTGACAGATGGCAGAGAGAGAAAATGATGAAATCCTGGATAATGTATTCTCCTTTAGTGATGCTGATAGCTTTTTGATTTAGTGTATCCTGGGATGCACATATTTGCTTTGAATGAGTCCCTAGGAAAATTTATGGGTCCCAACTAAAGCCATCTAACTCCTACCTTGTAACCTATCCTGTGTAATTAATTTCTAAGAAACTATTGAAATTTATTTACAGTTAGCTTGAAATGGTGAGGGAAGAAAAAAAGAAAAACACTGGGACACATGGATATGATTTTACTAAGTCCTTTTAGAATTTTGTATGTCAGGGATGCAGGACATATACCTATCAGCATCTCCTTATAAGGATCCAATGAGCGAAATTTTAATTTATGATTAATGGAACTAAAGTGATAATTGTAGAATCATTTGTTGTTTCATTGGAACAAAACATTTCAACTGTAAAACTGCATCTAAGGGTGAAGGGACTGTGGAGTACCCTTTCATCGCCATTACTCCCAGGTCCACTCTGACCCAAAGTGGTAGTACCTTTTAGGGTCCCATCTAGGGGTTGGATAGAAAAAATGATTTAAAAAAGACTTTTTTTTCTTTTTTTTTTAAATTGAGTTTGAAAAAAAAAATTGAATACCATCAAGAATGAATCAAACAAAATGTCTTCGGCATAAAATAACCCAACAAGGATTGACATGCCATAAAATCCAACCATCAAACATTACAAAGCCTAAGAGTCAAATCTCCTGCATCACACCTTGTTCAAAAATGAAAATGTCTGTTAGCGGAAAATGCTAATTCAGCGAAATTTCAACTTGTGATATCTTGAGAACGGTTAGGAATTCTAACTTGGAATTTTCAGGATTTTCTATTGTCTATAAGATCTACAACATGTTTCAAAATGAACAAAATCTATTTTTGGTTGAATTGACCTGACCCTCAGAGTATTTGAAATATTTTTTTTTAAATTTATTTTGCTTTTTATGGCTGATATTTTCTGTTGTATTGTCCCAGTTTTTCAAGATCATCTGTCTGACTTCAATTGTGAACTTTTAAGACTCAAATGACCTGGACTTGTCATGACACCACCTGAAATTTTGGCTTTTATCCAAGTGTGTTGGGAATTATAAAACATTGTTTCTTATTTGCTTGTTTGACACAATTCTTTACCACAAGTTGCAATTTAAATTCTACTTACTGCTGGGTATTATTTTTTTTATTTCTTACTAACACACACAGACCTGCAATCCAATATTTTTGTTGCACCTTAGACCTACCTTTGTATTAGGTTGATATCAAAGCAGTGATGCTGATGACTTCTTGATTTAGTGCGTCCTGGGACGCACATATTTGTTTTGAATGAGTACCCGGGAAAATTTATGGATCCCAACTAAAGCTGTCTAACCCCTACCTTGTAAGCTACCCTGTGTAACTCGTTTTTAAGAAACTATTGAAATGTATTTACAGTTAGCTTGAAATAGTCAAATTTTCTTGACAAAATTGTTTATTCATATAAATTCATATCAGGAAAAAATGGAAGTGAATCTGACAGTATATAAATTTATGAAAATGAAAAATACTAGTTGCATTGAAGGGGGATATTTATTTAGCCTATGCTACAGCATTTTGGTTTGTTTATCAAACCATCATTGGGGCCATCGTCTGTGGGGAAAAAAAATTTCAACAGTTTTCAAACAATATTATGTCACACGGTTTGAATGGGGATGTCAATGTTACATATGGTGTTATGTCTTTTTCTTATATATGAATACCAACAGAAGCCATCACACTAAAAGCAGAGGCTCACAAACTTTTGTTTATCAATAATTTATTTTTTTACATAGATGATGGCCCCGATGATGGTTTGATTAACAAACTGAAACACTGTAGCATCAACTAAATATCAGCCTTCAATGCAACTTGTTTTTTTTGTTTTTTTTTCATTTTTAAAAACTTATAAAAATTCCTAATCTGTTATCAAAGTAGTTATATACCCAACCCATTTGCCATGGGTAGGATATGACACAGTCACAAGTATGGGGCGTCTTTGCAGTAGTCCTGAATCTATAAGACTAGCTTAGTAACCATTACACCATGAAGAGATGCCTTTTATCCAACTCATTCGCCACAGGTAGGATGTGACACATGGTTGCAAGTATGAGGCGTTTAGCGAAAATCAAACTCGCTTTGCAGTAGTCTGAATCTGCAAAACTAGCTTGGTAACCATTACACCACCATGAGGTGCCTTATTCTCTCAAATTATTTTCCATAACTTTTTATGATTTTACCTCGCATGGTACAATGGTTATTATTGTAGGAAATTGCAATGGCAACATGAGTTCAAATCCTGGATGTGGCTTGTAACACTTCACATAGCACTAATACTCTTGTGGAAGGTATGAATTAAATTATTCTCCCTCCAACTATGACTAAATAGTAGGGCAGACTGTTAACTCACACAGTAACAAAATTGTTGTATGAATTTTTGAGATGAGGCTTGATAATTTGTATTATGACCTTGAGTAGATTGAGTGTAGAGATGAGCACAATATGGGAACTACTAATTAGAAAGGCCAAATTAAATTGTTTTAAAGTAAATTACTTTAAAAATTAAAATATTGAAGGATAATAGATGTCATTGGATCTTACACTTTGAATTATACGAGAAATGATCGTAACACTTCTCAAATTAATAGGCGTGCAAAAACAAAGTATGTCTTGTTTGCCTTGGATGGTTTGTGTGATAATAGGTAAATGGTCATACAGCTGCTTTTCGTGAAGAGCTGCTTCCAACAATCTACTATTAATATCTTGGTGCAAACAAACCATTTACCCCCTCCCCCAGTGGATTCCTCTAACTGAAACATTAGACAAACTAGTCTTTCATGTCATTTACTACTGAGCAGTGAATTCTGTTCTCACTGAGTGCCCTATATTTGTATTACCAATTTCTCTGCTGTCTCTACAAATAGTTTCTCTTATTGATATTAGGTCTTCAGTAATTGTTGTTGAATTAGCCCTGTTGGCTAGGGTTTTCGAATACATCGACTGCACCTCTGTAGAGGGGCAAATCCACTCCACCCATGGGGCCACCTTTTGGATGTTGGCATCCTTTGATGCTTACAGATAGAACTCTGGTGGCTGAGTAGTCCATGACACGCAACACCCCACTTTGGCTCTTACTTAGGCTAGACAGGTGGTTGGAGAGGCCCCTTTGATCAATCGGCTGGTCACATCAAGCCCTAACATCTATATGATTGTATCAATCTTATTGCCCTTATGGCAAGTCCCCAACTCTTTTTATCATATATGGGCTAGAAGATGGTAGCTGAGGGCCTTAATATTCTGGGTATGACATTAAACTCAATCTGAAGGTGAGGTTCCAATTCTGGAGCTCTGGGGAATGTGAAGTACCCCTTCATCACCATTACTCCTAGGTCCATTCTGACCCAGAGTGGTAGTACATGTTAGGTTCCCATCTATGGGTTAAATAGAAAAAATGTGTTAAAACAAAAAAATATTGAGTACCCATCAAGAATGAATGTAACAAAAACATCTTTGGTATAAAATAACCCAACAAGGGTTGACATGCCGTAAAATCCAACCAACTAAATGAAAATACATCTGCTGTCTCTGTGAGAAAAGCCACATGTTATGCTATGAACAGTTTCTCTTATTGATATTAGATCTAATGGTTAGTCATTGGAAATGGACTTGTCAACCCCAGTTCAATTCCTGGACAAAGCTGTTTGCATTTCACATGGCGCTAATACCTTTGGGAAAGGTATGAATCCAATTCTACCTCCAGCTATGGACAAATAGCAGGGCAGACTGGACTCTTTAACCATGGATAGGTAACCAGTCTAGAAGAAATCTCTGAATTCAAACCGGTTAAACTCCGCTTAAGAAATTGACCTTGTGTCACATCCTGCTCGTATGGAGGGGTTGGTAAATATATATTGATATTACATCTTGAGTAATTGTTGTTGAATTAAAATGAATCCTTCCTTAGATTATATTTACTTTTCTTGCTAATGAACACTTCTCTTTTTATTTGTCTTTTTAGGTGCAGCCACTGTGTGGTCAGCATGAGTCGACAGCCATCCAACTCAGGAAAGACCCGTGGACACAATCAACAAGGTATTTATTTACATTTAAAAGCTCTTCATTTTTTTTTTTTTTTTTATTTGTTTGTGTTTGCTTTTAAAAATCTCAACTTCACCTCTTTTAATGGGCATGCAACTCTCAAACATCTTAAAGTATTGGACAAAAAAAAAGACATTGAAAAAAACTGAATCATTTTTTATTATTGCTACAAATCTTATAATGGAGATTCAGTGCCTGTCTGTTTGTAAGATACTATGCCACTGCTTATGTTATAATAACACTCAAGAATTGTGTAAGTTTATCAATGAGTATTTAATTTATAGTCAAAATCATTAATACACAGAATAAATCTTATTTATCAATGATGGCTTTATGAAAATCTGAGTTAGATTTACCTCAAAACAGCTCGTTATTAGTGTGTTTAAAATCCTGCAATGTGTCTTATATATCATTAAGAAATAAAGATTTACATAATACATGGTGTGGTTAATTTGCATAATGGTTTTAAGGAACCTTGGTTTAATAAATAATAACTTGGTGTTATTGATCTCTGATGTTATTTTATTCATGTAATAGAACTAATCCTATAAATGATTTTGTATAGAAACCAATTAAAATATAATTAAAGTAAGTGTAATCTTTTTATATGCATTCTTAATTTTGTTAGTCTTTCTAATTTAATATATGTTATTACATTAAAGCTTAAATATGTACACCTGGGGAGTGCATCTTTTGCTAGTTTTAATAAAACTTCAATCACCTTGACACACATAGGAAGTGATTATTTTCAAAATAGAAAATTCTCAGAAATATCCCCCCATCCCAAAAGGAAATTCTGGGATGTCATTTTGCTTTTTTTTTTTTTTTTTTTTTTTGTATTACTGAGAATTTTCTCTTTAGAAACAATCAAGAAAAATAATAGCTCATACAGCATCCTCCTAGGAATCGAAAAGATCTTGTTTTGATGCCAGTAATCTGATCTGTGCAGTAAAGCATCTGAAAGCTGATGGTAGGTGTGGTGCTCTACCTAAAAAAAAAAAAATCCCCACGCTTTAGCACTAGCAAAAAGGGGATAAGACTCCATCGCTGTTTGGCAGTTACCAACAATAGGCTACTCACCAACTTTACTTTGTGTGTTTAAGCCATTGAAGTTTTATTCAAATTTGTGGCAATAATAAAAAAAAATAATGGTTCATTTTAACTTTTTTTTTTTGTTTTTTGTTCAATACTATTGATTAAACCTTTTTGTCATTATCAGAATAAGTGAATTTATATTTGCCATTGATTATTTTAATCTTATTTTTATATTTCTGAATTTTTTTTTTTTTCTCCATTTAGTCAATTTGTGCATACTCATTAACTTTTGCATATACAACAAATTGAACAAAACACACAGATGTGAATAATTTGGATATTTCGGACTGTTGTCCTCATCTATATTGCAGTACGTTCAGGCAGCTGTATCCTTGGCCCTTATTCAGGTTTTTTGTTTTTTATTTACCTTAGACTAAAGTCATCATCAGACAATAACCTTCAGTTCAAGTGTAGTTTTGGAGCATTATTATCATTATCATTAGTTCAAGGCTCCTCAAGCAGCAGATTTATTGACAAAATTCTGAAACCACTCAGTTATTTGATGATGACTTTATTCTAAATTAAATAAGAAACACCTGAACAAGGCCTGAGGATACAGTAGTCTGAACATTGTGTTAATAAAGATGAGGATAACAGCCTGAAATATCAAAACTATTCACATCTGTGTGTTCTGTTCAATTTATTAAATATGTCAATATCAAATATAAATAATATCAATTATTCACATCAAGCCTCATCTCATAAATACAAAGAACACGTAGATGTTATAATTTTAAAGAATATTATTGTCTTATATCTTTTTAAAATAAAAATCAGAATAGTGTTTTATGTGACTCTATGATAGCACAAGTAATTTTGTTGATTTTAATACTCTTTAAAAATTACTTTATTTCTTTATCTATGTAACATCCCCCCCCTCCATAAAATCTAAATTGCCAGAAAAGACAAGTGTAAATGAAATTCTCTTGTTACTACTTTGCATTGTGTACTTCCTACAAATCAGTTTTCTACTAAAAACATTATTTTGCTTATATATATATATATATATATATATATATGGATAACTATATATGCTCCCCACCCCTGGTGGGTAGAGCACTTTGAAGGGGATTTTCGCTGACAACCGCTGACTAAGCTTTTTAAAAAAAAAAAAGGCAACGCTCTCCTATAATGCGGATGGAGCACTCTCTGGCGGCCTTTACATATGTACAGATGTATGTAATTATCAGTTAAAATTCTCTTCGCAGTCTGTAGGTGCTGTTGATAGCCGAGAGGTAAGGAGCCTGACGGATAATAAATCAATCAGGTTCCAATCCCGGCTGGAGGTAGCCTGAAAATGTCTAGCTACACCAAAGAGACATGACATGTCAAAATACGGTATCTGTGGATGACTAATATATATATATATATATATATATATATATATGAAGGAAGTGGTTTAGCTCACTCAATAAAACACCTGCCTAGGAATCACAAGGTTCCTGGTTGAATACCAGTCCTCGCCAACTCGGCGCATGAGTAGCACAGATTGAGTAATCTGATCTGTGCAGAAAAGTGGGGAGCTGACAGTAGGTGTGGGACAACACCTCAGCAAAAAGGGATAGACTCTCTCACTGTCTGGCTAAAACTGATACCGATAATAGGCCACTCCGCCAACTTTACTTATTGTGATACTGGAAAAAAGGAAACCTTTTTATATTTGTCACTTAGCAGAATAAAATTTTTGGATGATATATTTTTTGATTACTTCTTGATTATTTAGTATTTAAAACTTTCCCAGTTTTTTTTTTTTAAGTTTTTTTTTTTTTTTACTCAAAATTCCAAAAATGGTCTAAGAAGAGTCCCTGTGGTGCAGTGGCTAGCGTACTAGACTGCGACATTGTAGTAAGCGAGTTTGAACTCTAGTCTTGCTATTGGAAGAGGTATGAACCCCCTCATCCCCCCAGTTATGGGGTAAATGCTACCACTACTATTCTTCTACAAGGATGGTTTGATATTAAATAACCCACAAAAGTTGATATGCCATTAAAAAAAGAAACCAAACCAATAATGATGTAATTCCTAACTGGATTTCTTTTTGTTATGTTGGTTATTTTCCTTGAATAGATTCTGGAATTGGACTTTTTCAAACTCAATAGACGGAGACTTAGTACCTGTTAGGGTACCATCTATGGGTTAAATAGAACAAAATGAATTTAAAAAATGTGTTTAAACAAAAATTGAGTTTGAAATAAATTTTGAATACCTATCAAGAATGAAAAAAAACGTCTTTGGCATTGTTGGCACCTTTCTGTCCACTAAGGATGATGGTGTAGTGTCCAAAAAAAAAAAATCATCTGTGCAAGTGACCCTGCAGGCCAATTCCTGAGTGACAGTCTTTGGTGACAGTCTGAATGCACACAAACTGTGATGCTTTCTGGGGCTGCTGTCTTTTCTCCCTCTTTCTGGCTCTCTTTGCTGTCGAGGCTACTCCTCTCCACCTCAACCCTTTCCGTGCCTTGCTTAACGTTAAGGTGCCAGGCCGCTCTATTTTGCATAAAATTACCCAATAAGGATTGACATGCCATAAAATCCAACCAATCAAGCTCAATGGATCATATTATTAAAAAATCCCAATATTTAATTGAAATAGGATTAAACATTTATGTTAAGGAGAAACTGACTAGGATTTTTTTTAGATTCTTTATTAAAATCAATATTAAAGAATGAAATCTTCCTTTCAACAAACGGTCATGAATTAAGTCCAAATTTATAACAAAATTTCTCAAAATCCAAAAAATGCTGATCCGCTTGCAAGTTCATTACTATAGATTAAGCAATAAGACACTAAAATCAGTTTGGTATTATTTCTATTTATCAATTACAGTGTGACCTTGACTCACAAGTGCTCCAACTTACTAGTTTTTGAGTTAGTCAGCTGTCAATCAGTTAGATTTAAAAAAAAATTTTTTATTGCTTTGTGCTGAGAGCTAACGTTTGAGGTATGAGCGAGCTTCAGATAGGCTTATGTTAATAAGTTCACTAAAAACATTTAAGTTTCCAAATTTATTATATCAAAGAAAAATATTATTTATTAAGAAATAAACATTAAAAACATTACAGCACATAATTCATTACATTCTATTTTATGTTTTTATACAGTGTTTTTTTTTTTTTTTTTTTTTTTTTTATGTCTTGAATGAATTAATTAATGTCATTTCAGTTTATTTAATGGGGAAAATTAATTTGATATATGAGAAAATTTAGTTATGAGTGTAAGAAATTAAACTCGTAAGTCAAGGTACCACTGTATCATCATCATCATCATTATCATCCATTCCCTTTTATATTAATCAAATAAAACATTTTGTGTTTTTTTTTTATGTGTGACTTCTGGTGAAGAATTGCATATATTGTTATTGCATCCAGTGTGAATATTTCCTTTTGTTCATCTTCTGATTACTTTTAAGATTAACGAAACATAACAATAAACAGATTTTATGAATGTTTCAAATTTACAAATGTCTTTATAAACAGGTAAATTCATAGTCACTACAATTCAAGAATACACTATCAGCCATCTTGTTTTTTTTTTTTTTTTTTTTTTGGGGGGGGGTGATTACTTGATTATCTTTTCTATAAATCTGGCATCGTAGAAACTTTCACTTTTCTAAACACAAAGCAATTTTAGTATTGTTAGGCTATATATATATATATATATATATATATATATATATATATTAGTAGAGGAAAAAGTTAAGTGTCTACCATGGTTTCAATCCAAATGATTTCATTTAGATTGAAACCATGGTAGACCCATAACTTTTCCACTACTTATATTATTATTATTACTGCACTGTTTTTAATATAATGAGCACTTTTGGATTATTTACTGATGCTACAGCAACGTAAACATTAAAGCAGCAATTGCATACTATATATATATATATATATATATATATATATATATATATATGTTCATCAAAATTTGCTACAATGTTTTCATTGTAGTGGCACAAGTAGTTAATCCAAAAGGGCTCAATATATTTTGTAAAATATAGAGCATTTATAGTTGTAAAAAAAAGTTTTTCTCTCTACCATGGTTTCTGTGTTCAAGGTACACCTTCTTCAGGAGTTCTCCTGAAGATGTACCTTGAACACAGAAACCGTGGTAGAGAGGAAAAACTTTTTTCTACAACTATATATAAAATGCCTCAATGTCCGCCACATGGTTTGTTTGCTGCTGAGATCTTGTTACCTGACCACAAGCTGGTGCCTGATGGACACCAGCTGGGTCACCAAGGTGAAGGTGTATGATGTTATAAGACCCAAAACACCTAATGATCTTGGGACAATATCACTGGCAATAAGGGTCAGGGCACCTTTAGGCTGTATTTCTTGATAGAAAAAGAGAAAACGTACCTGATTGACACCAGCTGGGTCACCAAGATGAAGGTGTAAGTTGTAAGACCCAAAATACCTAATGATCCTGGGACAATTCATCACTTGATATACCTGAAGATTTTTGTTGATTTATCTATTATTAATATTTCTAAACCCAACGTATAATTTACAATAAATTTCCCATCCAAACATGAATGTACATGTTCCAATAAACTTGAGATGTAAGTGTCCTGTGTGGAATAGGATGATAAACTATTTTGTTTTATTCAATTGAGACAAAATCCAATTCCAAAGAAAAGAATCAGATAAAACTTTAACAATAATTCTCAGATTAATTTTAGGTTAGTACCCTTTCATTGCCATTACTCCCAGGTCTGCTCGGAGTGGTAATACGTCTTAGTGTCCCATCTAAATCAAATAGATCTTTTTGCAAATTATTTGTATTAGGAATGTCTGATATCTTATAACTGTGCAAAAAATTCAAACTACACAAATGTAAATATAAATATAC
The DNA here is from genome assembly GCA_023376005.1 of Doryteuthis pealeii. Lineage (NCBI taxonomy): Eukaryota > Metazoa > Mollusca > Cephalopoda > Myopsida > Loliginidae > Doryteuthis > Doryteuthis pealeii. The sequence continues at coordinate 60,126,644 of CM042154.1, forward strand.
AATGAACACAATTCCCTAACCTTTAGGCATAAAATAACCCGAAACTGGTTGACATGCTATTAAGATCAATTAATATTGAAATTAAATTGAATTGATTCAGATTTATTTTTATTATATACAGACTGTCCATAAACTCCGTGGGCACTTTAAAGAATTTATAACACAAATAATCTTATAAAAATTTTTTTTAAGTACACACTGACTTTGTGGACACCCTGTATATATTTTTATTTTATTTTTTTTAAGGATATGGTGGAATTATTTTGTATATTTGTTAACCCTTTGCCTTTGTGAATAAATGTTCCCCTTCCCCTCAACTTTTCCAAATTGCATATGTGTTTGGTCAAATTATATAGTTAACTCGAACATCTTTTTTTTCTTTTTTTTTTTTTTTTGAATTTGTGAAAATTCTTCCTCCTTTCCTTTTTGTGGCATGTGGTCTTGCCTGCCTGACTCTCTCTCTCTTTTTCTCTCTCTCTTTGTGTCTCCCCCAATTTTTGATGTCCAGTGTCTTCTATTTTCACCCCCTCTCTATCTCTCCTCCTTCCCCACCTTTCTTCTCTCTCTTTTAACACTGATACTGGCTAATTTCTCTGAAACAGTTCTACTCCAAGACTCTCCGTTGATGATGAACATACAGCCTCACAAGTCTGAGAGGGAGTGCGGGGCTTTGAAATGTAAGTGGGAATATTTTCACCCCCCACCTCTCTTTGTACACCAGAGTTCTCCCACCTCATTAGTACATTCAAAATTTCTCTTCACCCACTTTCCCTACCCCCAATACATTCAACCAAAGATAATAATCAATCTTCAATTAATAGCACTTGCAAGAATATGCACCTTCCAGGCCTAAGTATTAATGTAATGAAATATATCAAATTAGAAAGACTAACAAAATTAAATAAGAATGTATATAAAAAGATTACACTTATTTCAATTATATTTTAATTGCTTTCTATATAAAATCATTCATAGGATTGAATTTAATACATTGGAGAATAAAACAATAATATTAGAGATCAATAACACCAAGTAATTATTTATTACACTAAGTTTTGTTAAAACCAGTATGCAAATTAACCACACCATATATTATGTAAACCTTTATTTCTTAGTGATATATAAGACACTTCGAAAGGATTTTAAACGCGCAAATAACATTGGCTAATTTGAGGCAAAGCTAATTCAGATTTTCATAGACATTGTTAATAAATGAAATTTATTCTATCCAAGTATATTAATGATTTTGACATTAAATTCTCATTGATAAACTTATGCAATTCCTGAAGGTATTGTGACGTAAGCAGTGACGTTACACAGACAGACACCAAATCTTCATTATGATAAGATAGTTATTAGAAAATTAGTTTAAACTTTGGAAAATTTGAGTTAAGGTAGCATGGACCTGGTGTTGACTCCATGTCCATGCTACCTTAACTCAAATATATATGCTCTATCAATGATATTGAACACTATTCACTATTGCTTAGAAATATAACACACATATTATCCAGTGTGTATGTATATATATATATATATATATATATATAAAAAGTTGGGGTTGTCTTGACATGAAGTCAACTGCCCTTGGCAACTGATACTTTCTTGCCTATGTGATTTTCCAACCAAGACGTGTTTTGAAAATTGCACAGGTGAGAAACTATCCGTTACCAAGAGGCGTTGACTCTAACTTAGATATACAGGCTCTATCAATGATATTGAGCACTCTTTACTCATAAATATAGCAAACTATATCATGCATATAAAGTTGGACACAGACACCGTGTTTTGATGTTTCATGTCTCTTCAGTGTGGCTAGACTTAACACACACACATACATATACATACACATACACACACACACATATATATAGTGAGGGGTGGGGGAGACGATTGGTGTACACATTCTTTCTCTCTCTCTCACCAGTTTGTTGGTAGATTCTCCTTTTTGTTGTTTGCTCAATGTTGTGAAAAATGTCTTTTTTTTTTTTTTTCTTTTTTTTTTTTTTTTTTTTTTTTTTTGTCGCTTTAATTTAGAACTGTTAATATTTTATTAGTCAGGATTTTTTTTAAATATTATAAAGACTAGCAAGAATATGTGCCCTCCGAGCATAAGTATTTAAGTTTTAATGACTAAAGTTAGAATGACTAACATAAATAAGAATGTATATAAAAAGATTACTTATTTTAATTGGTTTCTATATAAAACCATTCACAGGATTGATTTTAATACATTAGAGAATAAAACAATAATATTAGAAATCAATAACACCAAGTAATTATTTATTAAACCCGGTTTTGTTAAAACCAGTGTGCAAATTAACCACCATATATTATGCAAACCTTTATATTTCTTAGTGATATATAAGACACATTGCAGGATTTTGAATGCAAAAATAACATGGGCTGTTTTGAGGCAAATCTGATTCAGGTTTTCATAGACATTGTTGATAAATAATATTTATTATTCTATTTATATTAATGATTTGACTGTAAATGAAATACTCATTGATAAACTTACACAATTCCTGTAGGTATTGTGATGTAAGCAGTTACATAGTTTTGGATACAGACAGACACACTGAATCTCCATTATTATAAGAAGATAGCAAATATTTGTGAGCATATGTGAGCAAAAATGATTACCTTTTTGCAAGATCCGAGATGCCAAAATGTATCAGATTTAAAATAGAAATAAAAAAAATGTTCCCTTTTGTATCTGCATATCACGCACATAAACACAGAATTTGGAAGATATGAGACACAAAACGAAATTGGACGGTTGCTAACAACAGCTCCAGTTTCAGAAATCTTCTGTCAAAGAAATTTTATCTCAATATTAAGGATAAAAAAATTACAGGTTAACAAACAACACCATAGTTACCTTATTTTTCTTTACACTTGCATTGTGATAGCCTTCAAAACCAACCACCAAACCATATATATATATATATATATATATATATATATATATATATATATATATTGAATAGTGTCTATGCACTCCCCTTTAAATATAGAAATGTTATTCCTCTTGATGTAAACTCTTCTCTAATAATAATAAATGCGAATGTCAGTGTGTCACATTTTTTCAACTTTACTCTTAGAGGATGTAGCCCAACATATCGTACCATTTTGGAATCAGGCCGAATCTGTGAGCAAATTAAAAACATTCCATGCTGAATCCGGACCCGCAATCCTGAAATTTTGGATTCCCAAGTTTTAATTACTGCAATTGTTTTCGGTGATTTTTGTTTTTTTTTGTTTTTGTTTTTGACATGATTTTTTTGCAACAAATATTTTTGTATGTTAAAAATTTTTATGGCTTGGAAATAAATTTGTGAAAAATGAATCTGCAGGAACTGTTTTAATTGTTGCCCGATAGAGCGGCTTTTAAGCTAGTGTCCCATATGTTTATAAAATTTGCCAACACTTTATACTAAACCCAAGAAGTCTTATTTGTATTTTTCTCATCTTAATTGTTATACACACGTTTTGGCCTATGTGCTCTCCAGCCTTCTTCAGGTGTTCCAAATGATTAAAAGAAAAATACAAATAATACAAATCATCAAGCCTCATCTCAAAAATTCAGACAAATAGTACCAAGAACACTTAGTGTGTGTGTATGTATGTATGTATGTGTGTGTGTGTGTATATAATATATATATATATATATATATATATATATATATATATACACACACACACACTAGTATTATAGTAAACTAGAGAAATTGCATCTTAATTTTGATTTAGATTAGGTACATGTAAATTGTTTACACAGGTTACTTCTATCATCTTTGTGTTTAATAAGGTTAACTATAATAGATTAATTAGATTATTAAGCTTATTAGGTAATTTGGATGTGGATAGGGTCAGGTGGATCCAATAAGTCTTAGTTCACTTTATGTGCCACACTGTTGGATTTTTTTTTTCATGACATGTAAAAAAAAAAAAAAAAAAAAAAAAAAAACTTCAGATTTTACTAGAACATTTTTTACAATGTTAGATTGAATGTAAAATATTTGCTTAAAGATAGACCATGTTTATCCCAATCTGACTGTTGATTGACCCCCCCCCCAGTTGGCAGGGGCTTTAGAATACACTGACTACACCTCTACAGAGGGGTAAGACATCCCCCCATGGAGCCACCTGTTGGCCGTGGGTGGCGACCTGTGATGCTTAAGGATGGAACCCTAGTGGCTGAGCAGTCCATGACATGCAACACTCCACTTTGGCCTTTCAAAAATGAATAAAACAAAATGTCTTTGGCATAAAATAACCCAACAAGAGTTGACATCAGAAAATGCTTTTTTAACACAAATAATATAAAAGATCTATGTGAAAATGTCAAACTAGGTGACATTGTCCTTTTTTAGTGAAATAAAATTATACCAAAAAATATAAAAGTAAACCTAATCAATTCCATATAAAAGTAACCCTATAACATGATTTTCGGCAATGGTAATATGTTGTTACTGTAGTGGCATTCACCCTGGGTGGGTTGAGCTGGCTCCGCTCAACGAATTCACCGTATCTTGGATGCAAACGCTACACCATGACGTCCAGAGTTATCAGTAGGGCCGCTGTGATAAAGATGAGAGGATACATCAGCCAGCGGGATCTTGATGGTATGGTTGCCACTATCCAGTAACTGTCCAACTGAGAGACATGAGAAATGAAATTCTCTGCGATGGAACATCCCAGCTTGCTAGTTTGACACTCGCACCAATGGGACAGTGGACGTGTCAGTTTTTGCGGAAGGCATAGCAGAAGTTGTATTCAAGATTTTAGGTGAATTTGTCAAATGAATATCAAAGGAATATAAAAATTTGTATTCGGTCCCTAAACTTTTATAAAAGTGTAAATATAGATGTACAACAAATATCATTTTTAACCTCTAGGCATAAAATAACCTGGGCAGGTTGATATGCCATTACAATCCATCAACCAACCAAAGGAAATTGTTGTTTTTTGAATTTTTTCTCTTTTTTCCCCACTTGTATATTTCTTTAAATATCTAGTTCGAAAATTTGATGTTTTTCTAAGTTTCTATAATAAGATTAACTGCAATAATGGGATGAATGCACTGCATCTTGTCTATTGATGAGGAATGGACACTCATTTAGACTGTCTATATATATATATATATATATATATTTCTTTTATTTCTATTCTGTTTCATGTGCAGAAAATTTTTCAGATGTTTTGTCTTTTAGATGATAATGATTCTTTTTTGAAATTATGGATTCTTATGTTGTTTTTTTTCCTCTCTCTCAACTAATATTTTTTTTCTTTCTATTTATCCAGCATCTACAACTGGTAGTAATGATCTGGCCAGCTTGTTTGAGTGTCCAGTCTGCTTTGACTATGCCCTGCCTCCTATTATGCAATGTCAGAGTGGGCATATTGTGTGCCACTCATGTCGACAAAAATTGTCAATGTGTCCCACATGTCGAGGACCGCTAGGTAAGTAAACCACACCATGTACCATTTTTATATATACTAGCAAATATATGCACCCTCCGGGTGCAAGTATTTAAGTTTAAATGTAATAAAATATTAGATTAAATCAGAAAGGCTAATGAAACTAATTAAGAATTCAAACAAAAAGATTTGAAACAGAGGGGGGTATAATCGGAAAATAGAACAACTGAAACTTACTCTTTCATCACTTCCGTTTTTCAATGCTAAACTTTCCTAATTTAACTATTTAGTTAAAATAGGAAGTAAAGAATAAAATTAGTTATTTCTTCTTGTTAATGAATTTCTTTTAGGATTTATTGAAGAGATTTTTACTCATATTCATTAAGATAAAACCAAACAATTAGAAATCAATAATACCAAGCACATTTTTATTAAATTCAGTTTTTTTAATATCAATATGCAAATTAGCTTTACGTTTACACTGAAAACTGGTATTTTGTTGTATATATAAATACAATTGCATGTTATTTGTATTTAGGTAAGGCCAACAGTATTAATAATGTCAAACAGTTTTATTATTAATTGAGGTTTAAATAGAAATATAATCATGGAGAAAGTGACGTAAATAACTAAGGGAATTGTGACTTGAGTAGTAATATAGTTTCGGTTACAGACAGAAAAAAACACAATCTCCATTATAATAAGATATATATATATATATATATATATATATATATATATATATATATATATATATGAACTTATTTTTCTACTAGGATGGATTTGGCATTAACTAACCCATAAAGGTTAATATGCCATTAAACAGAAATTAAACCAAACTGAATCATCCAATGTTGAACAATTAAAAAAAAACCCAAAAGATTACAGAAAAAAAGATCTATTAATCTCTCTCTCTCACTCTCTCTCTCTCACTCTCTCTTATATATACTAGCAAATATATGCACCCTCCGGGTGCAAGTATTTAAGTTTTGATATAATAAAATATCATATTAAATTAGAAAGGCTAATGAAACTGACTAAAAATGCAGATAAAAAGATCTGCAACAGAGGGGGTATAATCGAAAGATAGAACAACTTTTAAACTAACTATTCCATCATTTTCCATTACTCCCCTCTTTCATTGGTAAATTTTCCTAAATTAACTATTTAGTTAAAATAGGAAGTAAAGGATAATATTACAGTTATTTCTTCTTGTAAATAAATTTCTTTTAAGATTTATCCACGAGATTTTTGTTTATATTTCTTAAGATAAAACCAAACAATTAGAAATCAATAATACCAAGCACATATTTATTAAAATAAAATTTTAAATATCAATATGCAAATTAGCCTTCTCGTTCAAACTATAAACCGCTATTTTGTTGTATATATAAATACAATTGCATGTTATTAGTACGTAGATATGGTCAACAGTATTAATAATGTAAAACAATTTTTATTACTAACTGAAGGTTTAAAAGAATGAAATCATGGAGAATTTGACGTAAATAATTAAGGGAATTGTGACTTGAGTAGTAATATAGTTTCGGTTACAGACAGAAAAACACACAATCTCCATTATAATAAGATATATTAGTGTGTGTGTATCTACATATCTACATTTCCATCTATCTAGGTTGTGCTTTCATATTTTCTGAATCAAAACCCCCACGAAATATAACAATTACTGTCTGTCTCTGTCTATCTCTCTAACTCTATACAATGAATCAAATGCCCATAAAATATAATTATTACTTATGGTGTCCATTTTCTGAAAATAAACTTCATAACCAGCTTAATGAAACGTTGTTTTTCCTTTATCCTTCTTTTCCAACATTTTTTTTTTTTGTCTTTTCTTAAATAAACAAACAAAAATGCTATTAATATCTCTTCTGTTCTTTTTCCTTTAGGTAATATCCGAAATTTGGCCATGGAAAAGGTTGCCATGACAGTACTTTTCCCATGTAAATATTCAACTAATGGTTGTCCCGTCACATTGCTTCATACAGAGAAATCAGAACATGAGGAAACCTGTGAGTGCAGGTACGTGTATCTATTATTATGACTTTTTTCTTCTTCTCTTCCTTTCTCGATTGCTTGTGTCAATATGACATAAACTCTTCAGGAACGAATTATCTTTCCTTTGTTGTTGTTGTCGCAACGTGAATCAAGGGAAGCAACTCATTAATTTTTTAAATATGATAGCTTCTGTACAGTGTGCATTTAAGGGAATCAGAACTGATATAAATAAGTTGAAATACATTTGCACACACACAATTAATGCTTTATGGCTTATATATATATGTGTGTGTGTGTGTCTATATTTAATTTTATATTATTATTTCCCATTAAGCACCTTATTAGAAAGGTTTTTAATAAACATTTAAATAATAATAATAAATATATATATATATATATATATATATATATATATATATATATATATATATAATCTTTGAATTAAAAAGAATAAAGTAAAAAGTAAAGTCGTCGGGGTGGCTTAAAGTTGATATCAGCCTGACAGCGAGGGAATCTATCCTCTTTTCATAGGCGCTAGACCAAGAAGATTCTTTTGGTGTCTGGTGGTGCACCGCACAGATTCCTTTACTACTCATACGCTAAGTTGGTGAGGGCCAGTATCGAACCCAGAACCTTGTGGTTCCTAGTCAGACGCTCTACCGACTGAGTTAAACCAGAAAAAGAATACCTGTACAATTTATGAATTTAGTAGTAAAGTCGTCGGGGCAGCCGAATGTCGGTATCAGCCAGACAGTGAAGGAGTCTATCCCCTTTTCATTTCGTTAGACCAAGGAGATTATTTTAGTGTCTGAGGTGGAGCGCCACAACTACCATCAGCTCCTCACTTTATTGCACAGATCCCTGAGTTGGCGAGGGCTGGTATCAAACCAGGAACCTTGTGATTCCTAGCCGAACGCTCTACTGTCTCAGCTAAGCCGTCACTATTGAAATAAGAATGGTAGATGAATTTACTTTTGAATCAGGTAATTTCAAGTTGCATTTCAAACATTGAAAGTTTGAAATGTATAGTTACAATTTGCTTTAAAAAAAAAAAACAAGTTTTTTATGACTCAACCGAATATATGGAAACAATATGAGGAATAAGTTGAGTTGTTCAAACAATTTCCCTGTTCATACCTTAAAATAATTAAAGGTAAGTAAAGTTGGCGAGTTGGCATCAGATGGACAACGAGGGAGTCTATTCTCATTTTGCTAGTGCAAGACCTAGGAGATTGTTTTTGCTGAGGTAGAGTGCCACACCTACCGTCAGCTCTCCACTTTACCGCATAGATCAGATTATCCAATTTGTGCTACTCATCTGCTGAGTTGGCAAAGACTGTTATCGAACCCAGAACGTTGTGATTCCTAAGCGGGTGCTCTACCGATTTAACTAAACCGACCCCTTAGGCATCAGTGTGTGTATGTGTTTTTTTTTTATTTTTTTTTTTATCTTGATTTGTGGATTGACTTTATTGTGTGTCCCTTTGTCCTTGTCGTTTAGGCCCTACTGCTGTCCCTGCCCTGGTGCATCGTGCAAATGGCAAGGCTCATTAGAACAAGTCATGTCTCATTTGGTACAATCTCATAAAAGTATAACAACATTACAAGGTAAGCATTTCCTTTCGACTATTTCTCTCTCTTCTTTCCATTAGTATTTATCTTGTTAGGTATACAAGGTGCGTCATAAGTATTGAGAATTTGGTACTTTTATAACACACCTTGTATTCTGAAAAAAATTAACGTTACATTTATAGTTCATTCCTATCTTGGTAAATACAGCTTCAATCTCTATACTTTTTTGACAAGCCTTGTATATTTCGTTGTTTTTTTGTGGGGGGTGTATTATTTCTTTTATATGTATTTTATATTTTATTAACATGTACAATTAGAAAAACCATGTTGGATTTATATTCTTTGATTTATGATGATTAAATAATTTAAAAAAAAATGATTTTAATCCTTAATACTTTGTATTCAAAGCATAATTTTGCATATCCAAAACTTTAAAAAAAAAAAAAAATTTTTATCAGAATTTTTTAGATGAGGCTTGATAATTAGTATTATTTGGATTATTCGGACTATTTTCCTAATCTTCATTGTTATCTGTACAACGTTTTCGGCCGATGTGCCCTCTGGCCTTCTTCAGGTATTTCTTGTCGGACTCGGGATCTTCGGAGGGCACATCGGCTGAAGCGTTATACAGATAACAATAAAGATGAGGACAATAGTCCTAATAATCCAAATAATACTATAAAAAAAAACTTGTTAGATTTTTTATTCTTCTTTTAAAATCTGTAAATAGTTCCAATGTTTCTAAAACCTATAAGTAATGTTTTGAGTTTGTTGATGCAATAATTACAGCCTTTAGTTTGCAACTCTCATCTACGCTGTGTACATGTGTTTATTGGATATTTTCTGCTTTCCTTTTCATCAGGGGAAGATATTGTCTTCCTGGCCACAGATATAAATCTTCCTGGAGCAGTAGACTGGGTGATGATGCAGTCATGTTTTGGACAAAATTTTATGCTGGTGCTAGAAAAACAGGAGAAGATTGATGGACTGCAAATGTTCTATGCAATTGTACAATTGATTGGCACAAGAAAACAGGCAGAGAATTTTGCCTACAGGTGAGGCGAGATTTTACTTACTTAATAATTCTGATATTTCTATGATATAAGGGGCCAATTACTGTAAAAAATACACAAAAAGTTATGTTAAATCGAACCTAACAGACCTAAATTCCACCATTGTATGTCACCCTGCCAAAAGAAAAAAAATATAAAAAATCAGGGAATTAACCGAATTTAATTAAATTTTCAATTGTGATATATTAATGAATAACAGATATAATGCACCAGTTATTTCATTTAAAAACTTTTACATTTTTTCAGTTCAGTTAACTTTGAACTATGCATCTTTGAGACGTAACACAGATTCTCAAACATGCATGTTTCAAAGTTAACTGACCTGAAAAAATGTTAAAGTTTAACTTAATATTGCAGATCCATTGATTGTTTTGGTTTCCCATAAATGATTTGATTTTAATCATGAATGCCACCAATGATTTTCCTTTCTCTTACTATTCGAATCCTAATTTTTAAATATCTTCACGCATATAAATAAAATATTAATTATTTTTGCACAAAAAGCAAGCTCTGGTGATAATGAATGTGTATATATATTTACTTTGTTGTCAGTTGTTTTATTTTTGTAGTTTCCTCCGGATATACATACACACCAATTGTCCTTTATATATGTATAGATGGATAAGTATATTTTGGCAGCATTTTTTCTTTTAAACATGTTTTGTTAAACTCAACGGACAATTCTTGTTGGACGAATTTTTGTTCAATCCTTTCTAACTGTCTGGCCATCTTTTTAATATCCGGGTGGAATTGGTGGAAAGGTTTTACCACGAGCGCTTTCTGCACAACTTTGAGCCATCATCAGGTGTGGAACTGGTGAGATGTTTCCATTGTCTCTTTTTAAACAAACAGTAGCAGTAGGAATTAGTAGTAGGAGGGGCTTACAAGTTTCTTTTAAACAAAGAGTAGCAGTAGGAATTAATAGGAAGGGGGGCTCACAAGTTTATAAGAATGTATGGGGAATGGTGGGAGGAGAATTGGCGGGAAATTATAGGCATTTGAGAAGATGTTGACTGGTTTCAAAGTTTATCTCGTTTAAGGTGGGTTTTTTGTTTTTTTTTTTGTTTAATATATAAGGCTTCGAGTATTTGAAATTTTTGTTTGTGTTTTTCATTGTGCAGTAATAGTTATTTCCGTTAAAATTTTCCAGTAAGTATAGATAGATATAGATGGCCTGGAATTGTCAAGTTTTTAATTTGTTTTTTGTGTGTTATTTCAGATTAGAGCTGAGTGGTCATCGTCGCCGCTTGACCTGGGAAGCGACCCCTCGCAGCATTCATGATGGTGTGCAGTCGGCCATCCTAAGCAGTGACTGTTTGGTGTTTGACACAAACATAGCTCAGCTTTTTGCTGACCATGGGAACCTGGGAATCAATGTGACTATTTCATTATGTTAGCCTTTACCCCAGGGCTAGAAATAGACATCATGACCCTGCCATGCAGTCTCCTCCTCTTCTTCATCCTCTTCCACCTGCTGTTACTACTGCTGTACATACAACTCACATACATACATACACACACACAGTCTCTATATGTCTATCAGTGCAAATTTACAAAAATACCTGAATTTTTGAATATGAGAAGTAATCAAACATTTTTAGAAAGTTTGTTTGGCCAGTGCACTTACCTTAACCCTTTATCTACTACTGTCATCAGCAATAGCCTCGTTCCAAATGGTTGACAAGCTAGTATAGTATCGCTGATCCTTTACTACTGAATAGAAATGTATTTATTTAATTCATTTCTATTTCTTTTTTTTTCTCTAAACCATTTTCTAAGAGCTGATGATCTTGGGCATTTTCGGGCGGTCCTGCATTTTGATCATCAGGCAGTTTGGGGTGCTCTGGTAGATAAAAGGTTGAGTTTTTTGGGGTTTTTTTTAAGAAATTTTATTTATTTATTTTTTTTTTTTTTAATTTAAAAAGACCCCTAGAAGTTAAAAATATTTGGGTCTAGAAATTTACAAGTCTAAAGTTGTGTTCTACAGACGATGAAATGGTGTAGAGGTTAAGCAAAAATATTTGCAGCGAGTGAATATATTTTTCTTCTATATATCAGTTCATTGCCACTATCAACTGTCGGAAAGTCAGATTGTTTTTTTAGACACACACAAGATTTTTTCAAATTTCATTTTTTATTTTTTAATCCAACTTTTTTATATTCCATGATGATGTCTCCATACTTCTCTACACTGTGCCACACACAAATCTTTAGTTTTTTTAAATTTAACACTTTTTTAAAGATTTTCAATTTTTAAAAAGAATTTTCATCTTTTTATTTTTTGCTCTCCTTACATTATCTCTTTTGGAGGAGGTGGAGGAGGAGGTGGAAGAGTAGACAATACATTATATGAGAGAATTCCTTATATAAGAAAGAGAAAATAAAAAAATTCAACAACAAAAACTCTTTGCCCCTATTGGAATCAGGAATAAAAACGACAAATAAAAAGGATCAAAGAAATCCTCTAGTCAAGGATAAAAACAAAAACACACCCAGGAGAAGGGAAAAAAAATCCCATCATCGATCTTAACAAAAGGAACGATATCAGAGAGGGAAATTTTTTTTTTTTTTTACCTCATCTCATATTTCGGGTAAATCTATTATTAAAACCTGAAAACATGAATTTTTTTTTTCCCCTCAATTTTTAATTTTTTTTTCAATTTTTAATTTTCTAAGGACAAATGAAAATGTCATTTGGAAAAAACAAAACAAACATAAACATTTAATTACAAGAAATCATTGGAAAAACTCATTTTTACCGGCAGAAGAAGACGATCGCTGCTTTATTATCAACCCGACTTTCAGTGTTAAATTCCTCCTGGAGGATTTTTAATTCTCATCTGTGGCCCTTAAAGATGTTCCTGCCTTTTCTGCTGATAGTTTTGACTGGGACAATTTAAAAAAAAAAATTTTTTTTTAAAGCATAAAAGGGATTTTTAAGATAACCTGAAAATATGGGATCATTTCAAGTCATAAAAAAAAAAAAAAAAAAAAAAAAAAAAAAAAAACTGTGCAACTACATTTACAATGGAGATCTATATCTGTATATGGTGTGAGATTACTGATATTTGAACATACCTGCCTTTATGACGTACTCTTTTTAATTGGAGAAGGAGGAGTGTGCTTCTTCCTCGATGGTGATTGTCAAATTTTTTTTTTAAATTTTTTTTTTTATTCTTCTATTTTTTTCTCCTTTCACTGATTCTGCTGAAGGAGCTGCAGCTTCTATAAAAAAAAATTTAAAAATGCAGAATTGGATTTGTCCCCAGATTTTGAGAAATCGGCAGTTTAAAAAAAAATGAAGACGAGATCAGCAGATAGCCAACAAACCCACCCTACCCTTCACCTGACATCCTCAGCCCACAGATAACATTAATTCAAGTTCACCCCCTGTGCCATCTGCATACATCTTCACACCAAAAAAAAAAACAAAAAAAGAAAACTGTCTTCTGTTCAGTTTAGCTCAGTCGGTACAGCATCCGCCTAGGAACCACAATACCGGCCTTAGCCAATTCCTTGGATATGTGTGGTAAAGTGGGGAACCGATGGTAGGTGCGGTGTTCCACCACAGATGCAACCAAAAAAAAAAAAACTCCATGTTCTAACGCTAGTGAAAAGGGAATAAACTCCCTTCATGTCTGGCTGATATTGACAATAGCCCACTCCGCCGACTTTACTTTTTTTCTTTTTCTGTTCTTCTAAAATCTGTGGCAATCTCAGAATTAATTGTCTTTGTTTTTTGCATCTTTTGAAAAAAAAGGTGGAATTGTTGTTAGCTGAGTTTCACAATGCATCATTTTCAGCTTTCAATTTCAAGAAGGATCATGATGATGATGATGATGATTCTTAATCATGAGGATAATCCAACTAGTCACTCTTACGACTTTGTCTTAATTCCTGGGTTGGATTAACAGACTTTCATTCTGGATAAAGATTAAGAATAGTTAAATCTTACAATTTATCGAACATTTTAAATTTTTCATTGTAGATTACACAATTGATTATAAAGGAAAAAAAATTAATGTCAGATGAAAATATATATATATATATATATAATATATATATATATATATATATATATATATTATTTTGTTTTTTTTTTTGTTTTTTTAAGCATGAATATGTGAGTGGAGGTGTTCAAACTAGATTAACATTAAAAAAAAAAACAAATGACTTACCAGTTGTGTTTGACTTGATATTGAACTAGGGAGATTTCTAGTAATTGTTATATTGCAGGTTAAGGCAGAAATATAAATCTTCCTTGTTCAATATAACTTACAATATTAATTCAAACACAACTGGTAAGTCATTTGTATTTTTTAAATGTTAGTCTAGTTTGAACACCTGCACTCTCATATTCATGCTTTTTAAAAAAAAAAAAAAATTTAAAAAAGTATTTTTATTTTTAAAATTTTTATTTGTATAACAAACAAGTGAAGCATATGCCAAACCCTTACAACATATATTATATATATATATATATATATATATATATATATATATATACTAATATGAGTTATTACATTTAATATTGACCAGGTGATTTGGTCGTAATCTGAATCCTAAGAAAGATTAATTGCTTTTTCATTAGGACTGGCATAAAAAATTTGATTCTAGATTGCCTCAAGATTAAAACTGGTGACTAATATTAATTGGTGAATGAAGAGACGGTCACAGCAAAGACAATGATAATAATGTCTGTGCATTCAGGCGGAGAAGGAGAATTGAGGACTACGATGTAGAAAAAAAATAGTTCTATTCTCCCAGAAAATACCAATTTCCAAATTGAAAAATAGGTCATGTCTTGAACCTTATTTGGAGTCAAAAAGAATGCTAAAAGAAGAGAAGATGTGGCATGACAGTGACAAGGTGTTTATGGGTGTGGTTGTGAAGATGTTTGTGGGGACAGTGACAGTAGTTACGGTCAAGTCATGCTGAAAGCACTGGTTCCCACTAGATCACCGAAGTTAAGCAGTGATGAGCCTGTTCAGTACTTAATTGGGTGACCATTTAAGCAAAAACAGGCACTGTAAGCAACATAATATCAAAATGACTTGATTCAGAATTAAATGACCCAAAAAGGGTTGATATGCCGTAAATGTTTATTACAGTCAAGTCACACTGAAATTACTGGTTCCCTCTAGATCACCAAAGTTAAGCAGCGATGAGCCTGTTCAGTATTTAATTGGGTGAAAACAGGTGCTGTGAGTCCTTTGTTTATCAAAAATTGACTTGAATTGGCATTAAATGACCCATATAGGTTTTATATGCCGTAAAACATATTACAGTCAAGTCACGTTGAAAACTCTGATTCCCATTAGATTACCAAAGTTAAGCAGGGATGAGCCTGTTCAATACTTAGATGGGTGACCACTTAAGCAACTACTGGTATTGTAAGCAACCAGTCCTTTGTTTATCAACAGGGACTTGATTCAGCATTAAATGACCCAAAAAGGGTTGATATGCCGTAAATCATATTTTACAGTCGGGTCAGGCTGAAAGCACCGGTTTCTGCTAGATTACCAAAGTTAAGCAATGATGAGCCTGTTCAATTGGGTAATCACTTAAGCAACAACAGGTACTGTAAGCAACCTGACTTTTCTTTATTTTATTTTTTAAAATCAAAAATGACTTGATTCAGCATTAAATGACCCGAAAAGTGTTGATATGCCGTAAAACAACCAACCAGCTGCAGTATGGTGACAGTGTTGAGATGACGTTTGTGGTATGGCCGTGAGGGTGTTCGTGTGACAGCTGCAGTGAAGTGATGTCAGTGGTATGGCTGTAATGTATGGTGACAATGACAAGATAAAGTTTGTGGTATGGCTGTGACAGCTGCAGTATGATAACAGTGGCGAGATAAAGTTTATGGTATGGCTGTGAAAGGTATGTTTGTGGGACAGCTGTTAGTGGGATGATAGTGAAGATAATGGGAGGATGACTGAAGAAGTTTGTGGGAAGTACAGTCAAGTCGCGCTGAAAGCACCGGTTCTCGCTAGATCACCGAAGTTAAGCAGCGATGAGCCTGTTTTATTACTTAATTGGGTGACCACTTAAGCAATAGCATGTACTGTAAGCAACCCGGGTCCTTTATCAAAAATGACTTGATTTGGCATTAAATGATCCAAAAAGGGTTGATATGCCGTTAGACAAAACAACCTACAACCTAGGTTTGTGGGACAACTGCGGATCGACTATCCAAGGTCCTGAAACAGCTGGTCCATTCCACAAAGTACAAAAAATATAAATCCAGGAACTTTTTCATTTCTTTGTCTGAATTTTTGAGATGAGGCTTGATGTGTATAATTTTGATTTTTTGAACGGTTGTCCTCGTCTTTATTGTAGCATGTAAAAACATGTTTCAGTTACTGTATCCTCCAGCCTTCCTCAGATATTTCCTGTCCAAGCATAGCAATGACCCAACCTGGGAAATCATTTTTAATCGTTTGAATATTGATCAGAAAAGGCATCAAAGAATTTTTAAAGATTACATTTTAATAATGATGTCATTGTTTTTGCATGTCTATCAATCCGAAAAGCATTGCAATCATAAAAAAATTTTTTTTTTTTATATATGTATATATATATATATATTTATTATTTATATATATATATATATATAAATGATCATGACACTTCTCACAACACGTCTCTGATTCATAGGTGTGCAAAAACAATGACGTCATTATTTGAATGTGATCTTTAAAAGTTCTTTGACACCTTGTTTGTTTGAGCACCTGAAGAAGGCCAAAGGATACAGTGTCCGAAACGTGTTTTTTACATACCACAATGAAGATGAGGCCAACAATCTAAAAAATCAAAATAATACATTTTTCATTTCTTTTCTCTTCTTTTTTTTTTTGCTGCTGCTGCTGCTGACAGTCATTTTGTTGACTTTGCTGTTGTTGGATCTGCCTGTTTTTTTTGTTTTCTTTTAAATTTTATTTCTTATTTTATTTTATTTTTTAATTTTATTTTATTTTTTCTCCGTCTGGGGCAGGAACGCTCAAAAGCCGTCCTTATGAGAAGCCAGGCTCTTTTTACACAATTGAATACATAGACATTATTATAAAGAAGAAAAACATAAATGTTTGTGTGTATGTGTCGATTTCTCTCCTTTTTTTTGGTAAAGACAGGTTAAAGGAGACAAAAAAAAAATAACAAAAAAAAAACACTTCAAAGAAGCAAAAACTGGCAAAAATGGTGTGAGTGTATGTAAGAAAGTGTATGTATGTATGTGATTGTGTATGTGAGTGAGTGTGTGTGTGTTATCCAGTGAGCACAGCCAGTGACCAGCATAGGTCTGGTTGCTTACTGTCTGCATATTACATAGCAATTTTTTTTTTTCAAAAATATATATTTAATACCTTTTGGAGGTATAGAGAGGGGGCAGCCTATTTTCACTGCAAAATTCTTTTCTCCCTCCTATATCTGCTCCCACACACCCCAAAATCCTTATGTCTTTGTACATAATTCCTCTGTTGTGGTTCAAGTCCTATGTGTGTGTTTGTATTTTGTCTCAATTTTTTTTTTTGTTTGTTTGGCTGCTATCACGGTGAGGGGTGGGTGAGAATTTCTTATGAATGGGGTGTGTCTGGTTGTGTATATATAATATATATATTTCCACCCAAAAAGAAGCCCACATTGCTTATATATCTATAATATAGGTTTATGACAAGGTATCCTCCAAGAAGTGAGTTTGTGTGTGTTGTTTGGGGGGGGGGGTCATGTATGCATGTGAAGCTGTATGACAATTGAGGAAGATCTGTGGGTTTTTCAGACAAGCCAAGAAGGTTAATTTGCTGGTTGATTTGGCTGTCTTTTTTTCTCTTTTTTTTTTTTCTTCTTTTTTAAATGCCCATGAATCACGAATGAAAATATGAGATACATTTAAACAAAGGAAAAAAAAAAAAAATAGATCATCGAGTCCATGTTTTTCTCTCTCCCTCTCTCTCCTCACGTATGTATGTGTCTGTATTGAAAAAAATATTTTATTTGTGCGTGTGTGTGTGTGTGTATATACATGTATGTACATGAAAATGAGATACATTTAAACAAAAAAAGGTCATTAATGAACTCTCTCTCTCTCTCTCTCTCTCTCTCTCTCTCTCTCTCTCTCTCTCTCTCTAAAATAAAATTTTTTTGTGTATACATGTGTGCATATGAAAATGAGATACAATAAACCAAAACAAACAGTCCATTAATGGACTCTCTCTCATGTGTGTGTGCTTGCGCACGCGCACATTCTTTGTCCTATTTTTTTCTATTATAGAAAGAAACCAATTCTGTCACACCAACAGGCATTGCTCATCTTGTCAGTCAGATCAAAACTTAACTTTTAGACGCTGACGATAAAACAAACAAGTTATTAATTTCATATTTTAATTTTTAGTTGGGAATGTTTTATTTTTCTAAGAGTTCATCTCCACATGAAAATTTTTTTTAAATTCTCATTTTAGAATATTTCTCATTTAGTTTATTTACATATTTGCAAAATCCATTGCATTTCTGTATGACTTTGTCTTGGCTTTTCTGCTTAAAGTTTTAATAAAATGTTCAATTGGACAAGAAATTGGCTAAAGATTACAAGAGAAATCTTGAGTAAGTTTTTTTTACACTTTCTTAAATAATATTTGGAAGAAAACTCAAAACCTTTTTATAAATATTTTTCCACAATTTATTTCATCCCTTACTGGCTACAATAGGAGTAATCTCCCCTGTTTTATTTCATCTTTGCTTTTTAGTGCCAATTCAAAAAAGTAAAATAATCTTATAAGTCCTTAATTTTTTTCTTTCTTTTTCTTTTCTTATTTTCATATAGCAAAAACTTTAAGTTTTTTTTTTTTGTTATGGTTTTAAATCCCTAACCTGAAATAAGAATATTTAAGTAGAACTTGGAATTAAATATTTTAATTTTATCTTTCTGATCAGAAAAAGTTAAACCTTTTTTAATTAAAAAAAAAAAAATTACCTAATACAACCCAAAATTCTAGAAAATAATTGAATTTTCAATTTTATTTATTTATTTATCTATTTTTAAAGAGATAACATAAATTATTATATTATTAAAACAAAAAAAATAATGAAAGTTCTAGCAATATGTAGCAGTGACAAGACTTTCGGGTCACTCTGTACATATGCACATACTTTATTGTACAAAACAAATTTTAATTTATTTTTTGAATTTTCTATTTGATAATTTTATGGTTATGATGGACTTTTTCAGGCATTAAAAATCTGTCAAACTTCCAGACTATTTGTTCTACTCTGACCCAGAGTGGTAGTACCTGTTAGGGTCCCATCTATTGGTTAAATAGAAAGAAATGTTTTTGAAAAAAAAAAAAAAGGATTAAGTACCAATGAAGAGTGAAAAAACAAACAATGTCTTCAGCATAAAGTAACCCAACAAGGGTTGACATGCCATAAAATCCAACCAAGCAACCAGACTATTTGTTCTCAGTTGGGGGATTTGGATTTCATAATTTCTGTAGCTTTCTTTTTCAACCACTTCACCTAGAATCTGTTTTTTATTTTGGCAAAAGATAGAATCATCATTCATTTTTTGTTTTGTTCAAATCATAAGATAAAACAAATAAAATCTGGCCAAGATGCAACCCTGTCTGTTTTAATGGAATACTTTTAAAAGATTCCATGGCTAAATCGGCGGACGATATTTGCAAATTGTTTGGGCTTTTTTAATGTATTAGCCTGTTCAATACTTAATTCA
Source organism: Doryteuthis pealeii (assembly GCA_023376005.1). NCBI lineage: Eukaryota > Metazoa > Mollusca > Cephalopoda > Myopsida > Loliginidae > Doryteuthis > Doryteuthis pealeii. The sequence goes on from CM042154.1 coordinate 60,146,462, forward strand.
GAGACCACTTAGGTATTGTAAGCAACCTGATTTCTTTTGATTATCAAAATGACTTGATTTGGCATTAAATGACCTGAAAAGGGTTGATATGCCATTAAAACAAAAAAACAACAACCAATTTTGAGTGTTTCATTTTTCATTGACATATGATCAATTTCATACGCAAATTCCATTCCTAATTTCACTTTCAGATAGTTAAAATCTTATTTCATATTATTATATAGAAATATGAAGAACAAAATGTTTAAAAAAAGAAGTCCATTTTTACTTTTTCATTTACTGTATCATTCATCTTGATAAGAGGGACAAGACTGATCATAATTGATCAGGGTCTCATGTCGCTATTTATCAAGTCATTTGTCATCTCAATGAGTTTTACATCTCTTTTCATATCAAACTTGAATTTCTTAAATTTTATTCATTTTGGCTTATTTATTAAACTCAAAAAATTCAATGAAAGCTTTCCCCAACGATTTTAAGGTTTTGGCTTCATCTACTCCAAGGCTTTTTGTATGAAAGAAGTAGTTGGGCAGGGTTTGTCCTGATGAGTGAGAACATTTTGTGGGGGTATATATAGATAGAATGGTGTGCTATATTCATAAGTATATCATTGGTTTGAGAATCGCATATACAAGAAAAAATCAGTAACCAAACTCACCCGAACTTATATATATACACACACAAACCCGTATAATGGTCTGGTGTCAATATAGTCTTGACAAACTAATATAAAGAGAAAGAAGAAAAAAAGTCTATTAGACTGCATTTAAAAAAAAATTCTTACATACACTATGAACCAAGCGCATCCTAACTTATATAATCCTTACAATGGTCTGGTGTCAATACAGAGTCCTCACAAACTGAGAAAAAAAGAATAAATCTATTAGCCTGCTTTTTTCCTTTTTCATTCTTACACTAAGAAACATATTCATGAAAAGGAAAACAAAAAAAGAAAAGCCGTTTCTGAAATTAACAACTTTCATATTCAATGTAAAAAACAAAAACAAAAAAAACTTTGGACAATTATTTTATTTTTTTCTAACTACTTTTGTTCATTACTTGAAGGTTAAGACAGAACTGCTTTCTTTCTCTTTCTCTCTCTTTCTCTTTCTTTCTCTCTCTCTCTTTCTCTCTCTTTTCTCTCTCTCTCTCTCTTTCTTTCTTTCTTTCTTTCTTTCTTTCTTTCTTTTGCTCTTTTTAAATGTTTTTTTAATTTTGAAGCAAAAACCAAATCCTGCTGGACCGACTTGAGCAACCTTTTCTTTTCTTTTGCTCACTTTTGATTCTTACTCTGCCACAACCGCATGCATATACACTCTCTCTCTCACACACACACACACACACACACACACACTCTCACACATGCAAGTGCTGCTGCTATCTTAATCTCCCTCCCCCCACTTCCCTACAGAAATTCTCATTCAAATGACGAGCAGCAGGAGGAGGAGGTGGTGATGGTAGCAGCACTGCCCCCCCCCCCACCAATCAAGATACATCCAGTCCTCACCCCCCATAAAATTGTAACAATCTACAATAAATATAAATTCAACTGGTTACTTTTATTTTCTCTGCTTTTTTTTTATTTTCTATTTATTTTGTTTTTCAGCTATTTAGGGATAAAGTAAAGTAGCCCCCCAAGGAAAGTCTGACCCAGAGTGGTTGTACCTGTTAGGGTTCCATCTTTGGGTTAAATAGATAAAAAAAATGAGTTTAAAAAAGATTGAATACCCAACAAGAATGAATTAAACAAAATGTATTCGGCATAAAATAACCCAACAATGGTTGATATGCCATAAAATCCAACCAACCAACTCATCATGGCTTGGCTTTATGAACACAAAGATTAAGGGGGTGGTCCACACTGGCTGCAGACATGTTCGTGGCTGATAAGGCCAATGCAGGATAAACAGGCGCAGTGGCTACAGCTGAAGGTCTGGTCAAGGAATGATATCATTGTGTTTTGGTCCTTGAGGATGGCCCTGTGGGTGTTTTTCAAAGTAGAAGTGAACATGATTAGTGTTGAGACACCAGGCATCATGATTCTCAGTGGACCAATGACAATGGTTGATGTGACAGTTTTTCAGTATTTGTATCGCTTATTTGGTACCCCTCTGTTATGATGGCCAATAGAGAGTTTGCCCTGAGGTTCACAACTGGAACCCACGCGTCCTGTAAAACAAAATGTCAATTTTCCAGTACTGGAAAAATGGGGGAGTTTTGTCAAAAATCCTGGAAAATTTTCGTAATTTGTCCTTGAAAATTTGAATTATCTGAGACAAAATCAATGTTATTATTACAGTAAACAAATATAACTAGTAAAATAACAAGGACGGTGTTTTTTGTTTTTATTTTTGACGCTCACCTAATCTACGCAAGATTTCCCAAATTATTCATGAATATTCATTAAACAGTAAAAATGCTTCTGACTCAGTGGGTACTTGTTGATTTCATCCAATGAAGTCTCGCTTTCATTATGTAGCGATATTTTGATTTATTTTTACGTGACATTGAAGATAAACAAGACAAGAATTAGTCAGTCAGACTACTATGAAAAATTGTTAAAGAGTTAAAGGTTTAAAAAATAAATTCTGTTTTACAAGACAAAATTCAGAAGATGTAACTTTAACATTTTCTTGATAATCATGTTCAGTAGTGTTTAATTGAATAAAATGATTTAATATTTTAGCAAGGCTTAAAGGAATATTTTGTCTGTAAGTCAATCAAATAATTTTTACAGAATTTCAACATAAAAACATCTCCACAACTGAATTGACATAATTTTAATTTTGTTGTTACAAATACCATTATTTAGAAGAAATTTTGCGTAAAATGATTAGATAACATTTATTTGAAGAAGTTAGCATAAATCTTTTTTTTTTTTTTTTTTTTTTAAAATAGCACTCTTGTAAAATAGTTTCTGAAAATCAAAAATGTTTTGTACTTTATGTATAGAATAGCACCAAGCAAAATTTTTGACTGAAAATGATCAATTAAAAAAAAAAAAACAATACGCAGTAATATAATACTAATATTTAAGAATTACATAAAATTAATATTCATTTAAAAAAAGTTTGTTTTTGAAAGCGCTGATAAGTGAAAGTTCTTTTGTTTTTGTTTTTTTAAGACAAACGTTGGTCCCCCCCCCAGACCCCTAAGTAAAGCTTCAAGAGCATATGGTGCTTGAACAAATTTTTTTTTTTTTTCTTCATCAAATGTCAATTTCATCTCAGTTAAAAAATAACTGTCCTTGATGTAATTAGCAACCCCACCCACCACCACCACCACTCTTCCCTGGAAAATATTGGTAATTTTAACATTTTGCCACCTGGACTCCTGACCTAATTTACTCTGCTTTTACTTGCCATTGTCAGGCATAATTCCGGCCAAACAGATATTTTCTGAGTCGTGCAATTTATGGGTAAATTAATGTAGATATTTTACAATATCTCACCCCCCCCCCAAGCTTTTTATCAGCAAGTCAATTTAGATATTCTAAGCCCCACCCCATTTAAAATATTTTTCGATGAATTTTTACAAAACACAAATTCAAATTTCAAATATTAGGTACTGACGTATTTTTTAAAAAAAATTTAATCCCATCGATTGGAGAAAAAAAAAATACCAAAAATCAAGGAATTATCATATTTTAATGAAAATTTCAGTGTTGATTTATCAATGAATGAATTATATAAAAACTTAGATTTTTTTTTTTAGGTCACTTAATTTTGACACCGCCCCTGACCCTATTTTGGGGAGTCAACATATCTTTTGAAACTAATTATAGTATAAAAACATACTTTTGAAACCAATTACAGTATGAATAAAAAGATAAGACTGTTAATAGAAGAAAAATGTTATTTTAAAGGAGCATGTCCTGTAGAAAATAAGTACTGAAAATTAAATGTAAAACAAAACTAAAAAATTTTGGATTTTTTTTTTACTCTTTTGTTTATATATATATATATATATATATATATATATATATATATATTGTCTTTTAGATTATCAGTGAAAAAATTATACATAGATATTGTTTTGTTAAAAAGGGTGGGGGCCTAACTTTTCAATTGAGTTTTTTCCAAAAATTATTAGATAACAATTCTAAGTAGGCTTGTTATTAAATAGATGTTTGTTTTTAGAATCTATAATTATGAAATTTAAAACTTAGATTTAGGCATTTCATATTTTAAATGAATTCTATCTATTAATTATGTATATGGCTTGTTTTCAAGGCGCATATAGGTGGCATTTTTAAATTTATTTCTCTTGAATCAGTTTGATTGAAATGATTCAATAATTTAAAGAATGCATTGATTAATAAATCAACACTGAAAATTTTATTAAAATCAGATAATTCTCTGATTTTTGGCATTTTTTTTCTGCAATCTGTGCCTCCACATTTTTTAACATATTTCTTGGTGAATTTTTGTAAACAAAAACGCCAGATTTTTTTAGGACTCTTTAGTTTTTCTGTGTGTTTTGAACAAAAAAAGATATTTCATTTAAATCCATATCAAAAAGTTAATCATTTTTCTGTACATAATGTATTTAATGTTTTTCTATTATTGATTTCTAAGAAGAAATTATTAATCTTAAATGATGTGGGGATTTTTAGTCCGTAACTATTTCACACAAAGGGCCCATTGTGATCAAAATTTTAGCTGAATTTAATTGTTTAAAATGTATTAAAAATAAATTACATATGTAATATCATTTTGCTTTTTTTTTTTTTTTAATTTTTTTATTGATTCTCATTATAGTATAATGAGCATCAATTAAAAGCAAAATGATATTACCCATGTAATTTTTATTTATGTCAAAGTATAATGATTATACTTCTCGAATTAAACAAAAACTTGACCTTAAATAATTGATTTGATATTTTAATTTATTTTTAAAATGAAAATGAGCACACACATTGTTTGTACCTATCAAATATGTACTGTGATGTGTTTTTCACTTTTTATCAACGAATTTAAGTAGATATTATACCCACCCCCACCCCCGCGTGATTTTTATCGGCACATCAATTTAGATATTTTACAACCCACCCCATTTAAAAACATTTTTTTTTGTTTCTTTTTTTTAGGAATTTGTACAAATTTCAATTGAATTTCTACAAAACACAATTCCCAACACCCCCCACCATTGAGGCATAAAATCCTTCAGTCTTTTTCAATATTTTTATTTTTAAAATAATCTACTTTTAAAAAAAAAATTTGATTTAGCCTTTTTAATGATTGGTTCCCATATTGTATTCATCTCTGTATTTGGTCTACTCAATAGGTCACTACAGCCCAACATATGAGCTGCTTCTTTAAGATGTCTTGTTTTCCATGTCCTTCCCTATCTATTATTTCAACTTGAAAATATAACTTTAATATATAGGGATGTTCAAGGGTTGCAAAGGGAGATAATTTTTTTTTTTAATTTTAAAATAATTGCCAAAAATCAGGGAATTGTCCAATTTTAATAAGATTTTCACCAAATTATTTTCAAATGACTTAATTTTATAACAATTAACTTATTTTATTGAAGAAACCTGAAAAATTTTTTTATTGATTCAGAATGTGTGGGGGGGGGGGCCTTTTACCATTTGAAGAAAAAAATTCCTGTTCCCTAATTTTTACATTTCTTGAAAGATCATATCCAGAAAAATATATAGAAAAATAAAAAAAAAATATAAATTCAATACCTTAAAAAAGTGATTTTAAAATTTAAGTTATTTTCTTAAAACTAAAAAAATGAATAATGTAGCATGTTCTTTTTGTTGGGGTTTTTTTTTTTTTAGTTTAAAAAGAAATTTTTCTTCAAATTGATGCAAAAAATTATTTTATCTAAGTTAAATTGAGTTTTTCACTACCTTAAAAATTTCAAGGTCAATTTTACATGTCTGTCAATATCTGTGACTAACTTGAAAATTTAAAAGATAGCCATGAATTTTATCTTTGAAAAAAATCTAAGTTAAAACATATGCAATGATATGTTGCATATTTTCCAAGATTTAGAAAAAAAATTTTTTAAATCGTCAATTTCAACTATGGAGGACAAAACGGGCCAAATTCTCTCCCAGTTTGAATAAATATGTCAATCGCAACAGAAAAGTTTTTTGGCTACACTTCCAAGAAAAAATATTTTTAAAGATATTGGAAAGAAAATCCAATATTTATCTTTTACTTTGAAATACCTGGATGTGAAAACGTACGAGATAGTAAAGAAATTTCAATGTCTGTCCACCATAGGTGTGTACTCAGCGGCAAGAGACAAATAATGAGTTATCGCCTTTTGGGATACACATTTATTTCCCTTATACCCCAAAAATTGAATATGGCTATTAATGTACAATAGTATATAAAATATAATACAGATATAAAAAACGAGGGGTGGCTATTGTAAAATATCTACATATATTTGCCAATAAAAAAGCGAGAAACACAGCACCGTAAATATCTGAAATTTGAGTTTATTGAAATTTGTACTAATTCAATAAATGTTGATCATGGCTAAGCAAAAACAGGCCAGACAATTGTATTGTACCGGGTGTCCATAAAATCAGAGTGCACTTAAAATAATTTATAACTTTAAAATGCATATGGACTTTGTGGACACCCTGTGTAGTTAATTAATAGTGTAGGCATCATCTATAATAAACCCAAGATAATTAATTAACCCTGCAACATAAAAAAAGTAACACTAAAACTGTCTGAATATGTCGATATTAGATTAATATTGATTAAATTATGAAATTGCCGTGAACAATTTCTGTCCTGGAAAATTTTTAAGATGTCCTGGAAACGTCCTGGAAAATGACTTTCTAAAATGAGTGGGAACCTTACCACTAGATGCAGTTTAACATCATACCCATACATACCCATTGACTGCAGGCGTGTTCATGCCTGATAAGGCCTATGTGGGACAGGCAGGCATGGACACAATGGCTGCAGCTGAGGGTCTGGTCAGGGTTTGATGGCATTGTGTTGTTCTTCCTCCTCCTATGCCTTTTGTCCTTTAGGTTGGCCCTGTGGGTGTTTTTTTCAAAGGAGAAGAGAACATGGTTAGTAGTGAGACACCAGGTGTTGTGATTCTCAACTAAGGTGGATCATTGGCTATGATTGATGTGACAGGAACTGAGTGACTTTTTTTTTTCTCTCTCTCTCTCTCTTTCTCTTAAGCAATACTTGTATCACTTCTTTGGTGCCCTCTGACACTATGGCTAGTAGAGAGTTCACCATACAGTGTGATCTTGGGCAGGCGATGATTCCTCACACTGGAAATGTATCCTGTCCATCCAGTGTATCTGGGATTTTAGAAGTATGGCCTAGATGCTGGTGATCTTTGCCTGTTCAAGAACGTTTGTATTTGTTTCTCTGAATTTTTGAGATGAGGCTTGATAATTTGGATTATTTGTACTATTGTCCTCGTCTTTATTGTTATCTACACAACGTTTTGGCTGATGTGCCCTCCAACCTTTTCAGGTAATTCTTATCAGACTCGGGGGAACATTCTCTTCTAAGAGAAAGTTCCCGAATCTGGCAAGAAATACCTGAAGAAGGCTGGAGGACACACTGGCCAAAACATTGTGTAGATAACAATAAAGGCAAGGACAATAATCCAAATAATTCTGTATTTGATAAAATCACTCCAGTGGATATTGAGGACTACTACTCACTTAAAGGCCATCTTTGCTTGGAAGAATGTAAGTTGACATTGAATATTATTAGGACCAGCCCTTGTGAAAAAAATAGAGTTGCTCCCCTTGATCAGTAGAGGACAGTGCATTGTGGGGGTCAGCCACCGGAAGGACCATTTCCATCATGACACATGGACTAGACCGTACAGTATTAAACCTTTCACAGGCAATAATCCTTTTTTAAATCCTTTTTCTGTGGGCGATTTATTTTCAGAAAATTTTGAAAATATAAGTTATGTTCCAACAAGTTAATTAAACATATATACAAAACAAACAAAGGAGATGCCCGTGGTGTAAAGGTTAGTCATAAGAAATGGAAATGTCGACCCAAGTTCAATTCCTGGACGAAGCTGTTTGCATTTCACATCGCACTAATACCCTTAGGAAAGGTATCTTAGCAATGTTTCTATACAGGGTGATTCGTAAGTCTTGTCACCCCCACCCCAAATATAACTCTTAATTAATCAAGTATATTTACATGAATAGGGCTGGTTTAGCTGTCGGTAGAGCATCGAATTAGTGAACCATAAGGTTCCTGGTTCGATACCGACCCTCACCAACTCAGCATATGAATAGCACAGGGATCTGTGCAGTAAAGTGAGGAGCTGATGGTAGGTGTAGCGTTCTACCTCTGATGCCAAAACAATCTCCTTGGTCTGGCGCTAGTGAAAAGGGTATAGACTCCCTCACTATTTGACTGATACCGACTTTAGGCCAACCCGACGATAATTACATGAAATAACCCACTGGAAATGGAATAGAAAATTATATAATTATTATTATTATTAAAATACTAGCAAAATATGCACCCTCTGGACACAAATATCTAGATGTTAATCTAATAAAATATTTTAAATTAGAAAGACTAACGAAACTAAATAAGAACATATATAAAAAGATTACTTATTTTCATTATTCTAATCGATTTCAATATGAAATTAAACATAGAATTGCTTTTAATGTTTGAGAATAAAACAATAATATTAGAAATCAATAAGACCAAATAATTATTTATCAAACACGGTTTTATTAAAACCAGTATGCAAATTATCCACACCATATACTATGTAAACCATTATTTCATAGTGATATATAACAAGCATTGCAGGATTTTAAATGCATTAATAACATGGGCCTTTCGGGGCCTGTGTCTATTAATGAAATTAACAGCGTCGATCCCAGGGGTCTATCCCCCCAGGCAACACCTGTCCCCTCGATTTAAAGGGGGCAGGGCTGGGTTATTTATTCTCGAGGGGGAATGCCGACGGGATCGATGCATTTTTTGTGTCTACCACCCATGAGCTTCGGCTTGTGGATGGGCCCACATAAAAATGTCCTTGTGTCACGCCCTCATAAGTGGGATGAGAGGCAAATACCTTAATAATTTGGGCTGTTTTGATACAAATTTAACTCGGCTAGACTTTAATTGAGATGTTAATAAATAAGATGGTAATTAAGATTAAATAATGATTATTTGATAATCATTGAAAATATATATAAACACTGAATCTTTCAAAGCCTCCGTGCTTCCTGTAGTCTGCTGACACTATACCTGATGCCCCTCTCCACACACATATGCACGCACACGCACACATACATGCATATTACTACTGTAAACTGTTCATGTTCCTGACACTAATACATTATTCTGTGTACTTGACATGAGACTTTGATGAGTTGTGGTGTACCTGAGCACTGTACACAATAAATTTCATTATTATTATTATAACAAATAATTTCAGGAATTGTGACATTGGCAGTGATGTAGTTTTGGTTATAGACAAACACACATAATCTTCATTATAATTAATGATACTATGTATTATATTTAAATTTTTAAATAATGAAAGTTAAAACAATATTTAGGGGTGACAAGATTCACATTTACATTGAGTTACTGCAGAAATTACAAATGTTGATTTGTTGGTGACAAAAATATCGCTCTTCCTGCATATATGTTTATTAAAATTTTGGCCTCCTTTCTTTTCTTTTCTTTTTTTTTTTCTAATTTCATCACAAAATTAATAGTTGGTAATTCTTCATCTAAAAAATATTTAATTTTAGATAATATAATTCTCTTGTTCCTTAACAGTACAACCGTTATCATCTTGCAACACCCTCTGATTAAAAATGAGACCGTCCAAGATGAAATGCGAAAATCTAAATCCTGATTATCTGGTGTTGTTTATCTGCAGAATTCAGCTAAATAATGGACCATTCCATTTTCATTATAATGAAAGAAAGGGAAGAAAAAGGACATGCTACACAGAAAAAATATAAGAAAGAAAGAAAGAGTAGGAGAAAGATACAGAGTGTGGGGTGAGCATATGGAAGCAATAACACTAATCTGTTCCAAACAAAATGAAAAGAAGGAAAGAAAGAAAGAGTTAAATCAAGATTATTATACCTTTTATATATTGAATTATTTTGCAATAGCTTTTAAGTAAACATATAAAATGTAATAATTAGATTATCATACTGTGGTATATACACAGGTCGTGCAACTTTATTATTTCTTTTATAATTTTGTTTTTTCTTTTAAAAATAAACTTCTTCAAGATTTCTTCTACCTAAAGGAGGATTTGTTGCTACTAAACATTAATTCCTACTTGTTACTTAAAGATATCATTCACCTGTTGTATATCCACAGGTCCTGCTAGTTTAATAATATTACTCATTTATTTGATAATGATTCTATTAATGACTTGATTTTTTTGTTATTTATTTATTTTTTTGAAAACCATTTTCCCAACATTGCACCTAAGACCTTAAATGTTCTATATCTCAAAACAACCAGAAAAAAAAAAAACGAAAAAAAACTTAGTTTCTACTTTAATGTATTTTTTGGCAAAATCTTACCTTATGGAACTTGATCTTCTGCCAAAACAAACTGTGCTTGGGGGAATCTAACACTCGATAATCGATATGTAATCAAGTGATAAATAATCAATATCATCAGCCTTGACTTCTCCCCCCTCCCCCTTGACTGCCGCTCAGAATCAAGGAAGGGGGGGGTTTACTTAGCTATAAAGAAGCAGACAAAAACTGAAAGGCAGTTAATTACTTAGAATGGTAGGCACCTCATGTAGTCTAATGGTTAGCAAGCTAGCTTAGTGGACCATTGTTAGTGAGTTCGATTCTCACTGAGTGCCCCATACTTCTGGCCTTGTGCCACAGCTAAGCTTAGTAAATAACTAATTACTTAGAATGGTATTTGCCCAAAGCTAAAAGTACTGGCTTTTAGAGTAGGTCGATTTTGGAACTGTAGCCTCTCCCATGTGACTAAAGTTGCAAATTAACATAAAAAATCATCACACAAAATATTTTTCTTCAAAACTGCCCTCATTTGAGGAAATGAATTTTAAAGACTTAAATAATCGTAAATTTTATTATTTCTGTGTTACCTGTAAAGATAAAAGGAGATTGTTTTGTTTGAATATGGAAATTGCTAAATTTTCTAACCAATTTTTAGGATAAATGTTGCTAAAACAATGATTTTTTGGTGCATTTTAGCAGACGATCTTTGATGCTATTTCCTCAAACAATGGTACAAGTAAAAGATCTAGTTTTTGGTATCAGTATTCATTATACCAACACACAAATTTTGCTGTTCGAGAGAAATTGATTTTTTTTTTTTTTTTCAAAGTGAAAATTCAACCTACCCTATTGGCCCTACCAGGAACTTAAGTTCCGGATGGCATAGATCTGACACTACCATGTTTACACCACCTTGCCATAATGAGTGGGTTGGACTTTATGGCGACAACCCTGTTACATGATAGACATTCCACCCACAGAGAAGATGCCACACTCCCTAGAATTTGTAATGTATAACTCACTGAGTAATCCATTTTGGTTGAGCATCTCATGACATGCAATACTCCACTTAGGCTAGACAGGCGGTTGGAGAGGACCCCTCTGATCAATCGGGTGCTTACACCAAGCCCTATCACTTATATGATTTTCCCAACCCTATCACCCTTATGGCAAGTCTGAACCCTTTTTATCATATATATGCCAGAAGGCAGTGGCTGAGGATCTTAGTGGCCTGGGTATGATGTTAAAGTCTATCTGATGGTGAAGTTCCAATTCAGGAGCTCTGGGGAATGTGGAGTACCCCTTCATCACCATTACTCCAGGGTCTGCTCTGACCCGGAGTGTTAGTACCTGTTAGGGTCCCATATATTGGTTAAATAGAATAAATGTGTTTAAAAAAAAATTGAGTCTTTATCAAGAATTAAAAAAAAAAATTATTAAAAAACTAGCAAATATATGCACCCTCCGGGTACAAGTATTTAAGTTTTAATGTAATAAGATATATTAAATTAGAAAGGCTAATGAAACCAAATAAGAATGCAGATAAAAAGATTTGAAATGGGGGGGGGGGTATAATCGAAAAATAGAACACCTGAAACTTACTCTTCCATCAGTCCCATCTTTCATTGCTAAATTCTAAAGAATAAAATTACAGTTATTTCTTCCATTTAATGGATTTCTTTTAAGATTTATCCCTGAGATTTTTGCTCATATTCATTAAGATAAAACCAAACAATTAGAAATCAATAATAACAAGCACATATTTATTAAAATTACATTTTTAATATCAATATGCAAATTAGTATTTCCGTTCACACTGTAAACTACTATTTTCTTGTCTATATAAATACAATTGCATGTTATTAGTATGTAGATAAGGCCAACAGTATTAATAATGTAAAACAATTTTATTAAGGATTGAGATTTAAATAAAAATAAAATCATGGAGAATGTGACGTAAATAACTAAGGGAATTGTGACTCGAGTTGTGATATAGTTTTGGTTACAGACAGACAAACACACAATGTCCATTATAGTAAGAAATGTAAATAGCATATTAAAATTCTCCCAGTTTAAATACTACAAAAATAATTTTTACATGTGATTTTTGGGTTAAATCGAAATTAACAGACTTAATTCCACCATCGTATGTCACCCCGCCAAAAGAAAAAATATACCAAAAATCAGAGAATTAACCGAATTTAATGAAATTTTCAGTGTTGATATATTAATGAATAAAAGATATAATGCACCAGTTATTTTATTTTAAAACTTTTACATTTTTTCAGGTCAGTTAACTTTGAACCACGTATCTTTGAGGCATAACACAGATTCTCAAAGATACGTGGTTCAAAGTTAACTGACCTGAAAAAAATGTAAAAGTTTAAACTCATCAAAGTCTCATGTCTAGTACACAGAATAATGTATTAGTGTCAGGAACATGAACAGTTTACAGTAATAATATGCATGTGTGTGTGCTTATGTGTGTGGAGAGGGGCATCAGGTATGGTGTTGGCGAACTACAGGAAGCATGGAGGCCTTGAAAAATGCATGATGTGATCCTTGTACTAAAAAGTTTGGAGACCACTATTCTAGATCATCATCATGTCGCACTAGTAGCACAGAAATCCATGACAATCTCTCACCACCGCCATTATCATTCAATGTCCTTGGGAGGTCCTCTGCATAGCATCCAGTATCCGCGTAGAGCTAGTCAATGTAGGTCTTTGCTGGGCAGCCAACACTAGCATCCCCATGTGCTAGTTTCCACAGGAAAATGTCACTTGTGAGTTTGTCCTTGCTTCTCCAGAAGTATCCAGCATCTCACTCAGATGGTTTGTGTGATTGGGGGCGAGTGGCCATACAGCTGCTTTCTTGTAGGGTGTTATTTCCACGATTTATTTGATATCATGTGAAGCATTCTTGTGCTGCTCCCATCTAGCTTATTCTCTTGGCACTTTTTTAAAGTCCAAGAGGTACAGCCATACAGTAGCACTGACACAACTACGGCTTGGAAGAATTGTCACTTTAACTTGTCAGTGAGATCGGATATATTTTTTTGGTAATAAAACATTTCCTCCAAGTGGGGGTAAGTAGTTTGTGGGGAAAAAAAATTGACCTTTGACATTCTTGCTTTGACCTGTGCTTTAGTTTTGACAACGGTTGGAAATTTGAAGCTAGTAAGCAAACCCATTAAAATCTATATATTAAAATTTGTATTCCTTAATTGTATGACCATTATCATCTTGCAACATTCTCTGGTTAAAAATGAGACCATCCAAATCATCCTAGATAAAATACAAAAATGTAAATCCTGATTATCTGATGTTGCTTATTCGTTGAATTTGGAGTGGTAGTACCTGTTTGGGTCCCGTCTACGGGTTAAATAAGAAAAAAATGTGTTTAAAAATTTGAGTTTGAAATAAATGTTGAATACCAATTAAGAATGAATCAAACAAAATGTCTTCAGCATAAAATAACCCAACAAGGATTTACATGCCGTAAAATCCAACCAACCTGAAAAATCATTGACAAATTTTACCTTAAGTAAAAAAAAAAAATAATAATAAATGAATGAATACATTTTTTTACCTTAAAAAATATTAAATTAAAAAAAATAATGACTCCAACAAAGTCATCGTTGAAATAATTCCAATCAACACATTCAATAAAATTGTCATGAAATGTAAATTTATTATCAGTCGTCACGTGACTGGGACAATGAAGATAATTGGTGATCGATTTTATTTCAAAAACAGAAACTATTTTGCAAATGCAAAACAATACAACAGCAATTACTTTGTAAATGGGAAGTAATATTTTCTGAAATAAGGCAGTCGTTCTTTTTATAAAATTGTATAAGATTTTGTACCCAGGGAAACATAAAGAAAAAAAAATGCATAGGTTTAACTATAAGCAACTCTAATGGCTTAAGCCATTCTATATTAGGCTTGAGTTATAGAATTTATTGTCTAGTACTAATTTTAAGACAATATTAAGTTGTAAATTTGTTTAAGAAAATGTATTGTAGGGAAAATGATTTTAAAATTTAAAATTAATTAATGACACAGTCAAGGGAAATAACTCTTATCTTTTTGTTTAAAGAGTTATTTCCCTTTTCATAAAATAATTCAGAATCGAGAGATGACTAACTGCAAGGGAAATAACTCCTTAAACAAAAGTTAAGAGTTATTTCCCTTGCAGTTAGTCATCTCTCAATTCTGAATTGTTTTTTATTTTAAAAATAATTTTTCCGTATCAAACAACCATTATTATCGCTTTGCTTCTAAATACCACCACCTCCACTGATTTATGTTGCACCTGTGGAGAGGATCTCTTCGAGTAATATTTCAAAATTCATTTTCATTTTAACGATTTTTTCAAACGAATTTTTTTTCAAAGTATCAAAGATTTTTCTAGGATTTCGTAAAGATCACACGAAAATACAAAACGGATAATTTTCTTTCAAGAACAACAGAAAGAGAAAGGCGGATTTTGTTTTTCTTTTTTTTTTTTCGGTACTAACGCAGAATAGCCCACAATAGATAATAACATTAGATTACGTATTTAAAAAAAAAACATTTCACGGAAATACCCGAAACCTTTGAAATACTAGATTAGGCTGAGGCTACTTCCGTAATCTAATGCAATATGTAAAATGCGATTCTAATGATTATTCTCTCTTGCGCGCTATTCTGCATTTGTACAGTTTTTTGTTGTTTTTTTTTTTTTTTTTTTTTTTTGTGATTCGTCTCATCTGAAAAGCTATTGAAATATTCAATTTCGAATGCTGACAATTCCCGTGTTTTTCGTACAGAAAAAAAGTGATGTTTCAGATTTTATTCAGATTTATTTCAGCGTTTATTCTTTCTTTAAAAAAAAAATTCTTTCAAACCCAATTCTGACAGAGGAAAAAAGTTACTATAAATGATGTCATATGAGACCTCTCATATCACTTATTTTTAATTATAGAATTTACAAGATGCTTGGATAGATACAGGTACGAGTGTCTGTTTAGTTAGTTTGGCCCTGTAGAGGGGCTAATAAACCAGTAGGAGTGATCTCCCTTCCATCAGAGAACGCATCTTTTTTATTAAGTGAACTCGTTAGGTGGCGTCCCTTTAGAGATGTATTCCATCTGCTATCTGTCAGACAGTGACATCTTCGCTGACACCCACACAGGCTCAGGGCCAGAAGTTTGGAACACCCAGTTAGAATATAACTCATAAGTAATGGTCTATTAGCCCAGATTGTAAACCATTACTCTATACTGGGTGGCATACTAGTCGTCTATGGTGTCAGGGTAAACATTAGCTTACCAGATACTTTAACTTGGATTATAAGACCCCATGAGATATTTTTTTAACCAGGATTTAAATTTTAAATAATGTAGGGGCTTTATATGCTATCAAATCCTCTAAGAATGCTTAGTTTTCCAGCTATATTACAAAATTGTTGGCCAAGTTTTAATAACTTTAATGCCGGCCAACAGAAACTTTTTTTAAGTGTTTTTTATTTCATGTATTTTATTTATTTATTAAACGTTTAAAATCCATTATGTGTATATGTGCCAGAAAAAGGTTTAATAAAAAGGAAACCTGACATATATATAAAAATTAAAACGTCAGAATATCTTGTTTTTCAGATTATATATATATATATATATATATATATATATATATACATACACACAAACAAATATATATATATATATTATTCAGCATGTCCAGAAAAATTTGACATCATTTCTTAGTTTAATAATACTGCCAATTCTCACACAAATGATCTCAGGTTTAAGTTTAAAATGTATAAAAAATAAATTTATCATTTAAATTTTTCTTTTCCTTTTTTCTTTTTTTTTTTGTCAGGTATAAGAATGATAATGAAGCAATTTGGAAATGACACAGATTTGTAGAAAAAAATACAAAATTTTTAATTATGAAAAAGTAACAAGACAATGAAAATGATTATCTTATATAAAATAAACAGAAAACAAAGAAGAATCAATGTTGATAACATTGTTGGGTTATTTCCTATAACTCTAACATAAACAAAGGGAAACCATTCTTGACTGATAAACTATTTATTTTCCCATTAAACTAACCCTAAACCTTAAACCTAACCCCGTTTTTTTCCCTAGTAGATCAATAAATAAATAAATAATTTATCAGTCAATAGTGGTTCCCCTTTGTTTATGTTGGAGTTATAGGAAATAACCCATTGTTAGGTCAGTAAAATATGTCTACATCTATATATGGAGTTAAGATACCTTTTCATTGCTTGTTAAACTCACTCACCACTGGTAGGATGTGACACAAGGTCATGAATATAGGGCATCCAGTGAGGATCAAACTCAATATTCATTAGTAATGGGTCTGCAAGACTAGCTTGTTTACCATTACACCATCATGGGATGCCAGTATCCTGTTTAAATTTTGATAAAAAAAAATTTTTATTATCCAACATGAAGCTTATTTAATTTTATTTGCCTATGACTTGTGATTACTTAGTTATTCACATTTCAAATGATGTCAAATTTTCTTGGACTGCCTGTGTATATATATATATATATATATATATATATATATATATATATATATATATATATGAATCCGCTTGATTGTTATAATTCAAAAATTGTTAATGTCGAGAAAAATATTTTTTTAAATTCATTTTCCGCGATATCAGATGAAGAATTTGTTGTTATGTATCCAAATTGAGAAATTAATTCTTCTTGTGGAATTTTCTTTTGGTTTGAAAAATCATCAATTGTTTGTAAGCATGTTGCCACAGCATCCAACATGGCTTCCTATGAGTCAGCGGATCGGGTCGTTCCTTAAGCACAGCCATCACTGCTGTTCGAACGTGTTTGTATTTGTTGTACATGAGAAGGTGAGCCTTCATTTTCCCATCGAGATATTTACGAGTCCATCTCACATAACCTGCCACATGGACAAGGCCACCTGAAATAAATAAAAAAAACAAAGAACAGATAACTCTTTTTTTTATCATAAAATACAGCATTTTCATTAAAAAACGGAAAATGGTTGCTTTATCTGATGCTACAAGTATAATCTTATTATCATAATGAAGATTCAGTGTCTGTCTATAACCAAAACTATGCCATTGCTTACAAATCCAAAAGACCACATAAAAAAATGTATTCATGTTCCTGACACTAATACATTATTCTGTGTACTAGACATGAGACTTTGATGAGTTGTGGTGCACCTGAGCACTGTACACAATAAATTTCATTATTTTATTTTTTATTTTATAAGTTTATCAATGAGTATTTAATTTATAGTCAAAATCATTAATACATAGAATATATCTTATTTATTAACAAGTTCTCTATGAAAGTCTGAGTTCAATTTGTCCCAAAATAGCCCATGTTCTTAGTGCATTTAAAATCCTATAATGTGTTTCATATATCACTAAGAAATAAAGGTTTACATAATATATGATGAGGTTAATTTGCAAAAGAATTAACAAAACCGGGTTTAATAAATAATTACTTGGTGTTATTGATCTCTAATATTATTGTTTTATTCTCCGGCGTATTAAAATCAATCCTATGAATGATCTTATATAGAAACCAATTAAAATATAATTAAAATAAGTGTCATCTTTTTATATGAATTCTTATTTAATTTTGTTTTTCTGATTCAATATATTTCATTGCATTAAAACTGAAATACTTACGACCGGAGGGCGCATATTCTTGCTAGTAATAATAAAAATGAGAACTTGTTATCTGGTAGATTTCACAGGGTGAAGATGAAAGAAAATGAAAAGATAAACAAATACCTGGACCTTGCCAGAGAATTGAAAAAACTGTAGAATATGAGTGTGAAAGGGATACCATTTGTAGTTGGTATCCTTGGAAGGGTCCCCAAGTATTTAGAAAATAGACTAGAGAAATTAAAAATCAAAGGAAGAATCAAGACCATCCAGACAACAGCATTGTTAAGATTGGCTAGAATACTCAGAAAAGTCTTGGGGATCTAAGGAGACTTGCTGGCACTCAAACTCCAGTGAAAGACCATCAGCTTAGGCTGGTATGAAAAATTTGCAAGGTGGGAAATAATTATAATAATGATAATAATAATAATAATAATAATGAAATTATTGCGTACAGTGCTCAGGTGTACTACAACTCATCAAAGGTATATGCGTAGTACATAGACTAATATACAAATCTCAGGAAAATTAACAGTGTATAGTCATGCATATATATATATATATATATATATATATATATGCGTGTATGTGTATGAAGGGGAATATGAGGTATAGTGTTGACGAATTACAGGAAGCATAGGGGTTTTGAAGGATGCAATGTCCCGACAGCTAACAACTGATATTTCCATGCTTCTGCAACTCTGAGTGTGAAAAATGTTTCTGAAAGTCATATGAGCTGTGCTGTTTTCTAACTTTGTAGGCATGCCCACATGAGTTAGGAACATTGAAATCAAAAAGGTGCTCATTGTTGCTGTTGGTAAGTTGGTTAATATGATAAATTCATATTGTTTCATTATTTGAAATATATATAAATGGATACCTTGGTTCAGATATAAATTTATTTCGGCATTTTTTTGCCTCCTCAGTCTGATTTTTGCCAATCTTATTGGTATGATCTTCCTGTTTCACTGATTTTTTTTCTTTTTCAAATTTCTCCTTACTCAAAAAGACAAAGAAATGTTGAAATGAATTTATACCTGGACCAAGGTATCCATTTATTCATTTATTCATAATACTCCGTATATGTAAAAATTATATACACAAATCTTTATATGTACGTTTGAGTTCATAATTTTGGTTGAATCCTATCAAGGAAACCCTTGATATCATCCACCTATATATAATATATATATATGTAAACACACATATATATATGTAAACACTGAAATTATTTGGATTGTTTCAATTATTTAAGTACAAAACATTTTCACCACATTTGGAAAATATAGATTCATTTGTTAAAAAAGAAAAAATCTTTTCTTACCCACAATTCCCCTCGTCCTCACAGACAAACCACGCCTGTCAATAATGTAGAAGTCGAGAAAATCCACTTTGTGTGGATTGCCATGTCGAACAACCCTCTTTATAGCAAAGCGGACTTCACCCCCAATTCGGACAGTCACCATTTTGCCATCACCATGACTTGTGATGTCAGAGGTCACGAGTTCAATTGTTGATTCACTTTTCCACAACAACGACTGAGAATTGGCAATTATCGAATGAGGTGTGACCTTTAATTCAAGGCCTGGGGCTCGAACATGGATTACTCCCATGTAACTCTTTATATGTTGACTTGAATTGCTCATCATGATTATAAGAGATGCCGTTGCTTTGATCCCTGTAAAAGACACAAAAAAAACACAATTTAAAAGCATAAAACGAAAGTAACAATTATTGGTCAAATTGAACTTAACAGACCCAAATTCCACCATTGTATGTCACACCACTGAAAGAAAAAAATATACCAAAAATCAGGGAATTAACCGAATTCAATTAAATTTTCAGTGTGATATATTAATGAATAAAAATATAATGCACCAGTTATTTTATTTAAAAACCTTTACATTTTTTCAGATCAGTTAACTTTGAACCATATATCTTTGAGGTGTAACACAGATTCTCAAAGATACGTGGTTCAAAGTTAACTGACCTGAAAAATGTAAAAGTCTTTAAATAAAATAACTGGTGCATTATACTTTTTATTCATTAATATATCAACACTGAAAATTTCATTGAATTCGGTTAATTCCCTGATTTTTTTTTTTCGGCGGGGTGACATTTACGATGGTGGAATTTAGGTCCGTTTAGTTCGATTTAACCCATTATTTTATTTATTATAATGTAATATAATGGGCCAGTTAAGCTTAGTCGGTACAGCATCCATCTCAAAACCTGTGAGGATTAAAATAAAATAAAAATAAAATAGAATAAAAAATAATAGCAATCTCCCAGGAGTCCTCAGACAGGAAGAATCCTCTGGGCATGTGCAGAGAAAAATCACCTTCCTGGTACCAAAAAGAACCCTTGGCCATTCCAATGCAGACCTTACTGGGAACACACGTTATTGACTGGCTCAGAAGAAAATCTCCTCTCCAAGAAATACCTATGAACCTAGAAATAAAGTCTGGCCCTTAAAAGTATCCTTGTCTTTTCTTTTCTTTCCTTAATTCTGTTTCAGCTCGATAATCAACAGAAGGAAGAAACATATAGCTGTTGAACATATTGGGTATATAATTGGCAAGAGAGAGACAGGATGAGGGGATGATGATTCTTCTCTGCTTGTCTACTTTGTTGGCCGTCATTTTCTCTAGGCTGTTAGACTCTTCTGTTGTTCTGTTCAGGCCAGGTGTCTGCTCATTTCAAGACTTGTTTTTTTTTTTATTAGTCTTTATTAAAAACAACCCCAGCCCAAGAGATCTCTTTGGAAATCGCGCGGATGAGCAGCATTTTGAGAGCATTGGACCTTAAACGTTTGCTCTCACTTACTGTCTATCCACAACTACTTAACTAAAACTAATTTCTGTTCACAAGCTTCTATTCATGCGTTTTGGAAGTGATTAAGTAAAGGTTATTACCTGCCAATCATAACTATAACTGCCAATCATAATTTTCCACTTAAATCCCATTATTTGAATCTGCTGAACTTCAATTCAAAAATATCTCACTACACTACTTACACAATTCATAGGCTACCCATGAATTATGTAACACCACATATAATGGGGTTTAAGAAAAGAAACTAACAACACCAGCAGCAACAAACACCAAATAATTGAATTGCTGAACAGGATTATAAAAGATGTCATTACTTTGATAACTGAAAAGACAATTTAAAAGAATAAAATGAAAGTAACAATTATTCTATTTGATTATTTTATTGTCACTGTCACCTTAGGGTATGCTAATCAGTTAGACATATTTTCTTTTCTATTTTTTTTTTTAATGACATTTTGTAATGGGAAATGGACATGGTTAATCGAGTTCAAATCCTGGATGAGGATGTTTGTATTTCACATAGTGCTAAAGCCTTTGGGAAAGGTATGCACACAACTATTCTCCCTCCAGCTATGGGTAGATGGTATATTGAGACATAAACGTTAACCTCTCCATAATGTTTATTAGCTTATAAATCTTCGTAAAAACAAAGTTCAATATTATGCTTGTGCTAAAGGCTGTAATAAAAAAAGGTAGGCATAGATTTATGGTTAGTGTAGGTAATTTAATATCCCACCCATTGGATGGTCACTTTATATTTTTAATTCAATGATTTCTCGATTTTTCTTTTTTTCTTTTTTTTACATCAGGTTTTGCTAAGGATACGTACGTGTGCTAGGGTCATCGACAAGGGTCAGAATTTCTCCAGGTTGGTTGATGACGTTAAAACAAATAGGAATGCTCAACCCAGTAATATCCATGATAAAATGAGGATCACCACCTCCTAAAATAAACAAATAAAAACAATAGAATTAATTAAATACTAGCAGGACCTGTGGATATAGCACAGTATGGTAATTTGATTATTACAATGTTTGATATGTTTACTTAAGGGCTATTGCTAAGATTATTCAATATGTAAAAAGTATAATAATCTTGATTTAACTCTCTCTCACTCTTTTTTTCTTCTTTCACTTTTCATTTTGTTTGATTGAAACAGATTAGTGTTATCGCTTCCACGAGCCCACTCCAAGTTTCATGTCAAGTACACAGAATAATGTGTTAGTGTCAGGAACATAAACAGTTTACAGTAGTAATATGCATGTATGTGTGCGCGTGTGTGCATATGTGTGTGGAGAGGGGCATCAGGTATAGTGTCGGCGGACTACAGGAAGCATGGAGGTTTTGAAAGATTCAGTGTTTCGGCAGCCTACAACAGAATTTTGATATTGAGAAAAATGTACGTAGCGAGAATATGAGATGTACAGTTAAGGGAATTAATTCGTACTTTTCATGATTTTCATGCTTCAATGTGTTAAGTATGAATAACTTTTCTTACCTCCTCCATAACCACCGTGGACACCATACACTCGGCCGTTGGAAGAAAACGGTTGTTGAGAATTTCCAGAGCCTAATACAGAACCTGAAATTCATTAAAGAAATCGAATATTAATATAGGAATTGTGGGTATTGGTTTATAAACAACACTGGGTCCTTATGATGCATTAGTGTATCCATAGATACACCAACAAAGAAATTTAAAAAACGAGATTAATATATGCAAGCAGTCAGCCCGAACAGCAAAGGCATAGGTACAGAGTATTCAATGGAAGGAAGTCCTTTGATTGCATTTAAAACTATAAGAATTGTGGGTATTAGTTTATGACCAACACTAAGGCCTCATAATGCATTAATGGATCCATAGATACACTAACACCGAACATTCGGTAAAAAAACAAAACAATTAACTTGCCTAAACAATGCACATGTTTGATTTACAGGATGATTGTAAAGTAACTCCCTTTCCTGTTTTAGAAATCTTATAATTCATTTCTGAATCCTTATTTTTACAAAAAATGAATATAAGAACACATAACATGGAGTTTTATTTAAAATTCTATATATGCACCATCATTCGCCTCCAGCCTCTCTAGCCGATCGGGAATCGCATCAACCGATCTTCACAGGAACTCTTGTGAATTGGCAGAAATACATTCTCATGTTCGTCCTTCAAGTTCTTCCAAAATCATTGGTTTCGTAGAGTAGACTTTCTCCTTCAACCAACCACAAAGAAAAAAGTTGCAGGGTGTTAAATCAAGGCTCATGCGGACCACGTCTACCCATCTATCTCCCTAGAAAATGGTGATTCGGCCATTCGTGAACAACAATAGCAAAATGTAGATGAGCACCAACAACAACACATATTTAATTGCCATATATTAAGAAACATACATGAAATAATTGAGAAAAATGTAACAGCATATAAAAGAATTATAAATAGTTTAAAATAAGGAGTTACTTTTCAATCAGCCTGTATTTAATATAACAACAAAATAACATAAAATGTGTAACCAAAACAGGTTAATCTATGCATATATAAAGGGCCGTTGTGTGTATGTATGTCCGTAGGAAATGACGAAAATAAAACAACGACAAAGTAAATACATACACACATTCACAATCACCAGATATTGCTTTTTGAGCAAAAATAACGAAGATTTTATTAATATTCGTGAAGATAATTAAAAATGTAAATTCAAATAGTAACAGCATGAATTTTTTTTTTGCATCTAATATTTTAAATAGGAGGTTAATTTTTCTTTTCAAAGTGTCTGTGCACTTTTTTCCTGGCGCCCCACAAGGTCGGATCAATGTAAAGTCTTTTTTACGTACAGTTTTTAATGGGGCATCCTACAAGGAACCAACTTACGTGATAATGGATCTGCGAGACTAACTTTTTGCCACCTCCTACCCAGGCAAGTAGTCGCTTCTAGTTGTATAATGAGAGAAAGAGAAAAGGAGTGAAAGAGACAGAAAGAAACGGAGAGGGAAGACATATTGTCAGAGAGAGAGAGAGAGAGAGAGAGAGAGAGAGAGAGAGAGAGAGAGAGAGAGAGGGGGGAGACATTAATGTCAAAGAGAGACAGAAAGAAAGAGAGACAGGGAGAGATAGAGAGGGAAGTATATTGGCAGAGAGAGAGAGAGGGGGAGACAGTGTCAGAAAGAGACAAGAACATAGACAGAGAAGGAAGACATTGTCAGAGAGAGAGAGAGAGAGAGAGAGAGAGAGAGAGAGAGAGAGAGAGAGAGAGAGAGAGAGAGAGGTGAGACATTATCAGAGAGAGAGAGAGAGAGAGAGAGAGAGAGAGAGAGAGAGAGAGAGAGAGAGAGAGAGAGAGAGAGAGAGAGAGAGAGACATGGTCAGAATCTTGAGATTTTATCCATTGTCTCATAATCTCCTTAGAAAAATGCCACCAATGTAAATGTCCCCCCTTGCTTGCATAATTAATGGGTTAACTATCAATTATGCACGGTTAGTGTAGTATATTTGAATTTGAATTCAAAAGAACTGTTACAGAGATTTGTGAGTGACGTCTCTTAACCCTTTGTGACCTCGTCTTCCAGTTTGCCAGAGTAAGTATAGGAGAAATAGTTTAGATTGGTGCCGTTATAGTATGTGGCCTACCCAGTTTGAATGTGTCCTACCCCAGTAAGAGTATATTTATAGATATAAGTAGTAGGCAATTTATTGAAACTAATTATTTTTCACATATATTCAATTTCAAGAAATGTAATTCAGTCATAAGCTGTATATAGTAATTAAGAATAATTAAAAAAAAGAATTTATCCATAATTTACATGAATCAGAGATCTATTTAATTCTAAAATATTCTAAAATTCTGAAATAGGGTTAGGGGTTAGGGTTAGGGTTAGCAGTTATTATTATTACCTTATAATATGCTTTTTTTATGGTAGGCCACATACTATAAGAGACATGATTTCGTAGGCCACATTCAAAAGGTAGGCCACATACTATGATGGTACATTTAGATTTTAGTTTTGGCTTGCCCACTGAATGAGAAGTTTCTCAATGGCGTTTCTCGTCCAAATAGCCAATTCTCACACGCGTGATTGTGATCCGGGTCTAAGAGAAATAAAATACATGTGAATTCACCAAAGTAATTTCATGTGTTGTTACTTAAAAAAACAACAACTGAGCACGTCTCAGACAGATGCCAATAAGAAGAACTACGAGACCAGACAGATAGCAGAGGATCGACCGCTAGATACCAGGAACAGAAGAGCTACTCAGCCAAAGTTAAGAATATACTCAGAACAAGATCAAGATGACTATGTAACACACTTACCTTTACTAGAAATTTTCATCATTGTTGCCGTGGTCAGGTATTTGTACTGGAAAAGAAAGACAGTTTTTTATAAATGAGGAAACAAACATTTCAGTTTTGATTCTATGACTAAGGACATGAATACTCAGGGGGGTCAAAGTTTATGTACTGGACATGAATGCCAAAAAGAGGGGTCGCCTTAAAAAAAATTGTGATATTGTAAAAAGTATCTGGTAACTCTGAAGGAGGTGCCTTCATTCCTAAAATAAGGTAACCAAGCGAGTACATGTTACTATTAGTATTTTTTGTAATTTAACTATTGTAGTTCTTTTTGACAATAACAAAATAAATAAAATTATTCTAATCAATTATTATTCTGATAACTCTATTGCAATCTATTAGATTTCCATATGCCACAGTTAAATGAGCTGTATATTTTTATTAAATTATAAAATGATTTGATTAGTTAAATTAAAAGTTAATAGAAACAATGACATCGTGACATACTTGTAAAAAAAATTGAAATAGTTTATTATAGATTATTTTAATTTATAATCTAGATATATAAATGAATTATTTATATCATATCTACATCTAGATAATAAATGTTATGCTTAAGTAATAGGTATCAGGTGCTTTTCACAGTATCACACTTTTCATTGAAGGCTCCCCTCCTCTTTTCAGCATGCATATCCAGTACCTAAACTTGGACCCATCTGGAATACCTACTCAAGCAATATAACAACAGCGATTATGCAATATAAGAATGTGTATATCATTTTTCATATATCTTGTATTAATACAATGGTAACTTCTTTTTTTATAAATGATATTTTTCTTTTGCGCAATAAATTTGGAAACAAATCTTTTTAGTGAACTTATAAACATAAACGTATCTGAAGCTCACTGGTACCTCAAATTTTAGCTCACAACACAAAGCAAAAAACTGACCCTGTGATACCTCGTAACTCGGAAGTTGGGGCACTCCTTCAGATACGTTTATGTTTATAAGTTCACTAAAAACATTTAAGTTTCCAAATTTATTGCGCCAAAGAAAAATATCATTTATAAAAAAAAAAAGAATACTTAAAACATATTACAGCACGTAATTCATTACATTCTACTTAATTATGTTTTTATACAGTGCTTTTTTTACGTAACAAAAAATTATGGGGTCTTCTCAGTGGGGTGGAGTCTTAAATGGATTAATGTCATTTCAGTTTATTTCAATGGGGAAAATTGATTTGATATACGAGAAAATTGAATTATGAGTGTAAGGAATTAAAATATATTACAGCACATAATTCATTACATTCAATTTTATTATGTTTTTCTCCAATACAGTACTATTTTTTCTAATCTAAAAAACGTACCAAAAAATTAGGGTGTTTTGAGGAGGGATGCTAGAACGGATTTTAGACAGTTCAGTTTATTTCAATGGTTCTGCTTGTTATTCAATTTTCTCGTTTATCAAATCAATTTCCCCATTGAAATAAACTGCTCGTTGTTTGGTGGGTTGGATTTTACGGCATGTCAACCTTTGTTGGGTTATTTCATGCCGAAGATATTTTGTTTCATTTATTCTTAATGGGTACTCATTTTTATCAATTCAATTTTTAACTTTTTTTTTCTATTAACCCATAGATGGGACCCTAATAGGTACTACCACTCCAAGTCTGAGTGGACCTGGGAGTAATGGTGATGTATGGGTACTCCACATTACCCCAGATCTCCTGAATTGGAACTTCACCATCAAATAGAGTTTAACGTCATACCCGGAACATTAAGACCTTAAAACGCCGCCTTCTAGCACATATACGATAAAAAGGGTCGGGGCTTGCCATAAGGGCAATAGGGTTGGGGCAATCATATTGGTGCTAGGGCTTGACGGGACTAGCCGACCACCCGTCTAGCATAAGTAAGGACCAAAGTGGGGTGTTGCGTGTCATGTACTGTTCAGCGACCAGGATTCCATCATTAAGCATCACGGGTCACCATCCGCGACCAATAGGTGGCCCCTTTGGGGGTGGGGTTTTACCCCTCTGCAGAGGTGCAGTCTGTGTATTCTAAAGCCCCACCGACAGTGCTAAAACTGCTCGTCACGGAGGGGTTGGGTAAATACCTATACATTTAACCATGTTTCTTTAACACAGAAAACAATGTTTGTTTCTATACGAAGATCAATGAACTGATGCAATGTGCCAGGATATGAGCAGAGCATGTGTTTTATGAATGGAGACTCTTGTAGATTCTAGTAAAGCTGTTCTCTTACGTAACGCTAACATAATAAGGCTTTTCTGTTTCTGTAGATCACGTGATCATGACAGAGAGACACACAGACAGAGAGACAGAGAAGGAGAGAGATTAGTCGATGGAAATCATTCGGAAATTGATTAATCACACGATTCACATAAACATGTAAAAACGTTCCATTGGCGCGTTCTTTTAAAAGCTTAGTTTCTTTCTGGGCATACATCATATATCTATATCTATCTATATTTCTTTCTTCATCCCTCTCTCTCTCTCTCTCTCTCTCTCTCTCTCTCTATATATATATATATATATATATATATATATATATATATATTGTAAAAGAATTGAAAAAACACAAGTTTATAAACGAATGATGTTTATTTCGCTACGATGCAGTGTTTCGGTCTGTTTCGATAGACCTTCATCAGGGCTTCCGTTGGTTTGAGGAAAAATAAAAAAAATTTTTTTCTCAAATGAGGAAAAATAAATTATTATTTTCCTCAAACCAACGAAAGCCCTGATGAAGGTCTATCGAAGCAGATCGAAATGTATATAGATTAATAAAAGTTATTTTTCTATATATTTGTTTAGTTATCTTTTATTCTTTAAATATTCACGTTTTTAACTTGTTTATTTTTTATTATTATTCTTGTTTGTATTCTTGTTTTATTTGTCTTTTATTATGTTTTATCCTTTATTAATTCATTTTTATTTTTAATCACTTTTTGAAATTATCTTTTTAATGTATCATTTATTATTTATACCCTTATTATCTTTAATTTAGCCTTTCTTATGGAAAACGAGTGATAAAAGATGCGGTATGGATTTTATTGAACTTTGGTCCTTACTTGATATTTTATAGAATTATTTCATAGATATCTCCGAATTTGGATGACAGCACCGGTTCCCGCTAGATCAACGAAGTTAAGCAGCAACGAGCCTGCTCAATACTTAGATGGTTGACCATTTAAGCAACAGCAGGTACCGTAAGAAATCTAATATCAAAATGACTTGATTCGGCATTAAATTACCCGAAAGGGTTGATATGCCGTAAAATAGAGCAACCAACCAGCCAACCGAATTTGAATGATTAGAAAACGACATGAGTGCTGACTCTACAAAAATATCACGTTGTTTTGTTTCGTTTTGTTTGTTTAATGGCATATCAACCCTTTTCGGGTAATCTAATGCCAAATCCATCCATTTACATTAACTTTTAGTATTGTCCTTACACATGCATATGTTTGTCCCTGAGCATGCGCAGTGGGGTACATTCCCGAGAGAAAAAAAATCTTTACCTTAAGTGCAACCTTGGCGGCTTCGTTGTAAAGTCTGTCTACTTCGTTCCATTCGCTGGGACCAAAAGCACGCTTCATCAACTGTCTGATTTTCAACAGAGCAAAAACTCTCTCGGCGACATTACCAGCGTCTTTACTATAAGAATCAGACGACACCTGCAGCGTTCTTTCTCCGTCCGAATTGATCAGGGTCACCGAAGGCTTGAGACTTCTCGCTCCCTGTTTGCACTTACCGGCCACTATCAGTTCGGAATCTTTGTGATAGACCTGAAAATCGGCCTGCGTTGTCTTTTCAATCAACCGGTCCACGTACTTGAACCGGAGCTGCTTGGCCACCACGTTACTAATATGATCATAGAAATCCTTCAGTTCGGCGATGAGTTGTTCCGGCGAGTAGATCCGTAAAGACTGGCCGTGGCTGTTCAGCGCCAATTGACTGGCCAACTGGAAACTAGCATCCCCAATTAGGATTGTCTGAATGGGGACTTGCATTTTATTTGCATTCTTGACGTTCTCAATAATCTTCGATGTTTTCGTGACACCTTCAGACGCATCGCCATCAGTCAGAAAGAAAATGGTCATTGCCCGAGAGGCGCTACTGGCCGGACTGGACTTTTCCAAAAGAGAAAGGCCTTGCAGTAGAGCATCATTTATGTTTGACCCTGAAATAAAAAAAAATAAAAAAGAATATATATATATATATATATATATATATATATATATATGACAAGATTAGAAATTTTTATCAAATTACATTCTAATCAAAATCCATTAACTTTTTTTTTTCAATATTAACTACCATATTTTCTGAACCAGCTACGGGCTTGTTGCTATATAAATTTTAAATTAACACACAATTGGCCTAGACGAAATCGGTAAGTCAACTGTATTTCTTTAATATCAATCCATTCGAATTAGCAGGTGCACCATTCTCTTATGCTTAAAAAAACAGTACATTTATTTTTTACAACCTTTACTTCAAATATGTAAAGAATACGCGAAACTCTTACAATTAAAAAAATCATTGTATACATACATATATATATATATATATATATATGTGTGTGTGTGTGTGGGGGGGTCTGTGTCTGTGTCTGGGTGAATAAATGGATACCTTAGTTCAGATATAAATTTATTTCAGCATTTTTTGCCTCTTTCAGTCTGATTTTTGAAGATTTCATATCCGGTCTCATTGATATGATTTTCCCGTCTCACTCTTAGATGGGAAAATAAAAATAATATTAAGTACATTAAATTTTGTCAACTCTTTCTTTTAGTTATCAACATTAGTTAAATATATAGGCCATAACATTTTAATCTATTTCATATGTGTGTGTGTGTGTGTGTGTGTGTGTGTGTGTGTGTGTGTGTGTTGTTGTTGTTGTTGTTGTTTTATTCATTACTGCTTTTTTTAAATTAAGCATTGTTATTCTTCTAGCAGAGAATAATCCATCAAATACTAAAATTCATGTTACAACTTACTTCCAAAAGGAGTTTGTTCATCAATGAATTCCCAGCCTTCGTCAACATGTTCCTTTGTAGCGCGAACAAGCTTGTCCTTCCACAAATAGACATTCATGTTGTATGCAACAATACCGAAACGGTCAGTGTCGTGCATTTTGGACAGTATGCTGCGCATAGCAGTTTTCATTTGATTAATTCCATTTTGAAACATCGAACCGCTGATGTCCAACACGAAGACAATGTCCATTGGTAAAACGGACAGGTTATCAAGACCGAAGTAATGGACGAAATATCCACTGGACAGCTGAAAAAGAGAGGAAAAAAAAAAAGGTCACGGGTCATTCATAAAGAAACAAAAGACAAATAAAGAAATCCGGGTAATTGTAAACGACTTTAGAATAAATCATATACCTTTTTTGTGGTTAATTCGCATGTCAGAAAGTTTTTACTCATTTTTAAATATTGGTTAGAAGGAAAAATGGGAAGAAGGGATAAAGTTTTGGAGGAGGGGGCGAAAGTGGAGGAGGAAAGAGGAAGGGGAAGAAGGAAAGGAGGAGGAAACAGGAGAAGGAGGGAGGGGAAAGAGGAGGAGGGGAAAAAGTTAAAATTACTTTCTTTTGCTCCTCTCTTTCCCCTTTCTCTCTCACGTCCTGGTGGTCTTAAAATACTTTTAGTCCGGTCATGGACCGGGAGCTTTTGCTAATATATATATATATATATATATATATATATATATATATATATATTCTTTGACAGGCGCGTTGTCTTGGTTATAAGTGGTTAATACGCAACTTTGAAACCAATGGTAACAATCACATCTTAAATGTATTGTGCTCTATAACAATATATATATATATATATATACAAACACTCCTAATTTGCTTAGATATGTCTTACTGAATGGCTATTTAACTTACCAGAAAGTTCCCGGCTGCCCCGGCCCTAGCAACATCATAATGAACACAAAACTTTGCCGTTGCTTTCTCACTGAGCCTGCGCAGTTGTGACGCCGAAGCGGAATATTTTATAGTGACGTCACTAGCACTGTTCTTTTGAATGTCAGCAGATGATTTCGAATCTGGAAAAGTAAAATAAGACAAGAACATTCTATGTAATCATGAACAAAATATCACGTCAACCAATTTCTAAACGGATATCTGTTAAATAGCAGGACCTTTGGGTATACCACAGTATGATAATTTAATTATTACAACATTAGATATGTTTACTCAAGAGCTATCTATACATATATAAACGGCAGTTGGTGTGTATGTATGTATGTATGTATGTATGTTCGGACGAAATTCCGAAGATAAAACAATTGACGATGAAGTAAATATATATACACATTAAATATCAATGGTTCCTCCTTTTTCTGCAAAAATTGTGAAGATTTGATTTATATTCAAAGATATTTAAAAATCAAAATGTACATAGAAATAGCATTGAAATTCCACTTAAAAATGTCCAGCATTTGTAAATCTCAAAAGTAAATAAATCAATACACCAGATTTTTTTCTCTTCGCCCTTATCTACCTAATTGACACTGGGTAGCCACTTCTAGTTACTAAATAGTTCAATATGTAAAAAGGATAATAATCTTGATTTAACTCTCCCCCCCTCTCTCTTCTCTCTCTCTCTCTCTCTCTCTCTCTCTCTCTCTCTCTCTCTCTCTCTCTTTCTTCTATTCATCTTTTCATTATGTTCGATTGAAACAGATTAGCGTTATCCCTTCCGCTCGCTCAACGACTCTCTCTGTCTGTCCCATACCCTCTGTCTGTCTTTCTTTCTTTCTTTCTTTCTGATCATATTTTTCTCTGTAGCATGTCCCTCTTTCCTTCTCTTTCTTTAATAAAAACGGAATGGTTCATCATTTAGCTCATAAGACATAAGAATTCCGCGGATAAGCAAAACCAGATAATCAGGATTTACATTTTTGCATTTCATCTTGGATTATTTGAACGGTCTCATTTTTAATCAGAGTGTGTTGCAAGATGTACAATTAAGGAACACGAGTATTAATGTATAGATAATAAGACCCGGTGTTGATCAACAAGAAGAAAAGAACTTGTCATTTCGTGGATTTTGCCGATCACCGAGTGAAAGTGAAAGAAAGCGAAAAGATAGACAAATACTTGGACCTTGACAGAGAACTAAGAAAACTGTGGAACATGAAGGTGAAGATCGTGCCAATTGTAATTGGTACCTAGGAATGGTCCCCATGGGTCTAGAAAAGAGTCAGGATGAATTGGAAATCAGAGGAAGAATAGAGACAATCCAGACTACAGCATTGTTGATATCGGAATACTCAGAAGATCGGAATACTCAGAAGAGTCATGGAGATCTGAAGAGACTTGCGTATCACTCACTCAGACCACCGGCTACGGCAGGTGTGAAAACCTCAGGAAATAATAATAATAATAATAATAATAATAATAATAATAATAATAATAATTTTTTTAGAAATCTTCGATAATAATTTTCTGCTAAAGTGTCAATCAAAGTCCTGAATATTTTCATTCTTAAGACAAGAAAGTAAATAAATCGATATGATTGGTGAATAGAATTACAACAAACAAAACCACTGACCGATCATTGGTGGGATCTTCACTTTGGAAATAGCATTTGTTTCCTTGATGTCCACCTGAATGTCCAGAGTGTCCATGTCTTGTCCAGGGATGAGATAAATCACCTGTTCATATTGTCCAAGTCGTCTGTCCAGTAGTTGATCATAGGTCAAAGACAAGGTCATCCGACTTTTGGCCGGAGCGTGTAATTGTAAGGAAAATGCTGCCGTTCCGGGTGGCCTGAAAATAATCGGTTTAAACAAAATCAAACAAGGAATAATTGTAATCAAAACGTTTGTCTATCAGACATAATGTAGGACAAGCAGGTGCTGGACATGTAGGTCGAAAAGGAGGGGGGGGGGCTTTAAAAATTTGTGATATTGTAAAAAGTATCTAGTATCCCTAAAGGAGGCGGTTTCATTCCTGAAATGAGGTAACCATGCGAATAACGGAACTATTTGTATTTTTGTAATTTAACCATTCTAGTTCTTTTTGACAATAACAAAATAAATAAAATTATTCTAATTAATTATTATTCTGATAACTCCATTACAATCTATTAGATTTCAACATGCCATAGTTGAATGAGCTATATATCTTTATTAAATTATAAAATGACTTGATTAGTTAAGTTAAAAGTTAAAGTTAATAGAAACAATGACATCGTGACATACATTTAAAAAATGAAATAGTTTATTATAAATTATTTCAATTTATTATGTAGATATGTAAATGAATTATTTATATTATATCTATATCTAGATAATAAATGTTATGCTTAAGTTTCTTAAGTTAAGTAATAGGTACCAGGTACTTTTCATAATATCACAATCTTTCATTAAGAACCCCCTCCCTTTTTCGGCATACATGTCCCCCCCCCCCCCCTGTGCAGGGATTACATTCCTTACTTGCCATGGTTCTTCTGTTAGGCGCTAGGTGGCGTGACAGGCAATCTTATGAAACTGGAAGCGCCATCTAGAGACTAGCGGAATAATATAATCCCGACAAGGGTAACTGAGGGAAATATATCTCGAGGACATCAATATTTGATTAAGAAGAAATAATTGAACGTAGTTTTATAATTAATAATGATATCGATATTTATTCACAAGATCGTCACAATATTCATGTTAATTATTAATCATTACTAAATCATATTTATGTTTATTATTAATTATTAGTAAACAATATTCACGTTAATTATTAATTATTAGTTAACAATGTTCTTTTTATTGATAATTAAACAATGTTTATATGAAGCCGTCGGGAAAGTTCAAAAGTGTTTTTTTTTATTCATTGGAACACAGGGATAGGTGTTCGTTCTTTCAGCTCTTCTGGAATAATAAAAAAAGGGACTAAATTAAATGACTCACCGCATAACTTTGTGCTTTGGCCGCGCTTGGTTTTTATCAAGTATAACCACTTCTCCATTGAAATGCTGACTATTGATTACCCTGAAGAAAAGGAAGAACATTAAATGATAAAGTATTGTGGGGGATAGAAAAATAAAATAAAAATAAATTGAATTAAATCAAATTAAATAAAAAATAAAAATAAAAAAGACACAAAAAAGACAAAAAAAATAAGACTACACACAGAAAAACCCTTTGGGCATGCGCAGAGAAAAAGCTCCTTCCTAGCGCCAAAAAGAAACCTTGACCATTCCAACGTAGACCGTTACTAGAAACAGACGCTTCGACTAGCAAAGGAAGAAATTTCCTCTCCGCGAAATAGCAATGAACCAAGAAATAATGACTGAAACCTAAAAGTATCTTTTATCTTTGTTTCTTCTTTTTCTTCCTTAATTCCTTTTCAGCCTGACAATCCACAAGAAAGTAAAAACGTATAATGGGGTTTAAGAAAAGAAATCAGCAACACCAGCAGCAAGTCCCACTAAATAACCAAAACCTATAGCCTTATAGTACCTCACAGAATTGGTTGAAAAAATGATTGAGTCTGGTTCATTCTACTGAGTATCGCTTGTAGTAAAACTGGCTTGATGGAACATCATCATACACAAATAATTGGTTTATCGAAGGGTTGTTTCCTTGAAAAATCAGCAAGTTGAATTCAAAGAAAGATTTGCTTTTTATGCTTTTTGTTGTTTTCGCTCAAATTTTTTACTCGTTTTTAACTAAGTTATAAAGCTAAAATCAATAAGCTTTAGACGAATAAAATATTTAGCGATGAATTTATGTAAAAAAAAAAAAGCATTACATCCGAGAACTGACATAGACTATATGTCAAGAAAGAAGGAAGAAGAGGTCTCGCCAACATTGAAAATTGTGTAGGCGCAACAATTCGAGGACACGAAGAATTCACTAAAAAGAACAAATAAAGGTTAATTACTGCAGCCATTAACAGTAGTTGCAACATACAGACAAACAGAAACACAACAAAAACTATGAAACAGAAATGGTAAGAAAAATAATTATATGAATATTTCAACGGACAAACTGGAGAGATTTGCACACGAGAACAACTGGACATGGCTAAAAAAAAAAAAAAAAAAAGGGAAACTTCAAGAGGGAGACTGAATCTCTGATAATAGCAGCACAAAACAAAGCCATAAGGAGTAATTATATCAAAGCGAAAATAGATAAGACACAACAAAATAACAAGTGTAGATAATGTGGAAATAAATATGAAACTGTTAATTATGTAATAAACGAATGCAACAAACTAGCTCAAAAAGAAGTACAAAACTTGGCACGGTTTTAGTTCACAAAGACAACATAAGACTTATATTTAAAGTGATCACTTTTTTTATTTAGACCAGACTTTTCAACCGCGCTGGAGTGAAGCGGAGACGATCTTTACATCACGGTGTCTCCCGCTTAACTGCTGATTAAGCTAAACTCAACTTCCATTCTCACGTTTCCCAGTGGCGGAAGCCGAGAAGTCAACTTGATGTTACCAAGTGTCAATCATCTAACCCCCTCCAATTTTGAATTTCAACAAATTTTAATTCAAAATCTAACAACACTTACTGTCCAAAAAAATAACCGTTTATCATTACATAACAAAGGTAATCCACTGTGCAAGAAACGAAATTTTCTCTACACTAAAACAAAATGGTATATGCAGAATCCAGGATCTGTCCTAGAGAATAAGACGCATAAAATTCTCTGGGATTTTGAGATACAAACGTATCACCTAATGCCCAACAAGAATGAATAAAACAAAAATGTCTTCGGCATAAAATAACTCAAGGGTTGACATGCCGTAATACCCAACCAACCAAACCTACCAATCTATCTAAATTCTGTCCCCCCCCCCTCGCATTTGACCATGTATAAGCCCAGTTTAATAAATATTTGTATATCGCTATGAATATATAAAGAGCGTAAAGAAAGAAAGAAAGAAAGAATGCTCAGTTTGATAAATTTTGTATATCGCTATGAATATATAAGGAGCGCAAAGAAAGAACGGAAGGAAGAAAGAAAGAAAGAAAGAAAGAAAGAAAGAAAGAAAGAAAATCATTGACCCCCCCCCTCCCTTCAAGTAACTTTCTTCGTTTTTCATCGAGAGGACGACGTCAAGTTACAGTGAAATTGGGCGTCTGCTTATCACAAAATAAATAGAAACCGAAATCGCCATCGGATGAAGATGGTTTTCATCTCTAGGCAACCGTACATCCGGGCACACAAGTTTTGCTGTGTGCAATTTGAATGTAGGATTAACATTCGCAAAAGGAAAGGGAAAAAAATCTCACAGTCCCGGGTCAGTGAGTGGAAAATGTTTCCATCTGTCTTTAGCGTCAATTGGAATGCTTCAAAGTTTTTTTTTTGGTGCGGACGAGTCGACGGCGACAAGTGAAGACTTTTTTTTGCACATGAACAAAATATGCATTAAAATATATTTGGTAAGTGTTGTTTTTTTAAGCTCTGTGTCTTAGCCAGTTCGGAAGGTCAGTTGGATAGAGACAGTTATCCGTATGTATAAATGCACGCACGCACGCACACTAAACGCGCATACATATACACACATTAAATGCACACACACGTACACACACATTAAATGCACGCACACATATGCAAACATATAAACACATATACATACATAAACATACATACATACACACATACACACACACATACACAGTAAACGCACACACACACGTACATACACACAAGCACACATATACATTAAACACACACGCGCACACAAATACACATACATACATATACATATACATCCACACACGCACGTACACATCCATACAAACACACACACGTGTGCTAATTGGGGGACAGATGTAGAACAAGAGGCGACGTTTTTATCGCCTTTCAGAAGATAAAAACAATAAATGTAACATTATTCAAAATTTAAAAAAACAAACTAAACAACTGTTTTTTTCTCTCTTTTTTTCTCCCTTTAACGCATGAACTCGTATATAATAAGTTTCTATTTACCTGACCTCCCACCATGTTAGAATGTGACACAAGGTATTTTTAACGTGGTGAGCCACGCACAAACCGAAGCTCATACGATAGTCTGTGCAAAAATGCGTGGTTCCCGTCGGCATTCCCCTTTTGGGTGCCTCAAGTAACGAGCAATAAACCCAGCTCAGTCCCTTTAAATCAAAGGTACAGGTGTTGCCTGTGGGAACAGCCACCACCTTCTGTAATCTTAGAGGGCCTTGGAACATCCCCCTGGGAACACACGGTGAATTTACTCTGCTTTCGGTCTGGAGACCAAAGCCTCTAAACCAGAAACATAAATTGATCTCATACGTAGATCGACTAGTCTTTTTTAAAACTTCGATATTTTTTATATATCTTGTATAGGTCGATCCGGTAATCTGAACAGTAGCTACATAAATGAGAGTAACCTTCCCTTGTTTGTTTCACTTTAAGGAAGCCGTATGTTTTGGTCGGCCATTTTCATTTTACTGTAAATCTACATTGAAAATACGAATTTGTTCGAATCAATACAACTGCATGTTTTAACACGAAAATATCATAAAATGTGTTCTTAATAACAATTAAGTTCATTTCAAATAATGCGCAAGCACAATTAAGAACACATTTTATTATATTTTCGTGTTAAAACATACGAAGCACTGAATGAAAATGGGGTTAAGTAAAAAAAAAAAAAGTGAGTTAAAAATGAATTTAAAAATTGAGTACCTATCAAGAATAAATAAAACAAAACGTCTTTGGCATAAGATAGCCCAACAAGGGTTGGCATGCCATAAAATCCAACCAATCATCCAACAACCAGGTCTGGCATTTTCATTCAGTGCTTCGTATTTTATTTGTATGTAAAAAAAACATAACAATTACGTTTATCAGACAATTGAGATTATCAAAATAAGAGTTTCTTTTTTTTAATCTAACAAACATAATAATAATATGTTAATAACTTAATAATAAGTGTGGTCCTTCTTTTTTTTCCCGGTCACGTGCATCGCCATATTCTGGAAGGCCAACCTTTATGGGTAACCCGCTAGTGGTGTTTTAGCTTGTTTGTCTTTAGAATTTCTGGAGTCTGACCCCTTTAAATATAGATTTCCAAATAGCTATACATATTTTAGATACATAGACGACATACACAGTTTCCTTCTTCAAGGCATAAATATAGAATAGATTGTAGATAAATTAAACACTGTTGAACCATCCATGAATTTTAATCAGATATAAATAAATATATCAGCAACTTTTATGCGGACCACACGATCAAATGAGTACAAATAAAAAAAAAGGTTAACCACAATTTGAAAAAAAAAAAAAAAACGAGTTTGTTTCTCAACTTTCATTATAATTGAATAAATAAATAAATCTTCTGTCCGACAAAACTTCCATTCATAAAAGATAATTATTCAACTTTTAATTAGCTTAATGATAAGGGCCTCAAGAATATGAAGACTTCACACACGCACACACATACACACACACACACATGCACACATGCACACACGCGCACACACACACACACACACACACGCACACACACACACACACACACAGAGAAATCATCATCATCATAGGGTGCTGACATTGGTCACCGCTTTTGGGAAGTTCTCTAGAACAGTGCTTCTCATAACTGGTACAGGTTCGCTGAGTACAATCTGCCGGTCCGCAGGTACCACATGATTTTTTTAAAATTTGTATAGCTTTGAAGTACGACAATCGTACATATAAACTAAAATTGGAAATATATTTCTAAAAATATCAATTGGCTGAAATCCCTCTCAGTATGCTTCTCCCATTTCCATCAACATAATTATGCGAGGCTGCTTTTTCCACAATGAGTGTAATAAAAACGAAATCCAGGAATAATTTGGATATTCGAGAACCATTGCACGTGGCACTCTCTTCTATCGAACCAAGACTTGACAAATTGACAAATAAGAAGCAGTCTCACTGTTCCCATTGACTGTACACTAAGAGGGTTTTATTTATATTGATGATAGATTTCCATATTAAATAAAGTTAATTTTAACATGCCTGCATAAATACTTTTTATTCGAAGTTTAATAAATTCGTTAATTTTATACACCGGTCTGTGTATGAATAAAAAAAATGTCAACCAGTCTGCAACTTCCAAAAGTTTGAGAAACACTTGTCAAGACGGTATCCAGTATCCGTACAAAACTGATGATGGTAGACATTTTCCTTACCTCCCCTCCACCAGGCCGGATTAACATGTAAGTGAGCGAGCAAGAGAGCGAATTAAAGAGTAAGTGAGTGAATGAGAGAGTGAATTAAAGAGTGAGTTAGTGAGTGAGTGA
The DNA here is from genome assembly GCA_023376005.1 of Doryteuthis pealeii. Classification (NCBI taxonomy): domain Eukaryota; kingdom Metazoa; phylum Mollusca; class Cephalopoda; order Myopsida; family Loliginidae; genus Doryteuthis; species Doryteuthis pealeii. The sequence continues at coordinate 60,186,091 of CM042154.1, forward strand.
GCGTATTAAAGAGTGAGAGTGAGTGGGTGAGTGAGTGAGTGCGTGAGCGAATTAAAGAGTGATTTAGTGAGTGAGTGAGTGAGTGAGAGTTATAGAGAGTGAGCTAATTAAAGAGTGAGTGGGCGAAGTAGAGTGAATGAGTGAGTGAGCGAACCAAAGAGTGAGTGTATAAATGAGTGTGAGAGAGGGGGTGATTTAAAGAGTTAGTGAGTGTATTAGAAAGTGAGTGCGTGAGTGTCCCTTGCATGCTTGATGTGGTGTTTCCCACCGGCATCTCTAATCTGTGTTTGGGTCCAGCATTTTGAATGAAAAAAATATGTACATAAAAGTATAAATGATAAATGAAAAATATTTTTAAAAATGATAAAAATGATAAAAGATACCCGCAAAATTATCCTAACCGCCCCGCCATTTTGGCATCACGCCAATCTTAGAATATATATATATATATATATATATATATATATATATATATATATATATAGTAAAAGTATCCAATCGACTGGTAAGTTGGGGATGATTCTATTTGGGATCATCTATATCCTCCGTATATCCACAATGCATGTCCATGCTGATGCACACCTATGGATTTATACAAGGATGATTTCAAATCGCCTAAGAAAGCTCAATGTAAGATAATTAATAAATTAATTATATACAGAGCAATATTTACAATTTAAATAAGAAAGAAAAACTTAAGAAATCATCATTTCGCTATCATAAAGTTATTACGACCCGTAACTCAAAAATGAACGCAGTTTCGTCAGACAGCCATTACATAATGTAATGTAATGGCTGTCTGATGAAAATGTTCTCGGCATAAAATAACCCAAAGTTTTCATGCCATAAAATCCAACCAACCAACCAGCCAACCATCATTCTTCTACGCTACAATCTTCATATTTTTCCCTTTCGATTGATCATTCTTTTGATTTCGTAATGATAACGCGATACCGGAAAATATTTATTCAAGATTTTCTATCGGTAATGACATCAAGGCGGGAAACCGGCTTAAAAGTGAACATTTGTGTCCTGTATAAACATGGCGTTTAAATGGCGGAAGTTAAACGCCGCAGCCACCAATTGCTTTGGTCAGCCGCCGACGTTCTCTTGTAAAAACCCGATACTACTATCGTACAACCGTAAAATCAGATCACTTTGATTATCGTTCCAGTAAACGAAATGGGTGGCCACTCGAGAAAGGGGGGAGCCATTAATGAAATCAAAATTGACAGTTGAGTGATGACTCAATAATGAACAGAAGTCCATGTCATCATGAAAAGTGGGATAATTTTTTTTTGCTTTGATTCCCCCCATTCTTCTCTCTCTCTCTCTCTCTCTCTCACCATATGAAATCCAAACAGCCTCGTCCAGTATTTGAACTCTGTTTTTCACGTGTGCATTCACGTGTTTCATCATTATCATTATCATCTTCCTAAATAAATTTACATCTGATAAATTTGATATTTTCATTTATTCATGTATATTCTACTCCGTATATGTGAATACATTGCACACACACACACATAGCGCGCGCGCGCGCACACACACTCACACACACACACACACACGAAATATTTGTTGTTATTCACACACACACACACACACACACACACACACATATATATATATATATATATATATATATATATATATATATATATATATATAGGCTAGAACCGTCTAGTTTTTAGCGTATTGGTTCAATCTCCGTTTTTTTCTCTTCAAAACTGCCTTTATTTAACGAAATAGATTTCAATCTTTTTAAATGTTAGGTAAAAAGCAGCATATTGAAGGTGTTAGTGGTGATGGGTGAAATATTTTCAATTTGAATTCTAGTTATAATATTTTATTCGTTTTGCTTAATATGAGAACCTTTTCTGTTTTAGATAGTGAAATTGCTAAATTTTTTAACAAATTTCCAGGCTAAATGTTGCGAAAACGAGAATTTGTTGGTGCATTTTAACAGATGATCTTTGATGCTATTTCCTCAAACAATGGTGCAAGTAAAAGATCTAATTTTTGGTATCAGTATTCATTATACCAACACACAACTTTCAATGTTTTTTATTTTAAACAAAAGCGAAAAATCAACCTACCCTAAGGGTGATGCCAGAATCATTAAATAGTTCTGTCATTTTAACAGTTTAAGAAGTATAATTCCGTCAGTTTCGACAAATGCATTTATTCTATTGGGAAACACTTTCTTTCTCTGACGAACAGACGATAACAACAGGTTAGCGACAATGGCGGCTTTAAAAGAGAAACTTAACAAAAAGACTGACAGAACTTTCATTGGTAACGTGTCGAATAAGGGAAGTCTTTATGTCTTCCTTCTCAGGCCATCGACTTGGGAAGTCTTAGCGCATGTGCGAAAACTTAAACTGCTGAACTGATCACAGATTTTTTTTCTTCTCTTTATTTTCTCGTTGGTCGTCTGATTGCTTCGAACCATCAACTAATTGAACAACGAAATAACCCCCTCCCTCATATACACACATAAAAAGAGGCCTTTAAAATACTTACGCGCTCAAGTTGGAAACAAAGGCTGACTCGGGTAGAATAACGTCCCACGTGATGTCTTGGACTTTGCCCCCGGGGTTACTCAGCTCGCCTATTATGGTTGTCCGGGCGAAGCGAAACTTGATATATGAATGAATCTTTAAGCTGGAAAAACGTGGGGCTCCCTGCAATAGAAAACGTTGACATTCATGCCTCGTGATTATCGGAGGTTTTATTGCAATAATACAGACTAGCATGACCTGTGGATATACCACAGTATGATAATTTGATTATTACATTTCATATGTTTATTTAAGAGCTATTGCTAAATAGTTCAATATACAAAAAGAATAAAAAATCTTGATTCAACTCTCTCTCTCTCTCTCTCTCTCTCTCTCTCTCTCTCTCTCCCTCTCTCTCTCTTTTTCTTTCTTTCCCTCTTTTAATTATGTTTCATTAAAACGGATTAGCGTTATCGCTTTCATGCGTTCACGCCCTCTCTCTATCTTTCCCTACTCTCTTTCTTTCTTTCTTTTTTTCTTTCTTATTATATGCGCGTGCGTGTCCAAAGGAAGCTATCAAAGCAATGTACTATGCCAGTGTGTCAGTGCGTCACATTTTAAAAAAATTTACTACTTGAGGTTTTATCTCAACATATACCATTTTAGAATCAAGCTGACCCCGTAAGCAAATTAAAAGCGTCTCGGGTAGAATCTGGACCCGCAATCCTAGATTTTTTTATTCCCAAGTTTTATTACTGCGATTGTTTTCGGGATTTTTAACTGATTTTTTAAATTTTTTCGGCGATTTTTAACTGATTTTTTAAATTGACAATTTTTATTTTTTATTTTTTGTACGATAACAGTTTTTATAACTTGGAAATAAATTTGTAATCGAAATTAATAAATTATACCGAAATCCAGCCACACATAAAATAGAAATAATTATTTGTACGGAAAGTAAGGACCTACGTACATTAAATTGTATATATTTGAACTTTTAAAAGGTGCGCTTGATATTAAGGTAATACTTAAATGCAACTGGAATTTTCGCTCCAATCAGAAAGACATATTTCATCGCAAATAATATGAGGGATCTGTTTGAGAATACTAACATGGATGACATTTTATCCTTCTTGAGTGAAATAAAAAAATATCGAAAATTGGTTGGTTGATTGTTGACATCCTTCTGTCTGCGAAAGACGATGGCGTAGTGTCCATTTTTTAACTAGGTAGCCTGGGCGGGTTGATATGGATGATGTGTTGTTGCCAAAGCAGCAGACTCCCTTCTCCACACTGCCAAAGGAAAGGTAAGAAACCTATGCAGTTTGGCAACGACGGTGACACAGGAGTTGTTGTGTAACACTGAAATTCAGCGTTATTCCACCTTAGGGACTCCGGTTCCGGATTTGTTTTCGGGGTTTACTCCCCTGCTCTTCCTCGGGATCATGTAAGCCGCTCAGCGGAGATGGTTTTATAACAGACTCTTCCTGGTCCTAGTCAGGTTGACGACCAGGACCAATTTTGGGTTTATGTGTATAGTAATTACGCCAATCTTACTACTGTCAGTGTGGATGGCCGTTGGCTCCTCTTGAGCTCGTCCGCTCTTTTACAGCTCCTATTTTTTTTTAGATGCTAGTGTTTACTTACCCTCCTCACCAGACAACCGAGAGAGTGTCAGTTTAGTTGCTTGTTAGATATTTATGTTTTAACTTAGTATAAGTCCACATGTCAGCTATCATCTTCAAACTTTATATGGCATTTATTGTTGGCTAGTTTTTTTTTTTTTTTTGTTGTTTTTTTTTTTGCTTTTTGCCGGTAGGTCACCAAGGGAAAGAGTGGGGTTGGGCTAGAATTTGGGATAAAGCAAGGTCATTTAAACGAAAAGCACGAAATAAAATTATATTTTTTACATGTCCCTGTAATGAAATGTATCAAAAGTAAAAATGACTAAAGAATAAAGAATAATAAAATAAATACAATGTGTTTCGCATTTCTTCTACCAACTAAAAGAGAACTTTTAGGTAGAAACCCCGTGTCCGCTATTATCTTCAAAGTTTAGAATCTGACAAGAATTTATAGTTGGCTAGATTTTTTTTATGAATCAGATATAAAATACATCCACGAAACTATCTACAAAAATACACAAGCCAAGGAAATTTGAGTACCAACTTTTATCTCTAACAGGTTTGGCATTAAATAAACCACAGGGTATTATAGCATTAAACAAACCAAATAAAATTAATGAAAATTATTTATACCAATTTGAAGATATTAAGAACTTGAAACATAGAAACTTTTATCAAAAGGACTTGTTTCAGCATTAAATGACGCGAAAAGGGTTGATATGCTGGAAAACAAACCAACCAAACAAACAAAACAAAACAAACCAAATCTTAAATGTAGCGATCAATTGTGAATTCTTCTACAATTTACTAGTTTAATTGCCGCCCGATATGGTGGCTTTTAAGCTAGTTGTTAATATTTTATCATGAACCTACTTTTCTATAAAGAAGGGGAAAATACCACTTTAAAATTTAATGTTGTACTATTATCGTTAAAAGGCCCTACATGAAGGTATGAGACAACAAATCTTTCCCAATATAAAATTCCCTGAAAAATGTCTGATAGTCATAAAAAAAAAAAACAATCATAAAAGATAATAAATAATTTAATGAATTCTCTTTAAAATATTTATGCTGAAAAAGAGTTTATAATGTCCTTATACATAATGCATTTTTTAACAATTTCTTTTTGGATGTAATTATTAGATTAAACACAAATTAAAAGACATTTTATTCAAGACACGACATATTTAGTCGTATCTCAAGGTCAACTTTTAAGGCATTCCCTATCATCTTCAATACAATAGTTAATACATTTTTAACATTTACTAAAGTCATCCTGAAGTCGTTGAAGGGAGCACTGGGGTCCGGTGGCGTAATATCTAACGTGCTGGACTGCGACAACGTAGTAAGCGAGTTCGAACTTCAGTTGCGCTATTACGTTCCTGTAGTCTCCCTCCAGCTACGGACAAATAGCAGAGCAGACTGGGATCTCTAACCTTGGTTGGACGACCAATCTAGGAGAAGGAAACCACTGAATTCAAACCTGTTAAACTGCGCCTAAGAAAATTGACCATGTGTCACATCCTGCTCGTGCAGAAGGGTTTGGTAAATACATATATTCGTTTTGAAGAAAGTGAGTAACTTTCTAACATTTACCAACTTCTCCGAACTTTTTAAAATCTTATTTTTCTGGTGCAGGTATCATTGGGGAACGAGAAAAGTTTTTTTATAAACTGGACAACGCCGCTGTGTTTACCAAATATGGGCATTTTTTGAACAAGCGTACACATGTACTATTTCAAATACTAGCAGGACCTGTAAATATATCACAGTATGATAATTTAATTATTACCACGCTTGATATGTTTACTTAAGAGCTATTGAAAATACTTCAATATGAAAAAGTATAATAATATTGATTCTCTCTCTCTCTCTCTCTCTCTCTCTCTCTCTCTCTCTCTCTCCTTCTTTTCATCTTTTCATTATGTTCGATTGAAAACAGATTAGCGTTATCGCTTCCGCGCGTTCATCCCTCTATCTTTCATTGACTCTTTCTTTCATTCTTTCTTTCTTAGTTTCTTTCTTTCCCCATTTATCTTTCTTACATTCTTTCTTGTTTTATCTTTTCTGTGTAGCATGTCTTTTTTCTTCCCCTTCTTTCTTTATAATAAAAATGGAATGGTCCATTATTTGGCTGAGGTGACGACACTCATAAAAATAAGAATATGGTGGCTAAGCAACACAATATAATCAGGATTTACAGTTTTGCATTTCATCTTGGACGATTTAGACGGTCTCAGAGGGTGTTACAAGATAATAACAGTCGCACAATTTATATATAGATTATTCTTTTCCAGAAACTACATAGTGCAGCGGCTTTGTTCTGTTTACCCAGGATTTTGTCATTCCCCAATGATACCTACATTGGAAAAATAAGGTCGAAAAAGGCTCAGCTTCAGGTACCTTTACTGCGACTTCAACCTGGACTATTCTTGTCTATCTAAAGGTATTTCCTGGTCTTCCACCAGGCCGGGATTGAGAGAAGGTTATTTTAATGTGAGGAACCACGCACAGACCGAAACTCATGCAAACATTCCTGGTTCGCGTCGGCATTCTCCTTTTAGGGCGCCTCAGGCACCGGGCAATAAACCTAGCCCTGTCCCTTTAAATCGATGGCGGGGACAGGTTTTGTCTGGGAACACGTGGTTAATTTGACTCTGAATAAGAGGTCTAGAGGCCAAAGTCCGAACAGCGGGTCTGAATAATGTCTTGAATACTGCTAACGGGGCCAAGTAGAGACCACACAATTCACTGAAATATAATTGATGCAATTTTTGCCGTTTCTTCTGTCATGACACTAATATTTTCAGGCGCAGAAGAATCCATCTTCAATTAAAATCTTAACTTCTCGGTAGGGCACTGGGATAAGTGGTCAAGTTCTGGTAGCAAAATATGGGACAAGTGGTTAAGTTCTGGTGGCAAAATTCAAGGGTAGGGTAAATCGTGCGTGTGTGTGCGCGTCTGCGTTTGTATACTTGATGGCAGGTTCAGATGTGTATCAAAATCCACATAAACATACGAAGTCTATCCAGAAAGAATCCAGTCATTGAATATTAATCAAAACTACCTCAAGGAATGACGACTTAGTCCCCCTCAAAGTAATACTCTTGGTACCTCTCTCATATCTCAGCGTCTCTTTCATTTTACTAAACTGTATGCAAAATCCACTTTTCGATATAGTGGTGACGCTCGGATTGTTGTTAACGTCTCTGATAACTCTTTGAGTTACACGGAATGACATTTTGAAGTTTTTACAGGTGTTGACATTCTTGAATTTCTTATAATAACGCTTTAAATTATCCGAACTGAATAAGCTTCAGTTTGTGCGTGGTTCCTCGGGTTAATCGATCCTTGTGTTCAACTGACAGAGTGGGATGTCAGTAAATAACTATTTACCACCCCTACACATGAGCAGGATGTGACACAAGTGGAGTTTGGTAGGTTTGAATTGTTGGAACTGTCATTTGAAATTGTTTAAAAATGCTTTACCTAGGCAGTCACAATGTTTAACCCGAGGTCCTCACTAAGACCTTTCATCTTAACCATGAGAAATAAAAAAGGCTATGATAATTTAGTTTTAAATAAATCAATTCTTAATGGATAATACAATTTTTTTATAAATACATTTTTCTATTTAGCCCATAGATGGGACCCTAACAGATACTACCACTCCGGGTCAGAGTGGACCAGGGAGAAATGGTGATGAAGGGGTGCTCCAAATTCCCCAAACCTCCAAAACTGGAACCTCACCATCAGATAGAGTTTAACGTCATTCCCAGGACATGTAGACCCGCAGCCACCGCCTTCTAGCACGCATATGATAAAAAGGGGTTGGGACTTGCCATAAGGGCAATAGGGTTGGGAAAATCATATAGGTGCTAGGGCTTGACGTAACCAGCCGATTGATCGGGGGGGCCTCTCCGACCGCCCGTCTAGCCCAAGATATGGCTAAAGTGGAGTATTGCATGTCATGAACTGCTCATTCACCTAAGTTCTATCCTTAAGCATCACGGGTCGCCACCCACGGCCAACAGGTGGTCCCATTGGAGGAGTCTTACCCCTCTGCAGAGGTGCAGTCGGTGCATTCTAACGCCCCAGCCGACAGGGCGGTTTTTGTCTTGAAACGTCTCTTCCTTTTTGTTGCCAAACAAAGACAGCACCTCAATTTATTATTGGTGATTCTCAGATTGTTGTTAAGGTCTCTTTTCGAGCTACACGTGGTGATACCTTGGAGCTTTTCTTCAATTTCTTGATAATGCTTAATGTTTAACTAGAGGTCCTCATTAAGTCCTTTCATCTTAACCAAGTGACGGATTTCCTTCTGATTAGAAATAATAAAGATTGCAAAGGCTAACTTCTATTTAACACCCAGTTCGGAAGTAGACGATACCTCACACACAACGTAGGAATCTTATTTATATTTGTTGAAAATGAAGTGAGGAACTTTCTAATATACATATTTACCAACCCCTCCACACGAGTAGGATGTGACAAAAGATCAATTCTTAAGCGGAGTTTAGCAGGTTTGTATTTAGAGTTTTCCTCCCCCTAGATTGATTGTCTTAGCAAGGTTAAAGAACCCAGTCTGCCCTACCTATATTTTTATTACGGCTCACCCAGCTGCCATGCAAATTACGTCTCGTCCCATCCGGGTCTCTCATGCACGGCACATGCGATTCTTTGCCGCTTACGTCGGGTGGATCGGCTATGTCCATTACAGTTTAACCCTCGGTCCTTTCTAAGTCCTTTCATCTTAACCATGATGACAGATTTCCTTCTGATTAGGAATGATAAATATTACAAAGGCTAACCTCTATTTAACATCCAGTCCTGAAGTTCACTATACACCACTACTGTAGGAATCTTATTTACATTCGTTTGTGGAGTTTCCCCTTGTGCAATGGTTATCGTCGTAGAAAATGGACACGACAACAAGAGTTAAATCCTAGACGAGACTGCTTGTATTTCACACATTTTGCCCTTGCGAAAGGTATACTACCAACTATTCTCCATCCAGCTATAGGTAAATAGAAGGGTAGACTGAGCTCTTTAAAATTGCTATGGCAACTGGTGTAGGGGAAGGAAAATAAAAAAATAAAAAGAATTGTTCGGAAAGTAAGGACCTACGTACAGCAATTTATCTTTAAATTAAGTGTCATTGTTAAGCCGAAAGCGTAATCAAGGGCCCACCGCAGGATCTAGCTTAATTGCCGCTCGATAGGGCGTCCTTTAAGCTAATCAGAAATAAACGGAAAATAACCAGATTTATATAAACTTGTTTAATCATTTGCTGTTCTTTATTATTTATGGGTTGTCAATAGCTCAAAGCTGTTTCACTAGATTTATTTTTTGTTTGTTTTGTTGTTTTTTAAGGGATACTTATATCATATTATATTATATTATATTATTCTATAAGGAATATTATCTAGTGAAATTTGTATTAACAAATATGACGATGTCTAACAAATTATCTGTAAATATTTCTTATTTTCAGAAAAAATGACACTTTATTTCTTCTCTTAACTTAAAATCCTTTGACCTTGAGAGTATCACAATTTAAAAGGTCGACTATTTTTGGGGCCGCAAAGTTTTTCTTTCTTCAAAAGTAGACACTCAAAAGTCTCAAGTGTTCGTCAAACAACTTGTCAAAATTTCCGGTCGTTCTTTTTATTCAACAAAAATATTACACAACATATTTTGTCACCCATTTTTACGAAAGTAAACAAAACAATATGGCAGACATATTTCTTTACATTTCGCGTTGTTACAAGAAAGAGTCTTTTTGACTAGCAGGACCTGTGGATATGCCACAGTATGATGATTTAATTATTAAAACGTTTGATATATCTACTTAAGAGCTATTTCCGAATAGTTCAATATGTAAAAGGTATAATAATCTTGATTTAACTCTCTCTCTCATTCTTTTTTTTCTTTCCTTCTTTTCACATTTTTCTTATGTTAGATTGAAACAGATTAGAGTTATTGCTTCCGTGCTCTCACTCCTATATCTATCTTTCCCCTACTCAGTTTTTTCTTATTATATTTTTTCTGTGTAGCATATCGCTTTTTCTTCTTTCTAATAAAAACGGAATGGTCCATTATTTAGCTGAGGTAACGAGAATCATAAGAAATATGAATTCGGCGGATAAGCAACACCAGATAATCAGGATTTACATTTTTGCATTTAATCTTGGACGATTTTTAACTAGAGGGTGTTGCAAGATGATAATGGTCGGAAGATTAAGAAACAAGAGTATTAAGATAGATATACTGGCAGAACCTGTGAATATACCACAGTATGATAATTTAATTATTACAAAGTTTGATAAGTTCCTTAAGAGCTATTGCAATAGTTCAATTTGTAAAAAGTATAATTACCTTGGTTTAACTCTCTCTCTCTCTCTCTCTTCTCTCTCTCTCTCTCTCTCTCTCTCTCTCTCTCTCTCTCTCTCTCATTCTTTTTTGTTTTTTCTTTCTTTCGTTCCCTCTTTTCATCTTTTCATTATATTCGATCGAAACAGATTAGCGCGCCCACCCCTTCTTTCTTCCTTTCTTATTATATTTTTCTGTGTAGCATGTCCTTTTTCTTCCCTTTCTTTCTTTATAATAAAAACGGAGTGGTCCATTATTTAGCTGAGGTGACGACACTCATAAGAAATTTTTAACCAGAGGGTGTTACAAGATGATAACAGGCATACAATTAAGGAACATGAGTATTGATATATAGATTAGATAACCCATGAAGATTGATATGCCATTAAACAAAGAAACCAAACGAAATTCTGAATGAATTCAAATATCCGTTGATGGTTTCATGGCGATATCATCTCCCCTTATTCACAAAGATTCGACTGAATGTCTGGAATTAAGGTCGAAAGAAATTAGGGGACATTTAAGAGAAAATTTAGAAGGTCAAGATGATTGGGGTTGGGGGAAGAGGGATGTCAGTTGGAATTATTTTCCTTTTCTCACAAATATGGATACGCTGAGTGTCACATGCGGGGGGTGGGGACAAAAGAGAGAGAGAAGGAGGGGAGAGACGAGGAGAATACAGATGACATAGAGAGAAGGACGAAAAAAGAAAGAAAAAAATGATAGAGTCAATGTACTGCCGTACTGCTGTCTATTAAAATACTTATCTTTTTATTTTATTTTATTTTATTTTTTTATTTTTTTTACTTATTTTACTTACTGTATGTGCGTGCATGTGTACGCATATGTGTGAACATATGCATGTGTGCGAGTGCGTGTATATACATGTATGCGAATGTAGACGAATGTGTGTAGATATATGTCTGTGAGTGAGCTTGAGTTTTCCTTTACATATACAAGGTGTGTCAAAAAAGTGTCGAGATTCTTTGTACTTTTTGACACACCTTGTATTCTGAAAAAAAAATAACGTTCAATTCATTATTTTTTTTTCAGAATACAAGGTGTGTCAAATAAGTATCAAGTTTAAAGCTGTATTTACCAAGATAGAATGAAGAATGAATGGAACGTTATTTTTTTTTTCAGAATACAAGGTGTGTCAAAAAGTACAAAAATCTCGATACTTTTTTGACTCACCTTGTATACAAGAAAGATTTTTCGCAATACGCTTGGAGAGGTCAATGCATGACAATTTGACAATTATATACAGAGCAATATTTGTAAATTAGAAATAAGAAAAACTTTAAATCCTGTCTTAATACTAGCCAACGTGAATGGATTTTAAGTTTTTATTATTTCAGATTTATATACTGTATAGATTGTCATCCACAAACAGTACTATTTCGCTCTATCATAGCTCTTCCATGCGTCTAGACATTGTAGGCTGCCTAAAGCTGGGATCAAAACTCGACCAATTTTACGCCACTTAGAATGTCTACCAACCGGTCCATCAGGACAACCCAGGTTGAAGAAGGGAGTTTTTACTTATATAAGTATATGAATACATATATTAAAGTCTGATAGGGAGCTCTATCCGTTTCAAGGAGAGCCTTAGGGATATATATATATATATATATATATATATAATGAGAGAGAGAGAGAGAGAGAGAGAGAGAGAGAGAGAGAGAGAGAGAGAGAGAGGGGGGCTGTTAGTGTTGCTCTGGTTCAAATTGAAAGCTCAATATTCAATATTCTTTAGCAGAACAATATATATGGTTATGAAAAGGCTTAAAAATTGGCTATTTTAGCGGTAATATATCTATTTCTACCCATAAGTATCTGTATATACCTTCGAGTTTCATCAGACCACTTAACTTTATTTGTTGGCGATCTGACGAAACTCGAAGGTATATACAGATACTTATGGGTAGAAATAGATATATTACCGCAAAATGGCCGATTTTAAGCTTTTTTAAACACACACACACACACACACACACACACACAACATATATATATATATATATATATATATATATATATATAAATGTTGTTCTGGTTCCAACGGGAGAAAATTCAATATTTTATAAAAAAAAAAAAAAGAAGGTCCGCAAAATGTATTATGTTTTCAGAAAAAATTTTTTAATTCTTTTTATCTTACATATGCAACACGTGTTTCAGATCTTCTGGTATCTTCTTCAGGCTTGATATAATATATATATATATATATATAGACACATTAGGTTGTTAATTAACCATTAATCCACGGTGAGGCCAGTTGAGGAATTATGTTCTGTTTCTACAGAGGCTGGATCCCGCCCCCCCCAAAAAAAAATGACTGACATTTTGTTTGTATTTATCCATTCATCTCTGCCCCCACTCACACACCTTTCCCCTTCGTGTCCTCTTTCTCGTTTATCTACTCCTGGCTCCTCATCCTTTACATCATCACTTAATGAAGCGACAAATCTTTATAATCCAGAGTTTTCATCCCACACCCACCCACACCCGCATCTAGCCACAAAATTCTCACAAAAACACATTGATGACGTCATTGGGTCGAAAAAATGTGCGATTTTTACGAGGACGTGAATAGAGTGAGCATTTTTATTCAATTCTTATTTGTATTAGTGTGTGTCTGAATATGCGTGTATATGTATTTAGTGTTTGAGCACACATGTGCACGTACATATATGTATGTATGTATGTATGTAATGTATACATGTATATATATATATATACATACATACATATACACATAAACACATCGCTTGTGTATTTACTTCTCATACATATATATGTATACACACACATGTGTTATACATTACATAATACATATATACATATATATGTATACATACATATATAGTATACATACATATATATACAAATCCGAAAATTTTACTAAATAAAACGATACTTAACACATATATATTACATATACATATATATATAAACATATATGTTGAGAAAAGTAGACAAACACGTGTTGTAGTACTGGATGGATGTTTATCATAGGCAGTGATGTCGACATTATAACGTGTCGGTCTATTAGACATTCTTCAGGACAACGGACTGAGTTTTTGTATTGAAGGATGCCGTTCTCATACTGTCGAGTCTTGAGGTCGTGATCTAATAGACCGAAACGTTACAACGTCGACATCACTACCTATAATAAACATCCATTCAGTACAGCATCCCGTGATTGTCTACTTTTCTCCACATACTGTCGAATTGATTTCATCTTTATACTCCCATACACACACACACACATATATATATATATATATATATATATATATCCTATTTTTCTTCATTTATTCATTTATATATATATGAAGAGATGGTAGATGTTTTCGTTCAAATTTGTGTTTCCAAAGACCACCCATGGCTTAAGGTTGTTGAAACATCTACCATCTCTTCAACAACCTTAAGCCATGGATGGTCTTTGGAAACACTCACATTTGAACGTTACATATACATGTATACATACATGTATATATATACACACATATATATACACACATATATACATGTATATATACGCACACATAAATATATGTATACACACACAGACACGTATATATATATATATATGTATATATATATATACACACACACATATATAAACACACACACACACACATATATATAAACACACACATACACACATATATATAAACACATACACACACACATATATATATATAAACACACACACACACACACACACACATATATATAAACACACACACACACACATATATATAAACACACACACACACATATATATAAACACACACACACACACAATATATAAAACACACACACACACACACACACACACACATATATATATATATATATATATATATATATATATATATATATACCAGTCATCCACAGACACGTGTTTCGAAGTTTACTTCTCATCAGTGCGGCTCGACTTTTTAACAGCTATTTCTAGCCCGTGCGCAACCCGACAGAATTTTTGTCTGTCGAGCTCCTTACCCGCCCGGCTACCGGGGACTGTCAGCCAGGGGCGAACAATTAATTGATACAAACAAACTTACAGGATGTATGTTTTTTACAATCACCAGAGAACTCAAGTCTGTAAACAGGCGAGTAAATGCTTTTACGCTAAACGGTGAAAGGTCAACTAATGTCTCCCCTACAGTGCTCTACCATGAAAGTTGGGAGCATATATATATTTATAATCCAGAGTTTTCATCGCACCTACCCACACTCATCTAGCCTCAAAAACATGATGTCTCACATAAACACATTGATGACGTCATTGGGTCGAAAAAATGTGCGATTTTTACGAGGACGTGAATAGAGTGAGCGTTTCACATTCAATTCCCATGTGTATATGTGTGCATGTGCATTTAGTGTTTGAGCACACTTGTGTACCTACATGTATGTATGTATGTATGTGTACACGTGTTCCTGGAATTTCGCTCTTTATCATTTTCTCTCCTATGACTCAAGACAGATTCTTAATTATTGTCTCCATCAATCGTCATAATTTCTCAAATCATTAAAACTATTTTCCTCCGTTTATTTATCATAATAAAATGACCCATAATCCAATTACCTAATTTAAGCTGGGCTTCATACCGCACAATGGCAAATTAAGAAAATAGGAGTGGGAAGATCGTGTTGCGTCAATCATCCAAGCGGGGAGGATCTGCTGTCTTGAAACTCAGCCTCATTACTTGATTTGACTTAAGTGTTGAACACATATATATATAAAAGGGGTGGAGCACTCTATGGCGACCTTTACATACATACAGGTGTGTATACTAAAACAGTTAAAATCCCCTTCGCATTCTGTGGGTGACGATAGCCGAGCGGTTATACTGACCGACTGATGCTGAATCGATCAGAGTTCTATCCCAGCTGTAGCTCACAAAATGTCTAACCACACTGAAGAGACTTGATAAGTCGAAACACATTTCTGTGGATGACTATATATATATATATATATATATATATATATATATGAAACATCATTTTGAAAACTGATTTTCCGAGCAGGAAGACTATCTCCACCTGTGGGAGTGGAAAGATCGTGTTGCGTCAAGCATCCATGCGGCGAGGGAATGCTGTCTTGAAACTCAGTCTCAATACTTGATTTGACAAGTGTTGAACAATGATATATAATAAAAATCAGCATTTAGAAAACTGATTTTTCGAGTTAGATTATCTCCACTTGTGGGATTGACGCAACACAATCTTCCAATTCTGTCTCTTCTACTTTGTGCTGTTCTAAGCTAAACTTAGTAATTACGAAGGTATAATCATGCTTATTGATATTACTATTATTGTAGATATTGTTATATTCAAGTATCACCATATATTATGTAAACCTTTATTTCTTAGTGATATATAAGCCACACTGCAGTATTTTAAATGCACTAATAACATGGGCTGTTTTGAGGCAAATCTAACTTAGATTTTCATAAAGACATCATAATATCAAATATCAATATAAAGATCGTAATAATATTAAAGATCAATAATACCAAGTAGTTATTTATCAAACCCGGTTTTGTTAAAACCAGTATGCAAAGTAGCCACACCATATGTTATGTAAACCTTTATTTCTCAGTGATATATAAGATTTATGTATTAATGATTTTGACTATAAATTAAATTTATTATTATTTATTGATAAACTTACGCAATTCCTTGGGTATTGTGACGTAACTTAGTTTCGGTTACAGACAGATACCGAAACTCCATTATTATAACGTAAGCTGAAACTTGCTTTTTGTTTACAACTACGTCCGCGTGGGTTTTCTTTTCACTTCAAAATTGACGCCTGGATGTCTATAATTTATGTTCTATTTTGACTCATATGCGAGTTTGTTTTTTGTTTTTTATTATTATTTATCTTATTTCTTTTTTTTTTTTTTAAGGTCACTACACATCCTCGACTGTCACCAGATTAGTTTCTTGGCTGTTCTTATCTTCTGTATTACACTTCTGCAGTGATGAATAAATATACATTTTCCATCGAATAAGAGCGACCCATCGTGATGTAATGGTTAGCAAGCCAGTCTTGCTGGATGCCCCATACTGGCAGCCTTGTGACACATCCTACTCGAGGCGAATGGGATTAGATAAATACCTACATATATCATAAGGGTGTCCCATCGTTGGGTAATGGTTAGCAAGCTAGTCTCGCAGATCAATTACTATTGAATGGCGAGTTCGATTCTCGCCGGATGTCCCATAATTGCGACCTTGTGACCCGAGGCGAACGGGTTATGCAAATACCCACATATATCATGAGGATGTCCTATTGTGATGTAAAGATTAGGAAGATAGTCTCACAGATTCATTACAACTGAATAGTGAGTTTGATTTTCGCTGGATTCCCCATACTTGCGACCATGTGTCACTTCCCACTTGTACTGCGTGGTGTAATGGTTAGAGTCATTGGAAATTGACTTGTCGGCTCGATTTCAAATCCTGGACGAGGCTGTTTGCATTTCACTTAGCACTAATGCCCTTGGGAAAGGTATGTATCCAACTATTCCCCTTTCAGCTATGGGTAAAGTTTAGAAGGGTTTATGGCAGGTAGGTATTTTTTGTGGTTTCAAATGAATAAAATTCAGGTGTTTCTTGAACTCGGGAAAATTCATGCCAATTATTCAATCCATTTTCTAATTCCATATTCTAATTCTCTAGGCGTTCCATCATGATGTTATGCTTAGCAAGTTACTCTAGTAGATCCATTACGACTGAATAGTGAGTTCGATCCCGGCTGGATGCCTCATACTTGTGACCTTTACTACATATCACGCGTGGCGAACGGGTTGCGTTAATACCTACATAGATTAGTTTATCTAATATAACGGTGAGGCTAAAAAAACACTTCATACAATGACAGCTATTTACACAGCAGCATTGCAACCAACAAAGCCTTCATTAGATGATGACTCTGGGTCATGGTTTCGGGACCGAAGCATCATTACCACTAACAGAGCGCCCCAGCAGTATCTCACGATGCCACCAGACTTTGTTAGTTTGATGTCACATTGTAGGATTGGCATATCCACTCTAATGCGATTAGAGCTTTATCCTGAACCTTTTTTATGTACTTCCTCTTGTCTGGTGGAGAAAGTTTAGTTAAAATGCCAAGGTTGAGTTGGTAATATATTCTAAGAATCCGACTTCGATAGGAAATACATCCGTTATCCATCCATTTCTGACGCATTGTTCTGGTAGATCTTCATATTTTTCCAATGCTGATGTTCCCAGTCAATATTTTCCTCGAAAGGGACTGTTAATTCAACGATGAAAACTTCTTTTTTTTTTATTAACAGACCAGATGACAATATCAGAACGTATATGTATGTGTAAAGTATATATCTGTATTTGTGTATGTGTGAAAATGTCAGTGTTATGAATATATGTAAGTACATGTGGCCTTTAATTATGAACACTAGCAAAAAAAGCACCCTTCGGATACAACTATTTAAGTTTTGATGTAATCGAATATCGAATTATGCTTTAAACTACTCTCCGTAAATAGAAGGGCAGATTGTGCTTTTTAACCTTGGCAAGGTAACCAATCTAGGAGAAAGAAAACTCTGAATTCAAAGCTGTTAAACTCCGCTTTAGAAATTGACCTAGTGTCACATACTGCTCATGTGGAGTGGTTGATATATATATATATATATATATATATATATATATATATAGGTAAAAGTATCCAACTGACTGGTATGTAGGGGATAATTCTATTTGGGATCATCATTATCTCCTGTACATCCACAATGTATGGTCATGTTGATGCAAACTTATAGATTTAAACATGGATCTTTAATACTAATAAATTAATTATATACAGAGCAATATTTATACTTTCAATAAAAGAGAAACTTAACAAACTATCATTTAGCTATTATAAATTTATTTTGACCAGAACCAAATATGAGCCTAATCCCATCAGATAACCTACTATATATATATATATATATATATATATATATATATATATATATATCAACTTCGAAACCAGCCAAAATGTTCTCAAATGCCAATAATTTCCCACCAATTCTCTTCCCACCATTCCCCATAACATTCTTATAAGCTTGTGATCCCCTCCTCTTACTTATTCCTACTACTACCGTTTGTTAAAAAAGAACGATAGAAATATCTCACCACTTCAAATATGATGATGGCACTAAGTAGTGCAGAAAGTACTAGTGTGAGAACATTCGGTGGATTCACTCACCAATTCCACCTTGATATAAAAAAAATGGGCAGACAATTGGAAATGATAGAAAAGAAATTAGTCAGATAAGAATTGTCCGTCGAGTTCAACGAAACACACACACACACACACACACATATATATATAAGTGTTTTATGGGTCCAACAGGAGAAAATTAAATATTTTATAAGAAAGAAGGTCCGCAAAATGGATTATGTTAAAAAAAAAGATTATTATTTTACATTTGCGACATGTGTTTCAGATTTTCTAATATCTTCTTGAGGCATTAATTAACCATATTTTCTCTCTCTCTCTCTCTCTCTCATATATATATATATATATATATATATATATATATACTGTCGAATAAGACCTGAAAGAGGAGTTATGCATTTTCGAATCTTTGGTGTTTATGACATCATCTGACCTTTAATATGGATTATCAAATGAAGACATTAAGGTCATAGTTCATTAATCCAAAATTTGATCGATGGAAATTATAATATAAACCGGATGTTCATTAGTCACTTGGCGCCATATTCTTATCAACCACTTAATCCTCGCTGGATGCCCCCACCCCTACACTTGTGAACTTGTGTCACATCACTCCCATGGTGAACAGGTTGGGTAAATACCTACTCTTATCAACCACTCACTCCTCTCACGCCCAAAAGAAAAGTTTTTATCGATACTTATACCCGCGCTTCTTCTCATATGATATAATCTATATATTAAAACTCGTATTCCTTAATTGTACGACCGTTATCATCTTGCAAAACCCCTCTGGTTAAAAATGAGACCATCCAAATCGTCCAAGAAATAAATTAAAAAATGTAAGTCCTGATTATCTGGTGTTGCTTATCCACCGAATTCTTATTTCTTATGAGTGTCGCCACCTCAGATAAATAATGTACCATTCTGTTTTTAATATAAAGAAAGAAAGGGAAGAAAAAGGACAAGCTACACAGAAAAAATATAATAAGAAAGAAAGAAAGAGAGTAACGGAAATATATATAAAGAGAGACGGTGAACGTGTGGAAGCGATAACTCTAATCTGTTTCAATCGAACATAATGAAAGGAAGAGGAAAAAAAAGAACGAGACAGAGTTAAATCAAGATTATAATACTTTTACATATTGAACTATTTAGCAATAGTTCTTAAATAAACATATCTAACGTTGTAATAATTAAATTATCATACTGTGGTATATCCACAGGTTATGCTAGTGGTATATATATATATATATATATATATATATATATATATATATATATATGAATGCTACTAATAATATGAGTATAAATCCTCCGTATTATAAGACGTATGGCATAAGTTCTAAGACTCCAGAACCAATAAGGTATCACCATCAATATCAGCCCATGAGGAAGTAAAAATTTGATACGTGTCATTTTAACTTGGAATTCCTTTCTTTATGGCTAATTTGTTTAATACATTTATTCTATTTTTATTTTATTGTTCAATCATTTTAGTTTACGGTGTTACTGAGCGTCTTAGTGTCCTGGGTATGACGTTAAACTCTATCTGATGAAGAAGTTCCAGTTCTGGAGCTCTGAGAAAATGTGGAGTACACCTTCATCACCATTACTACCCGGTCTACTTTGACCCGGAGTGGTAGTACATGTTAGAGTCCTATCTATGGGTTGAATTAAAAAAATGAGTTTGAAAAATGTGTTTAAAAAATTAAGTTAAAAAAATTGTGTACCCTTCAAGAATAAATAAAACGAAACGTCTTCGGCGTAAAATAACCCAACAAGGGTTGACATACCGTAATAACCAACCAACCAATCTTCTTTTGGGACAGGGTGGCGGCTGTATGATATTTTCTGATAACTCGATGGTCTGTTGGAGAAGTTGATTTGTCGACTTGTGTATAAGCGGAAATTAATAACAGCAATCCAATCTCTTCACAAATTCAACGCCCTCCCACTACCACCATACTCAGACGCTGCACGCCTTGTAACCTTCGCGCCTTTTAATGTCCTGGACCCCCCCCACCACACAATATTCATAATACGAGATTCTCATGTCATAACAAAAATTCGAGATTTTCATGTCATAATAAAAATGTTTGTTTGTTTTTTGTTCTGGACTTTTTAAAGTTTTTTTTTTTCAATAAATCCCTTTCAATAAAAGACTATCCTAACTTTTGTACGTAAAAATACCCGTATTTTTTATTTCGTTGGTTGTTTTCGGCATATGGACCCATATGGGGGGAAGGGAGAGACTATTTTTATCTTCATTTGTGACAAATCCACTATTTCAAATATTCTTAAATTACTAGCAGGACCTGCACATATACCACAGTATGATAATACAATTATTACAATGTTTGATATGTTTCCTTAAGAGCTATTACGAAATACTTCAATAAGCAAAAAGTATAATAATCGTGATTTAACTCTCTCTCTCTCTCACTCACTCTTTTTTTTCTTTCCTTCTTTTCATCATGTTCGATTGAAACAGATGAGTGTTATCGCATCCACAGGCTAACCCAATGTCTCTATCTTTCCCCTACTCTTTTTCCTTCTTTCTTTCTTATTATATTTTATCTGTGTAGCATGTCCTTTATAATGAGAATGAAATGGTCCGTTATTTAACTGAAGTGACAACACTCATAAGAAATCAGAATTCGGTGGATAAGCAAACCAGATAATTAGGATTTACATTTTTGCATTTCATCTTGGACGATTTGGACGTTCTCATTTTAACCAGACGGTGTTGCAAGATGATAACGGTCGTACAACTGAGGAACATGAGTATTAGTATTCTTTACGATTTATCTACATATAGAGATATATAACAATGTTGGTTTGTCAGTTGTTTATGGGATATCAATATTTTTTGGGTCATTTAATGCCTAATCAAGTCATTTTAATATCAGGTTGCTTGCAGTACCTACCATAGCTTAAATCAGGGGTTCCCAACCTTTTCAGCTCATGGCCCACTTTGAAACCATAATTTTTTTGTGGCCCATGAAATTATTATGATAGAAAAAATATTTCCATTTTATATAAGATATTTGTTCAATCAAGATACAACCATATTGACGCGCACACTTTATCTCAAGTATCTAAACTACATGTACTTTTCAGTTCCAATTTAACGACTATTTATTATCAATATCTAATTTCGCAATTTTCCTTTTGACGACGATTTGCAATTTTAACCGCTCTAAGTTCATTATCTTATTCAATTGGCATATATAAAGTTAATATATATAAAATATAATATAGGGGCGTATCAGGGGTGTAAATCTCTCCCCACTCTCTCCTACCGTGAATTGACATCTTACTTTCTAGAAAATATAAATTTTCCACATATATGATTGGATTTTGTATATAAAAAGTATGCTCTGAAATCATATAGAATTATAATATTTCCTTGGCCCACCTGAAATTTGCTATGGCCCATTTTGGCCATGTGGCCATTGGTTGGGAACCACTGGTTTAAATAGTCACCCATCTAAGTATTGAACACGCTCATTG
This sequence comes from Doryteuthis pealeii, assembly GCA_023376005.1. NCBI lineage: Eukaryota > Metazoa > Mollusca > Cephalopoda > Myopsida > Loliginidae > Doryteuthis > Doryteuthis pealeii. The sequence continues at coordinate 60,208,326 of CM042154.1, forward strand.
CTGCTTAATTTCGGTGATCAAGTGGTAACCGGTTCTTTTAACGTGACTTGATCGTAAGCCTTATTTTCGACCAGTTTTTGTATGTTGTTAAGTATCGAATTGATTACAGTTAGTATTATTTGGATTTTTCGGACTGTTGTCCTCATATTTATTGTTATATACACAACGTTACGGCTTTCTTCAGGTGTTTCTTGTTGAGCTCCAGAACCTTCTTGTCGTAATCAGGAACCTTCATGGAACTTCGAACCGAAACCTTTATTCAGTCCACCAGAGTAGACTGTTCTCATTCCGTTAACCATGACCGTGTACAAGTGCTAAGCTATGTTAAGTATTCTACTTAGTATTATCACTTCCTCGTCACTGGAATAATGTTTGTGTCTCTTCGGCCCTGTAAAAGAGGGTTTGAGAGGCAAACATTATTCTAGTGACAAGGAAGTGAAATCTGTAGTGAAGAAGTGGCTCAAAGAAGAGCCAACAGATTTTTACGGGGCAGGGATATATGCTCTCATTCGAAGGTGTAACATTGCTATTGAGAGAAACGGTGACTATGTGGAGAAGTAGGGATGTGATCCACAGAGGACCAGCTTCATTTTGATGTATGATACATGTTTCTGTGTTGGCAATTATACTTGTCCTAAACAAAATGGAATTACTTTTGGACTCACCCTCGTATGTTATTATTGCCCTTGGTCAGGATGGAACCTACAGCCTACAGATGATTGTCACTTAAAACTGTATTGATTCAACTCTTGTATCCGTTGCGTCAGACAAATAATTAGTTATTGTTTAAAAATTGAATATCTCCATCTGTCAGTTTTAGATATATCGTTAATATATGGGTTTTAATGGAAACTGTATTTAGATTTGAATTTATTTTTAAAATTCTTATAAAATTTAAAATAAGCTCTATTGGACTTTATACTGAACCTCAATTTGTGAACACAGAAGACTTTGCACTGAAAAAAATCCTGGTGGAATAAATTTAGTCAAAATTGTACGCAGTCGAAAATAACTTTTGCCAAAAAATGTTTCACTGAAATAATGCCTTTAAATATTTACAGGATAAATCTAAACATAGAGGCGTGTAGTGTAATGGTTACCATCGTAGGAAGCCTTACTTGTGTGTGTGTGTGTGGTGGTGGGTAAATATGCATAGTAGTACGTAATTAGTACAAAAGTATTACTAAAGGTCGATGGCCATGTTTTTTGCCTAAGAATTTGGCCTTCAATATTCGAACTATACACACGTATTGCACCCTTCTTATATATATATATATATATATATGTAAACAGTCGCGTCCATATATATATATATATATATATATATATATATATATATATATGGACGCGACTGTTTACATTTCACATAGCGCTAATATCCTTGGGAAAGATATGAATTCAACTATTCTCCCTGCAGATATGGGTATATAGGACAGACCGGAATCTTTAACTTTGGTATGGCAATCTTAGTATGACAATTCAAACCAAATGGGATCTCTTCTTGTTAGTTAAAACTACTTTGAGAGCTCTTCCTCCTCTTATTACGTTCATGGCTAGAGCCAAATAGTTCGTTTTTTTAAAATACTCGAATAGTTTTCTCTTATGCATTAACAATCAGGGTAATTATCTATATATGTATGTATAAAAGAAAGATTCTGTATGTCTGTATGTTTGTTTGTACAACGACTGAGCGCACGTCCTTTTATAAAGGAAACCAGCAAAGACTAAAGTTGTTTTTGTTTTTTGTTTTTTCAATTTTTGTCCGAGATGGGGTTAAAAAATCTTTTTACCCTTCATTTTCCATGAGAAAACTAGATAGATATATAATAAAGGTATAAATCAATAATATATTAAAAAATCAATTTTAAAAAAGATTAAAAATAAAGCAAAATAATAAAGGATAAAATATCATAAAAAGACAACAAAAAAAATATTAACAAAAATAATATTAAAAATAAACAACTTAAAAACAAGAATATATAAACAATAAAACATTTTTTTTAAAAACAAATATATAAAACAAATATTTCTCAGAAGTATTTAAAAAGTTTAACAGCAGTTTAATCTTTGTGCGAAAATCGTTACATGCGAAATACAGTCGTACCTTGATTTACGAGTGCCCAAACTTACGAGATTTCCGAGTTACGAGCTGTCACTCACTGGATTTTTTGCTTGATGTTATGATCTAAAAATTGAGGTACGAGCGAGCATCAGATACGCTTATGTTATTAAGTTCATTTAAGTTTCCAAATTTATTACACCAAATAAAAATATCTATAAAAAAAAATAAACCTCTATATGTTAATACGATTGTTCCTTAATCTTCCGACCGTTATCATCTTGCAACACCCTCTGGTTAAAAATCAGACCGTCCAAATCGTCCAAGATGAAATGCAAAAGTATAAATCCTGATTATCTGGTGTTGCTTATGCGCAGAATTCTTATTCTGTCGTCACCTCAGCTAAATAATGGACTATTCTGTTTTTATTATAAAGAAGAGAAGGGAAGAAAAAAGACACACTACACAGAAAAAATATAATAAGAAAGAAAAAAAGATAGTAGGGGAAAAAGAAAGAAGGGGTGAGCGCGCGGAAGCGATAACACTAATCTGTTTCAATCGAACATGATGAAAAGATGAAAAGAAGGAAAGAAAAAAAAGAGTAAGAGAGAGTTAAATCACGATTATTATACTTTTTACACATTGAACTATTTTGAAATAGCTCTTAAGTAAACACATCAAACTAATGTAATGATTAAATTATCTTATTGTGGTATATCCGCAAGTCCTGCTTGTTAAAACATATTATCGAACATAACTGATAACCTTCTATTCTATTATGTTTTTATACAATACAGTGCTATTTTTCTTATTAAAAAAAACATAACAAAAATAGATTGGTGGCGGTGGGGGTCTGAAAAGGATTAATGGCATTTCAGTTTATTTCAATTGGGAAAATTGATTTGATATAGGAGAAAATTGAGTTACGAGTGAAACAAATTAAAGGTTTGTTAAGTTAAGGTTTTGGTTTATTTTTGTTTTACGTCATATCAACCTCGGCGATTCATTTAATGCCGACAAAGTTTTGAAATAAATTAATTCTTAATGGATAATCAGATTTGTTTATAAACTCATGTTTTTCTATAGAGATTGGACCCTAACAGGTACTACCACTCCAGGTCAGAGTGGACCAGGGAGCAATGGTGATGAAGGGGTGCTCCAAATTCCCCAAACCTCCAAAACTGGAACCTCACCATCAGATAGAGTTTAACATCATTCCCAGGACATGAAGACTCTCAGTCACGGCCTTCTAGCACCCATATGATAAAAAGGGTTGGGGCTTGCCATAGGGGCTATAGGGTTGGGACAATCATCTAGGTGCTATGGGTTGACATGACCAACCGATTGATCGGAGGGGGCCTCTCCGACCGACCGACCGTCTAGCCTAAGTAAGGGCCAAAGTTGCATGTCATGGACTGCTCATTCCCCAAGTTTCCACCCTTAAGCATCACGGGTCGCCACCCAGGGCCAACAGGTGGCCCCATTGGGGGAGTCTTACCCTCTAACGCCCCAGCCGATAGGGCGCGTAAGTTAAGGGACCAATGTAGATCGATACACATTGTCTAATTGTTTAATTTGTTTTGGTTTAGTCTATTTGTTTAATAGCACATCAACTTTCGTGGGTTATTTAATGCCAAATTAAACCATGTTGTAGAAGATGTGGTACTATTTAACCCATAGCTGGGGTGGGGGCGAGCGAGCGGTCCATGCCTTTCCCCAAGGGTATTAGTCTGAAAGCGAACATGATAGCGCGACTGGAGTTTAAATTTGCTTACTGCGATGTCGCAGTCCAGCACGTGTTAATTTTCACACCAGTAGTGACTGGTGACCTTCATTATATCCTACTGACAGAAAGACGCTTCTGCGCTGCAGGACGCTCGTCAGGAAACACACACATACACACACACGCACACACACACACACACACACACACACATTTGAATATTGTGTATTTTGACAACAAATTAAGATATTAACCCAACAAGCAAGCTAATCTCGCAGATCCTTTACATCTGAATAGCGATATCAATTCTCGCTGGATGCTCCGTATTTGCGACATGTCACATCATATCCGTGGCGAATTGGTAACGTAAATACCTTCATTAATGTCACTAGCAAGCATATGCCCCTCCAGGCGTAAGTATATTTAAGTTTTAATGTAATAAAATATGTTAAATTAGAAAGACTAACGAAATTAAATAAGAACGCATATAAAAAGATTACACTTATTTTAATCAAGCAGGTTTTCTTAAAGACAACGGAATATTTCTTCTTTATGATTTGCAAGTGAAGACGTTCAAGTCTTCTTGTTTTTCCAATATCGGGATGCAGATAGTAGAGAAAGTGTCCAATATCTTTTTTATTTTTTTTTTTTTTACTAAAGCGCTTTCAACAATGTCACTTGTCGTCCTCAGGGGTATTATTAGTTGTAGTGCTTGTTTGTTTGGTGCGAGTTTTATTCAATTAGAACCACAAAAAATTCCTGCCATAAACCCTTCCAAACTTTACCCATAGCTGGAGAGAGAATAGTTGGCTGCATACATTTCTCAAGGGTATTAGCGCTATGTGAAATGCAAACCCCCTCGTCGAAGATTTGAAATCGTGTCGCCATGTCCATTTTCTACGACGATAACCATTACACAACAAACGCACCCAGATCATGTTATAGTTAACGAGAAGAAAATAACTTTTCTTCTAGTGGTCTTCGATGTTCCAGCAAACCACAGAGTGGAATTACGAGAAAACGGAAAACTAGATAGATATCTCGAGCGTGTCAGAGAACTTAGAAAACTATGCAACTTGAAGGTGACAGTGATACCAAGAATATTTAGAGCACTTGGAACAACCCCGAAGAACCTAGAAAATAAAGTGGGGAGACTAGAGATCCAGGAAAGGATTGAAACCGGACAGACTTTGAGATAAAGCTAGAATTCTGAGGAGCGTCCGTTGGACATCTGTCGTAGTGCAATGGTCTAGTCTCACAGGTCCGTTACTAGTGGATAGCGAGTTCGATCCTCGCTGGATGCCCCATAACCTAGACTCTGTGTCACATTCTACGCGTGGCAAACGGATTGGGTTAATATCTTCATAGATTAGCTTATCTAATATGACGGTAATGCTATATGTATGTGTAAAGTATATGTCTGTATTTGTGTATGTCTGAAAATGTCAGTGTTATGAATAAATGTAAGTACATGTGGCCTTTAATTATGAACACTAGCAAAAAAAAAAAAAAAATGTAACCTCCGGCACAAAAATTTAAGTTTTAATATAATTAGATATTGAATTAGAAAGACTAATGAAATTAAATACAAACACAAAAAAGATGACACTTACTTTTACTTTATTCTAATTGATTTCAATATAAAATTATACATAGGATTTTTTAATAAGTTTGAGAATTAAACAATAATATTAGAGATCAATAAGACCAAGTAATTATTTATTAAACACGGTTTTATCAAAACCGGTATGCAAATTATTCACACCATTATACTATGTAAACAATTGTTTTAGAGATATATAACACATATTTCAGAATTTTAAATGTGTTAATAATATGGGCAATTTTGCGGCAACTCTAACTCAGTTAAACTTTAATAGAAACATCGTTAATAGATAAGATGCTGATTAAGATTTCATAATCGTTGAGAATATAACTTAAATAACTAAGGAAATCGTGACGTCAGTGGTGATGTTGTTTCGGTTATAGATAGATAGTTACATAATCTCCATTATAATAAGAGATGTTATCTTTGACATCAAATCAACGATGTTTTTATTGATGAAAACTTCATACATTAAAGTAATCTAGGGCGTACCATCGTGGTGCAATTGTTAGCATGCTAGTCTCGCAGATCCATTACTACTGAATAACAAATTCAATCCTACCCTTGGCGAACGGGTTGGGTAAATAAATAAAAAAAGGTGCCCCGTCATGGCGTGATGTTTAGCAAGCTAGTTTCGCAGATGCATTACTACTGAATAACGAGTTCAATCCTCGCTAGATGCTCCGTATTTGCGACATGTCACATCATACCCGTGGCGAATTGGTTACATAAATACCTACATTAATGACACTAGCAAGCATATGCACCCTCCGGACGTAAGTACATTTAAGTTTTAATGTAATGAAATATGTTAGATTAGAAAGACAAATGAAATTAAATAAGAATGCTCACAAAAATTTTTAATTACATTTTAATTGGTTTCTATAAAAAATCATTCATAGGATTGATGTTAATACGTTGGAAAATAAAATAATCATGATAGAGATGAATAACACCTAGTAATTATTTATTAAATCCAGTTTTGTTAAAACCTGTATGCAAATTAAGTACATTATATATTATGTAAACCTTAATTTCTTAGAGATATATAAGACACATTGTAGGATTTTAAACGCACTAATAACATGGGCTGTTTTGAGGCAAATCTAACTCTGATTTTCATAGAGACATCATTAATAAATAAGATTTATTCTATATATTAATGATTTTGACTATAAAACAAATACTCATTGATTAACTTACGCAATTCCTGGGGGTATTGTGACGTAATTTCGATTACAGAAAGACACCGAATATCCATTATAATAAGATTTAAACGTTTCTTAAACTATAAACTTTTTAAAATGCTATCTCCTATCCCTCTCTCTCTCTCACTCTCACTCTCTCTCACATACACACACACAAATAAATTTGAAAAAAAACTTACCTTTTTCGTTGAAGGGATGGCAGCATTTGCGAGCCATCTATTGGGATCAATAAAATCAATACAACTCCAAGATAAAATCAATAGTAAAGCGGTGATCGATGAGGCGCTCATATTATTAACCACTCTCCCTCTCTCTTTCTGTTGCGGTTTCTCTTTCTCTGCTTAAATGTTCCCTACTTGAAATTAAACGAACCTTCAGCTAAGGTAACCTGTCCCAACTATTCGTCGTAGTTGCCTGCTTGTGACTAACTAAGAAAGCCAACTCGTCATCAGCAGTGTCGGCTGCGTCTCTCAATTAATATATATATATATCGCCACACGTTTCTACTTTCCCGGCTTCTCTATTCGAATGTATAGTCTTTCCTTCTCACTCTTATCACTTTTTTGTTTTTATTTTATTTTTTTATAAAAGTATCTCCTTGTTATAAAGGAAAAAAAACGTATCTTTGATATAGTGTAGATTTGTGGAAGTTGTTAATGTGGGGTATAGTGGGAGGGATAATAAAGCCGTTTATACAGATATCAACATATTGGGGTTTTATTTTTCTATTTTTTTTATTTTAACATTTTTTACCTCACTTTTTTTTTCGTTTATCTATAAGTTAACTAAATGCAGTTTTAGCTCAAAATCGGGAAGGGTGGTCCCTGTGGCATAATCACCAACACGTTGGACTGTGGCATAGCGAGTTCAAATTTCAGTCGTGCTATTGCGTTTACTTTCAGACTAATACTTTGGGAAAAGTATGATGGTTGATTGGTTGGTTGGTTTTTACGGCATGTCAACCACTGTTTGGTTATTTTATGCCAGAGACATTTTGTTTTATTCATTCTTGATGGATACTCAATTTTTTAACTTTTTTTATTTTTTATTAAACTCATTTTTCTATTTAACCCATAGATGGGACCCTAACAGGTACTACCACTCCGGGTCAAAGTGGACCAGGGAGTAATGGTAATGAAGGGTGCTCCACATTCCTCAGAGCCCCAGAATTGGAACTTCATCATCAGATAGAGGTTATCGATATACCCATTACACCAAGACCCTCAGTCACCGCCTTCTAGTACATATATGATAAAAAGGGTTGGGTGTCTGCCATAAGGGTAATAAGGTTGGGACAATCATGTAGGTGCTAGGGCTTTATGTGACCAGCCGATTGATCGGAGGGGGCCTCTCCGACCACCCGTCTAGTTTAAGTTAGGACCAAAGTGGAGTGCTGCATTTCATGGACCGCTCAACCACTATGATTCCTTGAAGAAGAAGAAGAAGAAGAAGAAGAAGAAGAAGAAGAAGAAGAAGAAGAAGAAGAAGAAGAAGAAGAAGAAAGAGGATTATGATGACGATTATATAATCGATAAATGGACCATATTTAGTCATGTGCTACGGATGATGGAAGAAACGCCTGCACAAAAATCGCTGGAATTTGCTGTAATAGGGTCAAACAACTACCGGACAAGAAGGTGCCGCCACAGCACAAACTCGCATAGTAAACTGCGCACGAACCTCTAAAATATAGGACTGCGAACTCTCAGGTCTGGTTAGTTGGTTGGCTGGTTGGTTGAATTTACGGCATTTGGGTTATTTCATGCTAAAACCATTTTAGTTTTATTAATCCTTATTGGTATTTTTACTCAATACACCCCAGAGCTCCTGAATTGGAACCTCGTCACTAGATGCAGTTTAGCGTCATGATCTGGACACCAAAACCCTCAGTCATCGCCTTCAATCACATATAGGGTAAGAAAGGGTTGGAGGATTGCCATGAGAACAATACGATCGGGGCAATTATATAGTTTCTAGGGCTTGACGTGACTAGTCGATTGATCCTAAGATCTGGCAAGTGACTGAAGGAGCTAAGAAACCTTGCAAAGGAAAGGACAGAATAGCTTCAAATGAAGAAGGACTGAATGTTGTAGAATGTTCCAACTACAACAGAGGTAGAATACAGTAAATCATCAAATATATAGCCGATTGATATAAGATATTCACTGTATGATGTTCATTCACAGATATAGATAGATAGATAGATAGATAGATATGAACAAAGTTTGTTAAAGGGCGAAAATAGATACGAATTGTGATTTCTTTCTTTCCTTTCTTTTTCAGATTTTTTTTGTTAATTCATTTTGTTATATTTAACCCATAGATGGGACGCTAACAGGTACTACCACTCCCGCTCAGGGTGGACCTGGGAGTAATGGCGATGAAGGGATACTCCCCAGAGCTCCAAAATAGGAACTTCACGATTAGATGCCGCTTAACGTCACACCCAGGATACACAGATTGTGATTGATAGTTGAACTAGATGACAGGTGCACATATGCATATTTATGAACCTCACCCCCCCATACACCCAGGGAGAATTAGGGGGGAAGAGGAGAGTCTTGACTTTGTTTATATTGTGATTTCACAATAAATGACATTTAAACTTTGCTTTGTTAAGAATCTCAAAAGTGCCTTATCTAATCAACTAATATATAATTACACTAAACAAACGATGAACTTTAACATACAATATCGAAACCAGGATGTCATTGGTTGTAATGGTTAATGAGTTAGTCTGTAAGACCATTGTTAGTGAGTTCGATTCTCACTTGGTGCTTCGTATTTGCTACCTTGTACAAATTCTAAACAATAACAAAAGTTCGCTCCTTCCCCAGACCCCCAATTCCATCTTCAATGATACTACTACTACTGGAGTATTGAACTGAGAAAAACTGATGAAGCCGAGTTCAAATACTCCAGCGAAATATACTACAGATCTTTGTCTGAATTTTGTTCTTTCGTTCCTAATATTTTACCTCATATATATATATATATATATATATATATATATATATAGTACCTGTTATAGGCTTATTTACATATCGATCAGGATGTCTACACAGTGTCTGTGTGCTCTGTCTGGGATCGTTTGTCGCTCCCCGGCAATTCTGCCAAGGATTATTTCAAATGAGATCCGATTATAATATGTTCCTCATCAGTGTTATCATCTTTGCGCGGGAATCAGTGGCGTTTTCTCTTCGTGTCGGACGTGTAAAATACCCTCTTCTTAATTTCTCCTAACATTCTAACTTCTATCAGGTTACTGCTTATTCTTCCACCGGGTGTCATTTCGGGCTTTCAAATCTTCGCACCGGACGTCTCTCTGGTCCTGGGAATGTGTCTCTGCGTGGAATCTATCTTGTTCTTGTTATTTTAACCAAGACAAACCCAGACGCATATCTATATGCGCACACTTTTGACCCCTCCCCCTCAATACATACTTCGCCGTACGCGCGTGGGTAGAAACAGAGACGGAAAACACGTCTGCTCAAAAAGACTGCCTGGACTCAACTCCTTAAATTCTAATTCTATTTTACCTGAGTCGCCTGATCATGTGACTCTTTAAATCAATGAAAGCCCCGGTTCCACAACGAATTTAGGTTCAAGACCCGTCGATCAAACTTTCAGTGATTTTTCACTGTTTACCATTATTTTTTAACTACTCTACACTTTCTTGGAAAAAATGATAGGCACTCATTTTGTAATAGTCGAAGCAACAAAAAATGTGAGAGGTTGGTCCTGAAATTTTCTACCCCAGGGTCGGTGTAGTTTGATCACTTCGTGACACTTGCTCAGAGGGACTGAACATTTTTTGTCCTTACGTAGTAGTGTAGTGTCCCACGTTAGAGCGACGACCTGTGTCAAGTTTATCTTCGTTGGAAGGTGAATAAATACAAGAAACAGATTGTGCTGTTCAGAAAATACTTATCGAATTCTCCGCTCTGATCAGCTTGGCAAAGACAGGACGACGTTCTTATCAAATAAAACGTTTTCAACAAAGATAAATCCAACGATCAGGTGTGTGTGTGTGTGTGTTTGCCTTTGGTTATTTACTAAACATTGTATAGTTTGACACAAGGCTTCACAGGTTCGAACTCACTTTTCAGTAGACCAGCTCACATACATAGGCAGTAAGATATCTCACAGAGACTATTACAGATGTGGACTATGCAGATGATCTAACACTTCTAGTAGATAAACCTACACAAGCAGAATCACTGCTGCATAGATGAGAGAGGGTGGCAAGAGGCATGTAAAACGAAGTTGAATATGTTTTGAATAAATGGGAGGCATTTCTACACTGGATGGAAAGCCCCTAAAATTAGTAGACTAGTTCATATACCAAGGCAGTAAGATCTCATCTACAGAAAGTGATGTCTATATACACATAGAAAAGGCATGTACTGCTATATCCCACAGAGACTATTACAGGTGCGGACTACGCAGATGATTTAGTGCTTCTAGTAGATATACCTACACATGCAGAATCTGCTGCATAGACTAGAGAGGGTGACAAGAGGCATTTCAGTATTAATGGATATGCGATACTAGCTTGCTAACTATTGCACCACAACAGAACGCCTAAATAATTTACCCAACCCCTTCACCACGGGTTGGATTTGACACAAGGTCACAAGTATAAATGAATGGTAATCACTTTTTCGTTTATGCTATTTCGGGTTACGAATGGTTTCAGAGAAACCCTCTTCTTTTTGTTAGTCCTGTCGGCTGGGGCTTTAAAATACACCAACTGCACCTCTGCAGAGGGGTATGATCGCCCTGTCGACAGGGACTTTAGAATATACTGACTGTTCCTCTAGAGATGCTAAATGAAGGTATCATGGTGGCTGAACAGTCCATGACATGCAAGACTCCATTTTGGCCCTTACTTGGGCTAGACGGGTGATCAGAGAGACTCCCTTCGATCTGTCAGTTAGTCATTTCAAGCCCTAGCACCTATATGATTGTCCTAACCCTATTGCCCTTATGGCAGATCCCAAAACCTTTTTATCATATGCTAAAAGGTGGTGGCTTAGGGTCTTAGAATCCTTGGTATGACATTAAACTGCATCTAATGGTGAAGCACCCCTTCATCACCATTACTCCCAGGTCCACTCTGATCTGGAGTGGCAGTACCTGTTAGGGTTCAATCTATGGGTTAAATAGAAAAAAATGAGTTCATATAAAATAATTTGGAATACCCATCAAGAATGAATAAAACAAAATATCTTCGGCACAAAATAACCCAACAAGGGTTGACACGCCATAAAATCCAACCAACCAAACCAAACCACAAGGCTGCAGTAACGTGGAAGTATTTGATATGTTAATGTATCCATTTACCAACCCCAGCAGGAGATGACATATGGTCAGTTTTTTAACGAAGTTTAACAGGTCGGAATTTTCCTTCTCTTAGACCGAGTACTCTATCAAGGTTAAAGAGCCCAATCTGTCCTACTATTTACCTATAGCTGGAAGAAGAATAGTTGGGTTCACACATTTCCCAGGGATATTAGCGCCATGTGAAATTTAAACAGCCTCGTCTAGGATTTGAACTCGTGTCACCGTATCCATTTCCCACGACGATAACCATTACACCAACGACGCCTTATGTCAATGTACATAGGATAAGCTTTCGATTCATACCTAATTTGCTTTATCAAGAATTACTTCCGGGTTTTACCCCATTTTTGGAAGATATCCACAAGACTAAATAAAGGTTTCTGTATTTGCTTGAGCAATGCTTGGCTTTTTTGGATAAAGTGCATCTGGTTGTACTTTTTCTTTGCTTAAAAATTGGTCAGCCCTCGCCCCCACCCCGACCTTGACGTGGCTCCTGGGTGGTTTTTGACACTAAGTTATGCATTTAACGGAGGTCATTTTTCAAAACGTTAAGAAAGTGTCTGTTCCGGCCTTTTCGGTTGGCATCCAAATATTTCAAGTGACGTCAATCCTTGTTCAACCAATCATTTTGCTGCATTTTTATCAACAATTAATTATAGCTCTTATTAAAACGTTTTAGATCAAACCATTCTTCAACCATTCATCATCATCATCATCGTGTCAGCAGAAAAGACCTCCATGACTCTTCCTCGCCACTCGTTCCTATCGTGCATCACTCCTGGTCGCCGGTTCTCTGCACAGCATCCAGTATCCGTACAGAGCTGACAGCACGAACATCCATCACTATTCCACGCCACCCGTCTCTCTCAGACATAAGCCCTGGCAGGTCCTTAAAATTGGTCAGCCCTGGCTTCCGAATTGGCATAGTGCTGTTTTTTTTTAAAATGTATATATTGCCCGATACACAATCTTTCAACGCGTGGAAAAGAATTTAGAGAACGGAACTGGCTCGTGTCTTTAAGATCAACTCAACGACTTTCCCACGGATTTCAGTCACATGACATTCTCAGCCAATGAGAATATCATGCCACGGGTCAAATCAGGGGTCAAAAGCTGTTTGTCGTACTTATAACTTTTATTGTATTTAATCATTATGTAACATTACTTCCTCATCCACCAACATTGTGTTCAGTAATGGACAACATAATAGCAGCAGCAGAAGCAACAGCAGCAGTAGTAAAAGGTAAAGATTGGGGGAGGAGTGAGTTTCTGATTTTTGTCTATTTTAGATATTTTACACTACATTACAAAATGAATAGGCTACCCCATTCATTATGTAATATCATTTCTTCATTCTCTAACATTGTGTTCAGTACTGGACAACGTAACAGTAGTAGGAGTACTGATAGTAGTATCAATGAAAGTAGAATTGGGAATGGTGGGGGAATGAGTGAACTTTTGATTTTGGTTACAATTGGTACAAGGTAGCAAATACGGAGCATTAAGTGAGAATCGAACTCACGAACAATGGTCTTACAGACTAACTCATTAACATTACACCAAGGATATCCTGGTTTCGATATTGTATATTAAAGTTCATCGTTTGTTTAGTGTAATTATATATTAGTCGATTAGACGAAGCACTTTTGAGATTCTTAACAAAGCAAAGGTTATGTCATTTATTGTGAAATCGCAATATATGCATGAATACACCTGTCATCTAGTTCAATTATCAATCACAATCTGTGTGTTCTGGGTATTAAGTTAAACTGCATCTAATAGTGAAGTTCCAATTCTGAAACTCTAGGGTGTGTGGAATACCCATGGAGAGTATCCCTTCATTGCCATTGCTCCCAGGTCCACTTTGAGCCGGAGTGGTAGTACCTGTTAGGGTTCCATATATATATATATATATATATATATATATATATATATATATATATATCCAAGTCAAGACATTCAAAAACATCTATCACCTTTTGAACAATAACAAATCTTTTTCTCTTCTTTTATCATATTGCCCTGAAGAAGGTTTTACATAAACCGAAACGTTAAACGTTGACATAATGAATTCATCTTTTTTCTATGTTTTTCCTATATATATATATATATATATATATATATATATATATATATATATAATATATATGAACAAGTATTATGCAGTGTAAATTTTATCTCAATCGGCTATAGATTTTATGATGATTTTCTGTATTCTGCTTCTGTCTTAGTTTGGAACGTTCTACAACATCATCCAGTCCTTCTTCATTTGAACCCAATCTGTTCATTCCTTTGCAAGGGTCCTTAGCAACCTCCATCGCTTGCCAGATCTTAGAATCAATCAACTGATCATATCAAGCCCAAGCACCTATATGATTGTCTCGGCCGTGTTGCTCATGGCAATCCCCCAAAACTTTTTTTTATCATATCTGTGCTAGAAGGCGGTGGCTGTCTTAGTGTCTAGTGATGAGGTTTCAATTCAGGAACTCTTGGGTGTATGGAGCAAAAAAAACCTTGAATATCCAACAAGAATGAACAAAACATAATCGTCGTCGGCATAAAATAACCCAACAAGGGTTGTCATGCTGTAAAATCCAATAAAACCAGTCAACCAACCAGATCTTAGGCTCTCAGTCCTGTATTTTGGAGATCCTCCCGCAGTTTACTAACTGAACTAATTTCAGTGTCCTGGGTATGATATTAAGCTGCATCGAATGGTTAAGTTCCAGTTCTGGAGCTCTGGGGTGTATGGAGTACCCTACCTGGTCAACGCTGACCCGGAGGGGTAGTACTTTTTAGGATCCCATCAATGGGTTAAATAGAAAAAATGAGTTTTAAAAAATGTGTTTTAAAAAATTGAGTTAAAAAAGAATGTTCAATACCCATCAAAACTGAATAAAACAAAATGTCTTAGGCATGAAATAACCCAAAAAGGGTTGACATACCGTAATATCCAACCAGCCAACCAGCCAACCAACCAACCAACCTATTCTTATTTCAGCTTGTTTGCTAAGCATTGTTCCACAGTAAGCCCTCCATATATTATTATTATTATTATTATTATTATTAAGGTTTTTCACAACCGCCTAAGGTTCACTGGAGGTTGAGTGACAACAAGTCCCCTCAGGTCTCCAGGACTCTTCTGAGTATTCTAGCTGATCTTAACAGTGCTGTTTTTTGGATGGTCTCGATTCAGATTTTCAATTCCTCCAGACTCTTTTCCCAATTTATTATTATAATTTCACCCAATGAAAGTTTTTTTCACACCCGCCTTTTATTATTTGTATTGTTGTTGTTATTGCAATAGTAGTAGTAGTAGTAGTAGTAGTAGTAGTAGTAGTATTTCTTTCATAGTAGAGAATTATTCAACCGACTCTGTTGTTGATCAACTTACAAGGCCCCTTTCTTTGACTGTTGATATAAAGCTGTTGCGTTTTGAGACATCAAACACCCTCGATGACAAAGGTTCATCTCTTATAAAAAATAAACATATGGTCGCCTATCGCAGTTTTATGTCTATTCACTCCTACTACTGTTACTACAACTGTCACAACCACCACCATCACCGCCATCACCACCACCACCACTACGATTACGGAGGGGGCGTCTCCATGGCTTAGTGGCTAACGTGATGGGCTGCGACATCATAGTAAGAGAGTTCGAACTCTAGTTGCGCTATTACATTCACTTTTGGACTAATATCATAGAAAGGTATGGACCCCTGATCCCCCAGCTATGGGTTAAATAGGACTACTATTCTTCTACAAGGACGGCTTTGGCGTCAAATAATCCACAAAATTGATATGTCATTAAACAAAGGAACCAAACCTGGATTTCGAATACTAATTTTCAAGGTGAGTAGACCTTTTACAAGTTTAGAAATTTGACGCAACACAATCTACCTGTCGACTGTGGCTGTAGACTATACCAACTGCACCCTCGCAGAAGGGTAAGATACCCAATGGATCCACTTGTTGGCCGTGGGCAGTGACCCTTAATGAACGGAACTCTAGTGGCTGAGCAGTCCATAACACACAACACTCCATTTTGGCCCTTATTTGTACTAGACGGTCGGTTGGTCGGAGTGGCTCCCTCCGATCAATCGACTGAGCATGTGAAGCCCTAGCACCTATACGATTGTCCTGACCGTATTGCTCTGATGGCAAACCCCAACCCCTTTTATCATATATGTACTAGAAGGCGGTAGCTGAGGGTCTTGATGCTCTGCAAGGATGGCTATGGCACTAAATAACCCACAAAAGTTGATATATAAAACAAAGGTACCAAAAAAATACTCAATCCCTTCTGTTTCTGTAACGGCATTAACCAACAATTCAAATGTGGTGACTTCATGGAAGGAGTAACAAGAGAATAGGAAATTCACAAGTGGTCCCCAAATCCTCCATGTATATCCCGCTCAAGTGAAGGAGATGCCCTTGTTTGCCGCCGATTTTCCACAGACGCAGGTAGCCGTCGATTCCTGACGATGATGGAGACGCCATTTGAATGTCACTAGAGCTCCTTTGACCGGGCTGTGGCCCTAATACCACTGAGTGCCAGACCTGTCCACCTTGGGTGATCCTACCGGAAACTTAATTTCGATGCCACGGCTCTGACACTACCAAGTTTACAGGGGCCTGCCACGATGAGGAGGAAATGGACTTTAGAAGGAATAGACCGAACAGTGGAAAAGTAACTATTGAATAGAAGAAATTAAATCATATTCAAATGTAAACATGCCAATAACTTGAAACTTATAAAAAGCTTTTTTAAAAACATAAAAGCATATACGTACCCATGCATATACATACAAAACCCTGACAATAGAAACACAAAATACAGAAAATACAGAAAATTAAAATATACATATCCACGAGTAAAAAAATCAAATTTGGAAACAACAATTGACAGCGTAGTCAACACGAGACATGAAGTTTATAGAAATCGCGAGTATGCGTATACCCATAAACTGGCGTATCTAACAAACGCGGAATTTTGAAAAAACAAAAAAATGATAAAACAAAAATTAAAGAAACGGGAAAATCACACCAATAAAACCGAGGGGGAAGTATTAAAAACAAAAAAAAACAACAAGAATAGAACTAAAGAGAAAATATGTCGAAATAAACTTATATTCTAAACAAGGTATATATCCTTATATATATATATATATATATATATATATATATATATATATATATAGAGAGAGAGAGAGAGAGAGAGAGAGAGAGAGGGAGAGAGAGAGAGAGAGGGGGGAGAGATGCTGATGGGTCCGCGTCCTGCGTCCCTGACGCACAAAAATCTAAAAGGACGCAATAAAATCGTATCTATGCGTCCAAGAGTTTTTTGTTTTTCTTTCCTTAAAATTTCAAGCTAACTATAAATGCATTTCAATAGTTTATTATAAACGAATTACACAGGATATGTTACAAGGTAGGAGTCGGACGGCTTTAGTTGGGACCCATAAATTTTCCCGGATACTCATTCAAAACAAATATGTGCATCCCAGGACGTACTACAAAAAGCTATCAGCATCACATCATATATATATATATATATATATATATATATATATAATGCTGATAGCTTTTTGATTCAGCGCACATATTTTTTTGAATGAGTACCCGGGAAAATTTATATATATATATATATACAATTGCAGCCCTTTAACTTTCGTTAGGCAACCAGTCTAGAAAAAAGAGTACACTGAATGCAATCAGTTAAACTTCGCTTAAGAAATTGACCTTGTGTCACATCCTACACATGCGTAGGTGTTGGTAAATATATATATAAAGGAAATAAAGTGGATGGTAGAATAATTGTTTGTTTTAATAGAAATGACCGTAAATGTAAATAATGGCCGAGATATTTTCTTTTATCTTGTTTTTTTGAGAGACCGACAAACGCTGAGTCTCAAGTGAAGAGGAGTAGGAAATTTGGCAAGGCGACGAAATAACAAATAAAGTCGCTTTGTTTGACGTCTTTAATTAACCATTACGAACACCTCCGGTTCCACTCGCTCAAAGTGGCAATTACACACACACACACACACACACACACATATATATATATATATATATATAATTTCCTCCGACGATAACCATTACACGGCGAGCGCCTCTTTATTTCTTTTATGTAATGGTTTTTCTACAAAACCATTCGTCTAGTAAATAAAAGACATTTTTTACTAGGATCACAAGACGTAGAATCTCATTTGGGTTAAGAACATTTCTATGTTTTCATGCCAACAGTCACGAAAGGTTTTTAATTCAAAGGAGTCACAGGTCAATCTAGTGTGGCGATTATCTCCCTTGCCTTCCAAAGAGTTCTGGTTTAGTTACTTTGTTTAATGTCATATCAACCTTCGTGGGTTATTGAAGGATAACAATATCTACTTCGTTAGCAAACGTCTGCCACTTAAAGGTATTCTTAACTGTTGATTTCATTGAACCCCTTCTACTAGCTCCGTCGAACTCTAGTTTTTCAATTGCCCCTCCCTCCCTCGAAAATTCCAGCCCGTTTGATTTCAGTTCTTAAAGTTCTGCAAATTCAGGCGCACGAGAATCCCGCAGTTTCGCACTGTGCAGAGTACATGCGATCTTATGTCGCTTTCGTCAGGGAGGGGGACAAACTACGTCCACTACAGACATTTAATGCCCAAATCATCCTTTTGGAAGAACGGTAGTGGTACTATTTAACCCGAACCTGGGAGGGGGAATGAGCGGGTTCATGCCTTTCCCAAGACCCGAAATTTGTCCGAAAGTGAACGTTATAGTACGACTGGAGTTCGAACTCGTTTTCTATAATGTCACATTCCAGTACGTTAGCCACTACGCCACGAGGACTCCACCCTCAAAGAGTTCTGCTAATTGCCAATAGATGGCGGGGTCAAACTTGAATATAAATTCAAGGCGCAAATTCCTCAAGCCTCTTCGACCCCGGCAGCTAATTGACACACACGTGCGTACTTGGTCGCTTGGCTACGTAACATGTGATGTCGTTTTCCTCTTACCACGTGCAACAATTCCTTGAACAGACCGAACTCTAGTTTTCCGGATTACAGAGTCTTTTCGCTTACAACGCTTTGTTGGATATCGTTTGAACGTGTTCGGTGTAGTATTTTTTCTTTGTAGTTCAAATTAATATTATGAATGGTCTGTCTAATTTGTTCATTAACAATGTAGTAAGGAAATTCATGGTTAAATCGAACTTAAAAGACCTAAATTCCACCATCGTATGTCACACTGCCGAAAGAAAAAATACCAAAAACCAGGGAATTAACTGAATTTAATGAAATTTTCAATGTTGATATATTAATGAATAAAAGATATAATGCAACAGTTATTTTATTTAAAAATTATTATAAAAGTTATTTCATTTTGAAACTTTTACATTTTTTCAGGTCAGTTAACTCCGAACAACGTATCTTTGAGAATCTGTGTTACGCCTCAAAGATACGTAGTTCAAAGTTAATTGACCTGAAAAAATGTAAAAGTTTTAAATAAAATTTAGGTCCGTTAAGTTCGATTTAACCAAATTCATTGTTGATGAGTGTTTGTTTGATATCTATAAGTTCAGAATATAATATTGTTTTTGAAGAGGAAATGAGTTTTTTAAAATAATAGTTCTTTTGTACTACTCAGAACATTCACTATAATAGCTAAGGATTGTCCCCAGCAACAACTCACCCCACCCAACCCCGCAACTAGTTGTCTTAATGAGACTAATGTAGTGTACAAAGTTAAATGCCCCTTTGGAGATTGTTTCTCTAAAAATGAAAATACCTACATTAGTCTCATTACTACGACCTTGTCGCGCTGCTTTACACTTCATCTATCCGATCCCTGCTTTATCTCGCAATACTTAAAATCACATGCATACTCCCCTCCCGGAAAATTCTAACCGAAAATACACATATACTGCACAAACAAAGAAACAAAAACTCGAGATTCTCGAAACTCTATACATTAAGCAAAATAAATCCACTTTGAATAAGGTTAATTTTGAATATATCAGCGACATTCTAAAATGTCAATAACTCATTTCCCGCCAGTTCTTCTCCTTCCGATCCCCACACCCTTTCATATAATTTCTGTGAGTTCCCCCTTCTTCTTACTCGCAATGTTACTCGGTTGTTTAACCACATTCCAGGTTTAAAAGAACCAGGAACCAACTCAATTGAATCTAAACCTGATGATGACACTTTGGAGTGTTGAAAGTACTAGGGACGAAAACTTTGGACTAATCAATAGACTCCACCCCGATATTAAAAAGCTGGCCAGAAAACTTGAAAAAATCGAAAAGTTATCGTCAAACTTGAAATGTCCGTCTTGTTCAACACGGTATGCATAAAAGAAAAAAAAAAGCTGCCCCAAACACACTCATATATATATATATATATATATATATATATATATATATATATATATATATGTGTGTGTGTGTGTGTATAGTCTCTGGCTCTGCGTTCTGTGGTTGCTGGTTCGATCTTTGTCGGTGGGAGTTCATGGTATACACTGCTGATGAGACCAAATATTGGTCGAAACAGCTGTCCAGTGTTCCACACGTCGCGCGCAGTATTCGCCGAATTTGCTTGTCGTGATTATATATATATATAACATAAAAATAATGTTTACCCAGAGCAGGACCTCAGCGGGTAAATTTTGTTGGTGTGGTTTGCTAACCCCTTAATCCCTAGTCTTCTCATAGATTTCTTGAAAATCTAGGTAATGATCTTACAACAGAATAAAATTTCAAAACACCGTACAATTCAAAATGCCCTTATCTCTCGAGGCCAGTCGACTATTTAAAACAGTCGCTACTTTCCCACGGTATATATGTACTGTACTCTTCCTAACTAAAATAAAAGTCCTATTTCTACCAACGATCAGTATCGCAGTTGTCGCCATTGTATTTGTATTGAACTATAAGACAAAAAGTCAATAAGTTAACGAAGCATTTCGTGATTTTGACTCTTACTCCAATGAAACATGTGGGGATTAATAAAAAAAAAATAAAATTAAACCAAATAACAATAAATAAAACAAAAGTAAATTAAATATAAAAAGAATAAAAAGACGCAAAAAGTAACAATCTCCCAGAAGGCCTCAGACCGGAAGAGCCCTCTAGACATGTGCAAAAAACCTCTAAATTCTTGGCGCCAAAAAGGACTCTCAGCATTTTTTACTCCAAGACTTTGAAGGAGAAATACCTATTGACATGCCCGGGAATATCTTCTCTCTATGAAATAGTGTGAATCAGCGCATAACAGTATTACCCTAAAGTTACCCTTATCTTTGTTCCTTTCGCTTCTTTTCCTAAATTCCCTTTCAGCTTACCAGCCCATAAGAAGGAAGAACCAACTATATTGGGGTTTAGACACGACTACGAGCGAGCTTAAACCGCATAGAACTGACAACCAACGACTCCCCATAAACGTCAGAAAACCTTCAAAATAATATCTTAGTAAAACCTGTTATTTTAGAGAAACAATATCCTTCTTTTTGACCACTTTTCAGTTGTAATGTATCTGCGAGACTAACTTACACTATGATGGGATATGCATTCAGAGAAATATACTTGAACAATGAGATGGATTGCTATATACAGTGGTGGAAATAAATATAAGACACCCCATTAAATTGTTAATAATTTTCTTATTACTGCACAGATTCCTCTGAAAATTTGTGTATGGTACCTAGATCCGGTGGTATTAGTATATGTATTCGATTTTATAATAACTTTCCACCAAAAAAAAGTTATCAATAAAACTTCGTTTTCAAGGGTGGAAATAAGTATAAGACAGTTTCGAAAATTTGCATATCTGGTTTACATCAGAATACCAAAGGAAGTGCATGTGCAGATTATAAAAAGACTCTTATCCTAATTTTAAGTCACGTGAGACCTATTTAATCATTTCATAATTGGATACAGTTATTGTAAAATGCCTAGGCTAGGAACCCCACCCCTCAATGAAAATGAAAAAAGAGCAAATTTCTGCCTATAAACTGGAAGGAAAATCAATAAGTTTCATTGCAAGAGAACTGTCGAGGTCCCAAAGTTGTGAGAAATTATCTAAAGGACCATGAATGGTATGGCACCAGAAAACATCCAAGTCGTCCATCTTAAATTACAAATACAGCTAGACATCGACTTTTTTCGAGAAGCTTCTACAGAACAATCAAGCTCAAGAGATCTGCAAAAATCTCAATTTACCCATCACCCCAAGAAGAGTTCGTCAACTTCTCCATGAATCGCCAAATCTCGTATATCGAAACAGGAAGGCAGCCCCTGCTAAACACAAGAAGATGCACATAGATTGGGTAAAAAAAAAATAGCATGGACAAAGGAGAAACCATGGTGTTTTCTGATGAGAATTTAATTTGGATAGGCCCGACGGCTCCCAGTGTTATTGGCATGATTTAAGAAGTGAGAAGCTGGTGTTTTCAAAGACCATTTGGAGGAGGATCTGTTATGGTTTGGGGAGCTTTTTCTGCGTCTGGAAAGGCTGATTTAGTAGTGATGGAAGGGAAACAAAACTCTGTTCCATATATCAATGTGTTGGAAAAAAGTTTTGTCCCATTTACGAATTGTCTAGACACCAATAATGCCATTTTTCAACAGGACAACACAGCCATACACGCATCTAAGCTCACGAAAGACTGGTTTAAAACAAAAATATTGAAGTTTTGGACTGTCCCACAAAGTCTCCAGATTTAAATCCAATAGAAAATTTGTGGGGAATTTTGTCAAGAAGAGTATACTAAAATGAACGTCAATTTGATGATAGAGAAACTTTAAAATCTTGCATTAAAGAGTATTGGAATGAAATTCCATCTGAAAATCTCAGAAAACTTATTGATTCAATGCAAACAGGTGTGTTGAAGTATTAAAAAAATTGTGCTTAAAAAATTGAGTTTAAATTTTAAAAATTGAATACCCATCAAGAATGAAATCGTCTTCGGCAAAAAATGAACCAACAAGGGTTGACATGTCCTTAAGTCCAACCAACCAATCCTGGCTATCCCATATTTAGTCTTGTGCGAGATTAAACTAAGCTTATTAAATACTTTGGTGTCATGTTTATGGGTGATGGTTACTGAATTAATACTGTAGAACCCTGGCTAAGTAGTTTTAAAAAATTGTTAAAAAAAATCAGTTGAAATAAAAAATGTTGAATACCGATCAAAAATGAATAAAACAAAACGTCTTGGGCATAAAATAATCCAACAATGATTTACATGTCGTAAAAACCAACCAACCAACATTACACCACGACTGGACACCCTAATCTTTGACAAAAATAAGAGTAAATACTCATCACTGCGCAGGTGGTTGAGGGAATAGGGTAGGTCGATTTTCACTTTTTAAAAATATCAAATTGTCCATCTATGCGAAAGTTGTGTATTAGTATACTGAATACTGATATAAAAAAAATTAGATCTTGCAACATTGTTTAAGGAAAAAAACCCTCGTTTTCGCAAAATTTAGCCTTTTAGAAAATGAGGATTTTTAGTGCATTTTAGTAGACGATCTTTGACACTATTTCCTCAAGTAAAAGGTATAATTTTTGGTATCCGTATTCAGTATACTAGCACGTAACTTTCGCATAGATGGACAATTTGATATTTTTTTTTAAAAAATGAAAAATCGACCTACCCTACTGAGGGAAGACATGTGCAAACTACTTTCCCAAAACTACCTTACCTGTCAAGACAGCAGCGGTAGCAAAAAAAGCTGTTACTCGTCTAGTCAACCTTGACAGAATCCAATGATGATACCTCTGTTTCCTTCCCTCGCTTTGCTTACAGCTAAAATTCTTAAATGCTCCAATTAGATTTGGTATTAATGCAAATGCCAAAATATTAGACCGTTGGAACCGGAAATCTGTAATCTGTTCCATTCCCCCCCCCCAATATGTCAATTACCAAGAAAGGTTAAATTACTGCAAATTTAGGTCTTACGTTGTTCACTCGGTGATAATCACTTGTAGCAACTTTGGTCGGGGTTGTCATCTAGCGGTAAACAGAAGAGAGAGAAATTTGTTTTTAAAAAATAAATAGAATTCCTTCAGCATAAAATATTTTCTTCTCAAATAACATAATAAAATAGTTTTTGTTTTTGTTTTTAATGCAACTCGTAGAAGCAACACCCTACATAAACAAAAAACAGCTGTACTGCCACTTACCTCCCATCACACAAACCATCTAAGTAAGATGAACACTGGACATTGCTAGAGAAATATGTATTTACAAATCCTTCCGCACAAGTACAATGTGACACAAGGTCAGTTTATAAGTGGAGTATAATAGGAGTCCGTCATGGTGTAATAGTTAGCAAGCTAGTCTCGCAGATCCATTACTACTGAAAATTAAGTTCGATCCTCACTGGATGCTCCATACTTGCAAACTCATGTCAAATGGTGGTGAACAGGTTGGGTAAATAATTTTTTTATGTATCTATAATCTTCATTAGGAAATTTTAATATTTCCTAGCGATATGGGCATATTTATCATTTGATAATTATTATAGTAAATTATTACTCTGATTGCACATCCCATCATAGTGTAATAGTAACAAGCTAGTCTCGCAGGTCCATTACTACTGAAAAGCAAGTTCAATTCTAACAGGATGCCCCATACTTGTGACCATGTTTCAAATCCTAGCTATGGATTTTTTTTTAAGAGGTTTGAATTCAGAGTTTTCCTTCTTCTAGACTGGTTGCCTAACCAAGATTAACGAGCCCAGTCTGCCCTATTTATGCTACTACTACCAATGATATTATGGACACGTTTGTATATCACTTTGCATTAATTTTTAAGTGGAGCACAGCTGTTTTGAATTCGGAGTTTTTCTTCTCCTAGATCGGTTGTCATACCAAGGTTAAAGGATCCAGTCTGCCCTACAACTTACCCATAGTTGGAGAGAGAATAATTGAATTCATACCTTTCTCAAGGGTATTAGCACGGTTATTTCCTATAACTCCAACATAAACAAAGGGGAACCACTCTTGACTGGTTCAGTTATTTATTTATTGATCTACTAGGAAAAAAGATGGGGTTAGGGTTAGGGTTAGTTTATGGGAAAATAAATAAATAATTTATCAGGCAAGAGTGGTTCCCCTTTGTTATTGTTGGACTTATTGGAAATAACCATCAGCACTATGTGAAATTCAACCAGATTCATCCAGGATTTGAACTCAGATTGCCGTTTCCATTTCCTACAACAACAACCATTACACTGAGAAGTAAGGACAAACTCATAAGTGACATTCTCCTATGGACACCTACACGTGGACACACCAGAGTGGGCCAACCAGCAAAGGCTTACATTCATCAGCTCTGTAGGGATACTGAATGTTGTGAGGAGGACTTGTAAGGAGCAATGAGTGATAGGGACAGGTGGCAAGAGAGAGTCATGGGAATCCGTGCTGTCAGCGCAACATAATGATGATGATCTATATATCAATACACTTGTTCCTTATTTATACGAGCGTTATCATCTTGCAACACCCTCTGGTTAAAGATGAGACCATCTAAATCATCCAAGATGAAATGCAAAAATGTAAATCCGGATTATCTGGTGTTGCTTATCCGCTGAATTCTTATTTCTTATAATATATGTAAAAAGTATAATAATATTGATTTAACTCTCTCTCTCTCTCTCTCTCTCTTACGCACACACACACACACACACACACACACACACATTTTTTCTTTCTTTCCTTCCTTCTTATCATCTTTTCATTATGTTCAATTGAAACAGATTATCCTCATTGCTTCCACACGCTCTTACCCTCTCTCTTCTTTCCCCTACTCTCTTTCTTTCTTTATTATTATATACTAGAAGCTAGAAGCGGCTACCCGTCATCGCCTAGGTAGAGGGAGGTAAAAAAAAAGGTAGTCTCGCAGATTCATTATTGTTGAATCACGAATTGGATCCTCGCAGGATACCCCATTAAAATCCCTATGTAAAAAAAGTCCTTGTGTTGATCCAGACACTCTGAAAAGAAAAATTAATGTCTCCTATTTAAAATACTAAATGCAAATAAATTTATTTTTTAGATTCCATGCTGTTATCATTTAAATTTTATTTTTTAATTATCTTCGCGAATATAAATCAAATCATTATTTTTGTTCAAAAAGCAAGATCTGGTGCTTGTGAATGTGTATATACATTTACTTTGTCATTAATTGTTTTATTTTCATAGTTTCTTATGGACATACATACACACAAACTGCCCATTATATATGTATAGAAAATAGATAGATTTTATGTGTAGCATTTCCTTTTTCTTCCCTTTCTTTATTTTAAAAACAAATGATCCATTATTTAGCTGAGGTGACGACACTCAAAAGAAATAAGAATTTGGTGGATAAGCAAAACCAAATAATCAGCACCAGATGATCAGGATTTACATTGTTGCATTTCATCTTGGATGATAATGGTCATACTTTTAAGGGACATGAGTATTAATATATAGATTATACAGTTTTTAGAAAACTTTTATTTTTGTTTTATTTTTTAAACTCAGGTCTTCAAATTTTTGTCAACACTTTCTTGACATGGAATGATGCTAAATCTTGCTGTAGAATACACCAACAGCACCTCTGCAGAGGGGTAAAATCCCCCACCACCCCACCAATGAGGTCACCTGTTTGCTGAGGGTGGCGACACGTGATGCCTAAGGACAGATTCTTGGTGTCTGAGCAGTCCATTACATGCAACACTCTGCTTTGGCCCTTACTTAGGCTAGACATGCAGTCGGAGGGGGGGCTCCCTCTGAGCTATTAGCTGGTAACGTCTAGCCCTAGTGCCTATATGATAGTCCCAACCCTATTGCCCTTATGGCAACCCTCCAACCCCTTTTATCATGTATGTGCGTGAAGGCGGTGGTTGAGGGTCTTAATGTTTTGGGTAGGATGGGGAACTTCCAATTCTGCGGCTCTTGGGAATGTGGAGTACCTCTTCATCACAATTACTCCCAGGTCCACTCTGACCCAGAGTGGTAGTACCTGTTAGGATCCCATCTATGAGTTGAATAGAAAAAATGTTTAAAAAATGTTATTGAAAAGAAAATGAGTACCCATCAAGAATGTATAAAATAACCCAACAAGGGTTGACATGCCGTAAAATCCAACCAAACAACCAACCTGATGGTAAGTTTCATACTGGATGCTCCATAAATTTGGCCTTGTATCAGACTAAGTATACAGGGAAAAATACCATTTATTTTCATATATAGTTTGACCTTGATTTTATATATGTCAATTCCATTTTTATGGCAAACCTCCAACTATTCTTATCATATAGGTGCTAGAAGGGGGTGGCTGAGGGCCTTAGTGTTCTGGGTATGACATTAAACTGCATATAATGGCGAAGTTAAAGTTTCGAAGCTCTGAGGAGTGTGGAGTACCCTTTCATCACCATTGCTCCCAGGTTCACTCTGACCCGAAGTGGTAGTACCCGTTAGGGTCCCATCTATGGGTTAAATAGGAGAAAAGGATTTAACAGAAAAAAAATGTTAATACCCATCAGGAATGAATAAAACAAAAAAAAATTCAGCATAAGATAACCCAACAAAAGTTGGCATGCCGTAAAATCGAACCAACCAATATTGTTAAGTTCCACGAAAATGCATATTTTAAAAAATTGCTTTCACAGATTATTCATGAAAAAAGTGAATAAATACTATGGGGTGATTTTCTATTACTGCCCCCCCTTAATTTGATTCTAAAAGGAAAAGTCAAACCATTCGACTACCAGTCCTTCACTTTACCTAAATGCTTTCGTAAAGAAAAATTCAAATGTTTAATTTCTTCCAAATTGAAACGGAATTCAAATTATGATCCAAGGGAAATAACATAGCGTTAAGTCTGCTCTGACTTATCTCCCTTGTAACAATGGTCGGTCTTTTCATTTATCATGAAATTTTATAACATTTTTAATTCAAATGTTTTTTTTTATTACTAAATGACAAATTTTTATGTCTCATTCATTTACTGGTACAAAAGTAAAATAACGCGCAGGATATAATATCGTTAGATTACGTATAAAAAGCATTAGATTTCACGGAAATACACGAAACCTTTGAGACGCTAAAAAAGAAAAAAAACGAATGCCAAAAGATTTTTTCTTGCAAATAAATATATTTTTTTAAAAGTAGAACATTGAACTTTTTTTTGTAGTAGTTTTAAGTTTTAAATAAAATCAACGAATTTTTACCTTGTTTTTTAATGTTTTTTTTTTTAGTTTTTTTATTTCTTAACATTTTTTGGTAGTTTTTTTTATAACTTAAAAAAAATTTGTTGTTTTTTCTTTAAATTTTTACAACCCCGAAAACCCAGAGCAGCACAGTTGCTCTTCCAACGTTTTATTTCTTCTGTTGAACAGTGTTGTCTAACCGATCAACCAATAATTCTTCCAGTCAGTTTCTGAAATATTTTATACATTTCAGGCATCTTCGTGCGTAATTGTCTATGCTTGACATTTTAAGTCTCCTTTTACCTGATGAACCTTCACAATTAATACAAATAAATGTCTTCTGTAGAAGGAACCTCTCTTTACAAAAGTCTATATACCCTTTTACGGAAGATGAAACTTGAAAATTAAATCCAAGAAATTAATTTTAGTAATCTGAACATTAGCTACATAAATGAGAGTAACCTCCCCTTGTATGTTTCACTTTAAGGAAGCCATTTTCATTTCACCGTAAATCTACACTGAAAATACGAATTTGTTCGAATTAATACAACTGAATGTTTTAACACGAAAATATCATAAAATGTGTTCTTAGTTGTGCTTGCGCATTATTTGAAATGAACTTAATTGTTATTAAGAACACATTTAATGATATTTTCATGACAAAATATGCAGTTGTATTGATTCAAACAAATTCCTATTTTCAGTGAAGATTTTCAGTGAAATGAAAATGGCCGACCAAAACATAACGGCTTCCTCAAAGTGAAACAAACAAGGGGAGATTACTCTCATTTATGTAGCTAATGTTCAGATTACCTGTTTTTATTTCAATTTTTTTCTAGCGTTCTATTTGAAAAAAAAAAAAATTATAGGTGCTAGGGCTTGATGTGACTAGCCGATTCATTGGAATAGGCCTCTCTGACTGCCAGTCTAAACTAAGTAAGGGCCAAAGTGGAGTATTGTATGTCATGGACTGCTCATCCACCAGGGTTCTATCCTTAAGCATCACAGGTTGCAACCCACAGCCAACAAGTGGCCCACTGGTGGAGGGAGGCGGTCTTACTTGTCTGCAGAGGTGCAGTCAGTGTATTCTAAATCCCCACCGACAGGGCTGACTTACCTGCTGTCACACAAATCATCCAACTAAGCTGAACAAGACACGTTGGCCACTACTAGAGAAGTAAAGATGAACCTATAAGTGACATTCTCCTTTGGATACCTACACATGGGCACACCAGAGTGGCTCAACCAGCAAAGAATTACATAGATTAGCTCTGTATGGATACTGGATGTCATGAGGAGATCTTTCAAGGAGCAATGACTGATAGGGATGGGTGGCGAGAGAGTGTCATGGGAATCCGTGCTGTCAGCCAACATGATAATGGTGATATATAATAGTTGGAAAAAGTGTGAAATATATAACTATTAACATAATATATATTGAAATAATAATATACTATATTAATAACACTAGCTAATATATGCACCCTCCGGGTGCACGTATTTAAGTTTTCCTGCAATAAAATATTATATTAAGTTAGAAAGACTAATGAAACTAAATAAAAATGCTGATAAAACTATTTGAAACATAGGGGCTATAATCGAAAAACAGAACAAGTGAAACTTACTCTTCAATCACTCCAGCCTTTCATTGCTAAATTTTCATATTTTAACTATTTAGTTAAAATAGGAAGTAAAGAATAAAATTACAGTTAATTCTTCTCGGTAATAAATTTCTTTTATGATTTATTGAAGAGATCTTTGCTCATATTCATCAAAATAAAACCAAACAATTAGAAATCAATAATACTAAGCACATATTTATTAAAATCAAATGTTTAAGATCAATATGCAAATTAGCCTTCCCATTCACACTGTAAACCGCTATTTTGCTGTATATATAAATACAGCTGCATGTTATTAGTTTGTAGATATGGTCAACCGTATTGATAATGTAAAACAATTTTATTAATAACTGAGTTTTAAAAAGAAATTAAATCATGGAAAATGTTACGTAAATAACTAAGGGAATTGTAATTTGTGTTGTTATATAGTTTCGGTTACAGACAGAATACCACACAATCTCCATTATAATAAGAAGATATAATATGAAATATCTTTTTAATTCTCTCTCTCATAACTCAAGAACCCCACCAAATCTTCTGTGGTTACAAATACAACTCCCCAGAACATTTTTAGTATACTAGCAGGACCTGTGAATATACCACAGTATGATAATTTAATTATTACAACGTTTGATATGTTTACTTAAGAGATATTGCCAAATAGTTCAATATGTAAAAAGTATAAGTATCTTGATTTAATTCTCTCTTATTCTTTTTTATTTTTATTTCTTTCCTTCTTTTCATTATGTTCAATTGAAACAGATTAGTGTTATTGCTTCTCTGTCTCTATCTTTCATTTCTTTCTTATTATATTTTTTCCAGAGGGTATTGCAAGAGGATAACGGTCATAATTTTAAGTAACACAAGTATTAATATATAGATATTAATATGTATAGATAAAATAGTATGAAAAACACTTATGTTGTTAAATTGAATTGATTTTTACAACTTTTGCATTGCTAATATTGCCAATATTTCAATTTTATCAAAAAATCTTCACCAGAGCATAATGATAATTGTGACCGTTTTAAGATGTGAATCTTTTTAAACCGGATTCTTCAAGAGAGAAATAGAATATTTTGAATTTAAACTGGAAATATTGTTTTTTTCCAAAAAGCACGCATCACGTTTGTTCACTGCGACTCATTCTTTCAATGCGTCACGTTCATTCAATTCAACGTGTTTTTCATACCATTTTATCAATACATATACCGTTGGATTCATTTCCTTACTCTTAGATATTAATACACAATAATATATAAAATATCTTTTAATTCTTACTATAATTCACCAAATCCCTCTTTCACACATAACTCAAGGAGCCCAGCAAATTCTCTGTGGTTACAAATTACCCCCCCCCACACATTTTTAGTATATTCATTTTTTTTAAAAATTCAAACATTTTTCAAGTTTTTAACCATTTAATAAGTATATCGTATCTGCATTGCAGTCTTGGACGACTATATAATTCCTGTGCCCCTGAAGTTACAGCACCTCCTGTGAATGTGGTCGAGGCTGTTTTTCGAACAATAATAAGTATAAAGGCTGAATTGAACCCTTACTTTGTGTCCATCAGGTTTCCTAAAGGAAAACTTCAATTTTATTTAAATATTTATAAAGCAGATATCTAGCTGAAAATGTCTAAATCAGAAATCTTTTTTTCCTCCCTTTAAAGCCATAAACATTGACTTCTCAATATTTATGAACTCACTAAAACATAGTACAACTTAAATCCTCCCCCATGGGTTTTCAAATCCAGGTAAAAAAAAAAAGTCACAGGAAAAAACGAATCTTAATAGATTGTGACTTTAAATTAGATCTCACTTGAATAAAAAAATTGGTTTATTTCCTATAAGTCTACCATGATCAAAGGGGAACTCTTGACTGATAAATTATTTATTTTCCCATTAAACTAATCCTAAACCCTAACCCCGTCTTTTTTTCCTAGTAGATCAATAAAATAATTTATCAGTCAAGAGTGGTTCCCCTTTGATCATGGTAGACTTATAGGAAATAACCAAAAATTATTTCTCAAGAAAATTTAACCTTAAACTGGCAACAATAAATTAATTGTGACTTTTTTCTTGTGTCTTGATTACCGTCAACAATAAATTGTGACTTTTTCCTGTGAGTTTATTACTAGTCACCATGAATTTTTTCTTGTGACTGAATTAAAATTGTGACTTTTTTCTTGTAACTGTTCCACTAACTGACTTTTTTCTTGAAATTTATCAAATCAATTGTGATTTTTTTCCCATGACAAATACAAGCCACCATAAATTGTGACTAGAATTTTTCCTTGTGACTTTTTTCTTGTGATTTCATTACCTGTCACTATAATAAATTATAAGAATTGTAATACCAATAATAATAAAGTCACAATTTGTTATTCTTGGTATTAAAATTCAGGTAAAAGATAGGGATGGCTGGTAATAAAGTCACAACTTGTGACTTTTCCCGTTACTTTTTTATGGTGGTCAAAGAAAATAGTCACATAATATTGTTGCATACTGAGGTTTTCACAGTACTAAATCGATATAATGTTGTATACCCTTTCTTACTTCTAGTCGTCTTTTCTTCTGGCCGGCTTTGCTATTCTGATCGTCTATCATCTTGGTCTGGTCTAGCGTCTGGTGTTGACTTGGTATATCTTCTAAGGTCGGGTCTTCTATGGGGATTTCGGGTCTGGTTTCTGTTAGGGATTTCTCGTTATAAGAAGCCCTGTGTCATTGTTAGTTTTTAGTAAACACAAGACATCGATTTTCTTTTAATGTTACTTTATTTGGTAATCCCCAACCAAGACATAACATAGTGCGCGTATGCAGAGTTACAGTTTTAGACAGAGCATCATGGCTGACCGCTCTGCCTGACGTCCAACTGCAAACTGGGGACTCTGAAAAAGGTCCCACGTGACTTCACATATTGGCGGGCTTATGTAATTTTCCATAGAAGGACCCGGCCATGGTATGAAAGGGGTCATCCCCTCAGAATTATAGGGGATTGACAATAATCTCATGCAACCGCATAGATTATGTAACAATATATAAAAAATGAATTCTAATAATATTTATTATATTTCTATAATTAGTATAATTTATTGTGACTTTATTACCGGCGACCATAAAAAAGTCACAATTTCTGGTGGCTAGTGATGAAGTCACAAAAATAATTCACAAAAAAAAAGCCAATGAATTTATGGCGGCCGGTAGTAAAGTCACAATTGATTTTAATTGCTTTTGACTAGAAAAGTCACAATTTATGATGGCCAGTAATAAAGTCACTAATTATGACCTTTTCTAGTCAATAATAATTAAAATTCTGTGACTAATACCAGCCACCATGAATTGTGACTTTTTTCATGTGACTTTATACTGGGTTTTCAGCTAGTAATAGAAATACAAGGATCAATTTATAAATTTCATAATTAGCTTTCCACCCTGTCAGCTGGGGCTAAATACACCGACTGTACCTCTACAGAGGGGTAAAAATCCTCCCCTCCCAATGGGGCCACCTGTTGGCGACCCATGATGCTTAAGCAGAGAATCCTGGTGGCTGAGCAGTCCATGACATGTAACACCCCACTTTAACCCTTACTTAACCTCCTCTGATCAATCGGCTGGTCACACCAAGCCCTAGCACCTATATGATTGTCTCGAACCTATCACCCTTATGGCAAGTCCCAACCCTTTTTATCATATATGTGGGTGAAGGTCTTAATGTCCTGGGTATAATGTTAAACCCTATCTGATGGTGAAGTTCCAATTCTGGAGCAATGGGGAATGTGGAGTACCCCTTCATCACCATTACTCCCAGGTCCACTCTGACCCAGAGTGGTAATACTTGTAAGGTCCCATAGAAGTGCTAAATGGAAAAAAATTAGTTTAAAAATTGTTTTTAAAAAAAAATTGAGTTTAATTTTTTTTTAATTGAATACCCATCAAAAATGAAAAAAACCAAATGTCTTCAGCATAATATAACCCAACAAGGGTTGACATACCATAAAATCCAACCAACCAACCAAAAAAAAAAAAAAAATAAATTTCATATACAAATGATATTTTGAAATTTTAACATTTTTATTAATTTTTTTTTAATCAACACTTGTTTTAATGGCAATAATATCTGTAGTTCTCAGTAAAGCATGAGGTAATGTCCCTATCGGAGTCTGGAGGTTTGATACAGTCAAATGCTGGAACTCAATATCCGACATACCTAGAAGACAGTCCACAGATTTTTCATACATGCTTATGTGACCAGGTCGGCCCTTTAATCCTACAAGAACTCGAAGGAAACGCTCCCGAAGAAATGCTCGCTGGTCCTGACAAAGGGTTTCTTTATCAGCTTCAGCTTCATTTGGAGGGGTCAACATGCCTGCTATAGAAAAATAGAATAAAATAAATCACTTAATAGTATTTAGAACAAGTTAAATGAACTAGCAAGAATATGTGCCCTCCGGGCTGAAGTATTTAAATGTTAATGTAATGAAATATATCAAATTAGAAAGACAAACAATTAAATAAGAATGCATATAAAAAGATTACACATATTTTGATTATATTTTAATTGGTTTCTATATAAAATCATTCATAGATTGATTTTATTACATTGGAGAATAAAACATTAACACCAAGTAATTATTTATTAAACCTGGTTTTGTTAAAACCAGTATGCAAATTAACCACCCCATATGTTATGTAAACCTTTAATTCTTAGTGATATATAAGACACATTACAGGATTTTAAACACACAATTAACAGGGACTGTTCTTAGGCAAATCTAACTCAAGTTTTCATAGAGACCCTATTAATAAATAAGATTTATTCTATGTCTTACTGCTTTGGACTATAAATTGAATACTCATTGATAAACTTACACAATTCTGAGAGTATTGTGTTGTAAGCAGTGACATATTTTTGGTTACAGACACCAAATCTCGATTATAATATGATGAATACAGTTGCATTTAATTTTATTTTTAAAACCTTTATGCAAATGTTTAGTGAAATAGACTTTAATTTCGCTCTTTCTCCATTATTGATAAGATTTAGAATATTTTTTAGTCTTTTGTAAATTGAAGAATACAAATGCAAATATAAAATAAAAAAAGATGTAAATTGAAAATCATTAAAAAAATTGCTGGTAATTTACTTAAATGACTTTTAAAAAGGGATACAGAATTCACTTTACAATTTTGAAAAATTAAACTAACAAAATTCTCATTTGAAATTTTATAAATATTTTAGTTTAGAATTAGAATTGATGTTAAAAGTTTTAAAAGTTTGTTTAGAATTTCATAAGCTTGATATCTTAGCTAATAAATAAATAATCCAAAGATGAGGTGAAGAAATCTTCCTTACAACGTAGTAGTTTTTTAAAAATGTAATAGTTTGCAGAGCACAATGTGTTTTCTTATTGTCAGAGTCACAGAGCAAGATATCAGGAAAAAATAACAGAAGATTTAGATTTTTAGCATCATAGACTATTTCACACACACATATAATATATATATATATGAGTGTGTGTGTGTGGGGGGGACAAATATTCGTACACATAGAAATTTTTAATTCATTGTATTTTCAACTAATAAACAAACTTTACATATAATCAACTGTACACAGATACATAATAACTAAATAAGTATACAAAACAGAAAAAAAATTGACTTAATAGAAATAAATCCCATTTGTATTGTACAAAAACTATTTTCACCCATTAAAATGGATAAATAGGATTTATTTCTATCAAATCAATTTAAACAGATTAGTGTTATTGCTTCCATGCACTCAACCCCAACCACTCTCTATATATTTCCCCTTCTTTCTTTCTTACTATATTTTCTACTGGTATGTCCTTCTTTTCCTCTTTCTTTAAAATAAAAATGGAATGGTCTATTATTTAGCTGAGGTGACGACACTCATAAGAGTGTCGTCACCTCAGCTAGATAATATCAGTGGATAAGCAACTAAAACTACAAAATAAATAAATAAATAAATAAATAAACACACTACAAAAATCCTTTTTTGAGTTTTAAGAAAACAACTTTTAAATTTTCAAATAGCTTTTTTTGGGTATTGAATTATTATTTTTTTTATGTGTTCTTCAGGATTTGATCTTTCTAGAAATGAAAAAATTTGGGACTGGAAATTTTTTCTTCAAATGACCAAATGTCAACCCCACCCCCACACATTCTGAATCAATAAAAAAATTCGTTTCATGTTGTTTTTTTTTGCTTTTTTTTGTTGTTTTTTTGTAAATTAAATAAGCTATTCATTATAAAATCAAGTCATTAACGAATAATTTGGTGAACATTTCATTCAAATCGGATGATTCCCTGAGTTTTGGTAATAGTTTGAAAATTTTTAAAAATTTAATTTTTTCATTATTATTTTCCCTTTGTGATCTCTGCACATACCTAGTATTATTTGTATTGTATGTATCGTGACAGACACATTTAATATTATTGTTATTGTTGTAAATAAATGTTTTATTTTCGAGAGAGTATTTTGAATGTTTCTATTGTTTTTTGTTTTTTTGTTCGTAAAAGGTATTTTGAGTAAAGATATTTGCCCAGAATATCTAATTATGACACTGGCGTGCATAAACAAAAATATATTAAATAGTTGTTCCCCTTTATTAAACTTTATAAAGAATGCAACGTGTTGACAATTGACGTAAGTCGTCAACATTACATTTTCTAACAATTTTTTTTTTTTTTTTTTTTTTTTTTTAAGTTCATGCCCTATTATCAATCATAAAGAATCTTGAATTCAAATTTTTTATTCATTTTATTTATTTATTTATTTTTACAAATTCTATTTTTTTCTTTTGGGCCTATAAACATTTTGTCGTCCTAATTTACGCTATGTTTTTCCTTGGTGTTAGGCGTAATTCGGATCAAAGTTAGATATTTACAGCATATTTACCATATTGTTTCTCGCTTTTTATGGGCAAATACATGTAGATATTTTACAATGACTCCTTCCCCGCTTTTTATCGGCAAATCAATTTGCATATTTTACACACACACACATCCGTTTAAAAAAGATTGGTGTGTGTGTGGGGGGGTTGAATTTGTACAAATTTCAATTAAATTTTAACAAAAACTCAAATTTTAAATATTTACTGCGCTGTGTAAATTTCATTAAAATCAGATAATTCCCTGATTTTTGGTAAATCTTTTTCAATTAGGATTTTATAAAATACGCTTTCTCTCCTTCAAATTGTCAATACGAACTTAAGAGTCTGAATTGAGTAAAGTATGAATCTGTGTTTTTGTAATAAACTTTAAGTTCCCCAAAAATGTAAACCATGAAAACCAATTATTTATTTATTTATTTTCTATATACTCTTGTTATTTATTTCTAACGTGCGTAACAATACTGCATTAAATAATTGTTTATAAGATTAAGTGCTGACGTCAACATCCCTTTATTGTGGTGCCTTAACGGA
Source organism: Doryteuthis pealeii (assembly GCA_023376005.1). Taxonomy (NCBI): domain Eukaryota; kingdom Metazoa; phylum Mollusca; class Cephalopoda; order Myopsida; family Loliginidae; genus Doryteuthis; species Doryteuthis pealeii. The sequence goes on from CM042154.1 coordinate 60,245,543, forward strand.
TTTGCTGTATAATACAAAAGAAAACTGTTTTAAAAACTTACTTCTACTAGCGTATTTATTCATTTATTCTATTGTATTTTATTTCTTTTTTCTCAATGTTTAATTACCAAAATACTTCCTCTTCTTTTCAATTACTTGACGATTTTTCTCAAAGACTTTTAACAGCATTCCATAAGCCACAATAATGTCGTAAAAATGGTTTAAAGATTTTTGGATACTTGTCCAGAATATACCACCGAAGAAATATTGGTAGTAATAAACAAAATTAATTAGAAATATATACTTACATTCACTATCCAAATGAGACTAAGTTTTAATCATAATTTTAAATTTTAACAAAAGTTACAAAAAAAAAAAAAAAAAAGAAAAGCAAATGGCCTAAATTTACCATCTTCTTAGTGGTTGGGGAAGGGAAAGTCTCACGAAATATAGCGGGTGGGTGAATTGTAAAGAGTTAAAGACACGCGGTTTTGAAAAGTTCAGCGGGAAGAGGGAAGATGAAGCACATGACAAACTTTTACTTATCTAGATGGGAAATCCTATTACATTTTTGTATCTTTATCCCAGACATATTCTTGGCGGGATGTTCTGGATAAGTAAAGTAAGTACCACCAATTTTCCCTGTGACCCCCCCCCCCTTATATCTAATACAATGAAACTTGCATAAAGGTTAGTATTATCTTGAATTTTTTTGTCCATTCGAAAGGAGAAACAAAAAAAAAAAAAAAAAATGATGATTTAAAAATTTTCATCTTACGAAAATAATGAAAATTAGAACGAAAAACAAGGTTTACATTTTTGCACCGTTAAATCAACTGAAATTTAACGTATCAAAAAACAAATTATGACTAGAGGATTTTTTGAAAAATCAATTAAATGGTCCAATTTTCATGAAAATTTCCATAATTACTTACCTTTTGATGTAAATAGGACTTAAATATTTTTTTTTTCCCTAAAATATATTAGGTGAAATATTTTTTAAGAGGTCTCCCCCCCCCTATTTTATTTTATGAAATATAAAAAAATGAACCGACACAAAAACGATTTTCACTTTTTTTCTATAAAGATAAGAGTCTGAATAATTATATCAGAAGAATTTTATAAGTTTCGATGCGAGGGCTTTTTAGTAAAAGAACCATGAATACAGAATTTTGCTGAAAAAAAAAATTATCAAAGAAATTGACCCTGTTGTAAAAAAAAAAACGGACTGTTTTATATATTTTTCATGATAACGGCGAGTATTTTTTTTAATCCTCTTGTAAATTTCAATTGATTTAACGGTGCAAAAATGTAAACATTGTTTTTCGTTTATAATTTTCATTATTTTCGTAAGCTGAAATTTAAAAAAAATTTTTTTTAATCATCAGGATTTTTTTTTTTTTAATGTTTCTTCTTTCGAATGGACAAAAATTTTCAAGATAATATTAACATTTTATGCAAGTTTCATTGTGTTAAATATAGTTGGGGGGGGGGTAAATTTCACAGGGAAAATTGGTGGTACCTACTTAAATGCCACCTATCTATAACAAAAATTAAGCAAATGACGGAAACTAGGGTCTGCCAATTTTGTTGTCAGGGGCATATTTTCATAATTTATTTTACTGATGCTCATTATGTTACTACTTTTTGACTTAGACAAAAATTTGACCTTAATTGATTTTAATTCGTTTTTAAAATGAAAATGAGCAAAGAATTGGCATTGCCTAACTGAAACTTTCTCTTATCTGGATCATAAATGTAAGTATTTTCGGTATTTTTTTTTTTACAATTTTACCAGTTTCATCCCTTTTCACTCGGGTTTTTTTAAATTATTTTTTTAAGTAGATTAGAGAGACTGAGACATTTTGTTGGAAGCAGGCTGTGCAAGAAGAAGAATGAAAGTATTTTTTTTTTTTGTTGTAAGGATGGGTCAGTGCGTGTACCTAGCAAGCTAGAACCGAAATATTATCCTCGTACCCCACTTGTACTAGGTTAGGCACAAGGCCCTATTAACGTGGGACCACCTACAACCCGTCTTTCGGGACGGGGGTCCAGTGAGTTTCGGCCACTGGACCGGTGAGATGGTAAATTAATAGCGTCGATCCCAGAGGGCCATCCCTCCAGGCAATACCTGCCCCCTTGACTTAAAGGGGCAGGGCTGGGTTTATTGCCCGGCGCCTGAGGCGCACCCCTTGAGGGGAATGCCGACGGGATCGACGCAATTTTTCCACCTGCCACCCATGAGTTTCGGCTTGTGGGTGGTCCCACGTAAATAGGGCCTTCGTGCCTGACTCGGTACGAGTGGGGTACTGGGAAAATAAAACCTACAAGCCGAAACTCATTGGTGGCGGGTTTAAAAATTGCGTTTATCCCCTCGGCATTCCCCCTCAAGGGAGGCGCCTCAGGCACTGGGCAATAAACCCAGCCCTGCCCCTTTAAATCAAGGGGGCAGGTGTTGCCTGGGGGGATAGCCCCCACTGGGATGGACGCTCGTGATTTTAACCCGGGGCGGATAAACTTGGGTCTCTAAAACCGAATAATTAGCTGTATGACCATTTCTGTTACCCTCCCCTTCGCCAACACAATTCCGGCTATATACGGAGGTGGGGGTGACACACCTTTGTAACCTTTCTTTTAAATAAAAATGGTTCTTTGGGCAACCGTACCACATAACTCTCTTGCGCGCTATTCTGCACTAGTACCGACACTAGCAAGAGTTCGCTATGGGGTTGCCACGGTGCTATTCTGATATAGAGTCGCTTATGTCGATCACTGGCGCTGCAAAATCAGCACTGGGAGATTAAAGTAGCTGCGCCTATACAATCGGCTTTGGTCCCCAGTTGGCGCAGCACGATCATTGTGGTTTGGATTGTATTAATTCCAGAAAAAGTTAAAACCAAAATATCTTTTTTTCTAAAAAAAAAAATGAAAAATTGGCAGTGTTGTTCGCCATGGGTTCTCAACGACCCGGAAATGTAACAGACTTGGGATTTTCCATAATCAACGGACACGGGTTACATTTTTCAAGACAAATCTTTTGATCTGCTTTTTTTTTTATCGGTAAAATGAATTTGTTTTTCATCTAAATTCTGAAATAATTTTCTTATACAATAAATTATTTGGGGAATTTTCGCATAAATGCGTCCTGGACTCCTGCCCTAAAAACCGCTAGGTGGTGCCTGCTGAAAAACCAACCGCGCTACTATTTAAGTCCCTAGCTGTTTGAAGGCGTTTTTATTTATATTTTTAGCGGTTTTTAAGGGTTAGGGTTAAGGTTTTTAATTTTTGAAACTCAGTCATATTTATCTAAAAAAAAATTTTAAAAATTTTTTTAAATTTTTTTTTATCAAAAAAAAATGAAAATGCCGAAAAAAAAAATTGTGTTTTTATTTTCGAAACTCGGTCGTATTTATTTAACAATTTGTGACAGTTGTTTTGAATTAAAATAAAATAATACCGAAAAAAAAGATATTTTAAAGGGGGGTAAATACATTTATTTATCGATAAAAAAAAAACCCTGGGTGGTGGCTCACTTTTAACGCCATGAAACCACTAAAAAAAAGTAATTTGTCGATAGAAACGCCTTCAAACCGTTAAAAAAAATTTAAAGAGAGGGAGGGTTAAATTATTTACTTGTCGAGAAAAGACTAGGGGGAAAAGGCCTTAAGCACGGGTTGGTTCTTCAGCAGGCACCGTTTCAGTTAGGGACTTCAATCGTAGCGCGGGTCGGATTTTGAGCTAGCACCGCTTGGCGTTTTTTTAGGGCAGGAGGCCAGAACGCGTTTATGCGAAGAGCCCTGGGCATTTTTCAATAAATGTTTCAACTTTTTTTTTAAACAATGAATTAACGTTTAACGATTTAAATAATTCATTACAAAAGAAAAAATATCTTAAAGATAACCAAAATAATATCTGTTTCTTTGCGGGGTGCGGTAATAGTTAAGCGGTTATTATTAGAAAAAGTCTTAGAATAAATAGATCTACTTAAAGAACATAAAATAATTGTCGGGTATGAAACGGTAAAATTATAAAACTTTTCTTTGTTTTAACACTAAAAGTTCATCTTTTTCTCAAACTGTTAAATCACGGAATATCATTAAAAACATTTTTAAAATTAAATCCCGATGACAAAATATTATAAAATAAAAATAAAGTGGTATTATTTTGTTGCCCTTTAAACTAAATAAAAAGTAAATAAAACAAAATAAATTAATACATTTTTGCTTTACCGGAATTAAAAGTGTTGGAATCCAAATTGCATTCAGCTGCCATGCGTTTAAATTAACAGGAGCCGGTGCAAATAATAGAATGTGCACTCAATAAATAAAATCCGGGGCAGATACTAGGCAGAACAGATTTCACTAGTACTTTGATTGTTCCCAACGATCATGGTCTTTTATTTTCTGATCTTTTGTTATTATTTTTTTTTTTTGGGGGGGGGGGGGCTTCGTTTTGTTGTTGTTTTTTTTTTCTTCTTTTAAAGGCAACGAGAATGGTTATCATTTAAACTAAAATTTAAATTTATTGTTTTATACTAGTAGTATCTGTCAAAAAATGACATATGGATTGGTTCTTCTGACCATGATCAGAGTGTAGTATCGGTGCACTCACCTTTTATTTGTGCACTTTATGAAAAATATTACACATAATATACAGGGTGTTCCTAAAGCCTTGTCACTTCTACATATTGTTTTAATTTTCTTTATCTTTTTTTAATAATATATGATATAATTAATCAAATAACTAATTAATTAATTGATGATGATGATGATGTGTTTCTATTTCCTTTCCAGCAGCTTATTTTATGTAATTATAGTTGATTAATAAGAGATATTTTGGTGTGGGATGTCGAAAGACTTTCAGACCACCCTGTATATTGTGTTTTTATAAATGTGTAATGCTGTTGTTACAAGAATTAGACAATTAAAAATTAACTATGTGCTGTTGGCTAACTTAATTTGCCAAGGATTGAGACAATTTAGTGTACTGATTTTTGGCAAATATAACAACTTAGTGCAAATATAACAACTTAGTGTTCTCGATTTGTTTAGCCTTACATTTGAATAGGTATGCCCGCCTAATTCATTAATCATCAATTAATTAATTTTCAAAATTAGGTACTACTTCAATTAAGCACATATTCTCCCAAAAATTGTTGGCTAAAAAAGCTATATCAAACACATTGTTTGTTTGTTTACTTCTCATACTGTTGTGCAAAGTCACCATAAGTGGAATATAACTGACTTCAAAACAAACGAAAAATCTGGAAAAACCAGCGATGTAATGGTTAGAGTCCCCACCTGTCAGCTTGACAGTCAGGGTTCGAATCACACACAAAGCAATCTTCCTGTCTATAGCTCTGCTGATGAGGCCTAATAGGTTGAAATGTACATACAGAGATTGATTTTTCTCGATTTGTTTAGCCTTACATTTGAATAGGTATGCCCACCTAATTCATTAATTATCAATTAATTAATTTTCAAAATTAGGTACAACTTCAATTAAGCACATATTCTCCTAAAAAAGCCATATCAAACACATTGTTTGTTTGTTTACTTCTCATATATATATATATATATATATATATATATATATATATATATATATATATTGGAAATTATATATATAATTAAACTACCACAACCAGAAAATCGGCAAACACCACGTACAACATACGGAAACACTGGACAGCTGTTTTGACCAATTGGTTAAATAGAAAAAAGTGAGTTTAAAGAATGTATTTAAAAAGAGTAGACTTTAAAAAAGATGGAATACCCATTAAGAATTAATTAAAAAATTGTCTCCAGCATAAAATGACCCAACAAAGATTGACATGCCGTAAACCAACCAACCAACCATCACTATTGGTCATCGCTCCTAGCTGGTCTTTTGTACAGCATCCAGAACCCACACAGAGCTGACTGATGTAGGTTTTTGCTGGTTGATCTAAATTGGTGTGTCCTGGTGTAGGAGCCCACAGGAGAATGTTACTTCGTTCATCTTTGGTTCTGTGTCCAGCATGTCTTGTTTGTCTTATTTGGATGGTTTATGTGATAGGAGGAGGCAAATGACTGTACAGTTGCTCTTTTGTGGGGTGCTGATTTCAAGATTTTTTGAAGACAGTACGTAGCATCCTTGAGTAGTTTCAATTTTTATTAGAGTCCAAGTGTTGCAGCCACATAGTAGCACTGATACAGCTACAGTTTGGAAGAATTTTCACTTTATCTTATCAATAATATCAAAATTCTATATGATTGATGATCTGTTAGTTGGTTAGTTGGTTGGAGTTTACAGCATGTCAACCCTTATTGGGTTATTTTATACTGAAGACATTTTACTTTATTCCTTCTTGATAGGTACTCAGAATTTAAAAAAAAATACATTCTTTTAAACTCAATTTCTATTTAAATCATAGATGGGACTCTAACAGTTACCACCACTCCAGGTCAGAGTGGAACTGGGAGTAATAGTGATGAAGGTGTACTCCACACTCCCCAGAGCTTCAGAATTGGAACTTCACCATCAGATAGAGTTTAACGTCATATTCAGGACACTAAGACCAGCATCCACTGCCTTCTAGCACATATATGATAAAAAGTGTTTGGGGCTTACCATAAGGGTAATAGGGTTGGGATAATCATAGGTGTTAGGTTCGATGATCTGTCTATAGCAGTCCATGCTTTTCCCATATGTATATTGACATTGCTTTCTGTAGATGAGATATTACTACCTAGGTATGTGAACTGGTCTACTAATTTCAGAGGCTTACCATCCAGTGTGGAGATGCCTCTATCTTATTTAAAACACATGAACTCAGTTTTATCTGAGTTCACATAGAAGCCAATGCCTCTTGCCACTTTCTCTAGGATATGCAACAGGGATTCAACTTGTGCAGGTGTATTTACGAGAAGCGCTTGATTGTCTGCATAGTCTGCATCTGTAATAGTCTCTGCAAGATACCACCTGCTACTTGTTTTTTTTTTTAGGGTGAAGACTTTTCCTTTTATGAGATCTAATGGCATTTAAGTTACATAATCTAGGCATATTATAAATATATGGAAGATGAAGAAGTGTATAGAGAGAAAAATTCATAACCATTTTGCAGTGTTCCTTTCTTTTTCTAAATTGTGACATGATTGGTATAAGTGAGGACATTTAGATCACTCGTTATTTTGAAAAAAAAAATCCATCACTGTTCAGACAACACTTTTTTCATCCTGATGTCATGATGAAGGTTTGATAAAAACCAAAACTTTTAATGTCGACTTACCATCTAGAATAAATTCATTTTTCTTGGAATACTTTGTTTTTCTATTTTCTACATACTAATATATATATATATATATATATATATATATATATATATCAAAAGACAGAACACACTGGAGAAACACTATCACTAAATTTACTTGGGTTGTACAAAATCAGAATTTAAAATTAGGTTTACAAACCATAAACACTCATTTTCTAATATTAAACTAAAAATGTAACAACCATATCTAGCTATATTTGGAATTTAAAGCATCAAAATATAACACCTATTATTAAATGGGAAATATTAAAGAGATCAAATATCTGACAAAGTTTAACTGATCCATGTTTCTTGTGTTTACAAGAAAAGTTAGTGATAATCAGATTCCTGATAGGAAAAATTTATTAAAGAAAAAGATGAATTTTGGGGGAGATGCCACCACAGAATAAATTAATGATATAATATAATGCATTAATTATTACAAAAAAAAAAAAAAATCTAACTTAATAGAATTATCAGAAGACTTGAATTTCAGTAGTACACATAAGTAAGATATAAACAAGATGATAATAAAAAAAGGGGGATAGGAGTAAAAACAGCTGATAGATAGAATTGCAGATTACTTTTGCCTGATGAGCATATGGAAAACTAATCTTTAATTTCAAAGGAAAGCAGTTTAGATTTAAAAACTAAAGTTTATAATTCTAAACAAGACAAGTATATATAATATTAGCTACCTATAATTTTTAGTTCTCCTGAGGAAGGTGTACCTTGAACACTGAAACCATGGTAGAGAGAAAAACTATAAATGCTCTATATTTTACGAGATATATTGTGCACTTTTGGATCAACTACTTATGCTACTTCAATGAAAACGTAGTATTTTCTCATATACACAACAGCTCTGTCACTGATATTGAGCATTCCAACCATCTACAAGGCCTATCCCAAACCTTATTAACCCTCTTCAAATGCAGCCCTCAAGCCAGGTCTGTGCTTCCCCAAAAATATATATATACCCTTTCAATATCATCCTTCACAGAATGAAAAAAAAGATTGATATTACTTTTATTTTTATTGTTGAAATTCATAAATAATCAATGGACAGATTAAATTTCAAGTGATTATATTAAATCAGAGCATTTTAGACTTTGGAGCATTGAAATACTCGAGTCTGAGAGGTTGCCATGGTGACAGGACAAGAGAGAGAGTGGGTGAGAGTCTATAGAAAGGTAAACACTAAATCACATATTGCTTTTGTAACCAGAAAAAAATTGTCCCAGTTTGTCTGGGAGGTTTTCATTTATTTGTCGTATTCACAAATATTTCACCTTTGGATTGTTTATTTAAACAGTCATATAATTAATTGTTACTAGCAAGAATATGCACCCCCCTCCAGGTATAAGTATCTAAGTTTTAATGTAATGAAATATATTCGGATATATTAGAAAGTTTGGTTTGATTTGTTTTATGACATATCAACCTCAGTGGATCATTTAATGCCGACAAAGTTTGGAAATAAATTCATTCTTAATGGAAACTCAATTTCTTCTTTTATAAACACATTTTTCTATTTAACCCATAGATGGAACCCTAACAGGTACTACCACTCTGGGTCAGGGAGGAACTAGGAGCAATGGTGATGAAAGGGTGTTCCACATTCCCTAAACCTCCAGAACTGGAACTTCTCCATCAGATAGAGTTTAATGTCATTCCCAGGACATGAAAACCCTCAAAGACTGCCTTCTACCATCCATATGATAAAAAGGGTTGGGGCTTGCCATAAGGGCAATACAATTGGGACAACCATATAGGTGCTAAGGTTTGACGTGACCAGCCGATTGATCAGAGGGGGCCTCTCCGACCAACTGTCTAGCCCAAGTAAGGGCCAAAGTGGAGTGTTGCATGACATAAACTGTTCAGCCACCTGTGTTCCATCCTTAAGCATCACAGGTCGCCACCCATGGCCAACAGGTGGTCCCAGTGTGGGAATCTTACCCCTCTGCAGAGGTGCAATCAGTGTATTCTAACACCCCAGCCGACAGGGCGTAAATTAGAAAGACTAACAAAATTAAATAACAGCACATATAAAAAGATAACAATTATTTGAATTATATTTTAATTGGTTTCTACATAATTTCATTCATAGGATTGATTTTAATACCTTGGTAAATAAAACAAAAATACTAGAGATCAATAACACCAAGTAATTATTTATTAAACCCAGTTTTGTTAAAACCAGTATGCAAATTAAGCACACTATATATTATGTAAAACTTTATTTCTTAGTGATATATAAGACACATTGCAGGATTTTAAACATACAAATAACATGGGCTGTTTTGAGGGAAATCCAAGTCAGATTTCCATAGAGACATCGTTAATAAGATTTATTCTATGTATTAATTATTTTGACTAAAAATGAAATACTCATTGATTAACTTACACAATTCCTGGGGGTATTGTGATGTAAGCAGTGACATAGTTTTGGTTACAGACAGACAGACACCAAATTTCCATTATCAAGCCTCATCTTAAAAATCCAGAGAAATTATGGAGATAACAATAAAGATGAAGACAATAGTCCGAATAATACAAATAATACAAATCATCAAGCCTCATCTCAAAAATTCAGAGAAATTGATTTTTTAATTTTTTCAGGAAACAATAGTTATTAAAAAAAAAAAAAAATGATCAATTACAATTCACATAATGATGATCAACAAATATTTTCTTTAAAATCTAACTGATTTTTTAATATTAATTTACAAATGATTTTTCTTTCAACACATCCATTGATCTGAATCTACTTAACTCTCTGTGGAATTTCACAACATAAATATTCATAATTAACAATTATAATTTCACACTTGATAAAGAATATTTTTCAATGTTAAAATCAGAATAATAAATATCTAATCAATTTTTTGTTTATGCTATTAGGTTTGGTTTGGTTTATTTTTTAGTGGCATATCAACCTTCATGGGTTATTTGATGCCAAACCTTACTTGTAGAAGAACAGTAGTGGTACTATTTAACCCATAACTGGGGGGATGAGGGTGTTCATACCTTTCTGAAAGTGAACGTAATAGCATGACTTGAGTTCAAACTCACTTACTACATTGTCATAATCCAGCATGTTAGCCACTACACCATGGAGATTCCCCACACAAATAATAATAATAATAATAATCCTTTGTAAACAAACATAGCTTCAAGTATTATTTCAGTCGATAGAGTATCCAGCTCAAAATCACAAGGTTCTGAGTTCAATACCGGCCCTCGTCAACTCAGCGTATGAGTAGCACGGCTTGGATCTGTGCAATAAAGTGGGGGAGCTGATGGTAGGTGTGGCACTCCACCTCAGACGCAAAAACAATCTCCCTGGTCTAGCGCTAGAAAAAAGGGGATAGACTCCCTCACTGTCTGGCTGAAACCGACAATAGGCCACACTTTGTCTATATAGTTTTAAGGAACTGGTTTTGTTTCTTTTAATGGCATACCAACCGTAATTGGTTATCTAACGCTAAAGTCATCCAGGAAGATTGTTTTTGTGTCTAAGGTGGAGCATCACACCTACAATCAGCTCCCCACTTTACCACACAGATCCAAGCTGTGAATCATGTGATGAGTTGGCAAAAGCTGGTATCAAACCTGGAACCTTGTGGTTCCAACTAGGATGTACTACTGATTGTTTTTGGTGCATTATAGTAACTTACAAAAATCAGATAATTATGAATTAGATATAAAACAAATTAACAAGTTAAGCCAGAATGGGCTATAAAAGTTGGTAAATATGTATATCTAATTTGATAATATGATCCTGATATATACATATATACATAAGGTAATCCAAATGACTGGTTGTAAGGGACAATTCTATTTGGGATCATCAAAATCTCACTTTACAACCATACTGTATGCTCATGTAGGTGCAAACATATACTCATACAAAGATTTTTATGAATCCCTAAGGAGAGCTCAATGTATAATAATCAATAAATTAGATTATATACTGAGCAATATTTAACTTTCAAAGAAAGAAAAACTTAACAAACCGTCATCCCGTTATATTTTTAGAAAAATATAATGGGTTGATGGTTTGTTAAGTTTTTCTTTCTTTGAAAGTTATATATATATATATATATATATATATATATATATATATATATGCCTTCACATGAGTAGAATGTGACACAAGGTTTCATAATATGATCCTTATATATATATATATATATATATATATAATGCCTTCACATAAGTAGGATGTGACACAAGGTTTATTTCTTAAGCAGAGTTTTCCTTCTTCTATACTGGTTGTCTAGCCAAGGTTAAAGAACCCAGTCTCCTCAACTATTTACCCATAGCTAGAAAGAGAATAACTAGAGAATAACTAGAGGATATTAACACTGTGTGAAATGCAAACAGCCTTGTCTAGGATTTGAACTCCTCTCAGTGTCCCTTTATCTTGACAGTAACCATTATACATTGATTTTTTTAATGAGTTTTTCTTTTCTTTTCTAAATTGAATACCCAACAATAAAATAAAAACGTCTTTGGCATTAAAAAAAAAAAAAACTAAGGGTTGACATGCCGTAAAATCCATTTTAAAAAACATTTTATTTTATGCTGGAGACTTTTTGTTTTATTCATTTTTATTAGGTATTCAATTTTTTAAAGCTCATTTTTATCTATTTAACCAATAGATGGGACCCTAACAGGTACTACCACACCAGGTCAGAGTGGACCTGGGAATAATACCAATGAAGGAGTACTCCACAGTCCCCAGAGCTCAATAACTTTTAACAAGAACAGTTTAACATCATACCCAAGACACTAAGACCCTCAGCCATCGTCTTCTAGCACATATATGATAAAAAGGGTTGGGGTTTTGCCTTAAGAGCAATAGGGTTTAGAAAATCATATGCGCTAGGGCTTGACATAATCAGCCAATTGATTAGAAAAGACCTTTCTGACAACCAGTCTTAGCCCAAGTAAGGGCCAAAGTAGAATGTTGCATGTTCCAGAATTAGAACATTACCAATATAGTTGATTGGTTGTTTTGTTGGACCATATGACCTTTAGGCACCCCTTTTGTGATATCGATTCATAAGGACATTTTTTCATTTACACCGTCAAAATCCGGTTGTTTGTTAGGGTTAGGGCTTAGAGGTTAGGGTTAGGGGTTAGAGTTAGGGGTTAGGGTTAGGGGTTAGTTTTATAATTTTTTAAAAACTCTAAAAATCGTCTGTTAACAAACAACCGGATTTTGATGGTGTAAATGAAAAAAATGTCCTTATGAATCGAGATCGCAAAAGGGGGTGCCTAAAGGTCATATGGTCCGTTTTGTTTAATAACATATTAACCCCTATGGATCATTTAATGCCGAATCAAGTGATTTTGATATAAAGTCACTTACAGTACCCGCTGTTGCTTAAATGGTCACCTATCTAAGTATTGAACAAGCTTATTGCTGCTTAACTTCGGTGATCTAGCAGGAACCAATGTTTTCAGCATGACTTGCCCATAAGCAGCAGTATAGTTGAGAAGAAAATAAATTATGTTTCTCCTTTGAAAATTTCAGGATTGGAATTTGAGAAAATTCTCTTAGAATTTCATAAGAATTTAGTTGGTTCTTTGAGAAAATTTATATTTTTTAAATCTCATAAGTGAGAATGTTTTTTTTTTAGAGAAATGCTGGTAACATGTCTACTTCTGCTGTCTCTTCATTTTAGTCTTCTTCATCTTCTTCAAAGCAACCTCCTCACCCCTTGGGTCCTCACTGTTTTTTTTTTTTTTTTTGATTACTCTTTTATATCTATCAAATAGGTTAAAGATGACTTCTAAATTTTCCCTCCAAAAATTGTCTGAGAATACAACAATGGTTGTTTAGAAAATAATTTTTAGAAACAGAAATGGGTCAGCATCCACTTTATTCAACAGATGTTTTCTTCATTTTTTACTTTTTAATTTTTGTGACACACTCTCTGATTAGTTAGAAAATGTTTTAAGAGTGTGGAAAAAAAATTTTTTGTTCTTTTTTAGTGAATTTTGCAATTTTTTTATGTTCTTTAATTTTTTAAACAAATAATTTGAATACTTTTTTCTATGTTTATAGGTTATCTTTTCATACAATCCAATCATATTTATGTAGATGTTTTAATACGATTAACTTAAATCCGTCACAGGGTCGAATAAGGAACATTGTGTTGCATCAACCTTTCAAGTCTGTAAGACAGGCTTGCCTTGAAAATCCCTTTGACCTGGGCTTAGACAGCACCCATTAACCCTATTGAGAAATACACAAGTCCGTTAGGATTATAAAAATACTGTTTACTAAGCTTAGTCAGTTAGCCATGTCTCTAAACTATGGAAATATTGGTTTGCGCTATTCTTGCAGATTTTAAGGGCCTTCTTGCCCTGGAAATTTTACATTTGAACTCTTAGCGCCAGTAGAAAATAATCAAATGCCTTAGACTCTAAACAGGCCAAAAAGCCCTTCATATTTTCACTAGAAAGATATCCTTTAAAGAAAGCAAATAGAGTCTATATTATAAACACCTATTGCTGTTGACCTCAAAGCTAAAATTTAAAGAATAACCAGGGGATATTTTTCCAAGTCAGATTTTAATAAATAGACAATAGTGGGCGATTTTCATTTGTTGAACTTGAACCTCCAGTAATAAAGGACTGAGAGCAAATTAGTAAAACTTTTCTTAAAATGTAGGAACAAGTAATATTAAAATAAAATTCAATTTCTGATACCAATTATTATTATTCAGCATTTGTTCAGTTTTTTTTTTTTTTTTTATAAATTTTTTAAGGATCTCTTTTTAGACAAAATTTCAAATTTCGTTTCTCTTACTACTATTAAATGCCAATGTTTTGTTTACATGAGTGTTGTACTTCATCCAATACAAATATTTTAAATCCAAAATTGGAAGTATCATTTTCAAATTAGCTATTTTTTTCTTAACGTGAAAATTTTCATTTTCTATTTACACGGGGAATCACAACATTAATGTTTTTATTTTAAAAACAGCTGATAATCTTTTTCAATGAATGGCTTTACAAGTTGCTCTATCACTTCTCCCCATTGGGAAATCCGAAAGAATGATCCAAATATTTTGAACCGAGATCTTTTATATCTTTTAGGGTGATCTCTGTGCAGTACGAGAGAGAAAAAACTGACTTATAAAACGAGCTGCTAATAGACCTACAAAAGAACGTTTAGTATATAGTACTATATACATACACATATATCTCTACCTACATCATACATATAATAAATGTAGGAGGCGAGTCAACCAGTGTCAGCAGCAGTCGGATGAGGAGGTCCACGATTATAAACCAATCAGAATTCAGCTTAGTCTTAACTGCAGGCGATCACGGCTAGTCCGCACCGGTCACGTGGCAGTTTGTTACGTCAGAAGCTTTCAGAGGTTGTACAACGATGGCGGATCAACCGTCCAAGTCGGACATAACTGCTGTCTTTAAACGTCTCAAATCGATCCCTGCCAACAAGGTAAGAGTTCGATGTTTGTCCTAAAATGATTCGGCTGCCTTTCGTCTTTTTCTCATGTCAGCCTGGTCATTCTCCGCCTTGTCTGTTGTGACTGTTTAGTCCGCAAAGTATTACCAGTCACTAGTCAGGGAAAAAAATCGGACTCATTCGTTTTTACATTCATAGTCTCTATTCAGCTTTTTCTTCAGTTCCACGTAGGCACAATAATAATAATACTTAATTATACCAGGAAGTTAACTTTATATATAATTATTATTATGATCAGATTTTGTGTTTATAAGAAACGATTATTTTTATTATACACATCGATTATTTGGGGTAAATTTTCGGACCTTTTCTTGACATAAAAATAAAATGTTTCTTCCCTACAAGTCTTCATTTTTTTGTTTTTGTTTTTGTTTTTTGCTTTTGCTTTTTTTGTTTTTTATCAAAGCAGATGGACATCCTTCTTCAAATCTGTGTCCAAAAAAAATGACACGATTTATTTAAATCAATTTTTTTATTAAAAAAAAAAAAAATACTTGAAAGTCCCCTATTTTTTTCTTGTCTCTTTTCAAGGATTTTTTGTTTTCAAAAAAAAAGTTGAAATTGTTTTTAAGTACCTCACCTGCCAATGTGACAATCCTCTAACACAAAATAACCAGATGGTTAATAATATCATTTAAAATTCATTTATTTTTAAATTTTTACTTAGATGATTTTCAACACATCAACAATTTGTTTTAGCTAAACCCCGTCGTTTAGTTTAGTCCCATATTATTTTTTACTTTTTTTGATGAATTAAAAAAAATCCATAAGTTGTCAAATTTAAAGAGATTTTATTGAATTTGTTGTGACGTGTATTTATTTTTTATTTATTTTCAATTCTTAATTCTTTTGGAAATTTAGTATTTCTAAATAAAAAAATTTAAATAAAAAAATCCTTTTTTTTTTTTTTTTCTTTTTTTTAAGACTTAAAATAAGATTAAACTAAATATTAAGGTTTTTTTTTTTTAAATTTTGAGATTTTTTTCTTTTCACGTGGCTTAACATACTTAAAATGTCACATCACAAAACTATTTATTTTTAATGACTTGTCACTATTTTGTTTTTTTTATACAACACACTCCAAATTTTTTTTTCAAAACGAATTTTTTAAAAAATAGATAAAACTTTTTCTTTTTTTTTACTTGAAAAAAATTTTTTTTTTTTTTTTGTTTTTTTTTTTCTTAAATTCCAGGCGCGCCCAGTTTTAGTTAGGATTTTTGCTTTACAATTACAATATAAATGTAGATAATTCTTATTCAAAGCATTATTAACATTTTATCTTGTAATTGTTCTTATTCTTAAATGTCTGCAAATAAATGATTTGGTAATCAAAATTACTGATTCTTCTTTTTGTAGTGAATCTCATCAATAAAATAAATCGATTTTTTAAATTCAAAGTCATTATATAACATTTTTTTTTTTTTTTTTAGAAAATTAGTGTTAGTTTTTCCTTGTGTAGGTAGATTTATGAACAAAAGTCTACTAATTACATTTTTCTCTGAGATTCAGATATGACACTCAGTCTATTTTTAAAAATGTTTTTACGATGTATTTTATTTATTTATTTGAAATATAATAATTAACACTTTCTTATTTATTCCTCTTTAAAACCAACTATTTTTTTCTTAGGAAAATAAGACATTGATTAATGTTTTGTGGATTTATTTATTCATTTTAATCGATTCAATTCTCTTGTCAAATCATTTAACAACATTACAAAATACAACAAATTCGTTGCTTTCATCGTTTTCGAATCCTAAAGGTAATACAGACTTTTTCCCTTTTTTTAAATACATTTACAATTGAAATCTTAGTCCGATTTTATTTAAAGAGTTAATTTATTTCATATTCCCCCCCCCCGCTTTTGTTTTTGTTTTTTGGTTCAGGTTCAAAATTTATTCATTCTCAAAGAAATGCACTTTGATCATTACCACATCAGCAAATGAATTAGCTATGGTAAATTATCAAGAAATGATTGTAAGGTCAAATCATGAAATAGAACGGAAAATCGATAATTGATTTGCTTATAGATTTTTAAAAAAATGTCAATGTTTCTTTTTATCAATCTTTCGCCTTTTTTTAAATATTTTTTCTAGTCTCTTTTTTTTTTTTTTTGTGTGTGTGTGTGTATGTAGAAAAGCTTACATTCTACGACTTATTTTCATTTGATCTCTCATGTAAAATAAAAGTACACGAATTAATGAAATTAGAAAAAGACTCCTATTTTCATTAAAATTTTTAGTCTATTTTATTTATTTTTATTATGTACACCTGTATTTATTCAGCTTATTTGAATAAAACATTGTTAGTACTACTACTGTTGTAGTATCAATTCATTTTGGTTAGGTTCACCTTACAATATTTTGTATGTGTCAGGATAGTCTTTTTTATTGATTGTATTCAATTCCTTATTCTCTAATCTGTAAAATTTAAAGTCTATTCTAGTTGTTTTTGTTTTTCAAAATTTTTTTTTTTAAAAACACTTCCCAACAATTTTTATTTCGTCACAACAAAACTCATGATTAAAAATAAATAAATAAATCAAATATTGTATTTGACAGTTTATAAAACGCACTTTTTTTTTCTTGCGTAAATGATCGGGTATGATGGATAGATTGACAACTTAAGACCTTTTGAGGGTCAGCTGAGCTGATATGTAAATAGTCAGTACTCCCCCCCCCCCATAATCCTTTTGTAATTTGTCTTAGGTTGGCAATTCATTCATTCACATAACATTTTTCTAATACATAATTTCCAGTTTTCTTGTGACAACGCTTTATTTACTTCGTGGGTGTGGATGTACTAATCCTTATCAAATAAGTCGTTTTTATTTTAAATGCTAGTGTTGATTCTGGGTTGGAGGGTACTGACGAAGAAACACTTTTTTCTTTTTAAAAAATTATTTTAAACATAATTAAACAGATTTGATTGTTACTTATAAAATTTATGCAAACCCAACGACGATGTCTTAATGCTGGAATATACTTCTACTGTTTTTGGTTATCCTTATTTCAGCTGTCCCACGAGACACTTATAGATTTAAGCAGGATTTCATCACAAGAAAAGTTGACTCTTATTACCCACTTGACTTTTGAACTGAATTGACAAATAACAGCTACCTGTTTGTTTGTTTGTGTTGTTTTTTTTGTTTTTTTTTTAACAAAAACGAACACTTGCGCTCTTATAATCACACAAGCGTGTGTTTGTATGTTACTAACCCAGCTCTGTTCTGTATGGCTATATTTTTCATAAAATATTTCTTTTATTGTAAATTTGAAGCTATTTTCATTTCCCTCTTCTCTGCACACTGGGCATAGTGATTGGGGGGGGGGTAATGAAGGGGCGTTGGAATGTGTACCCAAACGACTCTGACACTTTGTTGTAATTGTTTTTTTTATACACTCACACCAGTAATACAAATAGTTAAAAGTTGCTGGTGAAACATTTGTATTTGGGTTGAGTCTTTTTTTTTTTTTTTTTTTTTTTTTTTTTTTCGACAGCTTGTAAACCACCTGACATTCGTGCAAGTTTTTTTTTTTTTATAGGTATTAGTATTTTTTTTTTTTCCAATAGTAACTCCGTGATCTGTTGATGTGCGAGAAATCAATCAACAAAAAGGTCATTGATTTATCTATTTTTATTTTATTTTAGTAACTTTCTAGTCTTTAAAATATTTTAGGAATCCATTTTAAATGTTGAATGCAACCCCCCCCCCCAAAAAAAAAAAACTGAAGTAATAAATATTCCAAGTGTACTATCAAGAAATTACTTTAAAAAGATGACGTTAAAATTTTGCTGGTTTCCAAAATTTTACTTCTGCTAACAGCAAGCCCTAAACCTTTTTTATTCTCTTTATTGCTAGTAATATATATTATAAACAAAAACATGAATTCTAAATTTTGCTAAAAAATGTCAATATTATTAGACACAATTCCGTAAGTATGTGACATCCAGGAAAGATTGAACTCGCTATTCAGTAATGGATTACTAACTATTACACAATGATGGGACCTCATTTTCTTTACCCACTCTGTTTGTCACAGATAGGATATGGTACAAGGTCGAAAGCAAAGGGCATCTAGCGAGTATTAAAATCACTAATCAGTAATGATGTGAGTCTAACTTGCAAACCACAATGGGATGCTATTAATATTTTAAAAATTTAAACATCAAAAACAGACTATTCCTAAAATAAACTAATATTATAATACACAAACAATTAGCTTTGTTTAATAAATAAAAATGTTTAACATTAAATAAATAGTTTTCGTTCTAATGAAAATCCATTTTAAAAATCTATTCTACCCATAGATGGGTTCCTAACAGATACTACAACTCTGGATCAAAATGGCAATGAAGGAGTATTCCACATTTCCCAGAGCTCCAGAATTAGAACTTCACCATTAGATGCACTTTAATGCCATACCCTTTTTAGGAACACTCCCGGGTGTTCCTAAAAATGTTTTTGTCCAGTCATAGACCGGGTACTTTTGCTAATATATATATATATATATATATATATATAATGAATAGAGCACTCCCTAGTGGCCTAGTATGTTTATAACAGTAAAATTCCACTTTGAAAAAGTGGGTGTGTAGATGGCACGGTGGTAAGATGTCTTACCAATGACAATTCAGTCGGGTTTTGAACCCAGCACAAAGCAGCCTGCCTTTTCTAGTCACACTGATGAGCTGAGAAACAGGACTGTATGCGAATGATAAATATATATATTCAGGTCCTGTTTAGTTTAGTTGTTAGAGCATCTGCCTAAGAACCATCAGCTTTGATATCGACCCTCACTAACTCAGCAAATGAGTAGCACAGCTTGGATCTATGTGATAAAGTGGGGAGATGATGGTATGTGTGGTGCTCCATCTCAGATGTAAAAAAAAACAATCACCCTGGTCTAGTGCTAGTGAAAAGGGAATAGACTCCCTTGCTGTCTGGTTGATACTGACAAAAGGCCACTCTGCCAACTTTACTTTTGTGTGTTAAGATATCTCTTTTTTTTTTTTTTTTTTTTTTTTTTTTTCATTCATTGCATATTTATATTAAATATCATTCAGAAGTTACAACATCACATATTACCAATGCCCTGATTATGACTTAATATAAATAAATAAAAATGTTTAATGTTGGCTAATACTTGAAATTATGATAAAATCATCCTCTGAATACCTTATTTTTTCATATTTTTCTTCATCAGCCAAAAACTGTTTTTTTTTTTTTTTTTATTTTTTTTAATTTTTTTTTTTAGACAGGTTTAATAATTCTACTTGCCCTCATGCCCATACAACAGTATAAATATGACAGATTGTAAAGAGTGGGCCTACTAGAGCACATAAAATGCAATTGCCAAATGATCAACACTGTATAAACAGACAACATTTATCCAATGGAGGGTTGGGGGGAGGATAAGAAGACAAGAAAACTCAACCTATCAGAAGAGATGGAGGAGGAATTGTGTGTAGCTCTTTTGTTGTTGAAAAGTCTGGTTCTTAAATATGTTTATCTATATATCTATAAAAAAAGAAAAAAGTCAGTATCAATTTGCTAAGAAAAAAATCAAATGTA
The DNA here is from genome assembly GCA_023376005.1 of Doryteuthis pealeii. NCBI lineage: Eukaryota > Metazoa > Mollusca > Cephalopoda > Myopsida > Loliginidae > Doryteuthis > Doryteuthis pealeii. The sequence continues at coordinate 60,265,901 of CM042154.1, forward strand.
AATCCTGATTATCTCTGTTGCCTGACAACTCGGTTCAAAAATCAAAAAAGTACTTAGTCAGCTTTCTTTATATGATGAAAAACAACTTGAATGTACATGTGTCTTATAGAACAACAGTTAAATAAAAATGACCAAACCTGAATATTACCCACAATAGTAAAAGCATATACCAACATTAACACACCACCAGATGATAGGTATGACTCTGGTATAAACATTATTTGTTTGGATTTTTCTTTTCTTCTCTGCTGCATAATATTTGTATACTACAAAAATATTGTGCTATGAATGAAAATGTCTCCTCATTGGAACAATTCTTGATATCCTACTTTTTACGCAAAACTGTGCACATTTTTGTTCTCACATTAATTACTAAGAAAATAAATATTCATTAGAAATTTAGATATGAGGTTTGATTAAAAACAAAAAAAGAATTAATAAAAAGCATTATTTGGACTATTTTGGCCGATGTGCACTCTGGCCTTCTTCAGAAAATTTTTAAAAAAGTATTTACTTTAAATGAAGATTTGTACACAACTGAACAACTTGGATAATAAAGTATTTTCTGACATTCCACCATATCAGATGGACACAGTCTGATTGTGGAAAGCCACACACAAACCGAAGCTCATGTAGTGGTTAGTGTAAAAATTACATGTATTCCTTTGGCATTCCTCTTTTGAGGCATCTCTGGCACAAGGCAATAAACCTATCCCTGTCTCATTAAATTGAAGGGCAGATGTTGCCTGGGGGGATGGCCAACATTATATATTTTATCAGTTAAGAGGCTGAAGCCACTGGACATGGGGCTTGAAAGTCAGGTAAGCATATTCTGTTGTCAAAGTATCTTCATAATAGAGTAATGTCTAGATGTGTCAGTGCCAATTTGAAAAAATTAATGAGACCAATCATTAATGCTTTTTGAACAGCAGTTTTTTTGTGAAACACAGACCCCCCTAATTCTGTATGACCTTTTGCTTGTTTCCTAATCTATATATTTGTTGTAATGGAATATTCCCTTTTAAGGCCACAACAATATTAATACCCGTGTTCCTTAATCTTCTGACCGTTATCATCTTACAACACCCTCTAGTTAAAAATGAGTGTCCAAATTGTCCAAGATGAAATGCTGATTATCTAGTGTTGCTTATCCACTGAATTATTTCATATGAGGGTCATCACCTCAGCTAAATAATGGAATGACCATTCCATTTTTATCATAAGGAAAGAAATAAGACATGCTACACAGAAAAAAATATAAGAAAGAAACAGTAGGGGAAAGATAGAGAGAAGGGAGGGCGCAGAAGTGATAACGCTAATCTGTTTTAATCGAACATAATGAAAAGAAGAAAGAGTGGGTTAAAAATAATAATGAAATTTATAGCGTACAGTGCTCAAGTGCACCACAATTCATCAAAGTCTTATGTATAGTACATAGAATAATGTATTGGTCTCAGTAACATGAATAGTGTACAGTAATAATATACATATGTGTACGCGTGCGTGGAGGGGGGTATCAGGTATAGTTTTGGTGACTTACAGGAAGCATGGAGGCTTTGAAAGATGCAGTGTTTCGGCTGCCTACAATGGATGCAGGCAATTTATTCCATGCCTCAGCAACTCTGATCATGAAAAAATGTTTCCAAAAGTCATTATACTTTTTACATATAGCTCTTAAGTAAACATATCAAACGTTGTAATAATCAAATTATCATACAGTGGTATATCCACAGGTCCTGCTAGTATATGAATTAATCTTCAAAAGATTTGAGTGTGTGGAAGATACATAGACTAATGGAACACTTTCTGGAATAAGTGTATTGATTTTTAACGTTTTTAAAAAAATTTTGGTGAAATAGGTCACTAATTAGGACTGAGCCTATTCCAGTAGTGACCACCCCAAGCAGAGTTTTAACAGGTTTGAATTCAGTTTTCCTTCTCTTAGACTGGTTGCCTAATCAAGGTTAAAGAGCCTAGTCTGCCCTACTATTTACCCATAGCTGGAGGGAGAGTAGTTGGATTCATACTTTTCCCAAGAGTATTAGCACTATGTGAACTGTAGCTTCATCCAGGAGTTAAACTCTGGTCGATGAGTCCATTTTCTATTACTCTAACCATTACACCACGCACCTCCAACAATAACAAGGGACTATTTTAAAGAGAATGAATGTTTCATTAATTGTTCATCTCTCTCTTGGTAAATACATCTTTAATTTCAATACTTTTTGAGTTCATCTCGTAAGTATTGTTACTATAGTTTGTTTTTTTTAAAATTTTGTTTTTTGTATTTCTTGGAAATACAAACATGTTGCATCCTAAACGGTCGGCCAAGAGAGTTATCTCCCTTATGTTAAAACTCTTAACCCAAAAAGTTTTTAACAATTACAGTTAAAGGAACTTTCAGTTTGAAGTTTTATAGTCATGTGTTTTGCCACTGAGCTATAAACCTTGAACAAAGTTCAACAACCTTCTTTTTAATCAGTAGTTAAGGGTAAAGAGTTGCTGCTACAGTCAAATAAATGAGGAGTAATGAAGACTTGTGGATGATGTGTTGTTTCAACAATAAATCATTGACACATTTACATTCGGTGACCAAACTGAAAGCAAATAGTCCTCTTAGGTAAAGAGAGGGAAAACATCTGTTGATACTAATGTGATTTATTTTATTCATATATTTTAACTCTTAGTATATAAAACCAAATATTGGTAGAAAAAATATTTTTGTTTATTTATTTATTTTATTTGTTCTGGAATGCCATAAGCTTTATTTTTATTTGATTCACAAGATTTTTTTCAAAATGTTAAACATTAATATAAAAAGATTTGGTTAAAATAACATTATCACATAAAATGTCACTTTTTATAAAAAAATCTTCAAATTTTCAACATTTAACAAAGGGGGTCATTGATTTAAAAAGAAAAAAAACGTGTGTGTGTGTGTGTGTGTATGTAAGTGTGTGTATATATATATATATAAATGTGTGTGTGATACTGATAGCTTTTTGATTTAGTGTATATTTGCTTTGAATGGGTCCCAATTAAAACTGTCTAACTCCTACCTTGTAATCTATCTAGTGTAATTCATTTCTTAAAAAAACTATTGAAATGTATTTACAGATAGCTTGAAATGGTGAAGGAAGAAAAAAAGAAAAACATGGGATGCATGGATATTATTTTACTGCATCCTTTTAGATTTTGTGCGTCAAGGATACAGGACGCGTACCTATCAGCGTGTGTGTGTGTGTGTATATATATATATTGTGATTTGATTATTTGGATAGAATAAATCTTTATAGTAACTGCTCAACAGCTTGGCACAAAATGATTTATCATTTTAATAAAATGAATGCCAAGATGTCATGTTAAACCAACAAGTACTGTTTATTTATTTATAAGAATTTTTCGTTATTTCCTATAACTCCAACATAAAAAAGGGAATCACTCTGAATTAATTTTATCTGTTAATTAATCTACCCATTATTTTCCCATTAAACTAACCCTAACTTCTTTTTTCCTAGTAGATCAATAAATAAATAATTTATCAGTCAAACAGTGGTTCCCCTTTTTTATGTTGGAGTTATAGGAAATAACCAAATTCTTTTTAATAATGTTCCTGATAATAATCACTCTAAACTCTTTTTAGTTCTCACATTCCAATTGGGTGGGAGGTAAATGTTTTGCTTTTAAAAGGTTGTAGAAATTGATTATCCACCAGACTTAAATAACATGGGGGATGTCCTTGTTTGATAAGCACTAAAACAACCATACATCCATCCAATTAGGATGACTATTACAAAAATTGAATTTCTCATCTCCATAATAATTTGATTATGAAAGCTGAATTGGCCAACAGGAAATTAACTGGTCAATACGTATGTGAATAATCGGATTCTTAGCATCAGAAGCCAAAATTTTCAGCATTGATAAATAAAAATGCAATTTTATTTATGCAATAGATTTATGGTATTAAAAAAAAAACTTCCATGTTGATTTTTTTTTCTTCTCTCCCCCATTTGTGTGTTCACTACTTTGTTTTTTGAAATTCTGAGGTTAATAATTTTTATTATTCCTTAGGGGCCGGTTTAGCTCAGTCAGTTGAGCATCCGCCTTGGAATCACAAGATTCTAAGTTTGATATCGGTCCCAGCCAACTCAGTGTATGAGTAGCAGAGATCTGTGCAGTAAAGTAGGGAGCTGGCAGTAGGTGTGGCGCTCACCTCAGCAAAACAATCTCCCTGGTCTAGCACTAGTGAAAAGAGGATAGACTCCCTCACTGTCTGGCTAATACTAACAATAGACCCCTCTGCCAATTTTTTTATTATATTATTCCTTATATATTTTTTTATTGTTTTCATTGTGTGCAAAAGTAATAAATAAATTTGAAAATTGTCTGTTTAAAACTTTCCAATTAGTAGATATATATTTGATGTATATCTAATATCTTCATCAGGACATACAAATATCGCCTGGTGATATTAGCATTATGATGTTGTATGCAAAAGAACGGATCTTGAAACCCTGTCAGCAGGCTTAGGTGACTGTATCCCTTGCATAGTTAAGACCCCACCCCCAAAAGGGGGTGTTCTGGGCAGTACAACTGCATTTGATGGTGTGGCTCCAGTTCTCTGAAAAGTGTGGTGTATCCTTTCATTGCCATTTCTCTCGGGCCCACTCTGACCTGGAGTGGTAGTACCTGTTACTCCCATTTATGGAGCAAATAGATATGTTTAAAAAGTATTTGTATTCATTAGGACTGTGCAAAAGAAAAAGATATCTCTTAAACAACTACACAACAAATGTAAATATGAACATGATTCCATTACCTCTGGGCATAAAATAACCCTAGACTGGTTGGCATGCCATTAAAATCAATCATTCATTCTCTTTGCTCACAAGATATTTTGCTCTTCCTCAGGTGTATATTGCATCTTTAGAAGGTATTTATTATTTGCTTTTGATTATTCCAATTACAGTTAAGATGGTCTGGTTTAGCTCGGTCAGTAGAGCATTTGCTTAGGATTCACAAGGTTCCTGGTTTGATACCGGTCCTCGCCATCTCTGCACATGAGTATCACAGCTTAGGTAATGTGATCTGTGTGATAAGGCATCTGGGAGCTGACAGTTGGTGTGATGCTCTACCTCGGCAAAAAACATCTTGGTATAGTGCAAACAAAAAGGGATAGATTCCCTCGCTGTTCGCTGATACCAACAATAGGTCACTCTGGGGAATGTGAAGTACTCCCTTCATCACCATTACTCCCAGGTCTATTCTGACCTGGAGTGGTAGTACCTGTTAAGGTCCATCTGTGGGTCGAATAGAAAAAAATTAATACCCAACAAGAATGTATAAAACAAAATATCTTCTGCATAAAATAATCCAACTGGGGTTATCATGCCGTAAAATCCAACCAACCTTAACAATTTACCTTGTCATCAGGCAATAAACTTCCATAATTTTTTCAATATACACATTTTCCTTTTATTGTATAAATTATAATGAATTGGTAGCTTACAATGTGGTTACTTTTTTTAAGTCGTAGTAAAAACCCTTAAGTCTTGTATATCATAAATTTAATGCATTTATATTAAAACAATTTTAAACATAATTTAACAAACAAAATTAACAATAATATCAATGCTGTTAAAGAATATAGTATGAAAACTTTCTTTTATTTTTTACTAGAAGCAGCTACTAGGCATTGTTTGGATAGAGGGGTGGAGATTTTTTTATTATTTAGTCAAGCAGGTCCCTTATTACTGAATTGTGAGTTGGGTCCTCGCTGGATGCCCCCATAAAAATCCATACTTAAAAGACTTTATAATCCAGCCTGGTGGTAGTGAATGGTGTATATATATTTACTTTGTCTTTTTTATTTTCTTAGTTTCCTCTGGACATGCATACATACATACACGCCAACTGCCCTTTATATATGTATAGATAGATTTATTTTTATTTATTTTTTATGTTCATTCTAATGACAACTTGTGTATCCCTGAGTATCTTTTTGTTTTTCAATATCTCAAATTATTGGGTGCATATCGCATAAATGCCTCCTGCCCTAAAAAACACTAAGCGGTGCTTGATGAAAATCTGACCTTGTGCTACTTAGAATATTTAGATATTCTTTTTTTATTTTAATTTAAATTAAAAATGACGTGACATTTTTTTCACATCATTTTTAATTTAAAGAAATATCTTTTCTTTTTTGGTATTTTCATTTTATTTTAGTTAAAAAAATACTGTCATGTATTTTTGAATAAATACGACCGAGTAAAATGTTTTTTACATTTACATGTCTATAAAAAAACCTGACGTTGGCTTACTTTTAACGCCTTCAAACCACCCAAAAAAGTCATTTGTTAATAAAAACACCTATCTGCTAAAAAAATATTTTAAAGAGGGGTGGGTTAAAATATTTACATTTACTTGTTAAGAAAAGATTGGGGGGGGTAAAATATTGTTTTCATATCACATTAATAAGTAGCACGGGTCGGATTTTCAGCAGGCACCACTTAGTGTTTTTTAGGGCAGGATTCCAGGACGCATATATGCAATATGCACCATTTATTGTTTACTGTTTATCCATTTTGACCCCCAAAATATTGCTTAGTTTACTTGCAACTAGTGTTACTGATTGTAAATGAGATGGTTAACAATTTATGTAGACAAAATCATAAATCTGTCATAACTGATGTTTATTATAATTCATAATCTTGTCTCTTAATTTTTTTTTCTTTTATGAAAACAAATTTTAGTGTCCATTTGAAACCAATTTGATTCTAATCATTGACTTATTTCTGAAACCCATTTTATATATTCATAGTGGAGGGAAGGGCGGGTAATCCTCAAAATGTTACTTGACATGAGGCATGTAACCTAAGACATCTGGTCCCTGTATTCTTCCATTGTTTAATGAGTTACATTATATTGTATTCTGTGTGTGAGTTAAACTAGTCTTATTTATGGCTCTTATCAAGTTCCAACATGTCATTCACTGTTTTCTCTTCTTTTTTCCATTTATACTTTTTTTTCCTTCAGCCGTAAGCAACCTAAGGCCTGTGTGTCATATCTAACCAAATACACATGAAGTTAAACAAATCATTTTATCAAAATGATTTGATTCGGTATTAAATGACCGAGAAAGGGTTGATATATACCATAAAACAAAACAACCAACCAACATTCAGTCGTAGAGAAGAAAGGCTGATAATTGAAATGATTGGAGTCTCTTGTAGAAATATTCACAGATTTGGTTAAAAATAATAGAATCCTTATTGTTTTCAAGTTTTCTTTCTTTCAAGTTTTCTAACAATTATTTTGAAGTTATCATCTTGAAAGGTGTTAATCTGTTGTCTGAAAGAGTTATTATTGATAAACCAAGTACTTTCAGTTCCTTTCTAAACCATTATCAAGACTGTTTATATTTGTCTAAACAATCATTATCAAGACTGTTTATTATTTGACTAAACTATTGTTTTGCTTTTATGATACATTTGTATACTTCTAAAATCTATCACTCTTGTTAATATTAGTTTATAAACAAACTCCTTTTACTCCTTAAATATTCCATAATGTATTTAATTTTTCAAAGTTTGTATTTTTTCTCTTCTCTATTCTTTGTTTATTTTGAAACAGAATTTATAAACTAATTCTTTTGTAGTTGAAATATAATCTTACTACAGAGGAAATAAATTGCTTTTGTTGAATTTATAAAACTTTGATTTAATTAGATAGTAATGTAGATAAGGATATATTTTTGTCAATTGTTCAAAAAGAATTGAAAGAACTTTTAAGTGAATGAAAATTTTGTTTGGTGTTAGATGACCAATGAATGTTATAAAATTGCTTCCAAAATTTCATCAAGAACAACAAAAAGAAAACCCTCCTAAAATAATAAACCTATTAGTTATTTAGTCTCCAAAGACTTACAGATTACAGTATTTGGTTTTTATTGTAGTCTCATAAACTAGTAGCCCAATGCATTATTAACATTAATGAGGAATATATATAGTAGCAAATTATCTTTAAAAAAAAATCTTATTTGTCCCTTTCTGTTTTTTTAGCTATAATAACAATTGGATATGTTAACAATAATCTTGTATTAGTCATAATTTTTAATCTGTTAGAGGATTTAATGAACTTGGACTTAATTGGGTCAATGTATCCAATCTTGTGTTAGTTTATACAAAGCTTTATGGTATTATATAGATTTTAGCTTCAGTGTCACAGAGTTTAAAATATATCAAGAGCTGCTAATTTGAATTGCTTGCTTTTTCATTATTCACACATCCTCCATGTTTAATGTGAACACATTTTACTTATACATTTTATTTTGTAACTCTTTTCTTTTGTAACTCTTTTCTTTTATCTCTTTAGATTTAAATAAATGTCAAATAAAATTCTTTTCACTTGATTTTCCAATTCATTCAATTTTTCATTGTATTTTTCAAGAATTAACTATTTTTTCCCCCTAAGTATTTCTTATTTTTTTCTATTGTTCCTGTTGTTATCTAACAAAGATTACTAAACGAAAAATAACCATACAGAGGTTGGAAATGAAATGGAATCTTTATAGAATTAACTAACTATAATACTTGCCAGTGGTGTGAAGAAGATAAACCACTGTTAGTAGTATACGACTACTCAGTCAGCATAATACTCCCGTATTTATAAGGATTGGGACATACCCATTTATGTTCATAAGTAGAGTTTCACTAGTATTATTTTGTATTCTAATTTTCCTCTTTATTTTATTTAAAACTAGAAGCAGCTACCCAGTATTAACTGGGTAGAAAGGGGGGAAACCCTGGTGTATTGATTTGTTTACTTTTGAGATTTACAAATGCTGGACATTTTTTAAGTAGAGTTTTAATGCTATTTCTATGTATATTTTCATTTTTTTAAAACATCTTCAAATATAAATCTAATCTTAATTTTTGCACAATAAGTAAGAACTGGTGATATTTGATTTGTGTATGTATGTATGTATGTGTGTATATATATATATATATACACACTTTGTCATTGTTTTATTTTCGTAGTTTCATCCAGACATACATGCACACACCAACTGCCATTTATATATGTATAGATAGATATAGAAGATAATCTTTTGAAAAGATGGTGTTTATTTTAGTCTATAAAAGTAAATTCATTTTGTTTTAAATAGAAGATAATTAATTATTTCTTACTCAGGTTTTTGAGGTTGATTTATAACTTTTTATAAATGAACCTCCTCAAGTCATTTTTCACAACATGCCCCCCCCCCCAAAAAAAAAGAATAGACTAAACTTTGTTCCTGTCCTGGTTGTAAGACAAATTGGTTGCATTGATAATTAATCTGGTTTGGTTTATTTGCTTCCTGCTGGTGACTGCAAGGGAACCAGCCTAATAAAATATTTAAAATCATTCAGATTTATACGAGGACTTCTCTTAGTGAAATGGCAGGAAATGATATCTTATAACCACTCTGGAATACCATGTAATTATATTTATACTGTAAAAGGCTACATTAAAAGATTGGTATTCTAACTCTTTCAAATGCACAGGGTAGTCCGAAAGTTTTATCATCCCCTACATATGTTTTATGGTAGAATAATATATATATATATAATATATATTATATATATATATATATATATATATATATATATATATATATATATAGTGATGCTGATAGCTTTTTGATATAGTGCATCCTGGGATGCACATATTTGCTTTGAATGAGTCCCTGGAAAAAATTTGTGGATCCTAATTGAAGCCATCTAACTGCTACATTGTATCATCCTGTGTAATTCATTTATAAGAAACTATTGAATTGTATTTACAGTTAGCTTGAAATGGTGAAGGAAAAAAACCCAAAAACACTGGGACACATTGATATAATTTTATTTCGGATTTTTAGATTTTTGTGCAACAAGGACGCAGGTTGCATATCTATCTGTGTGTGTGTATATATATTGTGTGTGTGTATATATATATATATATATATACACACACACACACACACACCAACTCCTCTGCATGAGAAGGATGTGACACACGTTTGATTTCTTAAGCAGAATTTAATAGGTTTAAATTCAGAGTTTTCCTTCTCCTAGCCTAGATGCCTAGCCAAGACTGCTCTATTATCTACCCATAGCTGGGGGAGAATAGTTTTCCCAAGGTTATTAGCACTGTGAATTGCAAACAGTCTCATCTAGGATTTGGACTTGTCTTGCATGCCTATTTCCTACAATGGTAACCATTACACCATGCACCTCCACAAAAATAATTACATGATATAACCCAAAATTCTAGAAAATGATTTAATTCATTTTTAGTGGTAAAATTAGGTGTGTTATTAAAACAAAAAATATTTAAAGTTAAAATGTGTAGGGGTGACATGACTTTCAGACCACCCTGTAGATTAATATACAAAAAGTCTTGTTACCAGCTACATATTTTTGTAGAGGTAAAATAATTACATAAACCATATATTATATTATTGAAACAAAAATTAATGAAAGTTAAGACAATGTGTAGGAGTGACAAGATTTTCAGACTCCTCTGTATATTGTAGTACACACACACACGTGCGCATGTATGTATGTGTGTGTGTGTATATATATATATATATATATATATATATATATATATATATATATAGTTTTTATTTATTTATTTGTCTGCAGTTTTGGGTTTAAGATCTTTATAGTTTGCTCTGGCTAAAATTTTCAATGATTCTTTTGGTTCTTTTCGGTAAGGGAAACATTCAACACATTCATTAAAGTTTTTGTCTCTGCTACTAAAAATATCCTTTGTTTCTTTTTATTTATAGCTCTTAACTTTTTCTGTTATGTTAATTATTGCTGCCAGATGAACAACTCAAAAAACCTGTTGGTTTATAATTTAAGACTGCATTCAATGAACACTATTTAGTTTACAAAAATTGGGGAGGGGTGATAGAATAATCAGGACTTTGTAGCACTTTTTTTTCTTTTTTATCTCATTTATATCCACCTGTGCCAAGTATAATTTTGTATATTTTAAAAAGTGCATGATTAATCCAGCCAAATTTGCCACAACTAATTTCTTTTTAGTGATACTTACTGTAAATATAATTTGAACTTTATGAAACTATTAAACCATTTTTAGACTTGACCTATCTTCTATATGAAATGTAACTCAATTCCACTTTTTTTCTTTTTTTATCCTCCCCCACCTTTTCATTCTTTTGCAACATTTGGTGACAAGTTATTAATGTATTCAATGATCTACGTTGGATTAAAAAAAAAAAAAAATTCCTCCTGCACCAGCTGGTTGACTTGTTTTTTTTTTTTTCCCCTCCTACTATTTCTCATCATGGAAAAAGTTTCATTTTCTCTTTCAATCACATTAACCAATTCATCTGTTGCCACAAAAAAAAGGCAATCTCTCTTTTCTTTTCAAGTTACAATTTTTCCTTTTTATTCACTAATATCTGAATCTATTGATTGTTAAAAACTGTTTAGCATGAAATTGGTAAATTGTCAAAGTTGGAACTAACAATTGTGTTGACAATAACATTTTGATATTTTGCGTTGATAACTGAGGATGGAAACATTTTTAACTCCTGATAGTTTTAAAAAAAAATATTGCATGCAACTGCTGCAATAAATATTGTAAGCCTTTTTATTTTGTGTTCAGTAATTTATTTCTTTTATTTATTTATTTTTTTTTTTTTTAACTATCAACAAAGTACAATTAGAGAGGCTTGTTAGATGTTATCTTATTTTGTTCATTATAGTGCAACTTTCGACCTTTTTACTTTCTATTTAAATTCTCTAAATGATTACGGTCAGGTCGTGCTAAAAGCACCACTTCCCATTAGAAGTTAAATAGCAATGAACCTGTTCAATACTTAATTGGGTGACCACTTAAGCAACAGCAGGTACTGTAAACAACCTGAGTCCTTTGTTTATCAAAATTACTTAATTCTGCATTTAAATGACCCAAAAGAGGGTTGATATGCTGTAAAACCAAACAACCCAACCTCCAAATAAAAAGAATTAATCCTTTTGTTATATGAACATCTTGGTCAGTTTATGTCCTTAAAAAAGAATTCATTTTAACAGGTGGTACCGTATATACTTGTCTATAATAAGACTTTCTGAGACCTGAATTTTAGCTTAATATTAGGGGGTCATGCCATATGCAAGATATAAATTAGGCCTATTTAGGTCTCTAAAAGTTGGATGATACACAAGTATGTGTTAAACAATTTTAGTTTGAAACAAGCAAACAAAATGTGTACTTAATGTAAGACTGTAAAAAAAAAAAAAAAAACAAGAATTTCACTTTTAGCCTAAAAAACTTCTAAAATATTTCATATTTATTTTTTCCTCCCCACTCCGACACCACTCTTTTCTCTTCAAATCCTTTTCAATACACCTCACTTTAAATGGTGGCATTTTAATAACTGTTGCCTTTTTTGATAATTTACTATGCTTTCTAGGAAGGAGTTAAAGAATGTGTACTCATTAACATACCATAAATATTTGAACCTCTTCTAGGCATTCTGGTGGCGTTAACACATTTCGGACTAACTCATTTGTCAACACAGATCAGGGTAAAAATTTTAAAAAAGTTATTTTTAATTTTTTTTTTTTTTTTTTTCTCCTATACCTGACAAGGGTTGACAATGCCAAGGTGTCCTGGATATGACATTAAACTGCATCTCATGGTGAAGTTCCAATTCTGGGGCTCTGGTGAGTGTGGTAGTACCGGTTAGGATCCCATGAAGAAAATGATACTCATTTAAATATGAATATCATTTCAGCTCAGTATTTATAGGATAGTCGTCGGGGTGCCCTAAAGTCGGTATCAGCCAATCAGCGAGGGAGTCTATCCCCTTTTCACTAGCACTAGACAAGGAGATTATTTTAGTGTCTGAGGTGATGTGCCACACCTACGATCAGCTCCTTACTTCACTGCACAGATCCCTGTGCTACTCATACGCTGAGTTGGCAAGGGCCGGTATCGAACTAGGAACCTTGTGGTTTCTAGCTGAATGCTCTGACTGAGGATAAGCAGTCTAAAAGTAATGCAATCCTTTTATTGCTAAGAAAACTACAACAAATGCAGCATAATAATAGACTACCATTGGCTGCATATTATTTTGCTAACAATGAACAAAATCTTGCATGCTACTGCACTTGCAAAAATATGCACAAGCAGAGGCGACTCACTTTTCTTTTCTTTTTTTAAATTTTTTTTTAACACCAGTGTTAATGGTGTCAATGTCAGAAAAATGTTACCCATGTAATCTATCTTTAATGGGCTGATGGAGGGCTCTTCTTATTTCATGGGTTGTCATTTACATCCCTATAGTTACTGCTGAAATGCATTACCCACTACCTAACTGTGCTCACATGTATTGTTTGGTCTGCATGAACATTCAGCAAGCATCAGTGAATGTCAATGGGTGCATTTTTTTCTTTCTTTATACATATAGAGGAATTCAATGTCTGTGGCCATTTAGCCATACTGATGCCCAACTGCTAACTATAATAAAATAAAATATAGGTTATTGTTAGGAAAGCTCAACTTTTATTGCCATACCATCATCTTTGAAAACTGCCTTTTATTAGATGTTTCCTTTAAAAAAAAAAAATATTTTATTAAAAGGAAACTGCAAAAAACTTTTTCAGGCTGGTTACCTAAACCATTATGTATTTGTTACTTGGAAGTTAATATTACTAACTGTAAAGGTTGTTATGCCACAACCAAACCCCTTCCGAGGGTTTAACTAAAAGTGGGAAAAATTCTGTAAGCTTGACTAATAGCTATACAAATGTATATATCCCTATCATTCATTGTAATCTTTTGTAAGTCTTTGCTGGATGGCCCACACTGGCATGTCTATGCGCTGGGTTCCATTGGAGAACATCACTTATGAGTTTGTCCTTACATCTCCAGCTTGTCTTGTTCATCTCCCTCGGATGGTTTGTGTGATGGGGCAAGTAGCTGTTCAGCTACTTTCTTATAGGGTGTTGTTTCCACAAAGAAAAAGATAATAGGCACTGTCTTTTTTTTTTTTTTTTTTTTTTTTTTGTGAAAAAGATGAATGTCAATTCTTGTAGAAGAAATATGCTCTGCTATACTACTAACATTTTGAGTTGCTTACTTTTGCATTTCACATCTTGGGAAAGGCATGAATCCAACTATTCTTCCTGCAGCTATAGGTAGATAGTAGAGAAGACTGGGCTCTTTAACTTGGATATGGCAACTGTCTATAAGGAAAACTGAATTCAAACCCGTTATACTCTGTTTAAAAAAAAAATAGACCTTGTGTTCATGGCCTTCTATTTTGAAGGCCTTTCAATCATGCAGCTAAATTTGAAAACTTGAAGTTTTAACATTTTTTTGCTTGAAGTTTAACTGAAAAATGTTAAATTAACTTTAAATTACAAATTTTAAATAAACTTCTAAAACCATGAAGATTCCTAGATGACTTTTATTTTTCTTTAAACAATAAATATAAAATTATGTAAAATAAATAGATCTTTATACTTACCGTATTTGACGGCATATAGGACGCACTTTTTTTCAAAAATTTTGGCTCAAAAAATTGCCCTACATTTTAGGTGAAGTTTGAGACCTCCTGTAGGCCTAGGCTAATCTTTATGATGCTCACTAACCCAGATTACGCTCAGTACATTTACCTACCCTGTACTGTCAAATTGCTTTTATACAGCTAGTTTTCTGCTTGTGTAATGCACAGCTAGACTATTTTCAACAATATATGCTTAAATACACTAAACTTTTTTCCTGAATTTAACCTGCTGAAATGGGGGTGCGTCTTATATGCAGTCAAATACGGTACTTGAATTGAATAATGGTAAAAGTTATTGAAAATGTAAAAACAAAACTTTTTTTGAATTCCTTAAACCAACTACAGATATGAAATAGCAAAGATCTCGAACTAGAAATAAACTGCCTTTAATATAAAACACCATGTTTGTGTCGCATCCTGCTTTGGGTGGAGGAATTGGGTAAATAGATACTTTTAGAACTCCCTTTTCTGTCAAATATACCTAGTTTCTACACTTTCTCCTGACTTAATCTGATAAGATTGACATTGTCTATTGTTATTACTAAAACCACCACATGAAACTCTCTCTCTCTCTCTCTCTCTTACAGACCATTTCTTCCATCCATTTACATTTGGTTAAAGATGGCAGCTCCTGTTATCACATATTGATTTTGGTGTCTCTCTTCTATTAATAAGAGATTCGTTGTCTCTGTCTATAACCAAAACTACATTACTGCTTACATCACAAACCCCCAGGAATTGTGAAAGTTAATTAATGAGTATTTAATTTATATTCAAAATTCTTAATATGTAGAATTTGAGTATGCAACATTAAATGGCCTACATTGTTTTTTAAAATAAGTTTTAATAAACACTTGTCCCGTATCATATATCTATTAATTTCTTTTTAAATTATTTTTTACCCCCCCCTTTTTCCTTTTTTTTCTTCTTCTTCAGTAACAAGAAGTTAAAAAGTTTAAAATTACAAAATACCTATGATTTTGTGTGAAATATTCAAAATAATTATTAATAAATGATTAATAGATGTATGCAACATTTATTGAGGAGAACAGAACTAAGTTTCCATTATTTTTTTTTTTTTTTAATTTATTTATTTTTTTGCCTTTAATAAATTTGATTTTACTTACTTTGATATAAACCCACTGATATTGAATTTTTAACTCCCTGCCCCAGCAATATTTTTCAAAATTAATATTTACACCGCCTTCATGATCTACAATGATTATTTAACCAGCATAACTATGGATTCTCTTTTTTACTCTTCTCTAAAGATAATGTCTACTGAACTTAACATTCTCACAAGATTTTTGATAATGAAAAATGGCAAATAATTTATTAATAATAACTAGTAGGACCTGTGGATTATACCACAGTATGATAATTTAATTCTTACGATTGATATGTTTACTTAAGAGCTATTGCAATAGTTCAATATGTAAAAAGTATAATAATCTTGATTTAACTCTCTCTTCTTTTTTTTTTTTTTTTCTTTCCTTCTTTTCATTATGTTCGATTGAAACAGATTAACGTTATCTTTTCTGTGCGCTCACACCCATTCTCTATCTTCCCCTATTATTCTTTCTTTCCACTATTTTTTTTTTTTTTTTTTTTTTTTTTTTTTTGTAGCATATCTTTTTCTTTTCTTTCTTTATAATAAAAACAGAATGGACCATTAAATTTAGGTGATGTGACTCGTAAGAATTAAGCACATAAGCAACACACCTAGCAAGATAATCAGGAGTTACATTTTTGCATTTCATCTTGGATGGTCTTATTTTTTTTTTTTTTTTTTTTTTTGTGTGTGTGGTTAGATAAGTCGTAATTTTAAGGAACACAAATATTAATGTATGTTAATAATAATGATAATAACAATGTGACTCCCTGTGAATTAATGAAAATCTTGTCTTCTAGTATTTTCTATTTCCTAAATGTAAATTTCATTGACTCTGTTTTTACCTGGTTTTAATTCCTTATTCTCTTTCTCTTACAGCAATGCTTTGATTGTGGTAGCAACAATCCCACTTGGGCCAGTGTCACTTACGGAGTATTTCTCTGCATTGACTGCTCAGCAGTACACAGATCCCTTGGGGTCCATGTCACTTTCATTCGTTCAACTCAATTGGACACAAGCTGGACATGGCTACAGCTTCGATCTATGCAAGTTGGAGGAAATGGAAACGCGGTAAGCTTCCTTTTTATCTTTCTCTCTTTCTCTCTTTCTCTCTTTCTCTTTTTTTTTTTTTTTTTTTCAACCTAAAAAGATAAAACAAATCTTTGTAGTTGAGAAAAAATTAAAAGAAAAACACTTGTGCAGTGATGCTGTTAGCTTTTTGATTTAGTGCGTCCCGGAATGCAAATATTTTCTTTGAATGGTCCCAACTAAAGCCGTCTACCTTGTAACCTATCCTGTGTAATTCGTTTCTCAGAAACTATTGAAATGTATTTACAGTTAGCTTGAAATGGTGAGAGGAAAAAAAGAAAACACTGGGATGCATAGATATGATTTACTGCGTCCTTTTAAATTTTTATGCGTCAGGGACACAGCGCGTACCCATCAGCATCTCTGCTTATGTGCCTTGAAGAGTTTCAAATAACAAGTCTGCCCTGTCAGCTAGGCTGTAGAATATGCCAACTTGTACCTCTAAGAGTGGGCCACTTGTTGGCTATGGGTAGTGACACTGGATCCTAGTGGCTGAGCTGTCTGTAATCCAGGTACTAAGTGGTGTTATGTACAACACTCAAAGGCCCTTAGATGGATGGTCAGAAAGGCCTGATTTGATCAATCAGCTGGTCACGTCAAGCTTTAGCTTACTACTTAATTGCTTAAGAAGTCCGTCGTAGATGACGATGACCTCACTCGACATGGAGTAAAACTTGTGCGTGAGATATTTTAAGTGGAAAAATGGTAACACTGTCTCAGGTAGTATTGAGTCACTTCACAAGAGGCAAACCTCCCCGGGAGCTCCAGTGCTTGCACTCTAGCACCAAGTTGTATTGGGGATTTGTGAGCAGTAAGTACCCAATCCTATTACTATCAGTGTGGATGGCTGTTGGGTCCCCTGGAGCTCATCCACCCTTTGACAAATCTTGATTTTTTTGTGATGCTCGGTGTCTACACACCCACTTTCACCAGACAGGCCTTAGCACTTATATAATTAATTCCCAACCATATTCTTCAAATGGCTTTAATAGCCAACCCTTTTTATCTTAAAGGCTCTCGAAGGCTCTGGTGAGGGTCATAAAAATTGTTTCTTCCAATTAGTTTTTTGTTTGTTTTTTTTACACTGCTGTTAAGATTACAATGGATTTATCTATATGTATAAAATTACTGAATTTCATTAAGTCTTTAATTTTCATTATCTTATGGAAATTCGCTGTCTGTAATCAAAAGTACATCACTGCTTACGTCAAAATATCCCCAAGAATTGCGTAAGTTTCAATGAGTATTTAATTTATAGTCAAAATCATTTAATATTAATCCATAGAATAAATTTTATTTAGTATATCTCTATGAAACCTGAGTTAGATTTGCCTCAAAACTGCCCATGTTTATCAGTGCGTTTAAAATCCTGCAATGTTTTGTATATCACTAAGAAATAAAGGTTTACATAATATATGGTGTGATTAATTTGCATACTGGTTTTAACAAATAATTACATGATATATTGATCTCTAATATTATTTTATTCTCTAACATATTAAAATCAATCCTATGAATGATTTTATATAGAAACCATTTAAAATATAATTAAGATAAGTATAAATCTTTTTTTATGTGCATTCTTATTTAATGTGTTAGTCTTTCTCATTTAATATATTACATTAAAACTTAGATACTTATGCCTAGAGGACACATATTCTTGCTATTTTTGTAATGGACATCTGGCTAATTAAAAGGATCCTTTTCTTTACTGTTTTTAGAAAATGTTTGACCACTGACATCTGTCTCTATCCAAGTCAATCGTCCAGATTTGTGTAGCCAAACTAAATTATGTTTCTCCCAGAAATAAGTATCTTTATCATTTGTTTTGTTTGTTCCTTCCCCTCATTCTTCATGTCCTTGTTTCTTTTTTTCCAGTTGTCTTTTTTTCCGTCTAACATGGCTGTACATCAAATGATGCTCAGCAGAAGTATCATAGTCGAGCAGCCGGACTCTATCGGAGAAAAACTTCTCTCCCAAGCACATTCTGTGATGAAGCTTTATGGAAATAAAGTAAGACTCCTCACCATTTTTACCTTTTTTTTAATATCTTCAATTTATTTGTGTGTTGATTTAGCTCATTTGGTACAAACATCCACAGGAATCACAATGTTTTTCAGTTTGATACTGGTTACCACAAGTCATGCTAAAAGCACCAGTTCCAGTTAGATGAACAAAGTTAAGCAGTGATTATAAAGTAACTCCATATTTAAAATCTTCTTATAATTTCTGGATTCATTATTTTACAAAAGGAATATGCAAACACGCATAACCTGAAGTTTTATTTAAGGTTCTATATGGGCACCAGCATCACCTACAGCCTCTCAAGCTGCTCGAGAATCAACATGAACTGATCTTCCAAGGAACTCATATGGAATGCAGAAATAACTTCTTGTATTTGTCCTTCATGGCTTCCAAATCAATGGTTTGTAGAGTAGATTTTCTCTTCAACCAAACCAAAAAAAAAAGTTGCAGGGGTATTAAATCGGAGCTTTGGTCGACTACTCATATGAACACATCTACCATCCATCTTCCAGGAAAATGGTGATTCAGCCATACGAACAACAATAAAAAATGTGGAGGAGCTCATCTTGCACAAAATTATATTAAGGGACATACATTAAAGAATTGAGAAAAATGTAACTGTATAAAAGAAATTATAGTTTAAAATAGGAGTTAATTTCAATCACCCTGTAGTTATTTGTTTCACTTACTTGTCTATTGTAATTTTTTGATTGAATTGGATATTTCTCCTCTTTTTGTTCAGCTTCATTTGATGTTCATGCCCCACAGAAGCACAAGTGCAAGCTAAAGAGGTTGATTTCTTTGAAGAACATACTGAAAGTTTTGACACCAATGAGAACAGTTAACCCGGTTTCACTGCCACTAAAATGGTTTGTCAGACAGTTGCAAGCTTTATTCAGAACCCCTGCCAATCAATAATGGCAACACTCAGAATGTCTCATCACAACAGTCGGTAAGCACCTTCTCTTTCTTTCTCTCTTATCTTGTGTGGAAACTATTTATTTAGTATGTTTGAAGGTAGGAGGTTGTGTTTTTTGTATGTTTGTTTTTGGGTTTTTTTGTGTGTGTGTGTGGTTTTTGTTTTGTTTTTTTGGAGGGGGGGACATTTCTTTGGTATGGGGGTTGTTCTTGGTTTTTCTTGTTTTTGTCTTTAATTTAAATTTGTATTTTTTTATTTTTTATTTTTCCTTTATCTATAGATCCTAGTGAGGGTCTAGCGTGGAAGGTGCGTTGAGTATATCACATCACAAGTGCAAGCTGAACCCAGAAATCAGTACTGGTTCCAAGAGGGCTGGAGCTGCTAAAAAGGGGTAGGTTATTTTCTGTTCACTCTGGTTATATCCACAAAAGGAAAACAAGAAATAATGTTGCTCTTACATATAATAGATATAACAGGTTTCTTTGTAGACACCTAGGCTAATTGCATGAGAGAAAAAAAAGGCTTTTTTGTATGTTAATAATTGAATGCTTTTCATCTATAATAAATTTCCATGACCTCTCTAGTAACTTTCCATTACTCTACTTCTTGAACAAATCTGCTGAGTATGTTGCTATGAAATTGGATACCAATTCTTTTAACAGTACAAATGCAGAATAGCATGTAAGAGATAATCATTAGAATCACATTTTATGTATGAATAGTATTAAGTTCTGGAAACTCTCAAAGTAGTCTAACCTAACACCAGGTCAAAGGTTGGGTATTCCATGAAATGTAATGCTTTTATACATAATCTAATATTATCTCTTGTGTGCTATTCTACATTAGTACCCATTTAAACTGTATGTCATAACTAATAATTTTATGTTATTTTAATTGACTGTATTATTACCAGCAAAGTTTACTATTGTCTGAATTTTTTGAAAAGAGGCTTGATAATTTTATCATTTGGATTTTCGGGCTATTGTCCTCATATTATCTTATATATCACCTTTCAACCAATGTCCCCCGACCTTCTGAGTGGACACACATGCAATGGATATAAGGGTTGAGTTATTACAGTTTCTAAGTGACGAACATCTGTAGATTGCAGGTTCAATCGTGTCCAAGGACTATAGTACATAAAATACTTAACATAGCTTAACACTTGTACCGGTCATAGTTAAGGGAATGAGAACGTCTACCTCTGTGGATTGAATAAATGATTGAGTTCAAAGTTCCATGAAGCCCCGAGTTCAACAAGAAACACTTGGAGAAGGCCGAGGGCACATCGGCCAAAATGTTGTATATACAAAGATGAGAACAATAGTCTGAATCCAAATAATAACAAAGAAAAAGTTAAAGAGATTTTGAACATCTGTTACATAATGTCTGTATTAAACAAGATGGAAACACACAGACGCCCAGCCAAAATTCTTTCTATTTAATTTTCATGGGATCAGAATCAGTGCTACTGTATGGCTACACTACTTGAAGCACCTAGAGAATAGCTAGATGGGATGCACAAAAAAATAGTGTGCCATCTTAAAACATCGTGGAAACAACATCCACGGGGAAGCAGTTGTACACCATTTGCCCTATGACACAAGCCATCAGAGTGAGACTAACAAGATATCTGGAGAAGCAAGGACAAACTCATAAGCAACTTTAACTTGGATATGGCAACTGTCTATAAGGAAAACTGAATTCAAACCTGTTATACTCTGTTTAAAAAAAAAATAGACCTTGTGTTCATGGCCTTCTATTTTGAAGGCCTTTCAATATGCAGCTAAATTTGAAAACTTGAAGTTTTAACATTTTTTTGCTGAAGTTTAACTGAAAAAATTAAAATAACTTTAAATTACAAATTTTAAATAAACTTCTAAAACCATGAAGATTCCTAGATGACTTTTATTTTTTTAAACAATAAATAAAAATTATGTAAAATAAATAGATCTTTATACTTACCGTATTTGACGGCATATAGGACGCACTTTTTTTAAAAATTTTGGCTCAAAAAATTGCCCTACATTTTAGGTGAAGTTTGAGACCTCCTGTAGGCCTAGGCTAATCTTTATGATGCTCACTAACCCAGATTACGCTCAGTACATTTACCTACCCTGTACTGTCAAATTGCTTTTATACAGCTAGTTTTCTGCTTGTGTAATGCACAGCTAGACTATTTTCAACAATATATGCTTAAATACACTAAACTTTTTTCCTGAATTTAACCTGCTGAAATGGGGGTGCGTCTTATATGCAGTCAAATACGGTACTTGAATTGAATAATGGTAAAAGTTATTGAAAATGTAAAACAAAACTTTTTTTGAATTCCTTAAACCAACTACAGATATGAAATAGCAAAGATCTCGAACTAGAAATAAACTGCCTTTAATATAAAACACCATGTTTGTGTCGCATCCTGCTTTGGGTGGAGGAATTGGGTAAATAGATACTTTTAGAACTCCCTTTTCTGTCAAATATACCTAGTTCTACACTTTCTCCTGACTTAATCTGATAAGAATGACATTGTCTATTGTATTACTAAACCACCACATGAAACTCTCTCTCTCTCTCTCTCTCTACAGACCATTTCTTCCATCCATTTACATTTGGTTAAAGATGGCAGCTCCTGTTATCACATATTGATTTTGTGTCTCTCTCTATTAATAGAGATTCTTGTCTCTGTCTATAACCAAAACTACATTACTGCTTACATCACAAACCCCCAGGAATTGTGAAAGTTAATTAATGAGTATTTAATTTATATTCAAAATTCTTAATATGTAGAATTTGAGTATGCAACATAAATGGCCTACATTGTTTTTAAAATAAGTTTTAATAAACACTTTCCCGTATCATATATCTATTAATTTCTTTTTAAATTATTTTTTACCCCCCCCTTTTTCCTTTTTTTTTTTTTTTCTTCAGTAACAAGAAGTTAAAAAGTTTACAAATTACAAAATACCTAGATTTTGTGTGAAATATTCAAAATAATTATTTAATAAATGATTAATAGATGTATGCAACATTTTATTGAGGAGGACAGAACTAAGTTTCCATTCATTTTTTTTTTTTTTTTATTTATTTTATTTATTTATTATTTATTTTGCCTTTAATAAATTTGATTTTACTTACTTATGATATAAACCCACTGATATTGAATTTTTAACTCCCTGCCCCAGGCAATATTTTTCAAAATTAATATTTACACCGCCTTCATGATCTACAATGATTATTTAACCAGCATAACTATGGATTCTCTTTTTTACTCTTTCTCTAAAGATAATGTCTACTGAACTTAACATTCTCACAAGATTATTTGATAATGAAAAATGGCAAAATAATTTATTAATAATAACTAGTAGGACCTGTGGATATCCACAGTATGATAATTTAATTCTTACGATTGATATGTTTACTTAAGAGCTATTGCAATAGTTCAATATGTAAAAAGTATATAAATCTTGATTTAACTCTCTCTCTCTTTTTTTTTTTTTTCTTTCCTTCTTTTCATTATGTTCGATTGAAACAGATTAACGTTATCTTTTCTGTGCGCTCACACCCATTCTCTATCTTCCCCTATTATTTCTTTCTTTCTTTCCAGTATTTTTTTTTTGTAGCATATCTTTTTCTTTTCTTTCTTTATAATAAAAAACAGAATGGACCATTAAATTTAGGTGATGTGACTCGTAAGAATTAAGCACATAAGCACAACACCTAACAAGATAATCAGGAGTTACATTTTTGCATTTCATCTTGGATGGTCTTATTTTTTATTTTTTTTTTTTTTTTTGTGTGTGTGTGGTTAGATAAGTCGTAATTTTAAGGAACACAATATTAATGTATGTTAATAATAATGATAATAACAATGTGACTCCCTGTGAATTAATGAAATCTTGTTTCTAGTATTTTCTATTTCCTAAATGTAAATTTCATTGTCTGACTCTGTTTTTACCTGGTTTAATTCCTTATTCTCTTTCTCTTACAGCAATGCTTTGATTGTGGTAGCAACAAACCCACTTGGGCCAGTGTCACTTACGGAGTATTTCTCTGCATTGACTGCTCAGCAGTACACAGATCCCTTGGGGTCCATGTCACTTTCATTCGTTCAACTCAATTGGACACAAGTGGACATGGCTACAGCTTCGATCTATGCAAGTTGGAGGAAATGGAAACGCGGTAAGCTTCCTTTTTATCTTTCTCTCTTTCTCTCTTTCTCTTTTTTTTTTTTTTTTTTTTTTTTTTTTTTCCAACCTAAAAAGATAAAACAAATCTTTGTAGTTGAGAAAAAAATTAAAAGAAAAACACTTGTGCAGTGATGCTGTTAGCTTTTGATTTAGTGCGTCCCGGATGCAAATATTTTCTTTGAATGGGTCCCAACTAAAGCCGTCTACCTTGTAACCTATCCTGTGTAATTCGTTTCTCAGAAACTATTGAAATGTATTTACAGTTAGCTTGAAATGGTGAGAGGAAAAAAAGAAAAACACTGGGATGCATAGATATGATTTTACTGCGTCCTTTTAAATTTTTATGCGTCAGGGACACAGGACGCGTACCCATCAGCATCTCTGCTTATGTGCCTTGAAGAGTTTCAAATAACAAGTCTGCCCTGTCAGCTAGGCTGTAGAATATGCCAACTGTACCTCTACAAATAGACATCAGGTGGCCACTTGTGGCTATGGGTAGTGACACTGGATCCTAGTGGCTGAGCTGTCTGTAATCCAGGTACTAAGTGGTGTTATGTACAACACTCAAATTCGGCCCTTAGATGGATGGTCAGAAAGGCCTGATTTGATCAATCAGCTGGTCACGTCAAGCTTTAGCTTTACTTAGCTTATTTAGAAGTCCGTCGTAGATGACGATGACCTCACTCGACATGGAGTAAAACTTGTGCGTGAGATATTTTAAGTGGAAAATGGTACACTGTCTCAGGTAGTATTGAGTCACTTCACAAGAGGCAAACCTCCCCGGGAGCTCCAGTGCTTGCACTCTAGCACCAAGTTGTATTGGGGATTTGTGAGCAGTAAGTAACCCAATCCTATTACTATCAGTGTGGATGGCTGTTGGTCCCCTGGAGCTCATCCACCCTTTGACAAGTCTTGATTTTTGTGATGCTCGGTGTCTACACACCCACTTCACCAGACAGGCCTTAGCACTTATATAATTAATTCCCAACCATATTCTTCAAATGGCTTTAATAGCCAACCCTTTTTATCTTAAAGGCTCTCGAAGGCTCTGGTTGAGGGTCATAAAATTGTTTCTACCAATTTAGTTTTTTGTTGTTTTTTACACTGCTGTTAAGATTAAACAATGGATTTATCTATATGTATAAAATTACTGAATTTCATTAAGTCTTTTTAATTTTCATTATCTTATGGAAATTCGCTGTCTGTAATCAAAAGTACATCACTGCTTACGTCAAAATATCCCAAGAATTGCGTAAGTTTTCAATAGTAGTATTTAATTTATAGTCAAAATCATTTAATATTAATCCATAGAATAAATTTATTTAGTAATATCTCTATGAAAACCTGAGTTAGATTTGCCTCAAAACTGCCCATGTTATCAGTGCGTTAAAATCCTGCAATGTTTTGTATATCACTAAGAAATAAAGGTTTACATAATATATGGTGTGATTATTTGCATACTGGTTTTAACAAAAAATTACATGATATTATTGATCTCTAATATTATTTTATTCTCTAACATATTAAAATCAATCCTATGAATGATTTTATATAGAAACCATTTAAAATATAATTAAGATAAGTATAATCTTTTTTATGTGCATTCTTATTTAATGTTGTTAGTCTTTCTCATTTAATATATTACATTAAAACTTAGATACTTATGCCTAGAGGACACATATTCTTGCTATTTTTTGTAATGGACATCTGGCTAATTAAAAGGATCCTTTTCTTTACTGTTTTAGAAAATGTTTGACACTGACATCTGTCTCTATCCAAGTCAATCGTCCAGATTTGTGTAGCCAAACTAAATTATGTTTCTCCCAGAAATAAGTATCTTTATCATTTGTTTTTGTTTGTTCCCTCCCCCTCATTCTTCATGTCCTTGTTTCTTTTTTCCAGTTGTCTTTTTTCCGTCAACATGGCTGTACATCAAATGATGCTCAGCAGAAGTATCATAGTCGAGCAGCCGGACTCTATCGAGAAAAACTTCTCTCCCAAGCACATTCTGTGATGAAGCTTTATGAAATAAAGTAAGACTCCTCACCATTTTTACCTTTTTTTTTATATCTTTCAAATTTATTTGTGTTGTTGATTTAGCTCATTGGTACAACATCCACTAGAATCACAATGTTTCATTAGTGCAACTTTCGACCTTTTTACTTTCTATTTAAATTCTCTAAATGATTACGGTCAGGTCGTGCTAAAAGCACCACTTCCCATTAGAAGTTAAATAGCAATGAACCTGTTCAATACTTAATTGGGTGACCACTTAAGCAACAGCAGGTACTGTAAACAACCTGAGTCCTTTGTTTATCAAAATTACTTAATTCTGCATTTAAATGACCCAAAAGAGGGTTGATATGCTGTAAAACCAAACAACCCAACCTCCAAATAAAAAGAATTAATCCTTTTGTTTATATGAACATCTTGGTCAGTTTATGTCCTTAAAAAAGATTCATTTTAACAGGTGGTACCGTATATACTTGTCTATAATAAGACTTTCTGAGACCTGAATTTTAGCTTAATATTAGGGGTCATGCCATATGCAAGATATAAATTAGGCCTATTTAGGTCTCTAAAAGTTGGATGATACACAAGTATGTGTTAAACAATTTTAGTTTGAAACAAGCAAACAAAATGTGTGCTTAATGTAAGACTGTAAAAAAAAAAAAAAAAACTTTAGAAAAATGTTCAAGAATTTCACTTTTAGCCTTGTGACTAAAAACTTGTCTAAAATATTTCATATTTATTATATTTTCAACTTGTTTTCTTCCCCACTCCGACACCACTCTTTTCTCTTCAAATCCTTTTCAATACACCTCACTTTAAATGTGTAGGTATTTTAATAACTGTTGCCTTTTTTGATAATTTACTATGCTTTCTAGGAAGGAGTTAAAGAATGTGTACTCATTAACATACCATAAATATTTGAACCTCTTCTAGGCATTCTTGGTGGCGTTAACACATTTCGGACTAACTCATTTGTCAACACAGATCCGGGTAAAAATTTAAAAGTTCTTTTTAATTTTTTTTTTTTTTTTTTTCTCCTATACCTGACAAGGGTTGACAATGCCAAGGTGTCCTGGATATGACATTAAACTGCATCTCATGGTGAAGTTCCAATTCTGGGGCTCTGGTGAGTGTGGTAGTACCGGTTAGGATCCCATGAAGAAAATGATACTCATTTAAATATGAATATCATTTCAGCTCAGTATTTATAGGATAGTCGTCGGGGTGCCCTAAAGTCGGTATCAGCCAATCAGCGAGGGAGTCTATCCCCTTTTCACTAGTACTAGACAAGGAGATTATTTTAGTGTCTGAGGTGGTGTGCCACACCTACGATCAGCTCCTTACTTTACCGCACAGATCCCTGTGCTACTCATACGCTGAGTTGGCAAGGGCCGGTATCGAACTAGGAACCTTGTGGTTTCTAGCTGAATGCTCTGACTGAGGATAGCAGTCTAAAAGTAATGCAATCCTTTTATTGCTAAGAAAACTACAACAAATGCAGCATAATAATAGACTACCATTGGCTGCATATTATTTTGCTAACAATGAACAAAATCTTGCATGCTACTGCACTTGCAAAAATATGCACAAGCAGAGCGACTCACTTTTTTTTTTTTTTTTTTTAATTTTTTTTTTTAACACCAGTGTTAATGGTGTCAATGTCAGAAAAATGTTACCCATGTAATATCTTTAATGGCTGATGGAGGCTCTTCTTATTTCATGGGTTGTCATTTACATCCCTATAGTTACTGCTGAAATGCATTACCCACTACCTAACTGTGCTCACATGTATTGTTTGGTCTGCATGAACATTCAGCAAGCATCAGTGAATGTCAATGGGTGCAATTTTTTTCTTTCTTTATACATATAGAGGAATTCAATGTCCGTGGCCATTTAGCCATACTGATGCCCAACTGCTAACTATAACAAAATAAAAATATAGGTTATTGTTAGGAAAGCTCAACTTCTATTGCCATACCATCATCTTTGAAAACTGCCTTTTATTAGATGTTTCCTTTAAAAACAAAAAAAAATATTTTATTAAAAGGAAACTGCAAAAAACTTTTTCAACTGGTTACCTAAACCATTATGTATTTACTTGAAGTTAATATTACTAACTGTAAAGGTTGTTATGCCGCAACCAAACCCCTTCGAGGTTTAACTAAAAGTGGAAGAATTCTGTAAGCTTGACTAATAGCTATACAAATGTATATATCCCTATCATTCATTGTAAGTCTTTGAAAGTCTTTGCTGGATGGCCCACACTGGCATGTCTATGCGCTGGGTTCCATTGGAGAACATCACTTATGAGTTTGTCCTTACATCTCCAGCATTCTTGTTCATCTCCCTCGGATGTTTGTGTGATGGGGCAAGTAGCTGTTCAGCTACTTCTTATAGGGTGTTGTTTCCACAAAGAAAAGATAATAGGCACTGTCTTTTTTTTTTTTTTTTTTTTTTGTGAAAAGATGAATGTCAATTCTTGTAGAAGAAATATGCTCTGCTATACTACTAACATTTTGAGTTGCTTACTTTTGCATTTCACATCTTGGGAAAGGCATGAATCCAACTATTCTTCCTGCAGCTATAGGTAGATAGTAGAGAAGACTGGGCTCTTTAACTTGGATATGGCAACTGTCTATAAGGAAAACTGAATTCAAACCCGTTATACTCTGCTTAAAAAAAAAATAGACCTTGTGTTCATGGCCTTCTATTTTGAAGGCCTTTCAATTATGCAGCTAAATTTGAAAACTTGAAGTTTTAACATTTTTTTGCTTGAAGTTTAACTGAAAAATGTTAAATTAACTTTAAATTACAAATTTTAAATAAACTTCTAAAACATGAAGATTCCTAGATGACTTTTATTTTTCTTTAAACAATAAATATAAAATTATGAAAAATAAATAGATCTTTATACTTACCGTATTTGACGGCATATAGGACGCACTTTTTTTCAAAAATTTTGGCTCAAAAAATTGCCCTGCATCTTATACATCTTAGGTGAAGTTTGAGACCTCCTGTAGGCCTAGGCTAATCTTTATGATGCTCACTAACCCAGATTACGCTCAGTACATTTACCTACCCTGTACTGTCAAATTGCTTTTATACAGCTAGTTTTCTGCTTGTGTAATGCACAGCTAGACTATTTTCAACAATATATGCTTAAATACACTAAACTTTTTTCCTGAATTTAACCTGCTGAAATGGGGGTGCGTCTTATATGCAGTCAAATACGGTACTTCAATTGAATAATGGTAAAAGTTATTGAAAATGTAAAAACAAAACTTTTTTTTGAATTCCTTAAACCAACTACAGATATGAAATAGCAAAGATCTCGAACTAGAAATAAACTGCCTTTAATATAAAACACCATGTTTGTGTCACATCCTCTTTGGGTGGAGGAATTGGGTAAATAGATACTTTTAGAACTCCCTTTTCTGTCAAAAAGTATACCTAGTTTCTACACTTTCTCCTGACTTAATCTGATAAGATTGACATTGTCTATTGTTATTACTAAAACCACCACATGAAACTCTCTCTCTCTCTCACAGACCATTTCTTCCATCCATTTACATTTGGTTAAAGATGGCAGCTCCTGTTATCACATATTGATTTTGGTGTCTCTCTTCTATTAATAATAGAGATTCATTGTCTCTGTCTATAACCAAAACTACATTACTGCTTACATCACATACCCCCAAGAATTATGAAAGTTAATTAATGAGTATTTAATTTATATTCAAAATTCTTAATACGTAGAATTTGAGTATGCAACATTAAATGGCCTACATTGTTTTTAAAATAAGTTTTAATAAACACTTATCCAGTATCATTATCTATTAATTTCTTTTTAAATTATTTTTTACTTTCGCCCCCCCCCTTTTTTTTTTTTTTTTTCTTCTTCAGTAACAAGAAATTAAAAAGTTTAAAAATTACAAAATACCTATGATTTTGTGTGAAATATTCAAAATAATTATTTAATAAATGATTAATAGATGTATGCAACATTATATTTGAGGAGAACAGAACTAAGTTTCCATTTAATTTTTTTTTTTTTTTAATTTATTTATTTTTTTGCCTTTTAATAAATTTGATTTTACTTACTTATGATATAAACCCACTGATATTGAATTTTTAACTCCCTGCCCCAGGCAATATTTTTCAAAATTAATATTTACACCGCCTTCATGGTCTACAATGATTATTTTAACCAGCATAACTATGGATTCTCTTTTTTACTCTTTCTCTAAAGATAATGTCTACTGAACTTAACATTCTCACAAGATTATTTGATAATGAAAAATGGCAAAATAATTTATTAATAATAACTAGTAGGACCTGTGGATATACCACAGTATGATAATTTAATTCTTACAATTGATATGTTTACTTAAGAGCTATTGCAAATAGTTCAATATGTAAAAAGTATAATAATCTTGATTTAACTCTCTTTATTTTTATTTATTTTTATTTTTTCCTTCTTTTCATTATGTTCGATTGAAACAGATTAACGTTATCATTTCTGTGTGCTCACACCCATTCTCTATCTTCCCCTATTATTTCTTTCTTCCACTATTTTTTTTTTTTTTTTTTTTTTTTTTTTTGTAGCATATCTTTTCTTTCTTTCTTTATAATAAAAACAGAATGGACCATTAAATTTAGGTGATGACTAGTAAGAATTAAGCACATAAGCAACAACCTAGCAAGATAATCAGGATTTACATTTTTGCATTTCATCTTGGATGGTCTTATTTTTATTTTTTTTTTTTTTGTGTGTGTGGTTAGATAAGTCGTACTTTTAAGGAACACAAATATAATGTATGTTAATAATAATGATAATAACAATGTGACTCCTGTGAATTAATGAAAATCTTGTCTTCTAGTATTTTCTATTTCCTAAATGTAAATTTCATTGACTCTGTTTTTACCTGGTTTTAATTCCTTATTCTCTTTCTCTTACAGCAATGCTTTGATTGTGGTAGCAACAACCCCACTTGGGCCAGTGTCACTTACGGAGTATTTCTCTGCATTGACTGCTCAGCAGTACACAGATCCCTTGGGGTCCATGTCACTTTCATTCGTTCAACTCAATTGGACACAAGCTGGACATGGCTACAGCTTCGATCTATGCAAGTTGGAGGAAATGGAAACGCGGTAAGCTTCCTTTTTATCTTTCTCTCTTTCTCTCTTTCTCTTTTTTTTTTTTTTTTTTTTTTTTTTCCCAACCTAAAAAGATAAAACAAATCTTTGTAGTTGAGAAAAAAATTAAAAGAAAAACACTTGTGCAGTGATGCTGTTAGCTTTTTGATTTAGTGCGTCCCGGAATGCAAATATTTTCTTTGAATGGGTCCCAACTAAAGCCGTCTACCTTGTAACCTATCCTGTGTAATTCGTTTCTCAGAAACTATTGAAATGTATTTACAGTTAGCTTGAAATGGTGAGAGGAAAAAAAGAAAAACACTGGGATGCATAGATATGATTTTACTGCGTCCTTTTAATTTTTATGCGTCAGGGACACAGGACGCGTACCCATCAGCATCTCTGCTTATGTGCCTTGAAGAGTTTCAAATAACAAGTCTGCCCTGTCAGCTATGGCTGTAGAATATGCCAACTGTACCTCTACAGAGTGGCCACTTGTTGGCTATGGGTAGTGACACTGGATCCTAGTGGCTGAGCTGTCTGTAATCCAGGTACTAAGTGGTGTTATGTACAACACTCAAATTCGGCCCTTAGATGGATGGTCAGAAAGGCCTGATTTGATCAATCAGCTGGTCACGTCAAGCTTTAGCTTACTACTTACTTGCTTATAGAAGTCCGTCGTAGATGACGATGACCTCACTCGACATGGAGTAAAACTTGTGCGTGAGATATTTTAAGTGGAAAAATGGTACACTGTCTCAGGTAGTATTGAGTCACTTCACAAGAGGCAAACCTCCCCGGGAGCTCCAGTGCTTGCACTCTAGCACCAAGTTGTATTGGGGATTTGTGAGCAGTAAGTAACCCAATCCTATTACTATCAGTGTGGATGGCTGTTGGGTCCCCTGGAGCTCATCCACCCTTTGACAAATCTTGATTTTTGTGATGCTCGGTGTCTACACACCCACTTCACCAGACAGGCCTTAGCACTTATATAATTAATTCCCAACCATATTCTTCAAATGGCTTTAATAGCCAACCCTTTTTATCTTAAAGGCTCTCGAAGGCTCTGGTTGAGGGTCATAAAAATTGTTTCTACCAATTTAGTTTTTTTGTTTGTTTTTTACACTGCTGTTAAGATTAAACAATGGATTTATCTATATGTATAAAATTACTGAATTTCATTAAGTCTTTTAATTTTCATTATCTTATGGAAATTCGCTGTCTGTAATCAAAAGTACATCACTGCTTACGTCAAAATATCCCCAAGAATTGCGTAAGTTTATCAATGAGTATTTAATTTATAGTCAAAATCATTTAATATTAATCCATAGAATAAATTTTATTTAGTAATATCTCTATGAAAACCTGAGTTAGATTTGCCTCAAAACTGCCCATGTTATCAGTGCGTTTAAAATCCTGCAATGTTTTGTATATCACTAAGAAATAAAGGTTTACATAATATATGGTGTGATTAATTTGCATACTGGTTTTAACAAATAATTACATGATATTATTGATCTCTAATATTATTTTATTCTCTAACATATTAAAATCAATCCTATGAATGATTTTATATAGAAACCATTTAAAATATAATTAAGATAAGTATAATCTTTTTTATGTGCATTCTTATTTAATGTTGTTAGTCTTTCTCATTTAATATATTACATTAAAACTTAGATACTTATGCCTAGAGGACACATATTCTTGCTATTTTTTGTAATGGACATCTGGCTAATTAAAAGGATCCTTTTCTTTACTGTTTTAGAAAATGTTTGACCACTGACATCTGTCTCTATCCAAGTCAATCGTCCAGATTTGTGTAGCCAAACTAAATTATGTTTCTCCCAGAAATAAGTATCTTTATCATTTGTTTTTTGTTTGTTCCCTTCCCCCTCATTCTTCATGTCCTTGTTTCTTTTTTTCCAGTTGTCTTTTTTCCGTCAACATGGCTGTACATCAAATGATGCTCAGCAGAAGTATCATAGTCGAGCAGCCGGACTCTATCGAGAAAAACTTCTCTCCCAAGCACATTCTGTGATGAAGCTTTATGGAAATAAAGTAAGACTCCTCACCATTTTTACCTTTTTTTTATATCTTCAAATTTATTTGTGTGTTGATTTAGCTCATTTGGTACAACATCCACCTAGGAATCACAATGTTTCAGTTTTGATACTGGTTACCACCAAGTCATGCTAAAAGCACCAGTTCCAGTTAGATGAACAAAGTTAAGCAGTGATTATAAAGTAACTCCATATTTTAAAAATCTTATTTATTTCTGATTCATTATTTTACAAAAAGGGAATATGCAAACACGCATAACCTGAAGTTTTATTTAAGGTTCTATATGGGCACCAGCATTCACCTACAGCCTCTCAAGCTGCTCGAGAATCACATGAACTGATCTTCCCAGGAACTCATATGGAATGGCAGAAATAACTTCTTGTATTTGTCCTTCATGTTCTTCCAAAATCAATGGTTTCGTAGAGTAGATTTTCTCCTTCAACCAAACCAAAAAAAAAAGTTGCAGGGTATTAAATCGGAGCTTCTGGTCGACTACTCATATGAAACACATCTACCCATCCATCTTCCAGGAAAATGGTGATTCAGCCATTCACGAACAACAATAACAAAATGTGGAGGAGCATCATCTTGCACAAAAATGATTTATATTAAGGGACATACATTAAAGAATTGAGAAAAATGTAACTGTATAAAAGAAATTATAGTTTAAAATAAGGAGTTAATTTTCAATCACCCTGTAGTTATTTGTTTCACTTACTTGTCTATTGTAATTTTATTGATTGAATTGGATATTTCTCCTCTTTTTGTTCAGCTTCATTTGGATGTTCATGCCACCACAGAAGCACAAGTGCAAGCTAAAGAGGTTGATTTCTTTGAAGAACATACTGAAAGTTTTGACACCAATGAGAACAGTTACACCCTCGGTTTCACTGCCACTACAAATGGTTTGTCAGACAGTTGCAAGCTTTATTCAGAACCCCTGCCAATCAATAATGGCAACACTCAGAATGTCTCATCACAACCAGTCGGTAAGCACCTTTCTTTCTTTCTCTCTTTATCTTGTGTGGAAACTATTTTATTTAGTATGTTTGAAGGTAGGAGGTTGTGTTTTTTGTATGTTTGTTTTTGGGGGTTTTTTTGTGTGTGTGTGTGTGGTTTTTGTTTTGTTTTTTTGGAGGGGGGGCATTTCTTTGGTATGGGGGTTGTTCTTGGTTTTTCTTTGTTTTTGTCTTTTAATTTAAATTTGTATTTTTTTTTTTTTTTTATTTTTTCCTTTATCTATAGATCCTAGTGAGGGTCCTAGCGTGGAAGGTGCGTTGAGTATATCACCATCACAAGTGCAAGCTGAACCCAGAAAATCAGTACTTGGTTCCAAGAGGGCTGGAGCTGCTAAAAAAGGGGTAGGTTATTTCTGTTCACTCTGGTTATATCCTACAAAAGGAAAACAAAGAAAAATAATGTTGCCTCTTACATATAATAGATATAACAGGTTCTTTGTAGACACTAGGCTAATTGCATGAGAGAAAAAAAAGGCTTTTTTGTATGTTAATAATTGGAATGCTGTTTTCATTATAATAAATTTCCATGACCTCTCTAGTAACTTTCCATTACTCTACTTCTTGAACCAAATCTGCTGAGTATGTTGCTATGAAATTGGATACCAATTCTTTTAACAGTACAAATGCAGAATAGCATGTAAGAGATAATCATTAGAATCCATTTTATGTATGAATAGTATTAAGTTCTGGAAACTCTCAAAGTAGTCTAACCCTAACACCAGTGTCTCAAAGGTTTTGGGTATTTCCATGAAATGTAATGCTTTTTATACATAATCTAATATTATCTCTTGTGTGCTATTCTACATTAGTACCCATTTAACTGTATTGTCATAACTATAATTTTATGTTATTTTATTGACTGTATTATTACCAGCAAAAGTTTACTATTTGTCTGAATTTTTGAAATGAGGCTTGATAATTTTTATCATTTGGATTTTTCGGGCTATTGTCCTCATCTTTATTC
The DNA here is from genome assembly GCA_023376005.1 of Doryteuthis pealeii. Classification (NCBI taxonomy): domain Eukaryota; kingdom Metazoa; phylum Mollusca; class Cephalopoda; order Myopsida; family Loliginidae; genus Doryteuthis; species Doryteuthis pealeii. Next base: position 60,301,003 of record CM042154.1, read on the forward strand.
TTATATACACCTTTCAACCAATGTGCCCTCCGACCTTCTTGAGTTGGACACACAATGCAATGGATATAAGGGTTGAGTTATTACAGTTCTAAGTGACAATCATCTGTAGATTGCAGGTTCAATTGTGTCCAAGGACTATAGTAACATAAAATACTTAACATAGCTTAACACTTGTACCCGGTCATAGTTAAGGGAATGAGAACTGTCTACCTCTGTGGATTGAATAAACGATTGAGTTCAAAGTTCCATGAAGGCTCCGAGTTCAACAAGAAACACTTGGAGAAGGCCGGAGGGCACATCGGCCAAAATGTGTGTATATAACAAAGATGAGAACAATAGTCTGAAAAATCCAAATAATACAAAGAAAAAGTTAAAGAGATTTTGAACATCTGTTACATAATGTCTGTATTAAAACAAGATGGAAACCACACAGACGCCCAGCCCAAAATTCTTTTCTATTTAATTTTCATGGGAATCAGAATCAGTGCTACTGTATGGCTACACTACTTGAAGCACCTAGAGAATAAGCTAGATGGGAGCTGCACAAAAATAGTGTGCCATCTTAAACAAATCGTGGAAACAACATTCCACGGGGAAGCAGTTGTACAGCCATTTGCCCCTATGACACAAGCCATCAGAGTGAGACTAACAAGATATGCTGGAGAAGCAAGGACAAACTCATAAGCAACATTCTCCTGTGGAAACCAGCACATGGGCATGCCAGTGCGGGCCACTCAGCAAAGACCTACATTGACCAGCTCTGTACAGATACTGGATACTGTGCAGAGAACCTCCCAAGGGCAATGAATAATAGGAACAGTTATCGAAAGATTTTCATGGATATTCATGCTACTCGTGTGATATGATGATGAATAAAGTATTAGAGATGTTATCTATGTGCAGGTCTTTGAGTCAAAGCTTTACTAAAGATTTAACAAAGAAATCAATAAGAGACTATTAATTAGAATACATAAATATATGATTAATCAATTAATTCATTATTAAATATTAATTAAAATCAATAGAGACTGTGTATATCAACTTTTCCTCTTTATTTTTATTATATTTTTCTTTTCTTTTTGTAAATTTTACAGAAAGGTCTTGGTGCTCAACGAGTAAAGGCCAACTTTAATGAAATTGAATCAAGAGCTCAGCAATTGGACAAGGAAAGAGAAGATATGGAAGCAATGCAAAATATGACTAATACAAAGTCAAAAGAAGATGAAGTGAAACAAATGTAAGAAATTCTTTTAATTCTCACACTTTCTTGCATTCTCTACAATGGTCTTAAAACTTTTAAATGACATTAGCAGTTTTACTAAATGATTAAAAAGAAACCTTGCAATTTCTACTATGTAAATAGTTAATTCCCAACTTGTTTGGAATTAGATGTGCATCATTTATAAAATGAAATATTATTGTGGTTCCTTTTTATCAGAAAAAGCCATTGCTTCAATAGCTCACGGATTAAATATGATAAATTAAGATTTTACTAAATGAATTGATTAAAGGGCTGGATATTATATTAACAAAACAATTATTGTTTGTCTCATGTTTTATTTTGGGATTGCTTTCTAGGGCCAGTATGCGACTTGCCTACCAAGACCTTAATTTGGAAAGGAAGAAAAAAGAAGATAAGTTGAAAGTAACCGACCCTAAAAAAGCTGAGCAGCTTGAACGATTGGGAATGGGATTGTCAGGAAGTCGGTAAGTTTTTGAGTTCATGCCTACATGCAGTATTTTATTTTTTTTGAAAAAAAAAAAATTAATTTCTTTAACATGTTGATCAATTATGCTTTACCAAATTCACTTTTTATTTTTTTAAATTTTTTTAAAAGTAATTTTAAAAATCTTTTGTATTTGAAATTTGTTCATTTTATTCCTTTGAATAAAAGAACTTTACAGATTAACAACAAAAAATCAAATTAAAACCTCAATAAATGAGTTTCCAACAATGTTGAAATTGATTCAAATTGAACATTTCTTTAACACATTTTTTTGATCACTTCAATGTAAACAAGGTGAATTTTTCTTTATAAATACAATTGCATTTAATCTTGTTTTTAAAACCTTTAAGACTAGCAAGAATTTGCGCCCTCTGGGCATAATTATTTTAATTTAATGAAATACATTAAATTAGGCTAACAAAATTAAATAAGAATGCATATAAAAAGATTACACTTATTTTAATTATATTTCAATTGGTTTCTATATAAAGTTCTTCATAGGATTGATTTTAATACGTTGGAGAATAAAACAATATCAGATTAATAACACCAAATAATTATTTATCAAACCTGGTTTTGTTAAAATCAGTATGCTAATTAACCACACCATATATTATATGAGCCTTTATTTCTTAAGACACATTGCATGATTTTAAACACACTAATAATATGGGCTGTTTTGAGGCAAATCTAACACATTTTTAAAGAGACATCCTTAACAAATAAAATTTGTTCTATGTAATAATGATTTTGACTATAAATTGAATACTCGTTTATAAACTTACACAATTCCTGATGGTATTGTGATGTAAGCAGTGATGTAGCTTTGGTTACAGACACTGAATCTCTATTATAATGCACCCTGTCAGCTGGGGCGTTAAAATACACCGACTGCACCTCTGCAGAGGAGTAAGACTCCCCCAATGGAAGCCGCCAGTTGTCTGTGGGTGGCGACCTGTGATCTAACGCAGGTGGCTGAACAGTCCATGACCTGCAACATTCCACTTTGGCCCTTACTTAGGCTAGATGGGTGGTTGGAGAGGCCCACTCCAATCAATCGGCTGGTCATGTCAAGCCCTAGCACCCATATGATTGCCCCAGCTCTATTGCCTTTATGGCAAGCCCCAACCCTCTTTATCATATAGGTGCTAGAAGACAGTGGCTGAAAGTCTTCATGTCCTGGGAATGACGTTAAACTCTATCTGATGGTGTGGTTCCAGGTTTGGGGAATGTGGAGCACCCCTTTATCACCATTGTTCACAGGTCCACTCTGACCCAGAGTGGTAGTACCTGTTAGGGTCCCATCTATGAGTTAAATAGAAAAATGTATATAAAAAAAAATTGAGTATCCATTAAGAATTCATTTATTTCAAAACTTTGTCGGCATTAAATGACCCACTGAGGTTGATATGCCGTAAAACAAAACAAAACAAACTCTTTGAATGAACATGAATACAGTTGCATTTAATCTTATTTTTAAAACCTTTATGCAAATCTTTAGTGAAATAGACTTTAATTTCACTCTTTCTCCTATTTCAAGTGTTTTAATCAAAATTTGATACCCTGAATTGGAAAAAAGTATTTATTTTTCAATATCTCTTGATATAAACATACATGTAAAACAGCTCCTGTGTATAGAATGTACCAAAGTTAAACACTTGTAGTTAATACCACAAACTAAAAAATGATAAAGATAAATACTAATATAGTTGATTTTTTTACTAATATGCTAAGATGAAGTCTACAATAAGCACCCCAAATCCTTCCATTAATAAAAGGTTCAATTTTGCCTTGTCACCGGTAACTTTCACTTCCAATATATTTGTAAACAGACGATTTTATTCAGAAGTTTATGGAGATTTGCACATATGATAAATTAAAACAAAAGACATGTTTTTATACTAAAATAGTTTTTATTTAATGAAGATAAATGCAGATATATTTATTTAAATTTATCTATTTATTACAAAATGATTTATGTTTATTTAATAAAAGAATGTTGTTCAGAAATAGTATCACATAATTTATAAAATTTGTTTTTCTCAGATACAATATAAGTGCAAAATATCAAATGTTGGTTTTTGTTTACAAATATATTCAAAAGTGGAAGTTACTGGTGACAAAGCAAAAGTGAACCTTTATTAATTGAAAGATTTGGGGTGCCTATCGGAGACTTGGTCCAGATAATTAATAAAGTTTACTCAAAACTTATAGATAATATTACAAAATCAAACTCAAATTTTTGATGAATTTATAAATTTGAATAAGTTATTTTTAATGATTAATCAGTTTTTTATCATTAAAAATAAATTGCAAAATATGAAATGGTTAATGCATAATTATTTTATGTATTTTTTCAGTGGCATCAGTCACTCTGTTTTGTCAGACATGACTGTCATTGATCAAGAAACTCCAAGTGGTCATTCAAATAACAGTCCTTCACTTGATCGATTCGATGCCCCTAGCCGTAGCAGCCGTGACTTTTTTGAAGATGAACTGGATAAACTGGGTGGATTCTCCTTAAGTTCAAAGTAATTTCTTCTTGTTTCTCACCACAATGCTACTCCCCCACCCACCATCTATCTTCATTACCTTTTTTCTCTAACTTCATGTTCAATGTTAGCAACATTTATTACTATTGGTTCATCTGTGTGTGTGTGTGTGTGTGTAAAAGTAAAGGGAAAAGGGAATAACAAAACACAAACCATTACATTCAATTAATATTTCGCTTCTGTTGGTTTTAGAAGCTTCATCAGAATCTTTATTATTTTAAAACAGAATGCTACCCCCCTCTACCTCCTTCCTCTGCCTCATCTTTATACCTTTTCATTGTGTGTGTGTGTATATATATATATATATATATATATTTCTGTTTTAAAATAATAAATATTCTGATGAAGCTTCTAGAACCAACAGAGGCAAAATATTAATTGAATGTAATTGTTTGTATTTTGTTGTTCACTTTTTCTATAACTTTTACTAACTTTTTGTCAGATTTTTCCTAATCTGTTATTTCCTCATATATATATATATATATATACTTTAATTCACTGCAATCATTCCACCCTGACCACTGACCTACAGTGCCTCAAATTACTATTTCATTGTTCATCAAATACTACTATGAATTTTTTTCCCCTTTTTTTTCTAATAACTGTTTTAAACATTTTTGGCAAATATTACAAATGGGTGAAACAAATCATTTACTATATGCAATTGTTTTCCGTTTTTAATAGTACATTTCTGTTGGTGCATAGAATATAATCATACATAATGCCCCCCTCCCCCAACCTCCCATTACATTGTGTGCTGGTAGGTTTGATTTGTTCAGTCAAGTTTTCATGTTTATTCTCAGAGAAACAGAGTATTTATGTTTTTCCATCTGTGTTTGTCTCAGTATGAATGATTTTAGCTAACCACTTCATATGATGGATTTTTAAAAAAATATATTTTATCCATGTATACAAGAATGTTAAAGATTATTTTTGTTATAGCCAAATCTTTTGAATGACAATGTTATTGTCTCTGAATTGTACTCAGTTGAATTTCATTGTTGAAATAATTTAGAAATTGGATGTTTTCCCTTTTTCAATGCAAATTATACAATGATTTATTTATCTTTTTTTTTTTTTTTTTTTTTTTTTTTTTTTTTTTTTCTTATTCTCATGATTGTGATAATTATCAACATAAGAATAATCTTGTTCAGAATTTTTTAATGTTTATATAAATGGAATTAATGTTAATGCTACATAACTCATACAGGTGTTGATGTGCCAGAAATTCATATTCATACTTGTCTATTAGCTTATATCTTTTTCTTTTTTATTTCTTAACTTCATTTGTAATTTTGTATTCTCTCTTCTTAAATAACTGGATTTTTTTTCTTCTTTAATTTGGATTTTGGAAATTCTATTGTTCTCTTTTGACCAATGTTAACATTAAAAGAACAAGATGAATTCAAATCAGTTTGTGATGGTCAACAAATTTAGCACTAATTAATCTAAAGGTTCACACCTAACCAGCATCCCCAAAAGGGACATTTCTATAGAAGAAATAAAAATAAAGAATTATTATTGATGACAACTGTCTGGGACAATCTTTTTCTTTCTTGTTTTTTGTCTATATGTGTAAATAAATTAGTTTGGAATTTTAAGATAATTAACATCTTTTCTCCTATCTGGTCAAAAACAAACTGTCTAGATGTTTATTAGAAAAGTAAAAAAGTTTTATTTTCATAAAGGAATCTTTACTTTATTTAGTTATTTTTTTAACTAGATCTCTTCTTTCTCCTCCTTTCTATTTGTAACTTTTTAGACCTGTTAAAATTATTAAGTGAAACTACTACAAGGCCACAATACTTATTGCATTTAGTGAGGATTAAATATGAAAGGGCCTGGTGACTAATAAAATGATTCAAATTAAGTTTATTCCTTTTTTTAGTTTGCTAACTATTTTGATAAAGATATGAACTCTTAAATTTTCATAATGGCTGTCTAGTTATCTTCCTTTTTGCTATTAACTCTCAAGAATTGAAGGAGCAAATGCTGTTTTAATCTGATCCCTTGACAAGAACAACAAAATTTTATTAAGGATAGATGGAAAGAGTTGAGACAGTTTTTTAATCTGGATGCAAAAGGGCAACAAAAACAAAATTGTAATGAACTAAAATCCAATTTATAATCTCTGTTTGAATAAAATAATTATTTTTTTCCCAGCTGTCAGGTTTAGTACCAGTACTGTTCTTTTTACAGATATCTTTGGCATTAAATAACCCACAATGGTTGATATGCCATTAAATAAAGAAACCAAACCTAATTCATTTTTATTCCTGCTTTTTTTTCTTTTAAAAGAATATTAATATCTGATGTCCTCGGTTTTATTATGATGATATATATATTCTAAGCTTATAAAAAAAAACTTTTTAGTCTTCATGGTGTCATGGCTAAAGTGATTGTGACATTGTAGTAAGCGAGTTCAAACCCCAGTTGTGCTATTACATTCACTTTCGGACTAATACCCTTGGGAAAGGTATTAACCTTCCCTCATCCTCCAGGTATAGGTTGAATAATACCACTGCTGTTCTTCTACAAGGGTGGCTTTGGCAATAAATAACCCCGATGGTTGATGTGCCATTAAACAAAGAAACCAAACATAATTCTTTTTTGTTCCTGCCTTTTAGAAGAATATAAATAATATCTGATAAGTCCTCAGTTTTATTAGTTGATGATTTAAAAATCTCAAAAACCAGAATCTATTATTGGCCTTTATTTATCTTGATGTTTTTACAATTCTTTTAAACAATTCTATTTATAGACTAAATAGATTTTCATTTTATATATTTATGTTAGCTATAAACTAATACTTTGATCTTCAACCATTTGTAGGTGAATGAATGGTTTAGTTATTTTAGCCAGTTTAGTTTTAATGAAGTATTTAATATTTTGTGCCAACAGAATGGTAGTACCTGTTTGGGTTCCATCTATGGGTTAAATAGAAGAAAAAAATGTCTTTAAAATAAATAAAAAATTAAAAACAAGAAAGAAAATTGAGTTTATGAAAAAAAAATGAATACCCATCAAGCATAAATAGAACAAAATGTCTTCTGCATAAAATAACCCAACAAGGATTGACATGCCATAAAATCCAACAAACCAAACCATTTTGGCCACATTCACCATAAATTTATTTTATTTAAAAAAACATTTTTTGTGTGTTAAACACTTACTGTTAGATCAATGTCCTGCCAATGAATTAAAAAAAGGTGTCAGTGCCACATTGACCTATTTAAAACAACCACTCTGCTCACTGGTTGACTCCAGCAATAGCCAATCCTGTGCGCAAAGACCAAGGTCTACGTTGGCAAAACTTGATATAAGCCAATTTAGCTGCTAGCATTTAGACAGATGGATGGTTCACTGGGGTGTCATCATCCCTAATGGGGTCTAGCTGGGGAGGGGGTATTTTGTTGAAAGATCTGAAATCTACCAATAAACCAGCCATAACATAACTCACAACACCAACCCAGTTTCCTTTAATTGAACAGGTGTATTTAAAACAAATAAACAGGTGACGGAACTGGATATTTCTTTATCATTATTAACAAGACTAGCTAGAATATGCACCCTCCACTCCAGGCGTAAGTATTTAAGTTTTAATGTAATAAAATATATTAAATTAGAAAACTAACAAAATTTAATAAGAACACGTATAAAGATTAATTATTTTAATTGGTTTCTATATAAAATCATTCATAGGATTGATTTTAATACATTGGAGAATAAAACAATATTAGAGATCAATAACAGTCATTATTTATTAAATACAGTTTTCTTAAAACCAGTATTCAAATTAACAGCACCATATATTATGTAAACATTTATTTCTTAGTAATATGTGACACATTGCAGGATTTTAAATGCACTAACAACACGGGCCTTTCGGGGTTTTTGTTTGTTAATGTAAATTAAGTGTTGATCCCAGGGGGCTATCCCCCCAGGTAACACCTGCCCCCTCAATTTAAAGGGGCAGGGCTGGGTTTATTGCCCAGCTCCTGAGGCGCCCCCTCTCCCCTTCGAAGGAAAATGCCGACAGGATCGATGCATTTTTTGTGTCTACCACCCATGAGCTTCGGCTTGTGGGTGGGCCCACATAAAAATGTCCTTTTGTCACGCCCTCATAAGTGGGGTGAGAGGCAAATGCCCTAATAACATGGGCTGTTTTGGATGCAAATCCAACTCAGATTTTCATAGACATTGTTAATAGATTTATTCTGTCTTAATGATTTTGAGTATAAATTAAATACTCATTGATAAACCTGCGCATTTTTTTTTTTAGGGTATTGTGACAAGCAGTGACATTGTTTCTGTTAGACACAGACACCAAATCACCATTATAATAAGATATATCTTAATGATAATAAATAACTACTCAGTTTTGTCACCTACAAATAGTTGAAGACCAAAGTGTTAGTCTATAAATAACATAGGAACTTAAAAAGAAACTTTAAAATCTGTCATTCTTTGTGTTCATCAATGACACAGCTGGCCTAAAATTACACGCACACACAGGGATCAAATTATTCACATTGCTAGTCACATGACCATTTCACAGTTTAGAATTTGACCAAAGTAGCAGCAGCGTTTTCTTTTCTCTAACTTTCCACTGAGAAGGTTACATAGTTTAAAAAGAAAAAAGAAAAAATGGCTTTTCACTTATGTTTCTAGTCTTCTCTTTATTTGCTGCTGTGAATATTATTTCTTTTTGTCTTTTTTTTTTCTTTTTTTTTCTTTGTGGCTACTGTTTGCCTAAATAAATTCATGATGTCTTTTTTTTTTTTTTTTTCTGTTTTTTTTTTTCTTTTTGTATAGCTTTAAACTTGATTTCCGTTTTTTATAAAGAAGAAAATCAAAAAAAATTTAAAGGAGAGGAAGAAAAAAAAAATCTTCTGGCAGTGTATATGTGGTGGGAGGGGAAGAGACTGTACTTGCATCCCCCCCCCCCACCTAAATCATCCAGTTGTGAGTGCAACTGACTTTATGCACTTTTCTGTCCAAAAACTCTGTCCAACCCTCAAAAATGGTCACACTGTCTAAATAAAAACTGGATCCTTCACATTCTGGACTTTTGCCTTTTTATTATTATTGTTGTTATCAATTCTTTAATTCTCCCCCCTCTCCCTGCAACCCAGATTCTGTCTTTTTTTTTTTCCGGGTGGGGAGCATGGGAGAATCCTACTCAGGATTTTGTATGGAATGTCCTGCATGAGGAGACTGGCTAGATGATGTCTTGTCTCTCTTCTCTCACTCTATCTCTCTTTTTTTTTTTTTTTATGTTTATTTTTGTTGTTTATTTACTTGCCTATTTCTTAGTTGTGGGTGGGAAGGGTGTTGAGATGCTACTAAGATCAGCAGCAGCAGCAGCTTAGGTTAGTACTTAATTTAATTTCTCTGCTCAGAAAATAAATCTGTTAAAATATGTATAAAATGTCTAAAGGTTTTTTTTTTTTTTTTTTTTTTTTTTTTTTTAAGACTTGATAATTAATATTATTGATTTCGATTATTCAGACTATTTTCCTTTTATTGTTATCTACACAACATTTCAGCTTTTATCAATTATCAAACCTCATCTCAAAAATTCAAACAAATAATATTGTAACTTCAATTTTTTCTTTCTTTTTTTCTTTGAACTAAATTCATTTTAACTATCTCGCTATAGACTGGTAAGGATAATTTTTCTGACCATTACTTCTGTGATGAGTTTAATCCTCGCTGAGTGTTTCTCACATAGTATTGTGGCAAACTTTGCTAAACTTAATAACTATTAATATTATTTGAGAATTAATCCTAAAATCCATTTCATAATTTTTAAAATTTTATTTTTATTTATTTTATTTATCTATTTTATTATAACTAGCAAATATATGCACCCTCCGGGTGCAAGTATTTAAGTTTTAATGTAATAAAATATATTAAATTAGAAAGTCTAACGGAACTAAATAAGAATACAGATAAAAAGATTTGAAACAGAGGGAGTATAATAAAATTTGAAACAGAGGGAGTATAATAAAAATGGAACAACTGAAACTTACTCTTCCATCACTCTCGTCTTTCATTGTTATTTTTTCTAATTTAAGTATTTAGTTATAAGAGGAAGTAAAGAATAAAATGATAGTTATTTTATCTTATTAATGGATTTCATTTAAGATTCATTGAAGAGATTTTTGCTTATATTCATTAAAATAAAACCAAGCAGTGGAAATCAATAATACTAAGCACATATTTATTAAATTCGATTTTTTAATATTAATATGCAAATTAGCCTTCCCGTTCACACTGTAAACCGCTATTTTGTTGTATATATAAATATAATTGCATGTTGTCAGTATGTAGACATAGTTAACAGTATTAATAATGTAAGACAATTTTATAATAATTGAGGTTTAGATAAAAATAAAATCATGAGAATGTGATGTCAATAACTAAGAGAATTGTGACTTAAGTAGGAATATAGTTTCGGTTACAGACAGAAAAACACACAATCTCCATTATAATAAGATTTTAAAATGAGATAAAAAAAATTGATAAATATCAATCCTGAAATACAAGGTGCAGCAGAAATATCTCCCACATTTTAAACTGTCACCTGTGATAATGAATTTGCTCTACAAATTCAGTTTTGTACAAAACTTAAATGAGAAACTAATAATTACAAAAAGATCAATTCATCAAGTAACAAATGATTGTTCACAGAAGGAAAATAGGAAAACTAACACATTTAAGACACTTCTGAGATATTTTAGACTTTGCTTTGATTCATTAAAAGCTTCTTTTTTTTTTTTTCTTGTTACCTTTTAAATATTGAAAGTTTTCTTGTTCATTGTTTTATTTTTGCAAACATCAGCCACCTTATTTAGATATGTTCAGTGGAAATTTTATCGAAAATTAGCATTGGTAGCCTATGTTTCAGCATGTGAAAAGACTAATGACATCAGAGGAAAATATTTTGTTAATTTTATAACCTAGAATTTTTGCTTTTACATTGTCATGAGACTTATTATTCTATTCCCACTCCTACCCTCTTATTCTAGTTACTACTATTATTACCAGTACAACTATAAAACTTTGCAGTCTATTGTGTTCATTCATTACGTTCTACATATGGTAAAGCTAAACTTCTACTCCTAGCTCACTATATTCATAATCAGATATTTAAATTTCACTTAAAAAATTTGAACTCTTTTTTTTCCCCACTCTTTAATTCTTCCTTTTAGTCTTTGTGATTCTTTTTCTATTTCTGAGGAGAGAAAATCTTTTTTTTTTTTTTTTTTGTACTTCTTATTGAAATCTGAGGATAATCAGCTGTTGATGGACCATTCCAAATCTTGCTAATTGATTTTTACAAATTGAAAAGTAATTCTCTTGGAACTCTTACAGCCATTTTTTTTTTTTTTTTTTTTTTTTTTTTTTCAATCTAAAGTCTGACATAATAGCAGAGGTGCTGATAAGTATGTATCCTGTGTTCCTGACGCACAAAAATTGAAAAGGACGCAGTAAAATCATATCCATGTGTCCCAGTGTTTTTTCTATTTCTCCCCTCCCACCACCACCATTTCAAACTAACTGTAAATACATTTCAATAGTTTCTTAGAAATTAATTACACAGGTTAGGTTACAAAATAAGATTTAGGTGGCTTTATTTGGGACCCATAAATTTTCCTGGATGCAGTAAATCGAAAAGCTATCGGCATCACTGCAATAGCAATTCACAATAGTTCGTAGTTCGTCTTGATGCAGACAAGTGATTGGACTTAAAATCTGTTCTGCCTTTATTGGCTATTTTACCAGAAGTCGTTGATGCTCTGTCTTTCAATAGAAGTGATGATTCTGTGTGTGTCTTATACCAACAATACTCCTACAAATTCTTTCATGTGAATATTTTTTTTTCTTTTCTTTGTGACTATTTGGTCCTTTAAATACACAGAGGAAAAGAAAAAAATACTATAAAGTGATGAACTGGGAGGGGAAAGCCTGGATGATTTAATTATTTAGTGCTTTTTAGCCTGAATGTGCTGCAATGTATTTATTCCCTAAATTTTCTTTTTTTTTCTTTTAATCTGCATCTTCCAAAAATGCATGAATAATATAAAAAAAAACTGGTCATGCAAAAGCTTCTTTTTTTTTTTTTTTTTTTTTTTTTTTTTTTTTTTACTTTACTTTCTTCTTTTATGTGGAACAAATCTTATCTTAACTTTGCCAAGACTGTATGTTAAGAAAATATTGTGTGTTGTGCATGCATCAGTAAGATTGGTTGATTTTGTTATATGTAAAGGATTTAATTTCTTTTTAAAGAAATTGAAAAAAATAATAAAAGAAGTAGGAGTTATATAATACATTTTGAAAATAAGTTTTTGATATAAAATCATTTTATAAGCTTAGTTCATTAATCAGTCATATTTTTTTTTTTTTTTTTTTTAAGAAACTGCATTTCTAGTGGGTGTAAATTATTATTAGAATTTTAAATATGTACAAAATTTTAAAATATATCATTTGTTTACCTACAGTTTTTATTTAATGCTCTAGTGTTTCTTTGAAAAATTGAAACACCTGGGAAAATGTATCAAGTGATTAGATTAATTTACTTAAATGCTTTTTAAAAAAAGATTTTTTATTTACATCATATTATGTACATCATATAAAATAACACAATAAGTTGTTGTTTTGAGATGCAGTATTTTCACAATTTTTCATATATATATATATATATATATATATATATATAATATATATATATAAAAATTGTGAAAATACTGCATCTCAAAACAACAACTTATTGTGTTATTTTTTTTTAATTTTTTATTTTTTTAAAAAATTATTGATAATTATTTGAATAAATTAGTTTCAGACATTATTTTGTCCTGAATTCTTTACCCCCAAGATATGCTATGTGATATAATAATACCTTAACATTTAGACTACTAAAATCATTCTGATAAAACTGGATTCTTTTATTTTTAATTTTTCAATTTAAACTCTTTTACTTTTAAGTTTATTCTTCATTTAACCTAGTAGTAGTAGTATCTTGAGATTCGGAGATTCCACAAATTCATTTTATCTCAACATTTTTAAAGTTTCTTCAAAACTGTTTTTTATTCCTGATTTCAACAATTTAACTGCCAAAAATGAAATCTGCAAAAAAAAACCCTGATTTTTGGCAATTGTTTTAAAATTTGAAAAAAATGTATTGCCTCCCTTGACAAAAATTAAATATACCTAGTTTAATGACCTATCAACTCTCATGGGTTATTTAATGTCAAAGCCATCCTTGTAGAAGAACAGTAGAGTTACTATTTAACCCATACCTTAGTTTTGTATCCTAACAAATGAGGCTTAGGTTGATAATATTGCCCTTGTCTTCCAAGTGGTGAGGGCTGATCTTTAAAAATGACTCTTCTAAATCCTGGTCTTTCATCTCAACTCTACCATCAACCATTGATACCATTAGAGGCAAATAAGTAATCATTTGTGACATAGGGAAAATCACTGAGCTGTGTGTGTGTGTGTGTGTGTGTATCAATTTATTAATAACACCCATTGCTTCATGTAAATATCACTCAATTATTATGATGTCTTTTATCTACAATCATTAACTCTACTTTTTCTCTTCTCCCTATTGTGGCTTCATATATAGTCAACAACAACAATTATTTGTACTCCCATCAATTTTGAATATCTTTATGCATTTCTCAGAATCTAATGCCGCATGATGCTTCTTTTTTTAATGGTAATAATCACAAAAAAGGGAATATAAAACTCAATGTTAAATTTGTTTTGAAATTTTTTTTTTTTGTGCCTATTAACATAAAAAAAACTGGCATTATGCAGGCATTAGATTCTGAGAAATGCATAAAAATATTTATAAATTAATGGGTATACCAAATGATTTCTTTGTTGGCTGTATATTTATCCAACCCATTCACCATGAGTGGAATGTGACACAAGGTCACAAGTATAGGGCAACAAAAAAACCTTTTGTAGTAATGAATGTGCAAGACTATCTTGCCAACCATTACATCACAATGTGGCTTCATAGGATAAGGATATCAATAGTCCCTGCTTGATTAAGAGAGAGAACAAAATTATAGAAACAGAATATTTGATAGTATAGATTCTCTTGGCAGCAACGGAGGGTGTGTGGTGTAATGGTTATTGTCATAGGAAATGGACTTGTCAACCCAAGTTCAAATCCTTGACAAGTCTGTTTGCATTTCACAGTGATAATACTCTTGGGAAAGGTATGAATCCAGCTACTCTCTCTCCACTTATGGGTAGACTGGGCTCTTTAACCATGGCTAGGTAACCAATCTACAAGGTAAACTCTGAATTCAAACCTGTTAAACTCTTAAGAAATTGGCCTTGTATCTCATCCTGCTCATGCAGAGGGGTTGGTAAATATATATATATAATCTTGGCTTTGTGTGTGTTTTTTTTTTTTTTTTTTTTTTTTAGTGGAGTTTGAAAAAAAAATTTTTTAAATGAAGCAATTATAATTGCTGTTATAATTTTGGATGCTAATTTTTTCAAGACAAGCCTATTTTCTCTACTTTTGCATGTCAATTGGCTTTGTGTCATATGATTTTCCTAACCCTGTGTCCAGTGATTTTGGCAATTGGACCGGTGTAAGATATATAATATCAGCGTGATCCCAGGGGACTATCGCCCCCCCCCCAGGCAACACCTGCCCCTTGATTTAAAGGGGTAAGGCTGGCTTTATTGCCCAGTGCCTGAGATGCCTCAAAAGAGGAATGCCAAAGGGATTCACGCAATTTTGAATGCGCTTCAGTTTGTGCACACTTCCCCACTTGTCATGATGAGATGCCAGTAAATATTTACTAAGCTTAGTAAATATAAAGAAGAGCAGATGTCTTAAAGTTCACAAAAACTTTCATTTAAATTTTGTCGTATCCACTACAAAATAGATTTTTTGTTTCCAAAAATATTTTTATGAAAATGTTTACAATAGAAGTTGGTCACATCAGTTATTGAATACAATATTAATTGTTCTTTAAAAGTAAAATTGAATTGCAAAAAGTTTAAGGTAAGTAGATAAGGTATTTTTTCACCAGAGTGGAAAGGTACAAAAGGTTGAGTTAATTCAAGGAAACCTTGACTATCTGTCTATGTGACATGAGGTGTGTGGTGTAATGGTTAGTCATAGGGAAATGTACTCGTCGACCAACCGAGTTCAAATCCTGGAAAGGCTGTTTGCATTTCACATAGTGCTAATACCCTTGGGAAAGGTATGAATCCATATATTCTCTTTCCAGCTATGGGTAAATAGTAGGGCGGACTGGGCTTTGTAACCTTGGATACATAACCAGTCTAGGAGAAGGAAAACTCTGAATTCAAGCCTGTTAAACTCTGCTTTAGAAATTGACCTGTGTCGCATTCTGCTCGTGCAGAAGAGTTGGTAAATATATATGTGACAGAGAAGGAGTAGACAAAATTGCCTTGTTACTTATGGTCTTTCCTTTTGAGGACCTCTTTTGTCATCAGATTGACCTTGACCTTTTGGAGTAAGGAATTGACCTTCAGTCTAAAGGGACAACAGAGAAATATGAGTGCATTCTATTATATATTTAAAAATTAGTGGAAGCACATGGTGTAATGGTTAGTCATAGGAAATGGACTAGTCAACCGAAAAGGCTGTTTGAATTTAACATAGTGCTTAATACCGTTGGGAAATGTATGCATCCAACTACTCTCCCTTCAGCTATGGGTAAATAGTAGGCCAGACTGGGCTCTTGAACTTTGGATAGGTAACCAATCAAAAATGAAAACTCTGAATTCAAACCTGTTAAACTCTGCTTAAGAAATTGACCTTGTGTCACATCCTGCTTGTATGGAGGGGTTGGTATATATATATATATATATATATATATATATATATATATATTTTCTGCCAATTCTCCTCCCACCATTCCCCCATAACATTCTTATAGACTTGTGAGCCCCCCTCTTCCTACTTATTCCTACTGCTACTGTTTGTTTAAAAAGAAACTATATATATATATATATATATATATATATATATATACATATTTTAGAAGATTTTTCCTATTTTTTACTTAGTATCGTTCAATGGTGAAAAAGAGAACTAAAAAAAAAAAAAAATTTTTGAAGATACTTTGTAAATATTGAATAGATAAAGTTTCTTTATGCAATTTCATAGAATAAAAAGAAATCTGAACCAGTTATTATTATATCCTCAATTAACCCCTTTTTGCAGTCGGTTAATCTTTTAATAATACCATTGCTGGCACCTTAACTTTTTAGACGTTAATTTTGAGAATAATACCCATTTTTTTCGGACACAGACTTGATAGCATGTTTTGTATTTAACATGTTTAGATACTTTAGATAAATCTTAACTGTCTCTTGTGCCAGTTGTCCCAGTCATCTGTTCTGTAGCAGGGAGGGAAGTATGTTTAATTCCAGGGACCATACCCCCCCCCCCAGAAGGTAGGATCAGGATTGATCTCTGATACCTGAGGTATCTTAAGGAGAAAAATGACAAGGGAACTAATCAATTTTTGCCCACGTGTAAGGGTCCTCCCAATAAACAGCCCTGTTGGCTGGGGCTTTAGAATACATTGACTGGACCTCAGCAGACAGATAAGACACACACACACCCCAAAATAGGGGTCACCTGTTGACCATGGATAGGACCCGTGATGCTTCAAAGGAAGTGATGGAATGAAAGCGAACAATTTTGTACTGAATTAATAAAGGATTATTAAATAATTCCAATGAAAACATTTAAAAAGGAAAATGTGGTGGGAGAAAAGTGTGGAGGAGGGGTTAATATTTAGATGTCTACTTAGCTTAGCGTTAGGGCCTCAAGGGATGGATAAAAGTTTAGTTCAATAAACTTAGATAATTCTAACTCCCTCTTCCTGATTAATGGGCAGTGTACTCTGATCAAGGGAAATAACTCTTCACTGCAAAATTTCCCACTTATATAACCATTGTCTTTGTGTTTGACAGATACAGAGATGGCATGTTTGGCACAGCCCAGTCGTCAGGTTCCAGTAGTTCTTCCAGTTCTAAATGGGGTTATTCCAACAAGACAGGATCGTGGGATGTTGACAGATTTGAAAGTAAAACCAGCTTTACTGACTCCATGCCGACCTTTGATGATTCTGACAAGTAAGTTTTTACCATTTTTACACAGGTTTCACTTTTTCTTTTTCTACAATTTTATCACTAAAGTAAAATACCACATCAGTGCAAAATTTGGGGGTTATTTCCTATAACTCCAACATAAACAAAGGGGAACCACTCTTGACTGATAAATTATTTATTTTCCCATTAAACTAACCCTAAGTCTTCTTTTTTCCTAGTAGATCAATAAATAAATAATTTATCAGTCAAGAGTGGTTCCCTCTGTTTATGTTGGAGTTATAGGAAATAACTCCAATTAGAAATTAATTTAAAATAGGAATTTATTTAATTATTTATCTGTCTTGATATTTGAGGTTATTTCATTTATGTATCCCCCCCCCCTCTTTACACTTTTACTTTAGTTTCTTCAATCTTCTGTTTTGTATGAGGAGACAATCTCAGTCTTATATAGAAAAGTCTCTTCACTATTCTATTTTTCATCCTTGAGCAATATTCATATACTAGCAGGACCTGTGGATATGCCGCAGTATGATAATTTAATTATTACGTTTGATATGTTTACTTCAGAGCTATTACAAATACTTCAATATGTAAAATGTATAATAATATTGATTTGACTCTCACTTTTTTTTTCTTTTTTTTCCTTTCTTTCCTTCTTTTCATTATGTTCAATTGAAACAGATTAGCGTTATCACTTCTACGGGCTCATCTATCTTTTCCTTATTCTTTCTTATATTTTTCTGTGTAGCATGTCGTTTTTCTTTCCTTTCCTTTATTATAAAAGTGGAATGGTCCATTATTTAGCTGAGGTAATGACACTCATAAGAAAGAGGAAATCGGTGGATAAGCCACACCAGAAAATCAGAATTTACATTTTCGCATTTCGTCTTGAATGATTTGGACACTCTCATTTTTAGCCAGAGGGTGTTGCAAGATGATAATGGTCATACAATTTAGGAACGAGTATTAATATATAGATTCTTGTCACAATCAAGGTTTTCTTTGTGTTACCAGGTATTTTTATTTTACTTTTTTTTCTCTTTTTTTTTTTTTTTTTAGACCAAGTCGAAACCGAAAAGCCTTTGAAGTTGACAATTCTACCAATGCTCAGGATAAATTTGGTAATGTCAAATCCATTTCTTCAGACCAATTCTTTGGACCAAAGGATCCTGATGTAAGTTTTTATTTCTTAATCTTTTTTTTTTTTTTTTTTTTTTTAGTGTATACTGCAGTAATGAATCTATTCTCTATCTTGTTATACATCAAATTTACAAAATTAATAGAAAACTGTTTATATAACTCTTCCTTACATGATTAGTAGGATTTATGAAATAAACAATAAGAGTTTCATTCATTTTACTTATTACATATCTAGTGACAGCAAAACCTGGTTGATGGAATAATATAATTATAAATTGCATCTAATGGTGAAGTTCCAATTTTGGAGCTCTGGGTAATGTGGAGTTTTATCACCATAGCTCCCAGACTCACTCTGACCCAGAATGGTAGTACCTGTTAGGGTCCCATCTATGGGTTAAATAGAAAAAACAAGTTTTAAAAAAATGTTTTTAAAAAAATAAATAAAAATATAAGATTTTAAATACCCATGAAGAATGAATAAAACAAAGCATCTTCAGCATAAAATAACCCAACAAGGGTTGACATGCTGTAAAATCCAACCCAGAACAAATAAACATAAAATGATTAATCCCATTTAATACTTCATTGATAATGTTATTATTTTTTCTTATTGTTAACCACTGACTTTACAATTCAAATATCTGCACCATTAAAGATTTTGCATCTTTCAAAACTTCTATGCTTCTCAAAATTTGCCAACACTATATCTGATATCTTTCCTCCATACACATGCACAAATGTATATACTATGACCCATACACACTTCCTTTTCCTGACATTTGTACATTATTCTGTCCTATATACATTCACAGTTGATGAATTTTTAGTACACTTGAGCACTGTATATAATAATTTCATTATCATATCCAAATTAAATACCACATTTTTCAAATTTTGATGGAAAATTTGGTTTAGAAAGTTTTTCTATTTCATTTGTATGTTGCACATCTTATTATAATGGAGATTATGTAACCGTCTATATCACCACTGACATCACGATTTCCTAAGTTATTTAATTATATTCTCAACGATTATGAAATAGTCATTATTTAATCTTAATTAGCATCCTATTTATTAACAAAGTCTCTATTAAAGTCTAGCAGAGTTAATTTGCCATAAAATTGCTCATATCATTAATACATTTAAAATCCTGAAATCTCTAAGAAATAAAGATTTACATAGTATATGGTGGGAATAATTTTCATAATGATTTTAACAAAACTGGGTTTGATAGATAATTATTTGCTGTTACTGATTTCTAATACTATCATGTTATTCTCAAACATATTAAAATCAAATCTATATATAATTTCATATAGAAATCAATTAAAATAACGTTAAAATAAGTAATATTTTTATATTCATTCTTATTTAGTTAGTCTTTCTAATTTAATATATTTTATTACATTAAAACTTAAATACTTGCATCCAGGGTGCGCATATTTTTTCTAGATAAAACAAATGTCATGAATGACTATAAATATCTATTACAGAATAGAACTATAATATACACATTTAAAATATTAGAGAGCTGCATGTGTTGTTGGCTTATGTTATTTCAAAATGATTTGTTTTCTCTTTCCAGTTGGAAACAAAACAGGCCTTGAGTAAATTTGAAGGCAGTTCCAGCATTTCCAGTGATGATTTCTTTGGTGGTGGACCTCGTAGTAATCATCCTCCAAGCCATTACGCTGGCACTGATCTGTCTGACATCAAAGAAGGTGTGAGACAGGGTGTCACCAAAGTGGCTGGTAAATTATCCAGTTTGGCTAATGGGGTTATGTCCTCCCTACAGGTAAATACAACATTCACTCTCTCTCTCTCTCTCTCTCTCTCTCTAACATTTCCAGATAACTGCTTTCAAATAACTTGTTCATTTAGATTATCTTTCTATTAACATTAATTAATTAAAATTCTCTAAAAAAAAAAAAATTAAAAAAAAAACAACAAAAAAAACAAACTCATTTCTCTTTTTCCCCTTATTTACATATTAAAATAGTTTTAAGCTTTTGTGGATATGTGTATTACATTATGAATAGGCATAGCCTATCATTTTTGTAAATAAGTGTAGTTAGGATTTAAATTGTACTCTAAACTCATGGGAAATCACCTAGAGTTTGACAGACAACTAAACTGAAACCAAAGGAGTTGTAAGACCCTCCACCCAAATGGAGCCACCTGTTGGCCAGGAGTACAACTTGTGGGGTATTCAAGCACATCTCAAAAACCAGACCTGACAAAACAATGAATGGTATTTTTGAATTCAGTATAAAATGGCAGTCGTATATCACTTGGTAAACCTTTGACCTTGGGGGGGGGGTAATTTATGCCACTGTAATTAGTCTTATTCATTCCAATTTGATATTGCCCAACCAATTGATGAATTCATTTTGTAATTATGAAATATTATTTATTTACATTTCTGTCAATTATTATGCTCATTCAAAGGCATTTTCCTTTTTTTTTCCCTATCTTCTCACATCAACCTTTTAACAAACAAACAAAAATCTTAGCACAGAACATATATACTGCTAATATATTAACAGATCAAATTTTAACCAATTCATTCAATAGTCCCCAAAAATGTCTTATAAAATTCTTACAATTTTATTCTGAAAGCATCCAAATTAATCTTAATTTTTTTCTTTATGCTATTTTTGATCTGATTAGACAATTTGTTCAAAGAATATATCACTCTATTAGCAAAAAGTCCAATTGGTTAACAGACTTCTTTTTTTTAATTTTTTATCTGCCTTGACAGTTAGTTTCCAGTTCAAGGAGAATTTTTTTAAAATGTCTACCATAATTAGTTATTTCATTTATTATTTTGAAAGTTTTAATTATACCACCTCTTGTTCTTCTTTCTAGTAAAGTAGTTAATTCTAATTTCCCTAAGCTCTCCCTGTAAATATAATCTTTTTATTATTTTTGTCATTCTTCTCTGTATGCCCTCCAATCTCACCATAACACACAATTTCCATGTCTAGACCTGAGTAAAATATTCTTTATGAGGTCTTAGGGGTTTTGTATATTTTTAAAACATTTGCCTCCCTTGAAATAAAATTTCTAACTATCCAACCAATCATTCCATTTATTCTCGATAGACAAAATATGTTCATCAGTTTTAAAAGTATTATCAAAGCCAACTCCTAGATTACATTCCTCATTTACTTTTGTTCATTTTCAAATTGCTTAATTTATATTCAACTTTAATGTTTTTGGATCAAATATGTAATACTTTACATTTTTCTATGTTAAATTTTAATTTCCAAATATCATCCCAATATGATTATATTTACATTTGTGTTATTTCTTTTGATATCATCACTAGAAAATGGTTCTGTTTCTGATTAGCTAAATTATTTATGAATATTAAAAACAACAAAGTTCCCAATACTGATCACTGTGCAACACTGGAGGATATATACTATGATTCTGAATAATTGTTACTAATTTTTACTTTCATAGTTTTGTCAAAGAATGTTACAATATTTAGTATTTTCTTTTTATTTTATTTTTTCAACTTTTTTATTTTTTCATTTATTTTTTTTAGAAATACCTAAATTTTTCATTTTCACCAGTAAATGATAAATGCATTGCTAAAATCCAAATTTATAATGCCAACATTATCCCCTTCCATCAAATATTTCTTTATTTATTATTGCTCATGGATTATTTTCTTTTGTTTCTTTCAGGAAAAATATGGCAGTTGATGATCTACAAAGTTGCCTAAAATCCCCACCCCTAAGCCATCCCCACCCCCCTTAGCAGAGAATTGACTTTTAACTCTCTTCCTTTTGCCGAATTCAATGGGCAACACATTAAAAAAAAAAAAAAATTAAAAAAAAAAAGAAACTCACTCTTCCCTTCCCCTGAAAACCCTCCAAAATTGGTCAGCATTAACTTTTCAAACTCTTGTTCCGACTTGACTGGTGGCAGATTTTTTTTTTTTTATTCTCAACCTTCCCCATCTCCCAGTATAAAAAAAAATATATATATATATATATATATTAAAAAAAAAACAGTTGTCAAAATGTGTCCCTCAACGTGACACACAGAATGCAAGGAAGGGTTGGTTAGAATGTTTGCATGGGTGAATGTATTGTATGTATGTATATATCCACCATCCCTCACTGGCTGGCAGAAACACACACACAGATACACACCTCAGTTGATACTGCCAAAGTTGAGAAGAAAAAAAAAGAAAAGAAAAAAAAACCTATACTATAAAAATGTGTGTGGGATTGTATGTACAGTGCAAACACGCACACACACACACTTTTATCTGTAAGTAAAATGGGATGAAGGAATCATATCTATAAATAATATATGATAATAAAAACTCACATGAATAACTTCTTTTTTTCTTTTCCCTCTTTTTATCTCTTGGGTTCTATACTGCCAATTTTCAAAAAAAAAAAAAAAAAGTCTTTTGATTCCAACAAATTACCCCCCCTCATTATTCCTAGATGTTTCTTTGCTAAGCTGCTTTGGTTTGGAAGCAAGCTAGTTCCTTTCTCTCTCTCTATCTTCAAGACGTCTATGAGACCCACTTTCCCCATCATCATCAACGAGTAAATTCACTTAAGACTTGTTTCTTCAATGCGCAAAGAGGCCCCCTATGATCAAACGGTTGGTCACGTCAAGCCATAGCACCTATATGATTTTCTCAACCATATATTGCCTTTATGGCAAGCCCCAACCCTTTTTATCATATATATATGCTACAAGACAGGGTCTTAGTGCCCTGGGTATGATATTAAACTCTATCTGATGGTGAAGTTCCAATTCTAGAGTTCTGGGTAATGTGGAGTATCCCTTCATCACCATTACTCTTAGGTCCACTCTGATCCACAGTGGTGGTATCTGTTAGGGTCCCCATCTTTGAGTTGAAAATAAGTTGTTGATTTTTAAAAAAAAAAAAAGAGTTTTAAAAAATATTTTGAATACCCATCAAACATTAATAGAACAAAATGTCTTTGGCATAAAATAACCCAACAAGGGTTGATGTGCTGTAAAATCCAACAAACCAAATTTCAATGCGCAAAGTTCTCTTACTCATGACTCCCCCCCCCCCCCCCAACGTTAATCCTCTTTTTGAGATTATGCAAAATAAATTTTTAAGACAATTTTTCATAATTACACAAGACAAATAAATCTGGTTATTTTGTTGTTTTCAAAACATTCGAAAATATTGTAATGTGACCAGGCTGTGAGAAACTTTCAGTATGGTGTGTTTTTTTTTTGGTGGGGGGGTATTTTGTTTGTTTTTGTTTTGTTTTTTTATATTGATAAGATTGTATTTTAAATATTTAAAAAAAAACTCAAAAAGATTATCAATGTTAAAAGAATTTTTAAACAATTAGCACAAATAAAGTGAAGCTTTTTCTCTATCTCTCTATCTATCTCTCTATCTATCTATCTCTCTATCTATCTCTCTCTCTCTCTCTCTCTATATCTATCTATCTCTCTCTATCTATCTATCTCTCTCTATCTATCTCTCTCTCTATATCTCTCTCTATCTCTATATCTATCTCTCTCTATCTATATCTCTCTCTATCTATCTATATCTCTCTCTATCTATCTATATCTCTCTCTATCTATCTAATCTCTCTCTATCTATCTATATCTCTCTCTATCTATCTATCTCTATCTCTATCTATCTCTATCTCTATCTATCTATCTCTATCTCTCTATCTCTATATCTATCTATCTCTATCTCTATTTCTCTATCTATCTCTCTATCTATCTCTATCTCACACACAAAATCTACCTTCACAAATGCTTTTCTTTTTCCCTACAATTAATGGCACATATTTCTAGTTAATCACAATCCCTTTCCTATTTTCTAAGAATCCACAATTTTCTGCTCATCATTAACAACAAAAACGCCTTGGCATTTCCAATCGGCAAATCCTTTAAATCCAAACATTAAAAAAAAAAACTGCTGAATTTTTTACCTTTTTTTTTTTTTTTTTTTTTTTTTTTTTTCTATGAAATTGAACATCCCTTCACCTTGTCTCCCAACTTGATGATGGGCTTCTGTGATGACTAACATACAAAATAATAGACTATAAAACTATTCAACAGAAGAAACACAATTTACAAGAAGCGCACACACTCACACAGAATATACTTTGAAAAGGATTAGCATTTGTTCAATGCTACTCACAACTTAAAAGCTGTTCAAAGTTTGTTTTTTTTATTGATGAAATGTTTTAAAATCTATGCAGACTCCAGAAATAAGTTGTTTTTTTGTTTTTTTTTATGGAAAAGTGGATTAATAACAGAACAATGAAAGGAAATTTTAAGAAAAAGAAAAAAGAAAAAGAAGAAAAGGTTTTTAGCACAAACTGCAAAAAGAAAGATTGACCAAAATTTGTCAATAGAAAAAAAATGTGTGACTTTAGTAAATAAAGTGTTTGAAGTTTGCTGATTTTTGTTGCAACTTTCTTCACTTAATGGGACAATTTGAAGAAGAAGAATGACTGATTATAACAGTTATGAGATTTTTTTTTTATCTGCTTTTTAATGGGGTTGCCTCCCCCCTTCCAATGTTTGACTTTCTCTTCTGTATTTTTACTTATTTTATTTTTCATTCTTTTTATATATTATATATACTAGCAAAAAAAAAAATCCCTACCGACGGTGTAAAAATTAATTTTTGAACGATATTGCCTGAGGTGGGTGGGAGTTAAAAATTCAATGTTAGAGGTGTTTGTATCATAAGTAAAATCATCAAATTTATTAAAGGAGTAAAAATAAGATAAAACAATTTGAAATATAACTTAGTTCTGTCCCCCTCAAATAAAATGTTGCATGCATCTATTAATTATTAATTAAATAATCATTTTAAATATTTTACACATAAATTTTAACAAAATCGTAGGTATTTATTTATTTAAATAATTTTTAACCTGATTACAGGGTTGTTCTTTATTCTATGTATAAACAATTTAGGTATTGTGGCATAAGCAGTGACATAGTTTTGGTTACATACAAATGGAGACCAAATCTCCATTATTAAAAGAATTTAGATAATTTGAGTGCTTTATTACCAAGCAGACAATGTTTAATATTATTGATAGAGCGTTTATATATGAGTTAAGGTAGTGTGGATATGGAATCAACACCTGGTTACTGAGTTTCAAGCCTATGCGATCTTCAGACCAAACCAAATTTGGTCTGAAGATCACATAGGTGAGAAACTGTCAGTAACCAGGTGTTAACTCCATGTCCACACTACCTTAACTCATATATATAACTTTTATCTTTTGAGTGTCATAATTTCAAAATCAAATTTGAAGCAGAGATATAGACTGGTATTTTAATCAAAACATTTCCCACAGATACTTTGTAGCTTGGCTGTTCTGGAAAAAAAAAACTCCTTTCATGAATTTTTTAATCTTTAAAACTTAAACAGATTAATTTCTGCTTAATTTTCCAATGCAATTAGGTGGTGGTATTTTAGTCTTTCTTTTTCTCTTTCTAATAAGGTATCCTATACTTTTCCAGAAGTGTTGGTCTTATTTTCTGGAAATTGAGAGTTCAATCCCAGGTTCAAAGTGACATTATTATTTTTTTCAACTAGATACCTTCATATCTATTTAAAGTACTATAAATATTCTGTTCTGTGACAGCA
This sequence comes from Doryteuthis pealeii, assembly GCA_023376005.1. NCBI lineage: Eukaryota > Metazoa > Mollusca > Cephalopoda > Myopsida > Loliginidae > Doryteuthis > Doryteuthis pealeii. Next base: position 60,327,192 of record CM042154.1, read on the forward strand.
TACACCCTGGGTTGGTTGAGCTGGCTAAATCCAATGAATTCAATAGTGGTGAATTCACGGAAGGAGTAACAAAGGAATAGGAAATTCACAAGTGAACCCCAAGCCCCACATACATATCCCAGTCAAGAGAAAGAGATGCCCTTGTTTGCCACTGATTTTCCACAGACCCAGTGACAAGTACGCCAAAAACTGTTGATTCCTGACAATGATGGAGATGCCTTTTGGATTTTTGCCAGAGCTCCCTTGGCTGGCTTGTGGCCCTAATACCACTGGGTGCTAGACCTGTCCACCTTGGATGACCCTACTAGGAACTTGAGTTCCTGACAACATGGCTCTGACACTACCAAGTTTGCACAGCCATACCGCGATGAGGAGGACTTGGACTTTAGAAATAATGTGCTAGATGGCCAATGAGCAAAGAGCTTCCTCAACCTTAATATAAATATGTAGTAAAGGGGCCAGTTTAGCTGTCCGTATAGCCTTGGATTCACAAGTTTCCCGGTTCAAGACCCCACCAGTCCCTGCCAACTCGGTACATGAGTAACACAGCTTTGGTAATCTGGTCTGTGCAGTAAAGTATCTGGAAGCTGACAGTAGGTGTTGGGCTCCACCTCAGCAAAAACAATCTCTCTGGTGTAGCGCTAGCAAAAAGAAGAAAGACTCCTTTGCCGTTTGGCTGATGCTGACAATAGGTCATTCTGCAGACTTTACTTTCCTATAATAAATATTCTCAATTTAATTTCCACATTTTTTATTTGAATATGAAAAATGAAACTAGAATTTGTTAGTATTATTTGGATTATTCGGACTATTGTCCTCATCTTTATTGTTATCTGTACAATGTTTTGGCCAATGTGCCCTCCAACCTTCTTTGGGTATTTCTTGTCAGACTTGGGAGCTTTCTCGGATTCGGGAGCCATCACAGACAATAGTCCGAATGATCCAAATAATACTAATTATTAAGATTCTTCTAAAAAAATTCAGAGAAATAGAATTTAATAATTTTGATTTTTCAGACTGTTGTCCTCATTTTTATTGTGGTATGTATAAACACAGCGCTTTGGCCGTTGTATCCTCCAGCCTTCCTCAAGTGTTCCCTGTGTATCTGAGCAGAGTAATGAACCAACTTGGGAAATCATTTTGAATAGTTTGGCTGTTAATCAAACAGGCATCTAAGAACTTTTAAAGATCTCAGAGGGAAAGCCAGAGGATACAGCAGCCAAAATGTGTTTATGCATACCACAATAAAGATGAGGAGGATAATCCAAAAAAATCAAAATTATTCACATCAAGCCTCATCTTCAAAAATACAGACAAATAGAATTTAATATTTTCTCAATATTTATAATTAAATAAAACAGTTAATTCAATGAGACCAATTTTTAGACCGTTTCATGAACTGTGAATGCTCATAATAATTTTGAATTTTAAAAGGAATATCTTTATTGATTTCTGAAAATATATCAACAAGAAGGCAATTACAATGCGTATATCATATAAAATCTGATAATTACTGAAAATAATCATAACAAGCAAACCTGGCAAATAAAGTACGCCACGGGAACACCGTACAGTTGTTTCAACTTTATTAAGTTTCATCAGCGGTGTATACCTACAATTTCCCTCCGACAGAAATCGAAACCGGGAACCCAGCACGCAGTGTCAGGAACTCTACCTCTGGGCCACCAGCGCGTAGCGCACAATACATGCCGAATTTAACTTGTCAATGATAAATATGCCACTACTATACATAGTACAGTGAGCGTTTGAGGGAATCACAAATTAGTCCTATGCCAAGGAGTAAATGGCCTTACTATAGAAGGGACCCTAACATGTACTACCACTTCTATAACCTTCGTGCAAGACTGTGGTCCAGGCAGGAGAAAAGACTATACAAAAATATGTATCTACTAAGCTCTTGTTCACACCATACTCATGTACAGCTACGAAAGTTGTCCGATGGGGGCTAGGGACCTGCGCAAACTTCAGATGTTCGATAGCAGCAATTCATCTCTAACACCACTGTTTGGGCAAGATGCAGAATCCCCTCCCTCCTGCAGGCTTTTCTTGTGAGACATCTTCACTGGCTTTGTCTTTGTTGACAACCTGGTGATATCATCCGTGAATCCATTGACCCAGTACCACCTCAAGGTGGGAGGAAATGCCAAGGGGGCTCAACTGAAAACTTGGCTCAAAATAAAGCAAGATGCTGAGCTGATCTTGGGGCCCAGGCCTTTATGAAGTTCATTGATGGAACCGCTAATAGCTGACATTCATGGTCTGTCGTCATTCAGGATATGGTGAATTCTCAATTGACCCAGGGTGAATGCCTAGACAGATAGATACTCAAAGATATTTTGAATTTAGAGAAATGCAACAAATAAACCAATTTATTCCTCAAACAAAAAATGTTTTAAAGTGTAAATAAAATTTTAGGTTACCCTATATGCAGGGTCATATAATAATGAAATTATTGCATACACAGGTCAGTGCAAGAAAGTGTTCAAACGAATAGCCTACAGTCATATAAACTTTCAAAGAAAGAAAAACTTAAATAGTCATCCCATTATATTTTTTTTTATTTCAACCAGAAAACTCAAAAAATGAATTCTAGCCTCATCAGACGGATTTTACAAAATACAGGGATCATCAAAAAAAAAAAAAAAAAATTATATCACCAGAAAAATCTTCTCATTGTTCACACACACACACACACACACACACACACACACACACACACACACACACACACACACACACACACACACACACACACACACACACAAAAAAAAAAAAATTATAAGAACAAATTTAAATCTTTATTTGGATTTTCCAAACTATTGTCCTCATCTTTATTGTTATATACACATTTCAAAACTTCGAACTGAACCCTTTATTCAAACCCCGTGGATTGAATAAAGGGTTCAGTTCGAAGTTTTTCAAGAGAATTGTTAACAAGTTAATCTTACATGCTCAACACTTTGTGATATTGTGCCAAACTATACTAAAATTCGTAAAAATAACTTTTCAATTTTACATAGGTTGTCCAATAATGTAACAATTATACAAGGGAGATAACCATAAAAAGTTTTGCCAGTTATCTTTCGTCTTGGGATTATGTATCCTCATCACGTGGAAAAGACATTTTCATGTAACTTTTACAGCGACAGACAGTGCTCTGGTGCACTACACTTCATCTCTCTATATTGTTATTTACTTTGAACATTCCTTAACAGTATTAATGTTTTGTATTTTGAAATTTAATAATTAAAACTGATTTATGGCCATTTTCAAGAATATGTATCCTTTTATAGGTGTGGACTAGATATCGTGTACCATATGTGGCACACATTGCGGCCAATGTGTTAAAAACAAATCTTTTCATATTTGATCAGCCACATATTTTCCATCATTAAATGAAGAATAGACTATCAATGGCTTGTAATTACTGTCTACACATTCCAATTGACTAGTTTTCTGAATTTTTGAGATGATTTGGATTATTCAGATTATTTTCCTCATCTTTATTGTTATCTACACAATGTTTTGGCCGATGTGCCCTCCAGTCTTCTTTAGGTGTTTCTTGTTGAACTTGGGGGCCTTCATAGAACTTCGAACCGAACCCTTTATTCAATCCACCTGGATAGACTGTTCTCATTCCATTAACCATGACCCGGTACAAGTGTTAAGCTACATTAAGTATTTTGTGTTGTTATCACTCTTGGCCAGGATTGAACCTGCAACCTAGAGATGATTATCACTTAGAACTGTATTAACTCAACCTTTATAATCGTTTCTCCATGTGACCAACTGGACACATGGTGCAATGGTTATCATACAGTTCTAAGTGACAATCATCTGTAGGTTGCATGTTCAATCCTGGCCAAGGGCGATAAGACAAAATACTTAGCATAGCTTAACACTTGTACCCAATCATGGTTACCAAAATGAGAACAGTCTAACCCCAGAGATTAAATAAAGGGTTTGGTTTGAAGTTCCATGAAGAAAGCCGGAGGACACATTGGCTGAAATGTGTGTGTATATAACAAGGATGAGGACAACAATCCAAAAAATACAAATAATATGAAATTGATTTGTCTGACTTTCTGTATTAAAGTTTATAAAACTATTTCAAGATGAATTTTAAAGTTTTAAATGAATATTGCAATTTTAAATTTGAATATTGAATGTAAAATTTGTCAATTTTTTTTATGAGGCTTGATAATTTTATATTATTTGGATTTTTCGGAATATTTTCCTCATCTTTATTGTTTATATACACATTTCGCCTGATGTACTCTCTGGCCTTCTTCAGGTGTTTCTTGTCAAACTCGGGGAACCTTCTTGTCATAATCAGAAACCTTCACAGAACTTCGAAGCAAACTTTTTATTCAATCCACCTGGATAGACTGTTAACCATGACCAGGTACAATTGTTAAGCTATGTTAAGTATTCTGTTATCATCACCCTTGGTCAAGATTGAACCTACAACCTACAGATGATTGTCACTTAGAACTGTACTAGCAGCGGCTACCTGGCATCACCTGGGTAAATTTAGTCCCATAGATCCATTTATTAAGTTGAATCCTCGTGGGATGCCCCATTTAAATCTCTATGTAAAAAAAAAAAAAATAGACCTTGCATTGATCCTGCTACTCTGAAAGGAAATGTTAATGTCTACTATCTAAAATATTAAATGAAAAACAAAAAATCCATGCTGTTATCATTTAAATTTTATTTTTTAAATTATCTTCATGAATATAAATCCAATCTCTATTATTTTTGCTCAAAAACCAAGCCCTGGTGATATTTAATGTGTATATATATTTACTTTGTCATTATTTTCAAAGTTTCCTCCGGACATATATATACACACAACTGCCCCTTATGTATAGATAGATAAACTCAACCCTTATATCCATTGTGCCATGTGACCAAATTTTTCTTCTCTTAAAATTTGAAAATCTTCAAAGAATTTTGTTGTAGTTTAAGCTGAATTAATTACACACTAGCAGGAGTTGTGGATGTATGATAATTTAATTATTACGTTTGATATGTTTACTTAAGAGCTATTGCAAATTAGTTCAATATGTAAAAGTATAATAATCTTGATTTAACTCTCTCTCACTCTTTCTTTAAAGGGGGATTGTAAAATATTTACATTGATTTGCTGATAAAAATCGGGGGGGTGGGTGTTTAAAATATCTATATTAATTTGAAGACAAAAAGTGACAAAAATACAACTCAGAAAATATCTAAGATGGGCCAGAAATTCACCTGACACTGGCTTTCTAAAATATAGTGTAAATTAAGGCAGTAGGCCAGGACAGCATAGGATCAAAATATATTCTCTAATTCACCATTTCAATATTATAAATAAAACAAACATGTAACTTTTTTTGTTTTTCTTTTTTTTTTCAATTCATTTTAATCTTATGCGACACAAGACCATTTGGAATGTTTCATTTTAAAAATTGAGACAAATAAGAAATCTGAATTTACATTGGTTAAAAATGAGATTGTTCAAGATGCAGAGTGTCGCAAGATGATAATGGACAGAAGATTTAGGAACAAGCATATTAATATAATTACAATGATACTTCTGTTGCATTTTTAAAAAAAATTTTTAAATGATTTATTAAACAATGTCTTGTTATGCACACAAGTTTTATTAATCAGATAAATATATCACAGTGTTCATTGTTTCGTATAAAATGTTTTGGTTATTATTTCAACATCAGCTGGCATCTTTTTTGACTTGGCACATAACTTGGTGATGATTGGGTGGGGGTTGAGTTATAGTTCAGCTCCCTCATCCATCCCTTGGGGGGTAGGGTCTGGTTTGGTGAAGGACCTGGCTGGGAGACCTGATACTTCATCAGTGGAACTTTAATGTCTTGCAGCTGACAAGGAAAAACAAACATTATCAACATTTAAAATTGCTACATTAGAAAAATTAGCAAAAATATGCACCTTCAGGCACAAATATATATATATATATATATATATATATCTCAAATTAGAAAGATCATGAAACTAAACAAGAACACATAAAAAGATTAAACTTATTTTAATTGATTTCTATATGAAATTATACATAGGATTGATTTTGAGAATAAAACAATATTAGAAATTTAACACCAAGTAATTATTTATCAAACAGTTTTGTTAAAACCGGTATGCAAATAATTCACACCATATACTATGTAAACCTTTATTTCTTAGTGATATATAAAATACATTGCAGGATTTTAAACACATTATTAACATGGGCTGTTTTAAGGCAAAGCTAATTCAGCTAACCCTTCAGAGAGATATCATTAATAGGTAAGATGCTGATTAAGATTAAATAATTATTATTTAATTAATAATCATTGAGAATATAATGTAAATAACTAAGGGAATTGTGGCATAGTTTCGGTTACAGACAGACAATCTCCATTATAATAAGACGATATATTTTAACCTCATCAGTGTTCAAATTAATTGTACTAGCAAAATAAAAAAACAGCCTCTGGGCAATGTCAAATTTTTGAAAAATATTGCCTGAGGTGGGTTTGTCAATGAATTAAATTTTATTCAGTTCAATTCTGTCAAAAAATAAATTCTTTAAAAATTCATTATTTTATGTAGTAATTATATTGACTATAAATTACATACTCATTGATAAACTTGCTTAATTCCTGAAGTAGCAGTGACGTAGTTTCGGTTACAGACAGATAAATACTGAATCTCCATTATAATAAGAAATTAAGTAAATCTTAATTCTTTGTTTCTTTTTTAACCAAACCTGAAGCCTCCTGAGAAAATTTACTTAAGCAAGGTAGAGTAACACCAGAAGATGCATGGATACTAAAATCAATGATAAATTTTGATATATGACAACATTAATATTTGCTAGTTTTTTTTTTCTTTTTTTTTTCTTTTCTTGTGACTTGCTGTCACTTGATTTCAAACGAGAAACATAATTAAAAACTCTTGGAAAATTATAATGATTTGTAGTAAGAATGAGAATACAATTCCAGTTGTCTGTATCATATTTAGAACTAATTTACATTTAAAATTAAAATTCATTTTATATTAAACTCTATATAAATAGTAATATAAAAAAAAGTCTGACAGTTTCTGACCACATTATTTGTAGCCACGGCTTAACCCTTTTGGTACAGTGCATTTGGCAACAAATTTAATAGCTAAAATGTACCTATGACCATAAAATAAAAAAGATTTCAAATTAAAACATTTATTGAAGTTTCACAATTACAATATGAATCGCACCTGGCGCCTCCTCATCAGACAAGGAACGAAAAGGGGTGAAAAAGAGAGGAAAGAAGCCGCCGCAGAAAAGAGAGCCATAAGGAAGGAGAGACAACGGCATCTCCAGCAAGCATCACTGTTTGTTTGTACTCACTGCACCAGAGACTGCCATTCAAAAATTGGTCTGTTCAGCCACTCACACAGTTGCAGATAAAAAAAAAAGTGGACACTATGCCATCGTCTTTAATAGACGGAAGGATGCTAACAACAACTAAATTTTTAGTTTTTTTTTTTTTAAGGGCCTGGGTATATATTGGAACAAAATCCCCACCCCTCAGTTCTACAAAATACAAGCTTTAAAAGAAACTTTGGAATTACAGGAATTCAAAAAATTCTAGAAATATATGGTTACCTCATAGCTGACCCCACCTTCTTTTTTCTTTCCTTTTCACCCATATTCTATGTTGGCATTGAAACTAATGAAATTTAGTTAAATAATTCAAGACAAAAATGCTTTGTATGAAATGGCTTCCCATTGAATTTGTCTTACCTGATCTGCTAAGAAGGGATATCTTGAGTTTCCATTTAGTCCAATGGGATTGTAGTTGGGAATACAACCTTAATTAACAATGAACAACAAACAAAGGAAAAATTTAAAAAAAAACAATTTATAAGAGTAGAATAACAAAAATTGGAACTAAAATAGAAAAATGTATATTATATAATAAACATGGGAAAAAGGGGGAACCACTCTGAATTAATTTTATCTGCTAATTAATCTACCCATTATTTTCCCATTAAACTAACCCTAAACCGTCTTCTTTTTTCCTAGTAGATCAATAAATAAATAAATGATTTATAAAATTCATTCAGAGTGGTTCCCCCTTTTTAAGGTGGAGTTATAGGAAATAACCATAAACATGTATATGTTTATGTGTGTGTCATCTAAATCTACCTTTTCATAAATAGAACCTCCTCTCATACAAGTACCATGTCTCCTTAAAAATAAGACAGGGTTTATATCAATTTTCACTCTGAAATATAACACTAAGGCTTAATGTCTTATTCTTCATATATCAAAAAACAACATTATGAAGTAGAAAATTATGAAATTTCTAAATAAAAAGAAATTATGAAAAGCAATCTACATTTATTTAGCATTAACATGTTCTTTTATTAAAAAAACAACAACATTAACAACAATTCATTAAAAAAATAATCATATCATCATCATCATTATACTCCTCTGGAATGTTATTGACACTCATTTTATCTTGGGGTGAAAATGACCAGACAAATGATTTCCTATCCAGTGTTGAACTATTTACCAATTAGCCCTGTCAGCTGGGGCTTTAGAATACACTGACTGCACCTCTGCAGAGGGGGGAAAAAACCAATGAGACCACCTGTTGGCCGTGGGTGTCGACCCATAATACTTAAGGACAGAATCCTGGTGGATGAGCAGTCCATGACATGCAACACTCCATTTTGGTCCTTACTTAGGCTAGACAGGCAGTCGGAGAGGCCCCCTTTGATTAATCAGTTGGTCACTTCAAGCTCTAGTAACTATATGACTGCCCCAACCTTATTGCCCTTATGGCAAGCCCTAACCCTTTTTATCATATATATGCTAGAAGATGGTGGCTGAGGGTCTTCATGTCCTGGGAATGATGTTAAACTCTATCTGACAAATTTTTTTTAGGGAGGGTATACCCTAAGGTTAGGGGGAGTTTGATAAAAAAAAAAATTTTCAAACCTTTTAATTTGTTATTGATTCTTTCCAAGGATTCCATTAAACGTTTTTCTTCCAAAGACAAAATGGAAGATGGACCTGAAAAATGAAAAAGAAAATACAAAAATGGCTAATATGAGTAACTTTTTCAAAATGTAAATAAGAGTGAGGAACGGAGAGAGAGAGAGTGTGGGGGGGGGCTGGAAGGAAAAAGACTTTTAACCAATAGTTGTCTGCATTCATTCATTTCACCATATTACAGAATTGTGCTTGTAAAGAAACATGAAACATTTTACTTGTACATAATGTTTTATTTTTCAAAGACAATTTACGCTCTTCAAATTAGTTCAAACTTGAATTTTTTTTTTTAAATGTTCAGAGTAATGAATAACAGAGAAAACAATTTCATTTCAGCTACAAAATTATGAAGAAAAAAAAAAAAGTATCAGTTATATAATATATCATATGACCAAATAGCATACTATACTCCAGGACTGCTCATGGTACTGGTACAACTGAGAGCCAGAAGTGGAGGCCTATTTTAAACATTCCTTGATCCAATGAGAACAGGCATTTTGGTCTCAGTTTGAGTCTCAGCCAGCCACTTCAGTGTTCATGGCTTAAGAAATTAAAATAATTTTTTACTTAAATTTGGAATATCAATTATCATTTGAATAAAGGGTTTGGTGAACCTGTAAATAGTGTAAATGTTTCTTTTTCAACATTATGTAGATCATATCTTTTACCAGAAATCTTAATTACTTCTTTGTTTTGTTAAATACTTATCAGTGTCCACAACAATATTACATATTTTTATTTATTTAACTTCCAACACATCTTATCCTTAGGTATTGGTCAAATTGTTATTCTACGTATTTTCAAAAGTAGTTAACTTGATTTTCAATAGGCTTCTATTTCTAGCTCTCATTTGCACCATGAATAGGCATGGAGTATAGTACACCATGGACCAAAAATATAAGTTTATACAGTTTACTTATGTTTTTGAAACAAAACATTTACACAGTATTTACAGCAAACACATGAACGCGTTCACACAGAAATTCAACAAGCTTGTGACAAAAATAAGTCCATACTAGGAGAAATAAAATTGTAAACAAACACACATTCCAGTGGTTATTTCTCTGTAATGGCAAAAAACTGAATTGTTTGTTATACATTAGTTAGTTTAGATCATAGATATAACTTAAATTTGGTCATACAATTCTGAATATGAAAAAAGTTAATGTCTAGTTCTTGTGTAGCCCTAACTTTTAGGTTTATAAATGAAGAATGTGAAATAAGGACAAACTCATGGGGGGAATTCTACTGTTGACCCTTAAAACTGGACACACCAGTGTTAACCAAACAGCAGAAACTTACATACAACAGCTCTATGCAGACACTAGATATTGTGTTGAGGACTTGCCAGGAGTGATAACTGATAGAGTTTAATGGAGAGAAAGAGTCTAGGGAATCCATGCTGTCAGTATTTGATAATAATATTCAGTCAAAAAAAGATAAAATCCCACTTGTACCATCCACCATGACTAACAACCCACATTTAGAACACCATTATCTGTTTGGGGAATATATACTTTGTGAGGAGGGGAGTCAAATAAGACTTAGTTTTAAAAAACCCTCATGCTAAATTCAAAGTGAAAATGTCAGATTACCTTTATTAATAATTGAAGTTTAAATCTTATTATAATGGAGATTGTGTGTTTTCCTGTCTGTAACCGAAACTATATTACTACTCAAGTCACAATTCCCTTTAGTTATTTACGTGAATTTATTTTTATTCAAACCACAATTATTAATAAAATTGTTTTACATTATTAATACTGTTCGCTATATCTACATACTAATAACATGCAATTGTATTTATATATACAACAAAATAGAGATTTCAATGTGAATAGGAAGGCTAATTTGCATATTGATATTAAAATGTGATTTTAATAAATATATGCTTAGTATTATTGATTTCTAACCGTTTGGTCTTATTTTAATGAATATAAGCAAAAATCTCTTCATGAATCTTAATGAAATCTATTAACATGAAAAATAACTGTCATTTTATTCTTTACTTCCTCTTTTAACTAAATACTTAAATTAGAAAAATAACAAGGAAAAGCGAGAGTGATGAAGAGTACATTTCAGTTGTTCTATTTATCTATTATCACCCCTTCTGTTTCAAATCTTTTATCTGCATTCTTATTTAGTTCATTAGCCTTTCTAATACGATATTTTATTACATTAAAACTTAAATACTTGCACCCGGAGGGTGCATATATTTGCTAGTAAAAATAATAATCATGGAGCGTGACATAAATAACTAAGGGGATTGTGAGTTGAGTAGTGATATAGTTTCAGTTATGGACAGAAAAACACACAATCTCCATTATAATAAGATTATTATTGTAAATTCAAAGTGAAAATGTCAGATTACCTTTATATTTGGTAGAAGCCCCACTCTGAAGTGGTACTCCTACTTCAGTTTCCTTCATAGCCACAAGTGCTTGACTTTCTGTAACATTTGCCATTTGAGACATTTCCTCAGCTTTTAAAAAAACAGCCAGACTACTTGTCACTGTCAAAAGAAACAGATTTTGTTGAGTGATAAACAAAAAAAGTTACAAAAATATTTTTACAAACTTTTTATGGGTACTTGTAGATTTTGACTAAATAATAAAAAAGCACCTTTTAATGATGATTGTAGTGAAAGAATCAATTAGTTTTTATTAATCAGAAATTTTGCGATGGGGCTTGATAATTTGGATTATTTAGATTTTTCATACTGTTGTCTTCATCTTTATTGTTGTATACATGTTTCGACTGATATGCCTTCTGGTCTTCTCAGATATTTTTGTCAAACTCAAAAAACATTTAGTTGAACTCTGAGCTTTCACAAACCGAAATCATTATTTAATCCACTGGGGTAGATTGTTTTCATTCCATTAAATATAATCTGGTACAAGTGTTAAACTATGTTATGTATCCTATGTTATTTTTGCTCATAGTCAGGATTGAACCTGCAAACTACAGATGATTTTCACTTAGAAATGTACTAATTGAACCCTTATATCCATTGCACCATGTTTCCAACTGGACATGGTTCCCAATTACAATAATAAAGGCTCCCAAGTTCAACAAGAAGCACCTGAAGAAGACCAGAGGGCACATCAGCCAAAACGTTGTGTATATAATAATTAAGATGAGGACAACAGTCCTAAAAATCAAAGTAATACAGATTAGTTTTTATATTCTTCTAAATCTTATTTCCAATTAAACAAAATCCAAAGATTTTTCTCCTTTTCTATTCTACATTCACCTTTTAATTTATGATACATTTGAATATCTATCATCTCTTATTATAATGGAGATTATCTGTCTATCTGTAACCAAAACTATACCATCAACGTCACATTTCCCTTAATTATTTAGGTTATATTCTCAATGGTTATCAAATAATCATTATTTAATCTTAATTAGCATCTTATTTATTAACCATGTTTCTATTAAGGTCCAGCTGATATAGATTTGCCTCAGAACAGCCCATATTATTAATGTGTTTAAAATCCTATGATGTGTGTTATATATCATTAAGAAATAAATATTTACATAGTGTATGGTGTGAATAATTTGCATACCGGTTTTAATAAAACCAGGTTTAATAAATAATTACTTGCCATTATTGATTTCTGATATTATTGTTTTATTCTCAAATGTATTAAAAGCAATCTTCTATATAATTTTATATTGAAATCAATTAAAATAAAGTAAAAATAAGTATAATCTTTTTTGAGTTTGTATTTAATTTCATTAGACTTTCTAATTCAATATAATATCTAATTTTATTAAAATCTAAATGCTTGTGCCCAAAGGTTGCATTTTTTTGCTATTTATACTAAAGCAGAGTGAATCAATGATTGTTTCCTAAAGGCTTTTTTCTTATCTAGTGTAATGACACAAAATACATGCCAAAATATTCTTTAGTTATGGGTTTGAGTTATGTTTGAAAAAAATTCCATTTTAATTGGTTCTAATTAGTTGTAATTTGCAATTAAGTCAAAAACTGACCCTTCTCTTACTAATATTCTGCCTGTCACTTTCCCCCCCTCTATATATATCTTGATTGACTACTTATATATGTTAGTTTCTCTGTGATATAAAGAGAGAGATTGGAGAGTGTGGGAGGAAAATTGATTTATTTGTATGTTAATTTTCATCAGTAACCAGCCCTTAGCTTCTCTACATTTTGCCTCTTAACAAAATTCAAAAAATCAGGTCCATTTAAATTCAAATTAGGTCAAAAGTTCCTTTCTTAGAAATCTTTCAAAATGATTATATGTTTTTTGAAATTCTCTGTCCATATTTAATTTTTTAAATCTAATTCACTTTGCAAATTCTCTTTTTTCCTTGATCACAATTATCTATCCTTAGCTGAATAGGTGATTCTAATAAGTCATAATTTGCAATGAAGTCAAAAACTCACCTGTCTCTTACTTCACATTCTGCTAGTCACTCCCCCCCTTTCCATATATATCTTGATTAACTACTCCCTATATATGTTAATTTCTCTGTGATGTAAAGAGAGAGATTGGAGAGTGTGAGAGGGAGATTGAACTTTCTACTTTAATTGTATGTTTTTTGTATTTTTTCTAGTTAAACAATATAAAAGACCTAGATTCTTGCTCATAGGCCTACACTATGTGGCACTTACCTTTTAAAGCTGCAGCAGGAAGTCTGCTCTCCGAATTGAGAGGAGTGCCTGTTTCTGATGGGAGTGAAGGAACTTTTTCTTGGGTGTTTGTCACCGGCACACGATGAGCAGTTAGACTTGGTCTTTGCTGCAAAAGAGTCACTTTCTTCGTAGAATTTGGGGTAATTTTCCCATCCATTGCAAACCCTCCATTATATGTGGGAGGGTACCAATAAGAAGGAGTTGTTTTACCAAGGGTCAATGCACTGCTTTTACCCAGCATTCCACCATCAAGATACATGTGAGATAACACTGGCTTTGTTCTGCCTATGGTCTGCGGCTGTGCTACAGTCTTCAGGGTAGATTTCTGTTGCAGACAATCTTGCACTTTATCCCAAAGCCAATTGATTTCATCATCAGTTGGTGTCTTATCAACTGCAAAACCAGATTTCGCAATAAATGGCGTCTGTTCTTTTGGTGCTTCTGGTTCTTTCTGCAGATAAGAATTCTTTGCATTTGTCAAAGACTTTTGGTTATTTGATGCTACCAATCTTTTAAGTGTCCCCATTGTGATGTACTGAATATGATTGTTTTTGCTCAAAGGTTTTTCGTTGTTGCTTTTCTTGTCAGTCGAAAGAGGATTTGAAGGTGCGGGGTCTGTAATTTGTGCATTTTCTTCTACTGCCGGGGTGTTTGTTTTATGATGTGCGCTTTTGCTTGGGGTCTCTCACTCGGCTGTACAGAAATTACTTGCGGCTTTTTCCAAGGTTTATTACAGAAAGCATCTTTGGTTTCAGATTCCTTTCCCTTGCTGTTTGCTTTTGGCTGGACATTTCCTGCATGAATTAAATATAAGTGGTAATCTGAACATTAGCTACATAAATGAGAGTAACCTCCCCTTGTTTGTTTCACTTTGAGGAAGCCTTTTATTTTGGTCGGCCGTTTTCATTTCACCGGAAATCTACACTGAAAATACGAATTTGTTCAAATCAATATAACTGCATGTTTTAACACAAAAATATCATAAAATGTGTTCTTAATTGTGCTTGCACATTATTTGAAATAAACTTAATTGTTATTAAGGACTCATTTTATTATATTTTCATGTTAAAACATGCAGTTGATTCAAACAAATTCGTATTTTCAGTGTAGATATACGTGAAATGAAAATGACTGACCAAAACTAAGGCTTCCGCAAAGTGAAACAAAGGGAGACTAATCTCATTTATGTAGCTAATGTTCAGATTACCATAAGTTTTATAAGAATTAGACATCAAAACAGATTTTTTTTTTAAATGTGGAGTTTGCTCATGAGAATATCATTTCTAATTTTTCTTTTTTTAAAATCTTTTAAATCCTTTTGTTTTTCTTACTTTATAAGATTATAATGTGTGGTTCTTATGATATGTTAGAAGGCTCAGAGTAACCCTCCAATATAGGTGAAAATATACATAAATGAATCCGACCAAAGAAGTAAAACATAACAATACAGACTTTATGGTCTGAGCACATAGAGAATGGCATATATGATAAGATACAAAACAGTTAGGACAAAGGTCCTTTGGAAATGAAAAAGAGTTCATAAAGAATATGAGAGTCACTTACTGATAGTAGAGAGATTTAAAACAAGAAATCAACATTTGTAAGATATCTTACCATTATATTGATGTGTCTGATTATAATTGTTACTGTTGTTGTTGTTATCAGAAGATGTATCTTCTGCACCATTTGATGTTACTCCATTGTATATTAAGTCTGCAGTATGAACTACAGGAATTTCATCGGTCATTTCAAAAAATTGATCCTCACTTGCAAAATGGACATGTTTTTTAGCTGACTGTAAAAAGAAAACATTTTTGTATTTTTAGATAAGTCACAAATCATTTTCATTTTCAACAATGAAATAAATAAGTTATTTATTATTTTGCAAGTTTTAATTGACATTCAGAAAAAAGAAGAAAGAAGGGGTAAAAAAAAAAAAAAAAGAGAAAAGTGAATGAAAGAATGAAAGAACGAAAGAACAGAAGAATAAAAGAAAGGAAAGTGAAGAAAAAAAAAAAAACCAACCCAAAGTCCAACCCCTCCTCACTGTGGCAGGGTGATGATAACATGGCTGTGTTAGAGCTATGCAGTCTGAAACTCAAGTTCCTGGTAGGGTTTCCCAAGGCAGATTATGTAAAAGATATGGGTTATCCTCCCCTGACATAGAACCCGGAAGAGGTTAAAACCCATAAGTGAAAAAAACGGCAGGGGAAAAAGCCTTAGAAATCCTGAAAACAGAAAAAATAGTCAAAGAGACTAGACAGCTGAAAAAGAAATAGACAGCCAGCCAGAAGGTTGATACAACAGTTCAACACAGACACACCCAACTTTGGCTGAACAACGAATGAGCCTACAACTACAATGACTTGACAAAAAGAACTCTACCTAAAGATAAGTGTTTATGAAATTGTTACTTATAAATATATGTGACTTACGAGTGCTAAAAGCAATAAGTTTTAGCAACCTTATGCACTATTAAACGTTTTTGAATTATCAACTTTTGTCTTGTCTTTTATTCCTTTCTTATTGGTATTTGGGAAACCATAAATTTCCCATATTTAGTCTGTCAGTGGTATTAGGGCCACAACCTAGCTAAAAAGGCAGTTATGTCCAACCTAAAAAAAGGGGAACCACTCTGAACGAATTTTATCTGTTAATTAATCTACCCATTATTTTCCAATTAAACTAACCCTAATCCCTCACCCTGAACCTTAACTATGTCTTTTTTCCTAGTAGATCAATAAATAAATAAATAATTTATCAGTCAATCAGAGTGGTTCCTCTTTTTTTAGGTTGGAGTTATAGGAAATAACCAAAAAGACTCTGGTGAAAATCTAAAGGGTTTCTCCATTATCTGATGTATGTATTACTGATGTATGTAGCCAGGAATCAACAGCTTTTGGCGTACTTGTCACTGCGTCTGTGGAAAATTGCAGCAAATAAAGGTATCTCCTTCCCCTGACTGGGATATGCATGTCGGGTTTGGGGACCACTTGCAAATTTACTATTATCTTGTTACTCTTTCAATGGGTTCACTAACTATCTCGTTCATTTGGGATACGGTGAATCCATTGGATTGAGCTGGCTCAACCGATCCGGGGTGAATGCCATCAAAACAACAACAAGGAAAAGAAAGAAAATGAAAATATAGAAAAAAGGTGAATTGTACTAGAAAAGAAAATGGAAAAGGAAGAGAAAAGGAAAGAGTGAAGAAAGAATAAGGGAAATGAAAGAAAGAAAAGAAAAAGGAAAAAAAGGATAAGGAATAAAGAAAAAGAGAGAGGGGAAAAGTTAACAGAAAGATATGAAGAATGAAAGAATGAAAAAAAGAATGAAAGGAAGACAGAATAAAGGAATAACAATAAAAAGAAAGAAAATTAGAACAATAGGAAGAACAATAGGAAGAAAGAAAATAACATTGAAAGAATGATAGACAGAAAGAAAGATAGAAAGATAGAAAAATAAAGATAGAAAATCAGGAAATGTAA
Organism: Doryteuthis pealeii; assembly: GCA_023376005.1. Taxonomy (NCBI): domain Eukaryota; kingdom Metazoa; phylum Mollusca; class Cephalopoda; order Myopsida; family Loliginidae; genus Doryteuthis; species Doryteuthis pealeii. The sequence goes on from CM042154.1 coordinate 60,344,413, forward strand.
ACAACATAGATTGAATGTAGCACAGTTTTTCACTGTTACATTTTGAAGAAGACTGTGGAAACTAGATGTGAGAGTCATAATGGTTCCTAAGTAATAGAGATTTAACCAAAAATAGATTTAAAAAAAAATCTTTTTCTAAAAATTTACTATCAGTAAAAAAAAAAGTACATTTCATATATTCTAAAAATAGACTGAAGTCAGGCTAACTGATGGTAAATCTTGGAAAAATATTTTCTTTACTTTAGAATAATTTTATTTCCAATTTTTGTAAAAGATATTGTAATGGTTCATAAACAGTGTATTTTTGTTAGGGCAGGTTTGAGAAAAAAAAAGAAAGAAAAAGAATTGTATTCTAAAAATAGACAAAACCAGACTGACCAACGCCAAACCCCAAATTCAAAACCCCCGCTCATAACGGACATTCAGAGAATGGGGGAAAGAAAGGGTTTGATAGTAGCAGAGGCAGACAAAAAGGCATTGGCAAGCAAAGGGATCAGTCACAGAGTATGATCCTCTTAAAACTGAGTGAACTAAAAAGACAAGTAAGCTTTAAACACTAATAAGACTTTATAAAAAAAGAAAATTCATAAACCAAACCGCATCTTGTAACTTGTTGTTTATTTGATACAATTTAGAATATATATATAAAGGACAATTTTGTTACGATTAAAACTTCTTTGTTCATTACTTGTAATGTTTTGCTTGTTTCTTTGATGGTACATTTCACATAAAAATTACCTCCAACCAACTTACATCAATATAATGCCCCGACTTAAATTACTCTTAAATCCAAAAATATCTTTATTCTAATTGGAAATATTTCCTGCTAAGTTGTAAACGAGATAAAATATCTAAAACATTTTTTGAACGCCATATTTGTTACTAAACATGCTTCCTGTAGTCCACCAACATTATACCTGATACTCCCATCCACACATACATGTATATTATTACTGTATGCTATTCATGTTCCTGACACTAATACATTATTCTGTGTACTAGACATGAGACTTTGATGAGTTGTGGAGCACCTGAGCACTGTACACAATAAATTTCATTATTATTTTAAACATAAATGTAAGAGTCTTCTTTTTCATATCAAAGTGAAATTGGCAAAAATGTATTTGAACAAACAAGGTACTAAATGCCGATTTACCTACCTTTGATCTTGCATTAGTTCAGTTGTCTCCCTTGAATCGCTATTGAGTTGCTGCCGTGCGATTTCCAAACTATCTTTGATATCTCGTCGTTGTGTCCCATTAATGGTCAAATCTCGACTGGGACCATTGGTCACTTTCAAAATACTTCGGACAGGTTTCCGATTGCTAACAGGCAACTTCTTTGGAAGATTCCTCCGGTCAGGTTCTTGCCAGACATTATTATTCTTCTTGAATTTTGTTTGGGGTTGAGAATTAGATTGATTTTGTTTTGCTGATAATGTTTGGTCATCACTATTATCTTCAGGATGGATTGTATTCTTGTTATTATTATCCTCAGATTTTCCAGGGGATTTCAACAAATTATCCCCATTTCTCTCAGAAGGCTGTGATATTTCAATGGGTCCAGTTTTTTGTACACTTTTCAATTTATTTTCTTGTCTATCGGTAAATTTTGACTCCTTTTTTTCAAATATGTTTTTGTTCTGCGCATAAAAAACAGGTGCACAGTCAGTAGCAGTATCTGAATTAGCTTGGAACTTCGTTTGTTCTGGGTATTGTTCAGTCTGTTGAGAGTTTGAAAATTTTTTAGATTGTTGCTCTCTTTCGTTTGGCCACAATGTACGCTGTTGCGAATGGGCACTTGTGAGTGGATGAAAAGCTGATGAAAGTTGACGTTCGTAGAAATTGTGCTTTGGTTGGAATATGGTTTTTTTGATGGGCTGCTTGTCTTTTGTTGGTGTTCTGTTTGCTTGTTGCTCATTGCAGCTTTGGTCTTCGTTCACTTCTTTGGAATTGGTCTGACAAGTGTCAAAATGTGTTCCTGATTTACTCAAATCGACCCAAGCTGGCATTGGCTGGTAGTAGGTACCAAGTCCATTGTTCACAATTGAGGAGGGTTGAATCCAAGCGTTTTTCGAAATGACATCTCATTTGTCTGTGAAGCACCTGGTGTAGTTTTGTTGTCTCCACTGGCAAGGGTTATCACGGACGGATTTCTTTGGTGTTCAGAAGGAATTTGCTGCTGCTGGTGTTGTTGTTGAATATCATTAGTTTGTCTAATTGGGTGGTGTTCTTCTTGTTGATTGGTGTTTACTCTTGCAGCAAGATTTGATGGGACATTAGTTTGTTTGGGTTCAGCTAAAAGGAATAAACAGAAATAAGAGATGATTTACTTTATTGCAAAATATTTTTATTTAAACACACTTGAAGCAAATTTGGTTGGTATTATTAACAAATCCATGACCACGGCCACATGCACATATGACTGGTATACTCTTATATATGTGGCGATTAAAATAAAATGAACAAAAAAAAAAAGAAAGAATATCAAGCTCCCATGAGCCTTCAGACTGGAAGAACCATCCAAGCCTGTGCAGGAAAAAGGGACCCATTTCCAACCACCAAGATAATCTCTCAGCCATTCTAACTTAGGCCTTAACTGGGATGAGACATTATTTCTGGACAGAAATTTCCCCTCCATGTGATGGCTACGACCCATGAATAAAGCCTGAATCCTAAAACTACCCTTTGTCTTTGTCTCTTCCTTTTCTTTCCTTAATTCATTTTCAATACGACCACTGAATATGCTGGGGTTATAAACAAAAATCTGTGAACACACACCAGAAATAACCAAAGCATTAAACCTCTTGTCACACCACATATACAGCAGTATCAGTCATACTCTTAACAATTTATAAACCAAAGATATGGTTTTATCATTTATAATTGAATATTATACAATCAAAACAGATATTAGGTATAATTTTTTTTACTAAACTCTACAGACAAAATTTGTCATCTGATTTTCCAATCTGTCCTATTCTTGCTTCTTCTTTCTCATATATATATATATATACACACACACATTTATATACAAACTCTCTGTCACAGGCAAGATATGACACAAGGTCAATTCTTAAGCAGAACACAGTTGGTTTGAATTCATTTTTTCTTCTAGTTTGATTGCCTAACCAAGGCTGAAGTCTGCCCTAATATTTGCCTATACCTGGGGGCAGGGAGAGCAGTTGGGTTCATGCCTGTTCGTTTCTCATTGCGCTGAGCACAATAGGAAATGCAAACAGTTTAGTCCAGGATTTTCCATTTCCTATGACAATAACCATTACAGAAGAGTACCTCAAAACAAAAAAAAACAAAAAAAAACAACAAAAAAAATTATGTAAAACAAAGGAAATAAACAAAGTTTGGTTAAGATCAGACCAGGCATCTTAGAGCAGAAATTCAAAAAAGGTTAAACACATTTAATTTGAGACAATATAAATGATGATAATATGATGATAATATGAGACAATATATGAGACATGATAATATATATTTACCAACCCCTCTGTACCAGCAGGATGTGACACATGGTCAATTTCTAAAGCAGAGTTTACCAGGTTTTGAATTCAGTGTTTTCATTCACTTAGACTGGTTGCCTAACCAAAGTTAAAGAGTCCAGTCTGCCCTACTATTTACCCATAGCTGGAGGGAGAGCAGTTGGATACATACCTATCCCGGGAGTATTAGCACTATGTGAAATGCATACAGCCTCATCCAGGATTTGAATTCATCTCGTGTCCATTTCCTACGACAGTAATAATTACACCATGCACCTCCTCAGACAATATATATGATGATAATACGATGATATGATCATAATATAAAACAATATGTGAGACATGAAAATATGATATGCTGATAATATGAGAAAATATATGAGATATGAAAATATGATGATATGATAATATGATACAATATGAGACACGATATGATAATATGAGGATGATATGATGATAAGTAAGTAAAGTCGTCAGGATGGCCTAAAGTCAGTATCAGCCAATCAGCGAGGGAGTCTATCCCCTTTTCACTAGCGCTAGACCATTTTTGCGTCTGTGGTGGAGTGCCACACCTACCATCAGCTCCTTACTTTACCGCACAGATCCCTGTGTTACTCATACGCTGAGTTGGCGAGGGCCGGTATCGAACTAAGAACATTGCGGTTTCTAGCTGAACGCTATACCGACTGAGCTAACCCGGCCCATACATGAGACACAATAATATGCTGATAATATGAGAATAGATATTATGTAATGATTTAACTTACTCTTAAATCCCAAACTCTGTGCATAATTTGAATTTCCAATCTGTTTCTGTTTATTCCTGTTCCCTTCATCTGTTCCCATCAAATGATCCTGTTCTATTATCACTTGATCTTGTCTTTTATCATCCACACTATCAACACTGTATAAATCATCATCTGAATCAGTGTCTTCATCCTCAGCTGGAGTGACAGTCACATGCTCACTCGGTCTATCTTGTTGCTGTAATTTTCGTCTCAACTGTTGCTCAAACAAATTGCGACTGTTGGTCAAGTTTCTCAGGCTTTGGTCATGAAGATGGTCATTTGCAACTGTACGACCGGGTTGTGAAGATGGACGATTGCTTAACAGTTTATTGACACCGTGCAATGGACTGTTGTTTCTTTTGTCTCTCTCCTTCGATAAGACTTGGGCCGAGCTGGAACGGCGTTGCTTTGTCCGAGTAACTGCGTTAAACAAATCTGTTCCTCCTCGGATGATGCATAGAATGTCTTCCAAGTTGGTCCCTTGATTTCAAAGAATAAAGAAAAAAATTGAAAACAATTAGATAAGGAGAAAATTTCAATTCCCTTATTCAAGCAGTCCTGTCAGCTAGGGCAGAAGAATACATTGATTGCACCTCTGCTGAGGGGTAACCCCCCCCCACCACCACCACCATGGGGCCTTGGGCGGGGACCCATGATGGTTAAGGATTGGAACCTAATGGCTGAGCTGTCCATGCAATGCTCCACTTTGGCCCTTACTTAGGCTAGACAGGCAGTCAGTGCCCCCCTCTGATCAATCGGCTAGTCATGTCAAGCCCTAGAACCTATATGATTGTCCCAACCCATTTTATCATATGTGCTAGAAGGCGTTGTCCTGGCTAGGATGTTAAACTATCTGATGGTGAAATTCCAGTTCTGGAGGTCTGGGGAATGTTGAGTACCTCTTCATCACAATTACTCCCAGGTCCACTCTGACCAGGAGTGATAGTACCTGTTAAGATCCCATCTATGGGTTAAATAGAAAAGAATAAGTTTGAAAAAAAATTGAGTACCTATTAAGAATGAATTAAACAAAACATCTTCTGCATAAAATAACCCAACAAGGGTTGACATGCCGTAAAATCCAACCAACCAACCCTTCTTCAAGTCTCAACAGATACAAAGAATGTATTTGTAATGGTGATTTCCCTTACTTGCCACAGTTCTTCCATTAGGCACTAGGTGTCGTTGCAACCAGTGGCCTAACCACCAAAGTCAAACCATCTTAGACTCTACAGCCTTCAGAGATAATACATGTAGTGAATGAAAGAAAGAGTATAAGACTGGAGTACTATTAATGTAGGTTTTAATATCAAACAAATGCAAGTGTTATGTACAACGGAATATAACAGCCTCAACTAATAGTTCCTAGCAGGAAGGGGGAGATAATTCAGTGTCCTTTAGGTTAGTCTAGTATCAGACAGGGTAGAACTGGTCAAAGCGGGGATGGGTTATGATTTAATTTACAACATTACACAGCAGTTGTGTCTCCTGTCCATAGGACAGACGGGCTTGGCACCCGACAGGCATTCTGTTGTAAAGATACTTTCAAAACAAAATACACACAAATTCTATACACAATGTGATAGATATCCTCCAAAAACAGAAACTGTATTAATCAAAGAGTATTTTCTATCAAAATTGGCTGAATATTTTCAAAGAGACTAAACAATAAGCACTAAACTTACTTGTCTTTTGTTTGTTTTGTAAAGGTGCTCGTTGGAACCGTTCCGTTGCCTCCTGTTGCAACTGCCTTCTTTGCAATAAAATGTCCTGTCGGCGCTTCTCTTCTTTCAAGACAACCATTTTACGACGCATTTCTTGCACTCTAAAAGAAAATAAACATTTTTTTTTTACTAAAATATGCTTCTCCGTATACATCACACAGTCTTCTATAAATTTCACTTGGTTTGCACTTCTCAGCCACCAAAAAATTGATGACAGATCTCTGTTTCAGCCTGGAGCAATAATCAATTTGCCACCAGTTTGAATAGACTCATATTTCTGTAAGATTAAAATAAATTTTGCTATATACCAATTCCAAACAATTTAGATTTATGGAAAAAAATTCTGAAACAAAATTGTTTTGCTTTTTTCAAAAATGTTTAATTTATTGAATGACCTTAATATATATATATATATATATATATATATATATATTATACATGGCTGATTTATTGAATGACCTTAATATATATATATATATATATATATATATGTATGTGTGAGAGAGAGAGAGAGAGAGAGAGAGAGAGAGAGAGAGAGAGTAGAGGAAAATGTGGATATAACAACATTAACCACTAAATTCAATTGATATTTCGCCTCATTATTGGTTGAAGCTTCCTTAGAATTCTGAGGAAACTTCAACCAATAATGAGGCAAAATATCAATTGAATATAGTGGTTAATGTTGTTATATCCACATTTTCCTCTACTCTCAACCACACACACACACATATATATATATATATATATATATATATATATAAATAGTAGTAAAATCTGCAGAGTGGCCTATTTTTGGTATCAGCCAAACAGCGAAGGAGTCTATACCCTTTTTGCTATCAGTAAACCAGGGAGATTTTTTTTTCTGACATGGAGAGCCACACCCATCATACAGATCAGATTACTAAGCTGTACTACTCAAGCACTGAGTGGGTGGGAACCAATATTGAATCTGGAATTTTGTTATTTCTAGGCAGATGCTCTACCAACTAAGCTAAACCAGCCCCAATTATATATATAATAAATTTTATACATAATAGTAACTGATTTTATATATATATATCAGTCAATTCTATCACATGTCAATATCTTTTTTCAGTATCGGATAAACATTAAACTAATTAATCATCATCTTAAAAGAATTGAAAGAAAAAAAAACTCACTTGCGTCTTTTGTTCGTCTCCAATGACAACTGACGTGATTTACCATTTTTGCTGCCTTGAGAAGTGCCATTTTCCAGTGCTGCATCTCCAGCAGCTGCATTCAAGATCTTCAGTTTACGAACTTGCTGCTCTTGCAGAAGACGGAATCGGTTTCTGGTGATTTTTTTAAGGAATAAAATCTTTAAAATCCACATTTACTTCTGTTCTCGATTCAAAGACAATTTGGTTTGACAGTCTTTAACCCTTCAACACCACTGGGACAAACTGGTTTGCAGTCAAATTTCATTTTGATTTTAACCCTTAAGTCATCATACTCAAAGAATAATTTTGCATATACAAAACTTTTTTTTTTAAGTTGGTAGAGGTAGGGTTAAAGATGGAGCTTATTTGTAAGAGGCTAGCAGACACAAAGATCTTTTAAATAAATTATGGCTAAACAATTTCAATTGACCTTGATAGAAAAAGAGTTAAGATTTAAAATTATTTTAGGGGTAACTAACAAGGGTATGCACCCTTTGGGTGTAAGTATTTAAGTTTTAATGTAATGAAATATATTAAATTAGAAAGACTAATGAAATAAAATAAGAATGCATATAAAAAGATTACACCTATTTCAATTATATTTTAATTGCTTTCTATATAAAATCACTCATAAGATTGAATTTAATACATTGGAAAATAAAACAATAATATTAAAGATCAATAAAACTAAGTAATTTTCACAGAGACATCATTAATAAATAAAGATTTATTCTATGTATTAATGGTTTTAACTATAAATTAAATACACATTGATAAACTTATGCAATTCCTGAAGGTATTGGGGCATAAGCATTACATAGTTTTAGTTACAGACAACATATACTGAATCTCCAGTATAATAAGATATGTACAAATTAACAGAGAAGATTGTTAACCATTACTCTGTTGCAGGTGAGTTAAGTGAACAAATCTTTGATAGTCAAATTATGAATATTCTGACTTTTTACATAGGCGATGTAATCAATTTTAGGCCCCTTTCCTTTTCCATATGTGGGTATAAAAATATAGATATTTTCCTAAGTTTTCAAAAGTCATTGAAAAATGACGTTTACAGTAATTCAAATTGTTCAAAAGAGTCTATGACAATGTGAAAAGCTGTTCATATAATATAAAGCAGAAATACCTGTGACCTAACTAAAAGGATTTTAGAAACACCAGGGAGTGAGAGAGAAAAGGGGAAGAGAGGAGTGAGAGATGGGATAAAAGGAAATAATCTAGCAAATTCCTTAGCAAATTTTTTAAAATTTGATAAGAATTTGCACATAACAATGTGTGTTTCTTTTAGTAATTGCTTTTTTTTGTTAGTATATCTGATGAATATATATATATATATATATATATATTTATTTATAAAGGAAAAGGTGACTTACCGGTGAATTTGGTCACGAATGGTTAGTAAGTGTGGAATTCAGGGGGGTAAGTCAGCGATATAACAAATACAAAGTACTCAATACTAAGTAGAGCAAATTTATTATAAAATAGGTACAAGAGATAACCTATTCGAGTTTCACCATAAGGATCTTCAGGGTTAAATCCACTGAATTAATCGAGACACCATTTAATAGCAGTCGATTTCACGTGTGTGTTCATTGCATTAAAATGATCGTTGCGAAGGAACGCTGACTTTCGATTCAAAAAGTTCTCACACCGGAAGTTGGTTTTTTGTAATGTTCAAAAAGTAAACAATAGGTTAGAATCGATTTGTGTTAATGTATTTACTATGATGCGGTTGTCTAACAATTGCATGTGTCATAATGTTTAAAAGCGGTTTCATTAAAAAAATTAAAAAATTATGTTCAAATCTATTTATATTGTTTTGTTTTGATTAGAGTTATTATGAAGCGAGCGTGGTAATGTGCATTGGTGTATATTGTACTCACGGGAATTCTGTTATTATAATCGAGGCTTAAAATAAAATAATAATAAAATCAAAGGGCAATGCATTGTGAATGAATTTTGGTTTTGTTAAAACAGGTTCAAATTTATTTATTCGAATATATTTTAATTGAAGCTAAAATAAGGTGAATATGTGTGGGGTAGTATTATAATCTTATTGATTTTGTATTACTATTAAAATTGAAAGGCCTAATAAATTGAGAATGGATAAAATATGAATTGGAAATTAAAAATTAAAATTAAAAAATTAAAAAATTCTGCATATATGTATGTATACACATGCACACATATATACACACACATATATATATATATATATATATATGATAAGTTGTAAACACGGTGTGTTTGGAATGGCCTTTTGCCGACAATTTTGGGAGAATATGTGCTTAATTGGAGTCGTACCTAATTTTGAAAATTAATTAATTAATAATGAATTAGGCGGGAATGCCTATTTAAATGTATGGCTAAACAAATCGAGAAAAATCAATCTCTGTATGTACATTTCGGCCTATTAGGCCTCATCAGCAGAGCGGTTTCAAATCACGCACAGGGCGGCCTTCCTATCTATAGCTCTGCTGATGAGGCCTAATAGGCCGAAATGTACATACAGAGATTGATTTTTCTCGATTTGTTTAGCCATACATTTAAATAGGCATTCCCGCCTAATTCATTATTAATTAATTAATTTTCAAAATTAGGTACGACTCCAATTAAGCACATATTCTCCCAAAAATTGTCGGCAAAAAGCCATTCCAAACACACCGTGTTTACAACTTATCATATCGTCGTGTAATAAAAGTCACTAGAAGAGGAATATTAACCTACTCTAAACAAATCGTAAAATCTAAGAAGTCCGTTTGGTGTTGGGGTTGTGGTATCGGCCTGTCAGCTTGGCAGTCCGGTTTCAAATCACGCACAGGGCGGCCTTCCTATCTATAGCTCTGCTGATGAGGCCTAATAGGCCGAAATGTACATACAGAGATTGATTTTTCTCGATTTGTTTAGCCATACATTTAAATAGGCATTCCCGCCTAATTCATTATTAATTAATTTTCAAAATTAGGTACGACTCCAATTAAGCACATATTCCCCCCCCCAAAAAAAATATATATATATATATACACACACACACATATACACATATATACATACACACACGTAAATATGTATACACATACATGCATATAATTGTTATGTGTATATAAAGAATTATTAATAGAGGGGGGACAAAGTTTATTTAAAAGAAGGTGGACTATATGTGGATATATATATATATATATATATATATAGGTGGACTATATGTGGATATATATATATCAAGGAACAGTCAGTCTATCTTGAACTTTTGAGAAAGAGGAATATACCTAAAAAAAAAAGGTAAATAATATTAAAAACATAGTATTGATCATTTTGTTTCTGATCTTCATTTTGTTTCTGATCTTTTTTGTTTCTTTTTTTCAGGCTTCTAAAACAACCAAATATTCCCCTTACATATATATATATATATAGCGATTATTACATTCACATTCAGACTAATACCCTTGGAAAAGGTATAAACCCACTTATCCCCCGAGCTATGAGTTAAATATTACCACTAATTGTTTTCTACAAGGATAGCTTTGGCATTAAATAATCCACAAAGGTTGATATGCCATTAAACAAAGAAAACAAATAGACTGACCAATGGATTTTATTGATTTCTCTTTTTTTATGTCCATCAATTTGCTTTCAATTGTCTCTTCTATAAATGTGTGCTATAAATCACTTGACAACGTATAATATGTACAACCCACTTGATAACATTATAGATTGATTTTCTCATTGAAAAAACAAAAGATACAAGAAGTAGGTTGAGTTACTGTTGAGGTAAATACGTTCAATAAAGATGCAAGAGATGAAGGGAAACAATATATGGCGAGTCAGTTTCTAACACAATTTATATTGAATTTCTGGTGATAAACACCCACATTTAATAGATATCAACAACAGGGAAGAGACATTGTCAAGCCATTTGCCTTTTTGTCTTACAATAAAATAAAAACACTTATTGGTACTAATGCGCAATAGCGCACAAGAGATATCATTAGATTACATATAAAAAGCATTACATTTCACAGAAATACCTAAAACCTTTGAGATGCTAGGGTTAAGGTAAGGGTAAGGGTTAGTTTTAGGGTTAGGCTACTTTGGGTGTTTCCATAATCTAATGCTATTCATACATGATACTAATACAGAATAGTGCACAAGAGATAATATCATTAGATTTCATATATAAAGCATTACATTTCATAGAAATACCCAAAAACCTTTGAGATGCTAGGGTTAGGGTAAGAGTTAGGGCTAATTTTAGGGTTAGGCTACTTCAGGAGTTTCTATAATCTAATGCTATTTATATGTGGTAATAATGCAGAATAAAGCGTAAGAGATAATATCATTAGATTATATATAAAAAGCATTACATTTCAAAGAAATACCCAAAACCTTTGAGACACTAGGGTTAGGGTAAGAGTAAGGGTTAGTGATAGGCTACTTTGGGAGTTTCCATAATTTAATGCCATTTATATGTATAATGCGATTCTAATGATATTCTCTTGCACGCTATTCTGTATTTCTACCCACTTATTAATTGTCAATCAGGTTTGTGTTAATTTGCCAGAGAAATTAATCAACATTACGTCTCTCAAGTGTTTATTTACTTTTAGAATTGACAACCTCTTCTGCCCAAATACAAAACATACTGATACACTAATACACATTAATATAAACATTGCTGTTTTATAAACATAAATCTGTGTACTTCCAGGTCAGAAGACACACTTTATTAAATAATGATCAATCAAATTGTTTTTATATTGTCTTATTATGAAAAGGAAAACACATTATATTAAACATGTCGAGCTGTAAATGGTGACATGTGTCTTTTAACAAATTATAAACAACAATGATAATGATAATAATAATGAAATAATAATGAAATTGTGTTCAGTGCTCAGGTGCACCTGCAGGGATTAAAATAAAATAAAAAATAACAATCTCCCATGGGCCCTCAGACAAGAAGGAGCCTCTGGATGTGCACAGAGAAAAAGACCCACTTCCTACTGCCAAGAAAATCTCTTGGCCGTTCAAACTCAGGCCTTGACTAGGAACAGATGCTTCGACTGGACAGGAAGAAATTTCCTCTCCACAAAGTAACTATGAACCTATGATTAAATTCTGAATCTTAAAAGTATCTTTTGTCTTTGTCTCTTCTTTTTCCCTTCCTTTAATTCCTTTTCAGCCAGACAACCCAGAAGAAGAAAGAATCAAATATAATGGGGTTTAAAAGAAACAACCTTCAAACATGTGCCAAAAATGACCAACAACCTTAAACCCACATAAAATAACAAACAGCAACTACCTTACCCCATACACCACAACTCATCAAAGGCTCATATATAGAGTACATAGAATAATGTACTAATGTCAGGAAAATTAATTGTGTACATGTGTGTGCATGTGTATGCGTATTGAGTGGGGATATCAGGTATAGTGTTGTCAAATTACAGAAAGCATGGAAGTTTTTAAAGATGCAGTGTTTCGGCAACCAACAATAGATGCAGGCAGTTTGTTCCATGCCTCAGCAACTCTGAGCGTGAAAGAATGTTTCCGAAAGTCATGTGAACTATGCTGACTTTGTAGGCATGCCGACATGTGTCAGAAACATGGAAATCAAAAATTTGCTCAAGATACTCCATCTTTGAATAGATGGAGCTGACTCAACCCACCCTGTGTGAATGCTGCCACAAGACAAAAAGAAGACTGTAAAACCAGGGGGTGGTGTCACTAAGGCAGTTAAACATTGTGTTCAATCTTGATCTGACAACTTCTATGACAATAAAGATGTATAAGATAAATAAGTTGTATAGCACTTCTCTTCCCTTGGACAACACCAGTGTTTTTGAAGAAGGGAGGCCTGCTGCATGGGCAACTCATACATTTTTTTTACTACATACATAGAAACCTTTGTTACAAAGATCTCTACATCATTAGTAAACAAATATATGAGTTTATGTACAGATTTTTTTCTTCTTTCAATATAAGTTTGAATTGTATTTATAAATATACATATGTATATCATTTGTCTGTATTTTCTAGATGAGGCTTGATGTAAATAATTTTGATTTTTCAAACTGTTGTCCTCATCTTTATTGTGCTATGTATAAACACAATGTTCATTTTCCAAGTATTATTTGTGTGTATTTTTGAGATGAAACTTGATGTGAATAAGACTGTTGTCCTCATCTTTATTGTGGTATGTACAAAAACACAATGTTTCAGCTGCTGTATCCTCCAGCCTTCCTAAGGTGTTCCTGCTGTATCTGAGCATAGTAATGACTCAACCTGGGAAACCACTTTTAATAGTTTGACTGTTGATCAAACAGGCATCAAAAACTTTTGAAGATCTAATTTAAATAATTTTATTAATTTTATTATTTAATAAATTTATTTTTGCATGTCTATCATTTTATTTATATAAATAGGGAATTATTTTTTTTATACAAGATATATTTCTATATGTATAAAAATGTTTGTTTAGTTGTGTATTAAAGAGATGCTCCAATGTATGTGATTGTGCAAGTGTAATGTGTGTATGCATACATGCATGCATATATATGTTTGTGGCAGGTGTGTGTGGGTGGGTGTGATCACTAAGCAAGTGTCAACTTGACAAAAAACTTTCTAAAAATAGAAAAACAGATGATAAACTGTTTAGAAAAGAATAAACGAGCAAAAATGAGATTGAAAACTGGTTTCTGGGTTATCAACAACAGAGACATTGATATCCCATGATTTGAATATTGATTTAGAAAGACAAATCAGCCACACAACCACACATATGTATACACACAAAATAGATATGGACAAACTGATATATATATATATATATATACACACACATATCATTCTGTCCATAACTATTTTGTATATAACTCAGATGATCTTCATGGTGAGACTCAAGTAGGTTATCTGGCTATACCATTTATATTATATATATATATATATATATCAAAATGGTATAGCCAGATAACCTACTTGAGTTTCACCATGAAGATCATCTGGGTTATATACAAAATAGTTATGGACAGAATGATATATATATATATATATATATATATATATATATGGGGATAATTTTATTTGGGATCTTCAATGCATGCCCATACTGATACACACCTATAGATTTGTACAAGGACTATTTCAAATCTCTAAGAGTACTCAATATAATATAATTATACAGAGCAATATTTACACTTTCAATAACAAAGAAAAACTTAACAAACTGTTATTTGGCCATTATAAATTTATTTTGACTGGTAACTCAATAAATGAGCCCAGTTTGGTCAGACAGCCTTTATATACATATGTATGCAAGCACTACAACACCAATGGAAGAGGTGTGTGTACCGCAAGGAGGACTATGTAGAAAAATAAACCTCATTTGTTCACATTCCATGAGAGTATCTTGGTCAGCCTATGAACTTTTCAGATGACCCTTGTATTTTCTGAATATCGTTATTATAATATAACTCTTTTTTACATGTGGATATCAATTTATATTTCAGGTGTAAATGATTTATTATGGGTAATGTTTCAATAGTATAATATCTATCATCTTCAGAGTAGACAGGTAGTTATATACAAAGAAAATAGATATGGACAAGCTAATTAATATATATATATATATATATATATATATATTTATTTCTAATCTCTGACAGTGTAAAAAAACTCCTGGCACTATAATTTGTAATTACAAAATACAAATTTTCACCCCGAGAAAAAAGAAAATACCAACTTATATGCACCACTTGAAAATAATCAGTCGGTTCTATTATAATGGCCAAAAGAAAAAAATACCGAAAGAGTTGCCGAAGTTAAATATATTAAAGTGCTCAATATACTAGGTAGAGCCAATAGATAATAGTAAACCTAATGAGTCAGACTATCTACCAAGGTTTCTCTTAATGTATCATCAGGATAATTCTGACTCCAATATATATGTGTGTGTGTGTGTGTGTGGAATTAAACAAAAGGCAGGTCTCTTGTTTAACGACTTTATTGGTGATCTTTTCAAGCTTTCTGGCCAACTTTTTTATATTTGGATGAAATTCATGGATTAGTCCACCGAAGTTCATATCCTGAGTACTTTCAGCACTTCGAAGTGCCATCATCAGAGGTGATGTGTTCCAGTTTTTCTTTATTTTTTGGTTTTTTTTTCAAAGTATATTAATAAATGTGGAGGCTGGAAGGAGGAGAATTGATAGGAAAAGTGTTATAGGCATTTTAAAATGTGAGTACTGCATTGAAAATTAATTTTGTTTAAGGATGGTTTGTATTGTTTGATGTATAAGCTTCTAGGCTAGAAAGCTTAAAAAGATCACCAATAAAATCGTTAAACAGGAGACCTGCCCTTTGCTTAATTCCACATGTACAAATGAAAAAATGCTGCCCAAATACACACACACACACATATATACATACATACATACATGTATGAAAGAGAGAAAGATGAACAAAAACTGTGATAGATACTATCTATTCATTCATTATATATTGAAATGTACTCTCTCTACATGTCTAACAGTCACATAACATTATAATAAATATATAATTTGGGTTTTTTGTGATTTTCTGAAAGACAAATTGCAAAATCTATAAAACTTGTGATTGCACTATGCTTATGATACATACATAAGAATTCACAACATACATACTAAATGGAAATATTTCTTACACACTTCTTAAAAGTTCAAGTCCTACACATTAAACAAGCTCTTATATTACTTTCTACTTCCCTGGAATCACTTAAGCATACACATAAAAAAGGAATATCTTCAAATGACTTTTACTGCCTAAGAGATCCGACTGTTTTATAGCAACTAAACCGGTAACCCCACAGATTTTGTCTGGTGAGGAGGGAGGCTAAACACCTTGCAGAACAAAAAACAAGACCTGTAAAAGGGCGGAGGAAGCTCTTTGTTCAATGGCTATCTAGCACATTATTTCAAAAGTCCAACCCCTCCTCATTGCGGCATAGCACTTGGTAGTGTCAGAAACATGCTGTCAGGCACTTAAGTTCCTGATAGTGTCACCCAAGGTGGACAAGTCTGACACCCAGTGGCATTAGGGCCACAACCCGGCCAAAGGGCATCTCCATCATTATCAGGAATCAACGGCTTTTTGTGTACTTGTCACTTTGTCTGTGGAAAATCAGTGGCAAACAAGGGCCTCTTCCCCTGCGTGTGGGGTTTTGGGGACCGCTTGTGAATTTCCTATTCCTTTATTACTCCTTCCATGAATTCACCACAGGTGAATTTGTTGTTTGGAGCCGGCTCAACTGACCCAGAGTGAATGCCATAACAGAAGAAGAAAGAAGAGATTTTACCCAAAAACATTGTTTATCTATTCGGAAACCTTTCATAAGTATGTTATATTTATAGCTTTATAAAACTTTTGTTATTTGCTAAAAGCCACTTTTTCTTATTTACTTCTTCCTTAAATGTGTACTAACATAGAGGTGATTTATCTTTACAAAACTGAACTCCAAACCTATTAGCCTCTTCAGACTAATTAATACAACAAATAATCTATTTTTTAAAATTTGGTAACAATTAAGAAAAGTGGTCCCAATTGTGGTCTCGAATAATATGAAGAGAAAACAATTTAAAGTTTAATAACATAAAAATAAATGTTCAACAATATGATTAAAAATAGGTACTGGCAAAATTAGCCTAAAATGCGTTTTTGACAAAATGACTTTAGCCCCCACTACAGAAAATAATTTACCAAAAATCAGGGAATTATCGGATTTTAATGAAATTTTCAGTGTTTATTATTCATCAATGAATGATCTTTATAATGCATTATTTATTTTATTTCAAAACTTTCTCATTTTTTTTTCAGGTCACTTAATTTTGCCAGTTGGTCATTTTCGGTACTAATTACAGTATAAATAATGAGATAAAAGATCGAAGTTAGGAATAGAAACAAACATTTTTTTTACAGTGGCTTTTCTATGAGAAAATAAGTACCGGAAATTGAAAAATAAAATGTAAAAAAATAATAAATAATTAATTTTTTGGAGATTTCTTTTTTACTCATTTCGATAATTATTTAATTGGCTATTATCTTATAAAAGAAAAAATCATACATTGATATTTTTCTGCTTAAAAAAAGGGGGGGGGGTACATTTTCAATAGAGTTTTTCTTCAAAACTTATTACTTTATGTATCTAAAATAAGGTTTGCATTAAATAGATATTTATTTCTAGAATCTAAAAGAAAATTAAATCAACTGTTTTATTTATAAAAATGTTAATTTAAAAAGATAAATATGTATAAAAGAACCTGAAAAATGTAATGATTCAATAATTTTGATTTAAAGAAATCGTCCATAAATACACACCAGTAACATTTTTATAAATAAAACAGTTGATTTAATTTTCTTCAAAACCAAGATACCAGAATTTTATTCATAGAGGTACATAATTACTGACTAACAGGATTTTGCGTAGGGGTTTATTTATTTGTGGACTGCTACAGTCATATTTAAAATTTTAGGTTTTGAGTTTCAATGTTAAAAGGTAGAGATGGGTCATAAATACCTACAATCAAAACGGATATTCGTAATAATTAATGTTCCATTCACTACAAAATAGAAATTTGAAAAAAAAAATATTTTGGTTTAGAAGATATTAACTTTTTTTATTTGAAAAAAGAAAAAAAGTTGCTAGAGATGTATTTATTTATGGACAGGAAAGTAAATATCTCCTACTCGCTACCATGTGGTTAAAAACTTATTTTTTAAAACAAATAATTTGAAACAATAACGTATGTTTTTATTCCTACAATTTCAAACGTCACCCGTTATGTTATTTTTAAGTACAAACTTTAAATTATTTTACACTGTTTTTGTTTTTATATCACAAAAACTCCGAAAAATATCAGTTTTAACAAAGAAATGATAAACACCTTCTCTACTTCTGTAAGTGAAGTGTAAAAAGTTTACGAAAAAACAAAAAACAACAATCACATTCATAGCATATACCACCCCGTAGGGTAACAAAAATCTACCTCGATATTTTGTGGATCTCGGTACCTGTGTTGTTTAGCGAAAAGAAAAGGTTTAAAACATTTTTGTTTTTTAAGGATACGAATAAGCTCCTGCTAACATCCCAGAAACGGTGACACAGGACACTTGTCACCAAGAAGCCATGTTGTTTTTGCTGCCATGGTAACGATAACAACATCCTTGAAGGTTTGTTTGTTATACAATGAGGCAGGGAACCTTTCCACAGAATGAAGGGACTTGTCTACTGTGGGTGGGCACTGTTGTGAAAGAACCAAGGAATGTTCATACTAAAATTCATTAATTCTATCCGAGACAGGTAATCTTAGACAACATATGTTTTAACAAAGAAAAAAAAACTTAAGTAAGGCAGAGAACTTAATATTAACTTCGGATGGAAGTGAGGCAGGGAACCTTCCAAACTGCAAAGAGTTTATCTTATTTTTATAATACCCTGCACTGAGTATTGGGTGTGGAGAAAATATATATTCTCGTGTGTGTGTGTGTGTGTGTGGGGGGGGGGTAATTTATTTAAAAAATGTTCTAACAAGTGTAACTATTACCAAAAATCGGAGAATTGTTCAAATATAATGAAATTTTCACCACTTTATTCATTAATGGCTTAATTTTAATTTTATAATGAATAGCTTATTTATAGGTACCACCAATTTTACCCTGTGAAATTTACCCCCCCCCTATATTTAACACCATGAAACTTGCAGAAAAATTAATATTTTCTTTAAAAGAATTTTTCCATTCGAAAGAAAAAACATTAAATAAACTCCTGATGATTTAAAAAAAAAAAAATTCAGCTTACGGAAATAATGAAAATTATGATTGAAAAACAATGTTTTCATTTTTGCACTGTTAAATCAACTGAAATTTAACGTAACTAAAAACAAGTTACGATAAGAGGTTTTTTTTTATTCTATGAAAAATCAATTAATTATCTGATTTTCACGAAAATTTCCATAAATGTTTACCATTGGATGTAAATACATCTGAAATATTTTTTTTTCTAAAATATATTAGGGGAAATATTTTTTTACGAGGTCTATCAACCCCCTATTTTATTTTATGAAATAAAAAAAAAAATGACGTGTCAGAAAAATTTTGTACTTTTTTTCTATAAAGATAAGAGTTTGAATAACTATATCAATGAAAGTCTATAACGTACCGAGCTGTAGTTTTTTTTAGGAAAAAATAATGAAATCAGAAATAAAAAAGTGAAAAAAAAAATGTCATAATATTTAAAAACTTTTTTTTGCTTATGTAATTGGTATGTACTATATATTTAATTTAACCTTTTCAACCAATTAGAATAAAAAGTAAGTATATTGATTATTTTATCAGTTTTTCTCTTAGAAAAAAATATTCACATTTTCATTTTATTTTCGATTTTAAAAATTAATACTAAAACCGAAGACATTTTTTAACGTCAATTTCACTGCGAAATTTTAATATTAAATTTTTTCAAGTTTTTATTCATTTTAATAATAAATTTTGGCTAAAAAAGTATGTCCGTTACACCCATCCGTACTTAGATGCATAACCGTAAGAGGGTAATAATATGTATTTTTTTCTTTCTAAATTGTGGCCTGAAAATTACCCTTTCGCATGTAATACGGATAGGTTTGTTTATTTTTTAAGATAACGATGTAATTTTTCCCAATCGGATAATTTGATCTTTGAATTAACTATTTTTCTTTGTAACAACCCTGTACGATCTTTAATTGTTTTTTACGAGATTTTTTATAAACAAATTTCGGAAATATTTATTTCCGTTTTATTCAAGATGGCCTAAACTGATCAATTGGTGGTCCCTAAAAATAAAAAAAATTGAAAAAAAGTTTTATCAATTCAGCATAGGGGTGGGGGGCTTTGATCATTTGAAGAAAAAAATTATACATTACTAGAAAGATCAAATCCTGAAGAGCACAAAAAAGTTATTTGAAGATATGTTATTTTCTTAAAACTCAAAAAATAATTTATGTAGCATGTTTTTTCGTAGTTTTAAAAACTATTTTTATTGATGAAAAAAAAAAATATATGTATATAATATTTTCTCCGATTCAATTGGCTTATTTTTATTAAAACTGATATTTTAACAAACTGTCCGTTGTGGGAGGGGGGCGACTGTAGAGTGAGGGGGGGGGGCACTTAAAAATCCGCATTTGCCTTTTCACGTCTCGGGGAATCAATCAATCTCTCTCTCTCTCTCATTTCAAACGGCAAAATAAAAATAATGACAAATAAACACAATAGAAATTTATACTTTATTTTTTTATTTTTTTGATCAGTAAAATACGTTTGATAATATTGAAGACGAAGAAAAGAAAAAGATTTAAGAGAAAAGGTTTGCATAGCTAAGAGAAAAAGGCCGCTTTTAGTTAGAATATTTTCGAAGAAAATAGTGCACAAGAGATCATTAGAATCGCATTTTACGTATAAATAGCATTAGATTACGCCGTACGGAAACTCCCGAAGTCGCCTCACCCTAACATCTTAAAAGTTTCGGGTATTTTCTGTGAAATGTAATCTAATGATATTATCTCTTACGCACTATTCTGCATTTATACCCAATTTAGTTTGAGTGTTTTGCAATAAAAATGGTTTCCGAAAAAAAAAATTATTATTATTAATAATAATAATAATATTAATAATAATAATAATACCACCACCACCACCACTATCTCAATCTCATTGCAGTACACATCACCGGTCACAGTTCGGTAAAATCCTGCAAATCGTGTCACGTTTGTCGATTAATGAATTCAACAAGTTTGAAATAGCCTTAACATAATTCCCACGAAAACATCAGATTAAATTGCAATTGACAAAGAAGTTTAAATCTATACATTTTAAGGAGTCCCAAAAATTCGTCTGCTATTCATTTTAAAAACGAATTAAATCTATTATTAAAGGTCAAACTTTTGTCTGAAACGATAAGTAGTAACATAATGACCATCATTAAAAAAAGAAAAATATCATTACATATGCAATTTATTCTTAATACATTTAAAAGGATATTTTTTTGTCAATTTCGATCCATTCGGCCATTTTGGCTCTTTTTAAATGGCTTGTTTACAAATTTAATGTAACATTTACGATTGCAAAAAAAAAAAAAATTACCAAAAATCCGATTTTAATGAAATTTTAAGTATTAATGAATTTTATAATGCATCAGTTATTTTATTTCAAAACTTTAAATATTTTTGCTATGAAAAATTAATATATAAAATTCATTTGAAATAAAAATATTCTGATGTTAAGTTTAAAATGTTATATTTTTAGATTCTAGAATAAAATATCTATTTAATGCAAACCTTATTTTAGTCAAAGTATACATTTTGAAGAAAAACTATTGAAAATGTAGCCCCCCACCTTTTAAGCAGAAAAAATATCGATGTATAATTTTTTCTTTTGTAAGATAATAGCCAATTAAATAATTATCGAAATGATTAAAAAAGAAATCTCCAAAAATGAATTATTTTTTTACATTTTATTTTCTGATTTTCGGTACTTATTTTCTTATAAAATATTCCACTTAATTTTTTTTTTTTTTCTATTTACAACTTCGGTCTTATCTTTTTATTTATACTGTAATTAGTATCAAACAAGGACTAACTAATATTCTACACCCCCAAAGTTAAAATTAAGTGACCTGGGAAAAAAATGAGAAACTTTTGAAATAAAATAAATAATGCCTCATAAAGATCATTCATTGTTAAATAAACACTGAAAATTTCATTAAAATCCGATAATTCCCTGATTTTTGGTAAATTATTTTCTGTAGTGGGGGGGGGGGCTAAAGTCATTTTGTCAAAAACGCATATTAGGCCAATTTTAGGACTACCTACATTATGTAGATTTAAACTTCTTGCGTAGTGATTCAGTTATACATTATTTATTTTTAACTTCAGCGTTGTTATTTTAAGGGAATTGAGATTATATCAAGTCTAATATTATATTACTAGGGTTTCATTTTTCTTAATTAGTATTAATCCCAGTTGATAAATTTAAAATATTGGACTTCATTTCATATTCCACTAATACCAGTCCGGTAGATTATGGTAAAACATTACGCTCCTGCTTTCACAGTCTACCTTTTACAAAAAACAAAACAAAAAAATGAAAATTTAAAATAAAAAGTTTAAAATTAAAAAATATTTCCTGAAAAAAGAAAGCATATTCAATTTCTAAGGAGGTACATTTTTACGCCGGCAAAAAAAAAAAAAAAAAAAAAAAAAGAAAAGAAAAGAAATCAAGTAGCATAACGCTATTAAGGGCAGGAACCCCGGGACGAATCTAATATAATAGCGCAAACGGTGTGGCGCCATTTTTAAGTTTACAGTTATTTGATTTGTTTGTTTTGTATTTATCGCTAACGATAAATGTTTGAATTTGAAACAAGATTAAATTTTATTTGGGTATAAAATATCGTATAATTTTTATCTCAATCTTTTGGTTTGAACATAAAGTACAAATAGCATCAAAAGTAAATAATACGAAAAACTTTTTTCCATGTTGTTTGGAGAGGAGATGGGCGCTGACGATCGAACAGATTCGAGAAACAAACACCAAACTTCGAAATTAATTTTTTTTTATGTCAAAATTGTTTGAATTTCAAATGCAATAATTAAAATACTATAAAACATTTGTTTTATTCATTCCGCGATGTTTATTATTTAATGATCGTTTTTGTAAATTTATATATTGTTTAATTTTTAATCAAAATTTAGTTTTTTAGTGTACAATTTTTGGGATTAATTAATTTATCAAGTTTAAATGTTAAAGATTTATCTATTTTGTCAGTTTTACATTTGACTAATTTTCTATTAAATTCTATTTATTATAAAAAAAATTTAAAAATAAAACGAGATGTCTTAAAATAAATGTTGGTTGTTCTCTGAAAATGGTGCTGTCATTATCGTTTTGTTAACAGATTTTTAGAGAACAATTAGATTTTTTCCTCTGAAGAAAAAAAATGAATTGATCAGTTTACGTTAAATAATAGGAGGGTTTTTGATTTGTTCATTTGTAAATGAAATAACTTTCCTTTGTTTAAAATACAGTTGAAGTTCCCGCTAAAATTTTGTCCATTTTCAGGTGATTGATTTTAAAATGAAAAAAAAAAAAAAAAAAAAGAAAAAATGCATATTGAAACAACTTTTTAATTATATACAAACAATAAAAATTGAAAAATTGAACATAAAAACCTGGTAGACTGAATTGAAGGGCGTAATTTTTTACCGGACAGATGTTAGTGGAATATTAAATGGAGTCCAAGATATATATTTTTAATTTCTCAACTAGGTTACAGCAGCACAACTGTACTTACTAGGGTCTAAAACAATTCATAGATAAAATTCATTCAAAATATCAAACGTCTAATTTTAAGTTTCATATTTTTAGATTCCAAAAACATTTAATAATAGAGAAAACTCAAATGAAAAGTTAGCCCCCCCCCTTTAAACAGAACAAATATCGATGATTTTTCTCACTTATAATAGGCATTTACATTTAATTTTCCCTACTTATTTTCTACCAGAGTAGCTTAATTTTTTTTTCTTCTATTCATACCTTCGGTCTTTTTATTTATTCTGTAATTAGTTTCAAAAGTATTTTGCGCCCCTAAAATAAGGGGGGGGGGGTCAAAGTTAAATGACCTTGAAAAAAAAAAATCAAAGTTTTGAAATGAAATAACTGATGCATTTATTGATAAATCAACACTGAAATTTTCATTCAAGATGTTATTCCCTGATTTTTTTTCAATTGGGGGTTAAATTTATTTTGTAAAATAGGTCTATGGCGTCAAAATTGGTGATACTTAATACTTCTGGTTATTAAAAGAAAAACTGATAGAAATTGGAATTTCAGCTGTATATGTTTGTGCTCAGTGGGGTCAAGAGGTCAATCACCATGATGTGGTCAACCCGTACAGCTGAGAATTCTGGGCCACTCGTGGCTATTTTTAGAAGTTATTTTGGGCAATTTCAGAGTCCGCTTGGATAGTTATATACACCCGTTTATATCAGGGATTGTTTATTCTTTGTTTCACAAATGTTTTTGTTATTTATAATATCTATTACGCCAAGGAAAAAAATATTTAGTTTAAAGTTTGCTTTCATATTGTTTCGCTAGTCTTTTTAAAAAATTAAATTTTAGAAATTAAAATCAGTATTTAGATAAGACAGCGAAAGGAGTTTTTCTGATGAAAACTAAAACTTCCTTTTCTGACCTAACATTTGGGGGAGGGGGGTACTAAATATGAACTTCACCTATATTTAAGTTCGAATAAAAATGACGATTAAACTAAGTTAACATGAATGTTACCCCCCCCCCCAAAAAAAAGGTTTGCAGCTTGTAAAATTGATGACAATTTATTCAGAATAAATTTCGATCAAAAATAACAAAAATTAATATTATCTAACGCGCTAGAGATATTAGAATCACATTAGATTCCGGA
Organism: Doryteuthis pealeii; assembly: GCA_023376005.1. Classification (NCBI taxonomy): domain Eukaryota; kingdom Metazoa; phylum Mollusca; class Cephalopoda; order Myopsida; family Loliginidae; genus Doryteuthis; species Doryteuthis pealeii. The sequence continues at coordinate 60,369,099 of CM042154.1, forward strand.
AACTACCGAAGTAGCCTAACCCTAACATCTCAAAAGTTGTTTTTTCGTGTAATGTAATTCGATGAACCCTAGTAGTATTTTTTTTTTTAAATAAAATAAAATAAAATAAATGAATATTGAAATAAGAATTGTCGGTTTTATTTCGGCTGAACTTGCAAAACGGAAAGAATTTTGGTGGTCCCCCATGACAGTTTAACTATAGTCTATGGATGAACTTTTTGCGAATTGGGTTACAGTTTAAGGTCGTTTTTAATTACGTATTGCTTAAAAAAATACACAAAATTACAATACATTTAATTAACCATTGAAATTAATTATTGAACCCAACGGTACACATTAGTCTCAGTTGTTGGTGTTAGTATTGCAATGTATAATTTCAATTAAACTGTTAAATATATTTCAACATCAAAATGTTTTTTTCTTCAGCAATACGTAGTTAAAACAACGTTAATCCCAAACCCAATTTGCAAAACTGTCTAAAAATAGAATTGATGGCATTCAAACGATAAAAAGTCGCACATTACTAGGATTAAATGAAAAACTTTCTTACTGAACTGTTCCACTTATTTACTTGCTAAAAAAAAAAAAAAAAAAAATACAACAGTTGATAAGATGACTAAACAGTAAACAAACATACAATGAAAATAAAAATATTTGTAAAATCGCACACCATTAGTTAAGTTAATTTGGACATTTCATTAAAATATGAGTGGCCCTGAAAAGGGCCGTTTATTGTTGTTGTTGCTGGTACATTTACTTGGCGGCTTTCTGGGTCTTTTTGGGCAAAAGAACAGCCTGGATGTTGGGGAGGACACCACCCTGGGCAATAGTCACTCCGGACAACAGTTTGTTCAATTCCTCGTCATTACGGATGGCCAACTGCAAGTGACGGGGAATGATTCTGGATTTCTTGTTGTCTCTAGCAGCATTTCCTGCCAATTCAAGAACCTCAGCGGCCAAATATTCCATTACGGCTGCCATGTAGACGGGAGCGCCAGCACCGACTCTTTGGGCATAGTTGCCTTTACGGAGAAGACGATGGATACGACCAACGGGGAACTGAAGTCCTGCACGGGATGAACGAGTCTTGCTCTTTCCCTTAACTTTTCCTCCTTTGCCACGTCCAGTCATGATGATTATTAGTCGCTAGAAAATTTAGAAACTAGCTCTAACAGCCACAACTAGCCTTAAGTACCCCTGGTTAGGCTCCTGACTGCTGCTGATATAAACGCGCCTTTATTTTCAAAAAATAAAAATACTTTGTCTATTTTTTGACCAATCAGAATCGAGCAGATTGGTAGACGGAAATTTGACTGCTGCTGGAGCCTCTGATTTTCATATAAATAGCAAACGAAGCGAGGTTTGTCGATTATTCTCACGAACAACGAACACACATACAATGGCTCCTGAAGTTAGCTCAAAAGGCGCAAAGAAGGCCGGTAAGCCAAGGCTTCCCGTTCCGCTGATGGAAAGAAAAGGAGGAAGAAGAGGAAAGAAAGTTATTCCATCTACATTTACAAAGTAATGAAACAAGTTCATCCCGACACTGGTATTTCTAGCAAAGCCATGTCCATCATGAACAGTTTTGTGAACGATCTTTTTGAGAGAATCGCCTCTGAAGCTAGCCGTCTGGCCCATTACAGCAAACGATCTACTATTAGTAGCCGAGAAGTCCAGACCGCTGTCCGTCTCCTTCTGCCCGGAGAATTGGCCAAACACGCCGTCTCTGAGGGAACCAAAGCTGTCACCAAATACACCAGCACTAAGTAAATTATCTTTATAAAGATGAACATCAAACAAAAAACGGCCCTTTTCAGGGCCAGACACATTTTCGCGATTGTCCCTTTCTAACTCATTGTGCGATAACATTTTACTTCTATTTTTTTATTTTTTTTTTTTTTTTAAAGCATTAGAATTTTAAAGTAAGCTTTTTCTGCTTGTAGCACATTGATGAAATGTCTGCGGCTATATACAATGTTTTAAACTGATTCTTTTAATTGTGGTTGGGAATTATTGAATTGTTCTGTAAGTTATCTAAAACTAACACTGGTTACTTTCTTACTCGGATACTTTATTTTTTCGATGTCGGTTTACCTTTTAGAAAAGATAATCGCGTGCGAAAATAAAAACTCCGGCTAAAATGTGTAAAGACTACATGCAGCACGAGTAGTTTTAAACCAACAACTATTAAACTGTATAGAAATACTGAATAATTATGACACTACCTAGGATTCCGGTTAAATTTTTTTTAAATGTAAAAACAATGCGGCGTGAGTAAAGTAGAATTTTTACTACTTTCACTAAGATTTATGATAGGTTTTTTACTTTTAAATGTACCTAATTTTGAGAAACGATCTTAATTTTTTTTTATAAAAATTTAGACATTAAAATTGTCTTAATTTCTACTTTGTACAATAGGTACCACCAATTTGACCCTGTGCAATTTACCCCCCCCCCCTACATTTAATACATTGAAACTTGCAGAAAAAATAATATTTGTTGAAAAGATTTTTCCATTCGAAAGAAAAAACATTAAACAAACTCCTGATGATTTTTTTAATTTTTTATCAGCTTATGAAAATTATGATTGAAAAAACAATGTTTTCATTTTTGCACTGTTAAATCAACTGAAATTTAACGTAGCTAAAAACATCTTACGATAAGAGGACTTTTTAAAAATTCTATGAAAAATCAATAATATGATTTTCCCGAAAATTTCCATAAATGTTTACCATTGGATGTAAATACATCTGAAATAGTTTTTTTCTAAAATATATTAGGGGAAATATTTTTTACTAGGTCTATTCCCCCCCCTATTTATTTTATGAGATAAAAAAAAAATGACGTGTCAGAAAAATTTTTTTTCTATAAAGATAAGAGTCTGAATAACTATATCAATGAATGTACAAGGTCTAGTTTTTTGAGGAAAAATTAATGAAATCGGAAATAAAAAGTGCAAAAAAATGTCATAATTTAATATTTGAAAACTTTTTTTGCTTTTATAATTGGTATGTACTATATTCTATTAAATTCAACAAAAAAAAAATCTTTTTAAGAAATTAATTTTTAAGAGATTTTCAATCTTTTGTGTGATTAAATATTTTTATTTTGTGTGAAATAAATTAAATATCTTTTTTTCCTGCGTCAAAAAATCGAATTTTTCACGGATATTTAAAAATATGAATTTTATAATTCAGGTGCACTAAACATTGGTCCGATACGAGCTCGATTAATATTTTTAAAAGAATTTGTAATTTTTGTTGTTGAATAGTAATGTGTGATCCTTAGAATGTACGGAAGAGCATTGCTGACATTTGTTTTACAAAGAGACGAGACGCTTCTAAGTAACCAAAGTTTGTTCCTGTTAGGCTGACAGTGTTAGCGTGACAAAAAATATTTTATTTAACTTTTTTCAATAATTAAAATAAAAAGTAAGTATAATAGATTATTTTATCAGTTTTTCTCTTAGAAAAAATATTCAAATTTTCATTCCATACTTTTACGGGTTAATTGTAAAAGGGAAATAATTAATAACTTTTCTGTCTATATTACGGTCTGAAAATTACCCTTTCGCATGTACTACGGGCAGGTTTGTTTATTTTTTAAGATAACGATGTAATTTTTCCAATCGGATAATTTGATCTTTGAATTAACTATTTTTCTTTGTAACAACCCTGTACGATCTTTTTTTTACGAGATTTTTGATAAACAAAGTTCGGAAATATCTATTTCCGTTTTATTCAAGATGGCATAAACGGTCTGGTGGTACCTATTGTACAATAAACAATTTAAAATCGAGACTAAAAAAATCCACTCCCTGCAAAATGAAACTAAAATTATTTTCAGGTCTCATCACTGGGGAATTTTTTTCATTGAAATTATTTTATAAATGCTTATCAAATCTCCTGCTTAATTTCAGTGGATTGAATACAAGATCCGAAGTTTTAATCCTCCAATTTAAAATATTTAACAATTTACGCACATGAAAATTCCGTAAGATACCAATTATGAACTTTGAACATAGTAAAATTGTTTTGCTTTTCATGCGATTTAGTTTCCTGGATAAATTTTAGTTAAAAGCTGATTTTTTTTTTTATAATCACGCTTGTTTTTGTACTAAAAGTTTTCATAAACATTAAAGTTGAAAACTATTTGAAATATTAAATTTCAAATTGAAGATATAATTAAACTTTTTTCAGTTATATTACATGTGCAAATATATTCCAACTTAATTCCGTGACTTCAAATAAAAATCTGCGCATTAACCAAATATTTATTTCCCCCCCCCCATTTTAGAAGTCAATTAAAATATGAACAGAACATTTTATAATTAGCTTTAAAATGTGATTTACTCCTGGGTTTTCATGAATTTTTTACTCCGCTGATATTATAATCAGTGATAATATCAGCTGAGTAAAAAAAAAAAAACGTGATTATTAATCACGCTTTTGTTTTGTACCACATTGTATTCACTCAAATGATGTATTATTGACGATAGGTGAAGTTAAAAATAAAACATTAAACTTGAAAATCAATTCTCGTTAAAATATTGAATTAATTTGACACAAAGTAAAATAACTACTATCCATTCCTCCACAAAAATCGACATTATTGAATAAATCTAATCAAAGTTTATATTTTTATTACTTTATTAAAAATTACATGAAGTCATTTTTTCCCTTTATTGTGGCGGTGGATTTTCCTTTTAAAATTTGAAGGTGAAATATTTTGACTTAGAAAACTTAAAGTAAACATTGTATGCTTATTCTATGTAACTGACAATTTCTGTAAATTCAATAAATATTCATTTTGTCGATTAAAAGATTTTTGTTTAATCATTTCAAATTCTTTCAGAAAATATTTAACTTTTATCTGAACGTTTTTTTTTGTTTTGTATAAACATGAAACTTTCGTAAAATATACTAATAGTAATACCCCCCCTCAAAACATCAATCTCTGTCTATAGTACAAAAAGGACATTTGGTGTGTATTTATGTCCTAATGAAACTACGAAAATAAAACAATTACTGACAAAGTAAATATACATATTAAATATCAATGGTTCTTGCTTTTTTGTGCAAAAGATTTGATTTTATATTTGAAGAGATCTAAAAATTAAAATATACATAGAAATTCTACTTAAAAATGTAAATAAAAAAGTAAACAAATCAATACACCAGGTGTTTTTACCCCCCTCCCATTACCCAGGTGACACTGAGTAACCTCTTCTATTCTAGTTACTGAATCTGATTATTTAAGTTAATACATTGATGGTAAATATTTTTAAAATAATAACTTTGGAAAGCTAAAAAAAAAAAGTTGTTTTATTCGTTAGAATGAATTAAAGTATTTTTATTACATGTCTGAATCCCAGATGAGAAATTTATACATTGGACTTTTCATATTCCACTAACATCTGACCGGTAGACGGTTGTAAAAATTTACGCTTTTTTTCTTCTGCAAATGACGAATGAACATTTAAGACGCTTTTCTTGTGCATTGACGTACACGATCATAATAAATCCTACTCACCTTTTTCTTTATTCTTTCAAATTGAATTAAAACGGCCCATGTGTATAATAGACAAGAATAATTTATGGAAATTTTGCTTTATAGAAATTAAGAAAGGTCCATGAAAATTAAAAACGCAAATTCATGAAGTTGGAAGGTGATTTTCGAAAAAAATTAGGGCCCTTAAAAGGGCCGTTTGAAATTCTTTAAAAAGGAAAAGAAAAATTTAGGCTCTCTCGCCACGGATACGACGGGCCAATTGGATGTCCTTTGGCATGATGGTGACACGCTTGGCGTGGATGGCGCACAAGTTGGTATCTTCGAAAAGACCAACCAAGTAAGCCTCACTAGCCTCCTGCAAAGCCATCACAGCAGAACTCTGGAAACGGAGATCGGTCTTGAAGTCCTGGGCGATTTCACGAACCAATCGCTGGAATGGAAGCTTCCTGATGAGAAGCTCGGTAGATTTTTGGTAACGTCTGATCTCACGGAGAGCGACGGTACCGGGCCTGTAACGATGGGGTTTCTTCACTCCACCAGTGGCTGGGGCGCTTTTACGAGCGGCCTTTGTGGCCAGTTGTTTACGGGGAGCTTTTCCTCCGGTGGATTTACGGGCGGTCTGCTTTGTACGAGCCATTTTTGTTCTTCGTCAAAAAATGATGAATAACTTTAAGCCGCAACCGACACTCGTTTTATACTGGCTGCTACTGCTGCTGCTGAATTTGTAAATCCCGCGCGCCATAGACATTAAACCGTAACCGTCTTTTCATTTGATGATAAATGTTATCTTTCATCACGTGGTATGCTTACTACTACGTCCGCATGGCCTATTGTCCGATTTTGTATATAAATTGTTCCCCTACTGTTAGATTACATTGAATCTTTCAGATTTTATAAAGTTAATCATGTCTGGACGTGGAAAGGGAGGAAAAGGTTTGGGAAAAGGAGGCGCTAAGCGTCATCGTAAAGTACTTCGTGATAACATCCAGGGTATCACCAAGCCAGCTATCCGTCGTTTGGCCCGCAGAGGTGGTGTAAAACGTATCTCTGGTCTCATCTATGAAGAGACCCGTGGTGTGTTGAAGGTTTTCCTTGAGAATGTCATCCGTGATGCCGTCACCTACACTGAGCATGCCAAGAGGAAGACTGTCACCGCCATGGATGTCGTCTATGCCCTGAAGAGACAAGGCAGAACCCTGTACGGTTTCGGAGGTTAAACACTTCATCCAACTGGACTGATTTTTTTTTATTTAGCCCCAACGGCCCTTTTAAGGGCCACTCATTTTCTTCGATTTGTCTTTCTCAAACCAATGCTTTGTCGATAATTTAAAATTTTATGATTGTACTTTGAACTATTTTAACAATTAAATTAATTTTTACATCATTATAGCATTGCGTATTCACATTTAATATCTTTTACTGTAACATTTTTAAGCAGAAAAAATATCGATGTATATTTTTTCTTATAAGATAATAGCCAATTAAATAATTATCGATGTGAGTAAAAAAAAATCTCCAAAAAGTTAATTATCTATTTTTTTTACATTTTATTTTTCGGTACTTATTTTCTCATAGAAAAGCTACCGTAAAAGATTTTTTGGTGGACAGTATAAATAAAGAGATGAAAGACCGAAGTTATGAATAGAAACAAAAAAAAAAAAAATTGGCGGACCTGAACTTTCAGAACCCCCCATCTAAAATTTTTGTTTAATTTTTTTTTTTTTCTTTCAATGGATTATTATCGATTGCACACCAATCTATCAGACTGAAAAAAAAAATTCAAAAGTTATTTATTTTTCGAGTTTTCAGGGGTGCTCATTTTCCCCGTATAAGTTTATCGTAAATCGGAACCGCTAAAAAAATAAAATAAATTATTTATTTATTTTTCCTTCAATGGATTATTATCGATTACACACCAATCTATCAGATTTTTTTAAAAATTGAAAGTTCTATATTTTTTTAGTTTTCGGGGTTGCTCATTTCCCCGTATAAGTTTATCGTAAACCAATCCCCCATATCGAAACCGCTCGAAAGGAAACTGGCGCAAAGGTGTCAAAGTTAGGGTGGCCCAGTAAAAACAGAACCCAAATTATTTATTTCCCCATTAAACTAACCCAAATCCCCCTAGTTAAAATTAACAGTTTTATCACAAAATTTGTGGGTTCTGTTTTTTCTGTGTCACCTTAATTTTGACACCTTAGTGCAAATTCAGCCCAACTGTTAAGATAGAGCGGTTCCGATATGGGGGATCGATTTACGATAAACTTATGAGCACCCCTGAAAACTCGAAAAATAAAGAACTTTTTAGAATTTTTTTTTACAATCTGATAGATTGGTGTGCAATCGATAATAATCCGTTGAAAACAAAAATTTTAGATGGGGGGGTTCTGAAAGTTCAGGTCCGCCAATTTTTTTTTTTTTTTGTTTCTATTCATAACTTCGGTCTTTCATCTCTTTATTTATACTGTAATTAGTACAATATAAGACATACTTGAAAAAAATGTTACACCCCCAACAGAAGGTGGGGCGTCAAAATTAAGCGACCTGAAAAAAATGAGGAAGTTTTGAAATAAAATAAATAATGCATTATAAAGATCATTCATTGATAAATAAACACTGAAAATTTCATTAAAATCCCATATTTCCCTGATTTTTTGGTAAATTATTTTGTCAAAAACGCATTTTAGGCTCATTTTGCCAGTAGCTAGTCTATTTTAACAGATCTGTAAACATTTTAACATGATTTTCTGCTTATTATTTATATCTTACCCACCGGTGTTTATATGGTGTATATTATACACCATATGAACACTTTAACTACGATGAGATTAGGTGGTTTTTACTTTGGTATTGTCAAGTAATAAAAAGTTTGATTTTTTTTTTATCGGGAAAGAATATAGTTATTGATAAGGTTCTAGTCTCATTGAAAATAAAAATATGTCCGACCACAGAATTAGTCAAATTCCAGATGTTAAAAAAAATACAAATGGTGACTTGCTGTCACTTGATTTCCAACGAATACTGAAAATTGTCATTAATAAAATTCCTGTTGCATTGAGAAATTATAAACAAACGTTAACTTTGAACGTATGAATAGGGAAAATATGAATAAATATTTTTTAATTTATTGACTAGTTTCTGTATTCATCATTATCCGTCAACATGGTCATAGATGTGAAATCTTATATGTGAGTTTTTATACTTCATTACTTTTGGACAATAGATTCGACAATATTATGTGTTGGATAAGCCATTATTATGATGCATGATTTTTATGTATTTCATTTATGAAACTTTAAGTACCGTAAGAAAAAAAACAGAAGTTCAATATTACAAGCAATTGGTAAAAAGGTCAAATGAATTTCATTGGTGTTTTTTTTTTTTAAAATAAATATGATAGGAAGCAAAAACACTGAATATTTTCGAGCACAAACAGTGCAGGGCCTCACAATTTCATTTAAAATTCATGTACCTTTTTTTTTATTAATGGAATCGTCGAGCGTTCCTGTCTCTTAATAAATAGAATGAGTTATCTGCTCTTCGTATTAATTTTATTTTGAGTTGATACATGTATGACGAAAAGTGGGTGACCATTGTATTTAGTAGATTGGACTCCTTTCTAATTATATAAAACGTAGATTTTAATAAATTCTGTAAGTATTTTCAATTTTTCAGTGTCTATTTATCAATGAATGAACTTTATAATGCATTATTTATTTTATTTCAAAAGTTTGATTTTTTTCAGGTCACTTAATTTTGACCCCCCCCCCTCTTATTTTGGCGAGTTGGTCAGTTTTCTGTACTTACGGTATAAATAAAGAGATAAAAGACCGAAGTTCTGAATAGAAAAAAAAAAAATTTTAAGAGGGATTTTCTATGAGAAAATAAGTACCGAAAATCCAAAAATAAAATGTAAAAAATAATTTTTGGAGATTGTCTTTACTCATTTCGATAATTATTTAATTTGCTATTATCTTTAATTAATAGCTAATTAAATAATTATCGAAATTAGTAAAAATAAATGTCCCCAAATTTTTTTTTTTTTTTTTTACTTTTGGATTTTCGGTACTTATTTTCTCATAGAACAGCAACCGTAAGAAAAAAAATTTGTTTATATATAATTATGAGGTAATTTTTTTTTCCATCCCAAATTTAAATGAATTTTAAAAAATCTCCCAAAACTATTTTTTTTTTCATTTTATTTTCCGATTTTTGGTACTTATTTATTACCAGAGCAGATTCCTTATAAAAAAAAAATGTTCTTCTATTCACACCTTCGGTTTTTTTGTCTTTTTATTTATGCAGAAAAAATTATCAATCACATATAACCCCGCCGATATTTTTGGCCCCCAAAATAAAGGGGGGTCAAAATTAGGTGACCTGAAAATAATCAGAAAGTTTTGAAATAAAATAACTCATGCATTATAAAATTCATTCATTGATAAATCAACGCAGAAAGTTTCACTAAAATCGGATAATTCTCTGATTTTTGGTAATTTCTTTCAAATGGGACGGGGGGTCAAAATCATATTGAAAAAACACGGATTTTTCTATAAATTGGGTATAAGTAAGTAAAGTCGACGGGGCGGCCTAAAGTCGGTATCAGCCAGTCAGCGAGGGAGTCTATCCCCTTTTCAATAGCGCTAGACGGAGATTGTTTTAGCATCTGAGGTGGAGCGCCACACCTACCATCAGCTCCTTACTTTACCGCACAGATCCCTGTGCTACTCATACGCTGAGTTGGCGGGGACCGGTATCGAACTAGGAACCTTGTGGTTTCTAGTTGAACGCTCTACCGACTGAGCTAACCCGGCCCCCAAGTGTATATATGCAATTTGTCGTTAATTATTGTATTTTCGTACTTTCATCCGGACATATATGCATACATATAGACACATAACTGCCCTTTATATATGTATTGATGGGTGAAGTCTACGTTAAAACGTTTTGCTTGTTTTAAACCTTCATCAGTACGTTAAGATGAAAAAAATGTTCTCGAAACAGTGATGGAAATTTTGTTTATCCTCATATCCTGTTGAAGATAACGTCGACTTCATCATCTATAATAAATTTATCTTTTTGGAATTCTCTGTATTTTGTTTTTTAGTTTTGTTTTTTTATTTGTCAACATACCGTCAGATTTATTAAGTTCGTTAATAAAATATCATAAGTTAAAAAAAATATAAACTAAACGAGTTAAGAGAGTGATCAAAGGGACATAACTTCATCCTTTTCCCAAAAATCTGCAGGAATTACCTCCCTTTGACCACAATGAATTTAAAAAGTGCTAATTATGAAATTATTGTGCACAGTGTTCAGATACTCTACATCTTATTTTCAGTTCATTGAAGATCATTTGATTCGACATTAAATGACCCAAAAAGGGTTGATATGCTGTAAAACAACTAACTAACCAACCCATCAATTTTTCACATCACTATCAGTCACACCAACTCGTTAAATGAGTGTCTGGTTTATCAACTTCAGGTTCATAAACTTTCTCAATTTAATCTTGCAGAAGTTTAGAAATCATAGAAAAAGTATTCTCTTCAACAATCCATCGTATTTCAGAACGTTGGCAAAGATGTGTGGACAATAAGAAGGAGTATTTTCAATATTTTAGAGACACTGACGAATGATGATTTGTTTATATTTCTCAATTTACATGTTCTTTAACCTATTAAACCCCGCTTAAAAACTGACCTAGCGTCGCATCCTGTAAATACATATTATATAGGATTGGAACGAAAGTCTTGTTCGATACAAAAATAGTATTTATTTAACCAATATATTGGTTAAATAAATACTATTTTTGTATCGAACAAGACTTTCGTTCCAATCCTATATAATATGTATTTACAGGATGCGACACAAGGTCAGTTTTTAAGCGGGGTTTAATAGGTTAAAGAACCCAATTTGCTTTACTATTTATCCATAGCTGGAGGGAGAATTGGATTAATATCTTTCCCAATTGTATTAACCCTAACTGTCCGTGAAAAGCAGAAAGATCAGTTTACAAAGATGAGATAAAGATTGATAATTTGTATTAATTAGATTTTTCGGACTGTTTTCCTCATCTTTATTGTTACCAGCAAGAATATACACCATACGGGTGCAAGTATTCAAGTTTTAATGTAATGAAATATATTAAATTAGAAAGACTAACGAAATTAAATAAGAACGCATATCGAAGATAACACTTATTTTAATTGGTTTCATTATAAAAAATCATTCATAGGATTGATTTTAATACATTGGAGAATAAAAAATAATACAAGAGATCAATAACACCAAGTAATTATTTATTAAACCCAGTTTTATTAAAACCAGTATACAAATTGATCACACCATATCTCATGTAAACCATTATTTCTTAGTGATCTATATGACAGATTGCAGGATTTTAAACGCACTAATAAAATGGGCTGTTTGGAGGCAAATCGAACTCAGATTTTCATAGACATTGTTAATGAATAAGATTTATTCTATGTATTAATGATTTGACTATATTATTGTCAATTAAAAATATTTGATTTTAAAGCATTTTGTTGATTTTGATACTTAAAAAAAGAGTTTTACGTTAATATTACTTAGGTTAAATGGCTAATGAAGATAATTTTAAGATAAAGCAAAAATTATTTCAAGATATAGCCGTATCAGTGCTAATGTACGGCTGCACCACTTGGATACTAAAGAAAAGTTTTTGGGAAAAACTAAATGGGAACTGTGCAAGGATGTTGCGTGCTGTCTTGAACATATCTTGGAAGCAGCACCCTACAAAAGAGGAACTGTATGGTTACTTGCCTCCTATCACAAAAAACATCCGGGTAAGACACAAGAAAAAAAACTTTGACACTACTCCATCGTCTCTCGTAGACGGAGGGCTGAAAGTGATACCAATTGTAGTTGGTGCAGTAGGGCAGTTTTATTTGTAATTTTTTTGGATATTCAATACAGCTTTGATGGCAAAAGCTGTGGTTTGGTGTTATAAGAACTGACAGCAAAAATTAGATTCCTAACTTTAAAACTCATTTGAGCATTTCATTTTAAAGATCGTCAGCAAAAATATACACAAATACCTCAATTTTGATGACAGACTGGCTTCAAAATTTCATTATTTCAATAATAAATCCAAATAAAATTGATATTTTTCATTACATATAATGAATGGAAAATATATTCAATGTTTTAAATTTGCATTGTTTATTGAACATTGTACTAAAAGCACCTACACTATATAAAATTATGTAACAACAGAACTGAATTGTTCTGTGTATTTTCGTTTCGAGAAAAATGCAGGTCTGATCTGGTGACACAATAATTTGCTTATAATGTGCTTGTGCCTTGCTTCCTGTTCATACACAATCAGTGTATGGACCTCTGCACTGTTGTTAATTTAACAGCTCTTTCCACACTTTGTGAGGGCAGATAATTTTGGAAATATCAGTTCTGTTCCATTCAGTAGAGATTCTAGGAGTTCATTTGAGGAAAAATCTTCTGCAACTGCAGGTTCACAAATCCCTCTTTGTGAGAGGTCAATCAAAGTTGACCAATGTGTAGCTTCAAAATTGATTGAAGTAATTTTTTTCAATCTTTTCTTTGGCGGTTCGCTACTTCTGGAAAAAAAGAAAGAAAATTTATCCAAACTTGATTATATTTTTGCAATGTAATTTGAATAAAACCTATAATTATTCTTGCAAATTGACATAACTAATTAGGTATGAATAAATTTTAACTTATCGAATGGACAACATTTTTTTATGGCCTCTTCCCTCACCTCCAATTCATTGGACTTCAACATTGACAACAAAATGTATTCCGGAAGCAAAGCAAAAGCATTGCGTTGTAAATTTTTAAACGCAACATTCTGGATTTCAATTGACTGTTGCTTTACTCCCTGGATCATATTAAAGATATACAATTGTTGGCTATAGAAATTATTGTCCCTTTTTATTTCAAACCAACTAACTGCATATACTTGTATGACAAATTGGACAATGTTGCGTAATTTATCAGAGAGTTTTGGTGGATATGCACTTCTGGTCCATAGGCACATTAACCTAATAGCTAAAGTTAGCCATCTTGCTTGATTCAGAGGTCCAATCTTCCAGGAAGCAAATCTAGGGTTCACTTTACATTGAGAAATGCCTACAGCATATTCCAGAAGTAGTCGTTGGTCACCACTTTGGTCATCCATTGCCTTTGCAGGGAAATAAAACTTATCCAGAGGGCCACTGATATGTTTAAATTTTAGCTGGGGCAAATGATGGTAATTATTTTCACAAAGTTTCCACAGAGGACCAGTGAAAGTTGTTGGACTTCTTGTAGTTCTATCAATAGTTGTAAGTACAGCTCTAAATGGAAGTTCATTTTGATGAAGCGAACAGCCAATTGTGTGCAACTCCCTTTTTATTTTTTTCTCCAGAGCTGTCACCATCACTGTTTTACAACCAGTGTTTGTACTGGTATTGTCTACCAGAACTGCCTTAACAGTATTTACACTGTTGTATTCTTCTAGAACAGCAGCAACATCCTCAGCTAGATGAATACCAGTTGCACAATGTTGGGTATGACTCGGTGGGTGAGATATTTACTTGAAGTGCCAATCTCTCTTGTAAATGTTAAGTAGCGCTCTGGTTCCTTGCTCTTTTTAATCTTTTTCACACCATTTTCTTCAATCTCATTGTATAGCAAAGTGTCTTTATCCACTCTGCAATCAACTCCAATGCAGATGAGATTGTCATAATCTTGAACATGCTTCTGATAGCTAGCTACCTTTACTCTTGCTTTTTCCCTATCTATTTTAGATTTGTCTAAAATAATGTCTTTTAAGGGAATACTTGGATTAAGAAATCCCATATCCTGTAGATCTAACAGAAAGACATTAGCAAGACAAAACCCAAGATTTGATGATACATCACCCCTAATAAGTTCCACAGAATATCTTGGGACTTTTAAAAGACTGTAATGACCCTTCAACATTCTCCCTGGCTCAAAACTGTCATCCACGGTTTCTTCACTGGAGGATGTATGTGGAAAAATATCAGACATCGAGGATGCAACACATGAAGAATCTTGTTGCTGTCTGTCTAACCTTTCTGCATCCGCTGAAATTTTGTTTTTGTATTTTTGACAGCATCCTTGTCAATATGTCCCAGCTGGAAACTGCCTTTTGGACCTGTTTTCTCTCTCTGATCTTTTAAATATTCCCTCTCTTCAATGGGAACCTGAAATTTCAAAAATTGCATGTGTTTAATAACAGGTCTTGCATACATGACAAATATTAGGGAAAATGTCAGGATATCATTTACCAGAAAAAGGAATATTATCAGAGGTAAATTTAAATTTTAAAAATCGACATGAACTTGTTCAAACTAAACAAGGAAAACACAATCAAGCATGGAATTATGATTACCTTCTTGTTAGGAGGACAAGTGCAAACTATGTACCTTGTTTGGCAATTTTCGTTTTTTGTTGCACTTCACAGCAAAGCCATCACATCTTAAGACAGGCAGTTTACAGCAACATGAAGAAATATCAAATAATCTGTCCAGCTGTTCCTCCATTCTTTTCACTTTGCGTGTAGTGTAGTGAGAGATTTTCTGTTAATCTGTTTGGCCTTTTTGAAACAAAATATATCCACCTTCTGCCCTATATAATGTTCTCTTAACAAAGGCAATTGTGGGTTCACTGCTTGCCAAATACTGATTATTTCCTTTGCAATCAATTTGGAAATCTCAATTTTTTTCAAATGGGGATAGGTATTTTTAAGGAAATAACTAAACTAGATAACTTGTCGTAAAGTTGGGGGTTCGGTTTTATCCAAAGGACAAGGTGCTCCAGAAAATTTTTGGAACTGCTACTGCGGGTTAAAACTGAATGTCTTTTTACAGACATTTTTATCTGAAAATAAAAATAGAAATAAATGAAAAATCATAAATCAAACTGTTTTAGGCTATCTTCCAATTTCATATAAAAATGCCCGACAATTATGGTAAGGAGTTAGCTTTGGTTTGTGTTAGGGTTAAGCTGGGGATAAAATTTTGGTTTGAAAAGACAGCCCCCCCCCCCTAGCCACTAATTTATGGTAAATTCAAAAATCAAATTGATTTCAAAATAATCCAAAAATTATAAGAAAATCTTTTTTTTTTTTTTTTCATCATGAGAGGTTGTGTAAAAACATTAAATTTGTAGAAAAACCCATATTTTTATAAAATACCCCCCCCCCTTTTCAAAGAAATTTACAAAAAATCAGAATTAACCAGTTTTAATGAAACTTTCAGTGTTGATTTATCAATAAATGAATCTTATAATGCATTAGTTATTTGGGTTTTTTTTTTCAATCGAGTGTTAAATTTGTTTTGTGAACACGGATTTTACAACAGCAAATTGACTGAAAAATGTTTTAAATGTATTAAAAATAAATTACATGCATAACATTATTTTACTTTCTTTTTTTTTTTTTTACTGATGACGAAAAGTTGGGTATTCCTAAAACACACACACACACACACACCCTTAGGTAGCTTACGGTTTTCGTGTATAAAATAGTATCAGCTACACTTTTCACAATGAAATTGGAACATAACTGTATTTTAATAATTTCAAAAATAAAATTTAATTTGAAACAAAATAAATAGAAAGAAAAAAACGGTATTACTTAACAAAATACAAATTCACTGCAGAAAGACAAAACTCGCGTTTTTTTTGTTGTTTTGTTTTAAATTCATTTAAAATACAAAATCAATGTAGATTAAACAACCTTTTTTTCCTTTCTTTTTCAAATAATCAAGTATCTTGCATAAATTTTAAAAATACTAATTATTTTTACAATTTAAAACAAACAGTAGACGTATAATAGCATCTGCGTAAATTTTAAAAGATATTGATTTAAAGAAAGTCCGATGACACTAATCATAAACATTAAACAAACTATATCTATTTTATTTTATGACTAAAACAAAAAAAAAACTTAGTTTTATGGCGTTTTATTCATAATTAAAATTATTCTATTTTTTCCCATTGAAAAATAAATCCTGAATGTTAGAAAAAAAAAAGAAGTGATGTTTTTTTCACTGTTTAATGTTTAAATCTCAAACTAAAACAAATCTAAACCAAAACAGTTTAATCTCCATTTCGTCTCTACAAGTAAATATTCTTTTATTATTTATAATGCTTATTTTTTTATATAAATTATTGATATCAAAGGAAAGTTGCAATTGAAAAAGATAAATTTTAAATGATATTTAAACATTTTTTTCCTCCACAGTACATAATCTTTCGACTGCGGTAAATTTTCCAAATTTATCACGAAGGCCACATTCCAGAGCCTTAATTTTCAGCCTTTAAACTCGTTTCCTAAAAAATTGGTAATGATTTGGGGAAAAATATTTTGTATCGTTATTTATCATGTTTGTGGAGATAGAGGACGTCCGTTTAGAGGGACACCGGTAGCAAGGCACCGGTAACTCGGGGGAACCTATAAATAGCGAACCCCTCATTCGTAGTGGTCTCATTCTGGCCAACAATATAATGTTAAACCCCAAATATCACTATCAGTGCTGTACCCCAGTTCCAAAATCGACCTTCCCTATTGGAACAGTCCCAAAAAGCTTGGAAAAAAGACTTGAGGAACTGGAAATCAAAGGAAGAATTGAGGTCATCCAAACAACTGCATTGCTGTAATCAGCTAGAATACTCAGAAGAGTCTTGGAGACCTGAGGTGACTTATTGTCACTCAGAGTCCAGTGAAAGATCATGCTGTGTACAAGGGCACCAATTACAATTGGCACGACCTTCACCTTCATGTTCCACAGTTTTCTCAGTTCTCTGGTAAGGTCCTAGTATTTGTCTATCTTTTCGCTTTCAATCAGTGGTCAGCCGAGACGGCAAAATCCATGAGATTACAAGTTCTCTTCCTCTTGTTAATCAATACTAGGTATGGTCTCCTGGCCGGGATTAGGTGATCCGTCTGTATCTCAAAGTCCTAGAGAATTTTATGTGTCTCATTCTCCAGGACAGATTCAGGCTTGTGCATACACCATTTAGATTATTATTATTATTATTATTATTATCATCATCATTGGGTTTTTCACACATGCCCTAGCTAGTAGTTCACTGGAAGCTGAGTGACAGCAAATTTCCTCAGGTCATCAGGACTCTTCTGAGTATTCTAGCCGATCTTAATGATGCTGTAGTTTGGATGGTCTCGATTCTTCCTCTTATTTTCAATTCACCCAAATTCTTTTCCAGACTTTGGGAATCATTCCAAGGGCACCAATTATAATTGGTACGACTTTCACCTTCATGTTCCAGTTTTCTGAGTTCTCTACCTATTTTTAATAATAATAATAATAATAATAATAATAAAACCTTTCTTTTAAGTAATTCCAAGGATATATTTATATTCCAAGGGAGGTAACTTTCATAATACCCAGAATTTAATTAATTCCGAAGTATTGAAAAGCATTATTACAATACGGTATCACCTAGGGGTACCCAAAAATTCGGCAGCTACTAATTTTAAAAACGAATTAAAATTAATTAAATCGATTATTTAAAATCAATTTTTTGTCTAAGTCGAAAGTAGTAACACAATGAGCATAAGTAAAAAAAAAAGAAAAGAAAAAAAAATTAAAAGAAAAATATTACTCATGTAATTTATTTTTAATACATTTAAAACGATTTTTTCGGTCAATTTCGATCGTGTTTGGCCTGAAACGCTGTTTAAAGATGGCGTGTTTACAAAATTAATGTAACATTCGCAATTGAAAAATTTTTCAAAATATCAGGGAATTATTCGAATTTAATGAAATTTTCCGTATTGATTTATCAATGAATGAATTGTATAATGCATCAGTTATTATTTCAAAACTTTAATTAAGTATTTCTGCTATGATAAATGAATTTTATATATTAATTTAAAATATGAGCAGCATGATTAAGTTTAAAATGTCATATTAGATTCTAAAAAATATATTTTAATAACTACTTTACTGTATCAATTACCCATATTATTTTGGTCGTAAACTATATTGGAAATTTAGCCCCCCCCCCTTTAAACTGAACAAATATTTTTTTCTTTTATAAAATAATAACCAATTAAATAATCATCGAAATGAGTAAAAAAAAAAAAATTATTTTTTTAGTTTTTATTTTCCGATTTTCGGTACTTATTTACTACCCAATCAGATTCTTAAAAAACGTTTCTTCTATTCACACCTTCGATCTTTTCTCTTTATTTATGCTGAAAAAAGTATCAATCACATAACCGCATCGATATTTTGCAGCCCCAAAACAAGAGGGATTAAAGTTAAGTGACCTGAAATAAATCAGAAAGTTTTGAAATAAAATAACTAATGCATTATAAAGTTCATTCATTGCTAAATCAACACTGAAAATTTCATTAAAATCGGATAATTCTCTGATTTTTGGTAATTTTTCTTCAAACAGGGGAGCGCGTGGCTTGAGGTCAAAATTGTATTAAAAAAATAAACAAAAAAAAAAAAAACAGATTTTTTATGGAAATTAAAACTGTAAAAGGATTAACTCTCACATGTAGGGAATTCCAATATACTAGTAAATTACTTAATTCTTATTATATTCCGAAAATAAATCCTAATTTAAATATATGAGAATATTAGCGTATTTCGAGTATATTGGGAAAAATATTTCAAGTTTTTTTGGGTGGTGGGAGGAATTACCAAACTTTCAAGTTCGTACACTGAATGAAAAGATAGACAACAATACAAAATATTTAACAACAAATTGAATATGTATGTTCTGCAATACCATTCACATCCATATTTTCTATTTCCACACACTCCTATCCACACTATATGTTCATGCCGTATACATACAACAATACCTACTACCTATTCTTATGTAGGTTGTGACCCCTTTTTCGACAAATTATTTCGGTGATTGACTTGTTTCTGCGGCCCGTGTAATTGGGTCGGACACGCACACAAGTCGCGTCTTTTGAACAATTGAAAATATCTTCAACAACCGTCACACAGAAAAGACGTAACTCCGAATAAAGACGCATCTCCGATCTCTCCATAGCTGAACATTTTTTTTTTTTTACCCACTTCTTTACGGTCAGTTAAGAAATTTGAACTTTTTCTTTTGTATTATTTTGTAAACTTGTTCATTTGTGTTTATCAATATATATATATATATATATATATATATATATATAGTTCTAATTTATTCCATCTCTTCAGTTTTTCCTTATTTTATACCGTCTTGGTTAAACTATTTGTCAAGTTACCCAGTCTAAAAACACAGAATAATGTATAAAACAAGAAAGAAAAGATAGATTGAGGGATAGTTTTTGCAAATTTTAGTGTTATTTGCGAACTTAACTCAGAGCCCGGTTAACAAAAAGTTGGTAAATTCTTGTAAAAATGTTTGAAAGGTATTGGTTGAGTTGTTTTGAAATGTCGATTTCTTTTTTTTTAGAGTTGAATTTGAAGAGTTTTTTTTCTTGCGGATATTTCTTTGTAGTTTAATTTCAAAGTTAGCTCCTGGAAGCAAGTGACGACTTATTTTTCCTATTTATACTTACCTGGCATAGCCACCCGGTTTCGACTGGGAGTCCGGCGAGCTTCGGCCGCTGGACCGGTGATGTTATAATAATAGCGTCGATCCCAGGGGGCCATCCCCCAGGCAACACCTGCCCCCTCGATTTAAAGGGCAGGCTGGTTTATTGCCCAGCGCCTGAGGCGCCCCCTTGAGGGGAATGCCGACGGGATCGACGCAATTTTCACCTGCCATTCCATGAGCTTCGGCTTGTGGGTGGTCCCACGTTAATAGGGATCTTGTGTGCCTGACCGTACAAGTGGGGTACGCGGTAAATAAAGACTTATTTTCCTATTTAGTCTGAGGGAATTAACTCTCTTAGGTCAAAGCCGAACCGACCACTAGTTGCGTCCCTTGATGTTAAACGAATCTTTTGTTTTAACAAATTTCAAACAAAACCGTTTCAATACGGCGTTTTTACTTTTTCATTCCTTCTTCTCTAAATGAAATGGGACTAATATTTTTAATTGTCACGTCATCTTCAATCAGATTTTTGGCTTGATTTTTTAAGGGAAACATCTTCGATAAATTGGGTATAATACCTAATATCACCTTCTCAGTGTAGCTCGTCGTTGTATATGCATAATCGATACACAAAAAAAAAAAAAACACAAAAAAAAACAACAACAACAAAAGCAACAAAACACAAAAAATTAAAATTCTTTGACGGATTTTCTTTGATTTCATAAATAAATAGGTAAGGAATTTATTTGTAGATTTTCAGTTTTGATTTACCTGTGAAAAGATAGTTTTTCCCTTTACTTCCGTTTTCAGTGACCCCCTTTTTAAAATTTTGTGTGCACTTCGGACTATCTATATTTCTTTATATATATATATATATATATATATATTATATTAGGGATGTGCAGAGAGATTGTAGGAACGCTACCCATAAAGATGATAATTCTGTTTTATTTTTACGATAGGTTAAAAAAAGATATGGAGGCCCAATGTTATTTAGAGTGACATAATTCTATTTCGTATGTTTCAAATACCCAGATTTGAACTTCGGTTAAACATTTGTTGAATAATGAATTTTAAAAGTATTGCGTCAATTATGATAAAAAATAAAGATTCATTTTTAGTTTAAGAAAGAAGCGCTATGTTAAAAAAACAAACACGTAAAATCTTGTTGTCTGTCTCAGACCTACTTTTACTTTTTTTTTTAAATCAACGAACTATTTTCTCTAAGGGATACAATGTTTGACCAGGTCAAGGGTATATTTATGACAAATTAAAATTAAAATATATTTCTTAATTTCTAAATAAATCACGGTCATCATATTTAGCGGAAAAGTATCGCTCAGAACTGGTTGTTTGTTTATAAATTGTCCCCCCCCCCAAAAAAAAAATCTAACTTAAAACTTCTTTTAAGTAAATTTTACTTCATACATCGTAGTCACCCTGACGAAAGAAAAAAAAATACCAAAAGTCAAGGAATTAACTGAATTTAATAAAATTTTCGGTGTGTTTAATATTAATTAATAAAATATATATAATGCATATATTTATTTCATTTAAAAACTTTTGCATTTTTCACGGAAGTTAATCATCACCTTTCAGAATCTGTTTTACGCCTCAAAGATACGTGAAAGACTATAAAAACTGTAAAAAGTTCTTAGAATAAAATAACTGGTCCATTATTTTTTATTCATTAAATATATAAAATGAAAATTTCATTAAATTCTATTATTCCCTGAGTTTTGGTGTTTTTTTTTTTTTCTCTTTCTGCGAGGTGAATAAACGATGGTTAAATTTAGATCCGTTGAGTTCGATTTAACCTGAAAACGTTTTAACTTTTAAAAAATTCGGCCTAAATTAATATTGTAAATTGATATTTTATATTGATAATAAAATTATGGATTTAGCACCAGAAAAAAATTCAATAGCGAATAATTTCATAAACAAAAAGAATTCATTTGCCAATAATTTCTGTTAACGCGAATGAAAATTTACATGAAAACAGCCAAAATTTAACAAGACTTTAAGTGTTATTTGTTTGTGGTTGTTTTTTTTTTTTGTTTATTATAACTAACAAAAATGTTTAATAGTTAGTGTTAAAGTGTTATTTGTTTGTGGTTGTTGTTTTTTTATTGTTTTTAAATATAACTACAAACATGTTTACTAGTTAGTATTAGTATAACAATATTTACAATAAAATATTCGTGTAAAATATATTTTTAAGAACATTCAGTTTAATTTCAGTGTTCAATAATTTAATTTTTCTTCTTTTAATTAGATTAGGTATTAATTTCGAGTTTACTATTTTTGAAAGGAATGTAAAAAATAAATAAATAAATAAAAACAATGTACTTTTTGAAAAAAGTCTTCCTTATGAATGAATTATAATAGCTTGTGAGATGCGTTGAATTCGTTCACAAACTTGTGAGATGCGTTGAATTCGTTCACAAACTTGTGAGATGCTTGAATTCGTTCACAAATCACGTGGTCAGAGAGCAAGATAATTGGCTCTTTTAGGATTCCATACTTTAAATTGACGGTTTTAAAAAAATCGTTTTAATTCTTTTAAAATATGTTAGCATGTTTTGCGATGTTTTAACTTAGATTTTTTCAAAGATAAAATTCTGGGCTATCTTTGGTTAAAATTGCTAGTTAGTCAATCATAATTCTGCACATATATAATGGACCTTGAAATTTTTAAGTATGAAAAACTCAGTTTAACCTAGAATAATTTTTTTTTGCATCAATTTAAAGAAAACTATATTTTTTAATACTATGAAAAAAAAAAAACTTGCTACATTATTTATTTTTTGAGTTTTAAGAAAATGAATTTTAAAATCACTTTTTTTAGGTTATTGAATTTATTTAAAAAAAAAATTATTAATATATTCTTCAGGATATGATCTTTCAATAAATTTTTTTCTTCAAATGCTCAAAAGGTCAACCCCCCCCTATATCTGAATTGATTAAAAAAGAAGTATTTTTTCAAGTTTCTTCCATAATAAATTAATCCTTATAAAATTAAGTCGTGGGAAAATAATTTGTGAATTTATTAAAATCGGACAATCCCTGATTTTTTTGGTAATTGTTTAAAATTTAAAAAAAAAAAAAATTACCTCCCTTTGCACATGCCTAACATTATATATACTAGCAAATATATGCACCCTCACGGTGCAAGTATTTAAGTTTTAATGTAATAAAATATTGTATCAAATTAGAAAGTTCTAACAGAACTAAATAAGAGTACAGATAAAAAGATTTGAAACAGAGGGAGTATAATAAAAATTTGAAACAGAGGGAGTATAATAAAAAATGGAACAACTGAAACTTACTCTTCCATCACTCTCGTCTTTCATTGTTATTTTTTCTTTAATTGTATATTTAGTTATAAGAGGAAGTAAAGAATAAATGACTTTATTTAGTTATTTTATCTTATTAATGGATTTCATTTAAGATTCATTGAAGAGATTTTTGCTTATATTCATTAAATAAAACCAAACAGTTAGAAATCAATAATACTAAGCACATATTTATTAAATTTGATTTTTTAATATTAATATGCAAATTAGCCTTCCCGTTCACACCTGTAAACCGCTATTTTGTTGTATATATAAAATAATTGCATGTTGTCAGTATGTAGACATAGTTACAGTATTAATAATGTAAGACAATTTTATTAATAATTGAGGTTTAGATAAAAATAAAATCATGGAGAATGTGATTGTTATTAACTAAGAGAATTGTGACTTGAGTAGGAATGTAGTTTCGGTTACAGACAGAAAACACACAATCTCCATTATAATAAGATATATATCTTCTATTATTATACTAAAGCTGAGTTTATCAACCTTCTCCAGCTAAAGGATTTTTCTATTTATGTTATGGACACAATATTTATACTTAGATATTCCTTGGTGTTAGCACTACAAAGTGTATGAAAAAAATTCAGTTTAATTGGTTTAATTAGGCGTAATTAGCAATTAAGTCAACGACCGACCACCCTGTCTTGGAGATTAACTGTGGCTCTTGCCATCTCGCTATGTCAGTAAAGGTACTCTCCTCCTACTTCTGTATTTGTCAGTTAGTGAGAGTGCCTGTAAGATCTGAAAATATCAGCAGTGACGCCCCTACGCCATTACCTACGTACGTAGATTCACCCCCCTTTCATTTCTCCAGGCTAAAGAGATTTTTTTTTTAATAAATTGGCGTAAATCAGGCTTTAAAATAGATTTTTTTAAAATTACTTTAATTATTAATTTATAGAGTCAAATTTAACATGATTATTAAACTTACTTTAAAATATTTCATGTGGGTAAAAAAAAAGTAGTTATATATTTAATGTGATGGGATCTTATTCAAATGAGCAAACGTTGACTCCCCCATCGTTTAACTAAAACAAACTAAAAGAAGACATTGCTGACTAACTCCTTGATTTTTGGTAATTCTATCTATAATTAGTGAATCAATCAACTTATTTGGTAAGTAGATAAATTGTCTTTGTTTTTTCGGAAAAATTAAAAATAAATTTAGCTGCGAAATAATTCAAATCAGCTTATTTTGTTTTAAAATCTAGATTTGTGGCTAAGTTGGCAAATTTTTTATAAGAAGTATATATTAACATTACCGACAAAAACTTAGTTACCTCTAAACCGTAACAGAATTTGCAAAAAAACTTAATTTCAGCACTGTAGTTAAACTGTCATCCCAAATAAGTTTTCATTTTGACGACGATTTGCAAGTTTAACCGATTTAAGATGTTTTGAGATTAAAAAATGTACGAGATAAATAATACACACACATAAACAAACCAATGCCTTTTTATTTTAACTGTTTTTGTCGGTAATGTTAATATATACTTATAAAAATTTATTATGTTTCCTACAGTTTTTAATAGAAAACAAATCAAGAGTTTATTAGAAAATAAGTTGTTTTAGAATTAAATTGTCAGCTACGACATAATTTATTTACTAAAGATAGGTAAATGAAATTATAGTAAGACCTTTAAATTGTCAGCTACGACATAATTTTATTTACTAAAAGAATAGGTAAATGAAATTATTAGTAAGACCATATAGGTCTCACTAATAATTTCATACCTATTCCTTTAGTAAATAAATTATTTTCCTTTACTTTAATTGCCATTTACATAATTAATTCTACTTAAATTCATTTACATTTTAAAAATTATCTGGCCATATTTTCTTCTTTATTATATTATTCTATAGCTGATTTAAGGCGTTTTTCCGATTTGTTAAAAATTTGTGGCAATACAGAATAAAAATATATTTTTAAAGGAAGGTGTATATTACATTTGCACCGCTATTTTTTTTTTTTTTTTAGATGCGTTATGCATAATGGTAGAGATGTGCAAACCGCGGACTTTCAAATGTCCGTTCAATTGTTTGAAATATTTTTAAGCAAATAAAAAATGGAAAATTAACTTTTTAATGTTTTCTTTTACGTTTAATATAAAGAACAATTCCAAGTTTATGTGTTAAAAAAAAGAAATTTCTCTTACATAAAACCTACATTTTTGCATTTCAAAGTAAATTGCCGTACATCCCACTCTTTGTTGACAGTTATCGCATCTTGACGTGTGCACCTTATCTTAGTATAAAGGCTAAACGTATAAAAAATTATTTTATGAAGCAAAACAAATTACTAATTTAGCATTTCCTTGATGCCTCACAATTTAATTCTAATATTATTGAAAAGAAAGTTGGGAAAATCAGAATTACAATTTTAGAAATTGTATTTTCAGTTTATAACTATATTTACATTCCGTTAACTTGAAAAGTAGTATTAGCCTTTCTGATATAAAAGGGAGTTACTGACATGATTATTTGTTTTTCCAAAGATAAATAATACAATTCTTTCAACACTGTTTGTTTAGTTTATTTTACAGAGTATAATATATACATGCGTCATGATTTACACCTATTATGTAATTATTGACCCAAAACACAAGCAAGTAATTTTGTTTATACGAATCTTTTCTTTGATTAAATAATCTACGAGTTTTGTGTAACATTAAAGAAAAGTACTCTTATTTTACATTTTGCAGAATTTTTATAAATTACCCCTGAAACAAATAAATACAGGTGAAAAATATGACAATAGGAACTTTATAAGTATAAAATTCTTGGATCGAATAATCTAACAATAATATCAATACCAACAACACCAAAAGAAAAAACATATTTTTTTATTTACGGAGATTTAGTTTCTATTTAACTGTCATGGAAACGCTATTTCCAAAACCATTTATTAGTGAATATGTTTTTTTTTCATTATGTTCCATCATTAATTGTCTTTCGAAAATGTAAAATTATTTAGTACAAAAAAAAAAAAAAATCTTGGTACGGGGGAGTCAACGCGCGAAACATATTGTTGCATATGCTTAATATTCATGGCCCTTTCCCTAAAAAAACGCTACATGATGCTTTGAAATTCGAACCGTGCTATTTGAACTTTTACTGGTAAAGAACAATTTCCTCATAAATTCCTACAATAAATAAATTGACCCTCATTTATGTCTCTGTCCTTTTAGTCTTTATAGATACATGTGTTTTTTGCATACTGAAATGATTTCAATTAACATTGCATTTTCTTGGAGATATGTTAGCACCATATATTTATAATATGCCTAGACTACATAAGTAAATCATTAGATGTTATAAATAATTATTTTTAAAAGGCAAGAAGCAGGCAATATTCTGCACGAATGCAGCATGGAACATCACCCTCTATGTGAACTCCGATAAAACCAAGTTCATGTGTTTTTAAATAAGGAGGCATCTCCACGTTTGATGATAAACCCTGGAAATTGGTTTACAATTATCTACTAGGTAGTAATATCTTTTCTAAAGAAAGCCATTTAATCAATAGTGTAATGTAATGCAGTTCCTACTATGTCACATATGAATTGCATCTCATTGACAAGTTAAAGCCGATTCTCCATAACACTAGCTGCTATCATTGCTACTGTACAACTGCACCACTTGGACACTAACATAGCACCTAGAGAATAAGCTACATGGGAACTGCACAAGAATGCAGTATGTAATTTCAAAAAGTTGTGGAAGCAACACCCATGAGAAAGCAGCTGTATGGCCACTTGCCACTTATCACACAGACAATCTGAGTAAAATGCTGGACACTGCTGGAGAATCAAGGACAAACTCATGATGTTTTTGTATGGAAACCAGCAGACAGGCACCCCAGTGTGGACCGTTGAGCAAAGATGTACATGACCAACTCTGTGCAGATATTGGATTCTGTGAAGAGGACCTCTTGAGAACAATGATTGATAGGGTAGGGTTGGCTAGAGATTGTCATGGATATCCATGATTAAAATCCTACTAACCTTTAATTACAAATTAACTAACCAAGTGACCCTTCTCTTGTTTCCTTTGGTCTATTGAAAATGTTTACTCCAGTTAAATAACTTATTTGGACAGTTTGGGAAAACTTTAAATTAGTGAAATAATATTATCATGTGATTTTTTCCAACAATCTAAAACGAGCACAATGGTGACCCAACGGGTCAACGTTTTCTAGTATATATATATAATCCAATTGCCGCTTTAACTTTTCAGTGCATCAGTAAATAATCCAAAAGTTCTCAATATATTAAAAACAGAGCAGTATTATTAATAATAAAAATTTTAAAGAATTTATATTATATTATATTACATTACATTACATTACACACACACACACACATATATATATATATATATATATATATATATATATATATAGTGTGTGTGGGATACAAATCATCAATAACACGCAAGAGATAAATCATATTAGAATTGCATTTTACTTCTACTAGAATTAGATGATGGAAACCCCCGAAGTAGCCTAGCACTAATCCTAACCGTAACACTAACTCTAGCCCTTACTCTAACCGTAACTCCAGTGCCACGTTACATCACCCTGCCGCTCTGAGGCAAGTGATGTCATTGAAATTGACACTGCATGTGAGTTTGAGGCAACCCATTTTCGAAGGACTCTCATCACTATTCTATATTTAACTTAAATCTATTTACGCTACTAATGTACAATTCTTGTTAATCAACACTAGGTCTGGTCTCCTTGCTGGAATAGGTAATCGTTCTATCTCAAAGTCCTAGAGATTTTTAATCTCTTGGACATTCTGGTTGTACACCTTTAGTAGTGTGGTGAAAATTGAATTTATTGCACAATTCCCAGTGAATCACCTTTCTCGCCCAGTCTTGTACTCCCTCTGTGCGAGTTATATTAATTATTATATTATTATTATCAAAGTAGTTTTGACTATCGAGAAAAGATCCTCTTTGGTTTGAATTCTGAGTTTCCTTCTTCTAACCGGTTTGCCATATAAAGGTTAAAGAGCCCAGTATGCCCTACTACCCATTGTTGGAGAGGAGAATAGTTGTATTCGTTTTTTGTCAAGGTATTAGCGCTATGTTAAATGTAAACAACCGCGTCCATGATTTGAAATCAATGATTTTATATAGAAACCAATTAAAATATAATTAAAATAAGTGTTTATAATTAAATATAATTTTTTAAAAGAGCATTCTTATCTAATTTCATTATATTAAATCTTAAATACTTCCACCCAGATGGCGCATATTCTTGCTAGTATAGATAATTCATAAAAATATTTCAAAGAAAAACTTTAACTTTATTGCTTTCTTTCTTTCAGGTAAAAAATGGTATCAATAAAGTCCCTCAACACGGAGATGTCACCTCTTAACTTAGAAAAAAAATCCCGAAAATGTAGACGAGGGTAAAGTGAGTGAGAATTTGGTAGTGCACACGCTACTACAAGTGACAGTGCGACTGTCAGTTCTTATCTACCAGAGAAAAGATTGTCCTGGAAGATAATATTACATTTCCTACAATGTTTTAATCGGAGGTCTAACAAAGTAGCCCCTGCACCTCCGACTTTCGATGAGAATCTCAATGACAGTCTCGAAGAAATGCTAGATGATCTGTCTAGCATGAGAGTGAGAGTGAAAGAAGATTTCCATGAGACTGTCATTGATATTACCAATGACAGTCTCGACGAAATCCTCAGCGATTTGTCAGTTACAATGTGACTTAGATATGAATGAAGGAGGTGAACGAGGGAATGAATGGAGTTGTAATGAGTGGTAGGTATAATATTCCCTGCCCTCAGGAAATACCAATACTGCCAGGGTATAACCCAGACAGATGATACTAGTACAATGAAAAAAAAAAACCCAAAACCAATGAACCAACCGCCAAATAAAAGGAAAAAAAAAAAGGAATTAACCATCACCAACGAAAAAAAACCAACCTACCAACGAACCCTTCAACGAAACCAAAATGACAAATAAAATAACACACTCTTGACTTTCCACATACACAACCCTACAGAGCTCCGCTCTTAGGTGGGGGAGTGTTGTGGGGATTAAAAAAAATATAAAAATATAAATTAAATAAAAAGAACAAAACTCCCATGGGGCCTTTCACCGGAAATTCGATCTGCGCATGCCCAACAAAAAGGAATGACCCCCTTCCCCATAAAGAATCCCTCGGCCATTTCGAACGAAGGCTGCAACTGAGTGTAGTTTGTTTCCTAGCTAGGGCCATGTGCCCGCGCTACAACGACTATGCCCCGTTCAATAAATCCAGAGTTATGAAACCACCTTCTGCCTTTGTCTCTTTTATCATTCTTTGAATTTCAGCTCACCAGCCCAGCAGAACTAAGAACCAAGCTTTATATGGAGGCTAAGAAAAAAATAGTACCCAACAACCTTAACTTGGCCCCATAAGTGAAAGGGAAGATGAGGAGTGCATGAATGCATGTAATACTTTTAGCATTAACACTCTCAGTGAGCGAATGGATATGAGTGCATGGATAATGTCATTAATGACTGTGATTGCATTAGCGATAGTTATTTTAGTGATAGGCTTAGTGTGACACTATGGACATTGGGGGGTTAATCCTTGCCAGTGGTCGTTAAGGAGCTGATATCTCCTGATATTGAAAACCCCAAGTTTCTAAGAAATAATATAAAATTTATTTTGGGAAAAGAAACGTTTTCGTCTGAATTTTATTGAGTAGCGTATATTTTCTTGGTAAATAGAAATTCAGCTCTAGGAAACCATATGCCTTGACGAATGGACTTGTCAAAATAATTGAAAGAAGAAATTAAGTTGGGAAATTTTGGGTATAGATAATTTTAAATTCGCAGAGTCCAGACCTATTAAAATAGATGAAAAGATTTTTTTGCTCCTGGGACGGGGTGACCCGGTAAACCGAAAGTACGAGATGGGCATATGGAGAATCTCAAATCGAATACAAAGAAACCCTTGTAAGCTCGACCGATATTAATTGATAAATGAGCTTCGATTTAGGAAATCCCTTACATAAGCACTTTGGCTATGTGGGCGAAAAATTAACGCCCCTGAGGGTAACAGTGACAGAGATAGGTATTAGAGGGTGGCAGAAAAAAGGGTTGTACTTGGAGTTTGGTAACTTCACCCTTTTCCTAATTTGGGATTTCACTTAGAGAGTGGGAGGAAAGCTATCCTCCCGTCATCCCCATGAGAAGTGATGGTCACAGTGATAGATTCAGAGAGAGTGGGGAAATTAGGGTTGTACTTAAAATCTTGCTGACTTTGCATTTTTCCATGTTTGGGATTTCGAGATTCAAACAAAGGAATGATGGACGCAAATTGATTAGGATTTGACGTTAAGGAAGACACTTCTTCCTCGTCTGACCAACCCCACTAATCTGGGCGATTATTACTTAAAGAGCTGATTTTTGAAGCTCGGGGCACTTCGCCATCTTGCCTCACGAAGCTCTGCTGCGCTGAATGAGCGCCCCTCGGGACCAACTTAGATAGGAGCAAGCCGGCTCCTGTCCTTGAGCCAGTCTAGAGTGTCACTCCACCAAAAAAAAAAAAACATTTTTCCTGAAAACAACTACAAACTGTATAGACTTTGCCTGTATAGATATAAAAGCATTTTGACTTCAAAAACTATTGTTGAAGTGTTTTTCATATAATTCTTTACCAATTGTGAGACTCAACAATCTTTCTTCCAGCAGCAACCTGTCACCTTTCATTTTCTAAAACTACACAGCGTGGGGGTGGAGGTGTGTAGGGGTTGCTACACCTGAGAAGAAAAACCAGCGACTCCAGCAAAAAAAAAGAATCTCCAATTAATTAGTCAATTGGTGTTTACACTAATTGGCTGATTGGTGTCACTGAGTTCATTAGAGGCATCCGGTAAAGGGTCATAATTGTTGCACGTGACCAGGATAGACCCTGTCTATACTACGGCGGAGAAGGTTGTGCTGTGACACGAACTTTGACACACCTTGTGTCTCGAACTTTGACACAAACTGTGTCGTGAACAGGAGAAAACAACAACTTCCCCGGAGCAGAACCGGAGACCAACAAAGACCAAGCAGTCAGCTCTATTCCACTGAACAGGTAGGACACTTTTCGTTGGTTAATTTCGTTGTTGGTTGCACGTCTGTCGGGACATTATCTTTTGTTGTATCGTTGATTTTGTTTTCTTTTCTCTCGAAAATTTTTTCTACCATAATGGCAATGCAAGATCCCGAGACCACTAGTGAGGGGGGGGAAATGGAAGCATTTACGAGAGCATTTAAGAGTTTGTAGGGGGACGCAGATACCCCCTTACTGGGGGGAGGCAATAGGTCTGCACGATTGGTTGCAGACATTGAAAAAAAACGTATCATTTTTGGGATAGGTGATCGTGAGCTGGTTAAGCTGGCCTACGATGCTGCGTTGGGAAAGGCTTCAAAATTCATAGGAGGAATATATTTAGAAAAATCCAGAAATACTCTGGGATGAGTTAAAACTAAAACTGGAAGAGAGATTTTCCGGTGTAGCCTCCGCAATGGAGGCGATGCGTGAATTAAGCCGAATAACGCAGGAGGAAAAAGAGTCTCTCGCCGAATTAGGTGAGAGGCTAGAGAGGTTAGCGGCGATAGCCTATCCCGACCCCCTAGTGAAGAATAATGAGGTAGTTAAGGCCCAGTTGGCCGGCCTTTTTGTAGATGCCTTGAATAACGACGAGATAAAACGGGATGTCCTTAGGATAAGGCCCGAGACAGTTGCCGAGGCGTTGGTTGCTGCTAGCACCACGGAGGCGGAGCTGTTACGTATAGAGTTGAGCAGGCGCAGGTTCAGAGCAGAAATTCGGAGGGGTAACGGGGCCCCCAAGGTAGCTAAGAAGCCTTTAGGAGGGAAAGAAAGCGGGAAGATTGGGTAGACAGGCTGACCCTCCGGAAGGTGTTTGACATGGGAAAAAAGGATGGCAGATGCCCCCTCAAAGGAGGAACAAAGGACTAACTCAACAATTGTGTGTTGGTCCTGCAAGGGGAAGGTCACATATCATGGGACTGTCCCTCTAGGAACAAAGATGGGGAGCCTAGGAGGGAGAGAGTCCCTCGAGAGGGCCCCAAATCAAAGAAGCCAGAGAAACAGGTAGTTAGACAATTGAAGACGGAACGAAGAGGGGCCGCCCCAAGAATAGGGGGAGGGTGGCCCTGGTTAAAAGACGCTGTAAGACGAAATGTTGGAGATGTTTTGGGTAGGCCATATGAAGAGGAATTGTAAGGTGCCCTGGAAAAGGAAAGAACATTCTAACGAAGACTTTTTATTGCCAGCTCCTCTGTCTGGTTGACAGAAGAAATAGAAGAAAAGTTTAAAAAGAAAGATGCCTTGGTGTGTCCAGCTTGCCGAGACCAATGAATTAACATGCATTGTATCGGTGAAGGGACCCCTGTAAGGGCACTGATTGATACGGGAGCGTCGGTATCATTAGTGAATAGGGAAACCTATGATCGCTTGAAATTTAATAAAAATCTGTCGAACCTGATTTGGTGATCAGTCAGGCGAACGGAGATCAAATGTCTTTGGTGGGCATGGATAATTTACCTTTAGAATTAGGTAAATTAAAGGATTTGCTCAGGGTATATGTAGCAACTGATCTCTGTAGTGAACTGATCCTGGAGAGGATTGGTTAAAGAAAATAAAGCTCGTCTAGCTTTTGAGCCCCCAGTATTGACAGTAGGCGAATGGAAATTCCCTTGGGTAGTGAGGCCGGGGTGAGTACCGGATTCTGATGGGTGAGGATACAAGGTTACCACCTAGATCAGCGGTATGTTGTTATGGTTGATCGACACCGAATCAGTAATGAGTGGAGAGATTTATCAGGTAGTACCCTTGCCGGAGGAGGAAGGGGAATTTCTCAGTTTACATGAGTTATTATCAGAGGGATCTCCCTCCTCCTAACTATCGCTTCGCATGCTGATATTTCAAATTCCCCTTCCTCCTCCGGCAAGGGTACTACCTGATAAATCTCTCCACTCATTACTGATTCGGTGTCGATCACACCATAACAACATACCGCTGATCTAGGTGGTAACCTTGTATCCTCACCCATCAGAATCCGGTACTCACCCCGGCCTCACTACCAAGGGAATTTCCATTTCGCCTACTGTCAATAGGGGGCTCAAAAGCTAGACGAGCTTTATTTTTCTTTAACCAATCCTCTCCCAGGATCAGTTCACTACAGAGATCAGTTGCTACATATACCCTGAGCAAATCCTTTAATTTACCTAATTCTAAAGGTAAATTATCCATGCCCACCAAAGACATTTGATCTCCGTTCGCCTGACTGATCACCAAATCAGGTTCGACCAGATTTTTATTAAATTTCAAGCGATCATAGGTTTCCCTATTCACTAATGATACCGACGCTCCCGTATCAATCAGTGCCTTACAGGTCCCCTTCACCGATACAATGCATGTTAATTCATTGGTCTCGGCCAAAGCTGGACACACCAAGGCATCTTTCTTTTAAACTTTTCTTCTATTTCTTCTGTCAACCCAGACAGAGGAGCTGGCAATAAAAAGTCTTCGTTAGAATGTCTCTTTTCCTTTTCCAGGGGCACCTTACAATTCCTCTTCATATGGCCTACCCCCAAACATCTCCAACATTTCGTCTTACAGCGTCTTTTAACCAGGGCCACCCTCCCCCTATTCTTGGGGCGGCCTCTTCGTTTCCCGTCTTCAATTGTCTAACTACCTGTTTCTCTGGCTTCTTTGATTTGGGGCCCTCTCGAGGGACTCTCTCCCTCCTAGGCTCCCCATCTTTTTCCTAGAGGGACAGTCCCATGATATGTGACCTTCCCCTTGCAGGACCAACACAAATTGTTGAGTTAGTCCTTTGTTCCCTCCTTTGAGGGGGCATCTGCCATTTTCCCATGTCAACACCCTTCCGGAGGGTCAGCCTGTCTACCCCAATCTTCCCGCTTTCTTTCCCTCCTAAAGGCTTCTTAGCTACCTTGGGCCCCGTTACCCTCCGAATTTCTGCTCTGAACCTGCGCCTGCTCAACTCTATACGTAACAGCTCCGCCTCCGTGGTGCTAGCAGCAACCAACGCCTCGGCAACTGTCTCGGCCTTATCCTAAGGACATCCGTTTTATCTCGTCGTTATTCAAAGCATCTACAAAAAGGCCGGCCAACTGGGCCTTAACTACCTCATTATTCTTCACTAGGGGTCGGATAGGCTATCGCCGCTAACCTCTCTAGCCTCTCACCTAATTCGGCGAGAGACTCTTTTCCTCCTGCGTTATTCGGCTTAATCACGCATCGCCTCCATTGCGGAGGCTACACCGGAAAATCTCTCTTCCAGTTTTAGTTTTAACTCATCCCAGAGTATTTCTGGATTTTCTAAATATATTCCTCCTATGAATTTTGAAGCCTTTCCCAACGCAGCATCGTAGGCCAGCTTAACCAGCTCACGATCACCTATCCAAAATGATACGTTTTTTTTCAATGGTCTGCAACCAATCGTACAGACCTATTGCCTCCCCCCAGTAAGGGGGTATCTGCGTCCCCCCTACCAAACTCTTAAATGCTCTCGTAAATGCTTCCATTTCCCCCCCCCTCACTAGTGGTCTCGGGATCTTGCATTGCCATTATGGTAGAAAAATTTTCGAGAGAAAAGAAAACAAAATCAACGATACAACAAAGATAATGTCCCGACAGACGTGCAACCAACAACGAAATTAACCAACGAAAGTGTCCTACCTGTTCAGTGGAATAGAGCTGACTGCTTGGTCTTTGTTGGTCTCCGGTTCTGCTCCGGGGAAGTTGTTGTTTTCTCCTGTTCACGACACAGTTTGTGTCAAAGTTCGAGACACAAGGTGTGTCAAAGTTCGTGTCACAGCACAACCTTCTCCGCCGTAGTATAGACAGGGTCTATCCTGGTCACGTGCAACAATTATGACCCTTTACCGGATGCCTCTAATGAACTCAGTGACACCAATCAGCCAATTAGTGTAAACACCAATTGACTAATTAATTGGAGATCTTTTTTTTTTTGCTGGAGTCGCTGGTTTTTCTCTCAGGTGTAGCAACCCCTACACACTCCACCCCACGCTGTGTGTTTAAAGGAGAGGAACACCGTATCAGGAGAGGGAGAGCATATAAGGCGTCCAGTAATTATATTATCTATCTTCAATAGTTTAGATCACATATCACAGGAAGATATAAACTCACAGTATTTAGTTAGTGAGTATATACACGAACACACCAAATGAATTTATAATTGACGTTCGCGCGTGAACACCTACATTATTTATATTCTGAAAGTTTTTAAATCAAAGACATTACGAAGATTTTGTAGATCTATTACAAAAAGTATACAGGTGTTGGAACGATATTCGCTGTACTTAAGAAATGAATTACTCTTTGAATTGAGAGAGTATACATTTTTTTTTAACCATAAAAAAAATTGAATTTTTTAATGCGTATGCAAAGGGAGGTAATTCTTAACCAAATCTATTCACAGATATACTTATATGTATAAATGCATCAATTATCTTGAAAACTATCAAACTAAATTTTTACTAGTTCATAAATTGTCAATATAAATCTTTGCAGAAATAAAATCCTGACTGACCATTGTCCAGATAGTGTCTTTCCCAATATCCAACCTGTTCTTTTGCTGGAGAAGACATAGAAAGCCGTTAAATAAATTAATCTATGCGCAATTTCCCTCTCAAATGTTTAGGGCAGAACATTTTCATTGATTGATTGATTTTAACGGCACATCCAGGGTTATTTTATGCCAAGTCGTAATTTATGAAGGATGATGAGATTTATTGTTATACCGTTTCCACATACCACACATATGTATATATATACACATATATACGCAAATAAGTATATATATATATATATATATTATATATATAAAGTCGACGCAGCGGCCTGAAGTCGGTATCAGCCAGTCAGCGAGGGAGTCTATCCCCTTTCAATAGCGCTAGACCAAGGAGATTGTTTTAGCATCTGAGAAGGAGCGCCACACCTACCATCAGCTCCTTACTTTACCGCACAGATCCCTGTGCTACTCATACGAGTTGGCGAGGACCGGTATCGAACTAGAAGCCTTGTGCTCTACCAACTGAGCTAACCCGGCCCATATATTATATATATATATATATATATATATATATATATATATATATATTGCGTATAAGTAAAATATATATATACTTATTTGCGTATAAAGTAAATATATATTATATATATATACACGCATATATATTGACGCACACACACACACATATATATAACATTTATATATTTATATGTGCATTTATATATATACGCATGCACACATATATATATATATGTTAAAAGAAAGGAAATGAACCGACAATATGAGTATGAAAAGGTGGAATGAAAACATCACACAAGCTGTTAAAGAGAAAACAATTTATAATATAATCATAGCTGATACTGATCAATATTTCGATTTTACAAAATCATCATCAGAGAGCTCATTCACTCCGTAGTTGTTGAGGTGCGAGAAGAATGTCAAATCAGTTCACAAACAAAAAACCTTAATACTGCAAACAAGAACGAAAGTTGTTACATTATTCACCAATGTGGGCATTCGCGCCATATATATGTCGGTCATGTCTCTATGTATACCTTTTTGTCGGTAAAACATATCCAAATGTAGCGGATTTTGAGATGTAGCAACAAGACGAATCAATGAATTAAATGATAAAATACGAATAGTAATTAACTCATGATATCAAAAATAATTAGAAAACTGAAAGATATTTCAGATATTTGTAGTACTTAATGAAATACTGTTTCATTTGAAATGAAAATGTACGCTCTTTTTAACCGCGAAATTATATAGATCCAAGATTTTGGAATATTGTAAGGGAGGTAACTCTTAAAACCATCAATCCACAAGATTAATACTTTTATATATTGAACACGTCATGTATCTTAAAACTATCAAACTAAATTTTTGTTTGATTACATAGCTACTGACGATGATAACAAACCGAAAAATTAAGATAATTTCCTATCTAATAATTTTCCATTAAGTCAAAAGTTGGAACAAAAAACTCTCATGTTTTTTTTTTAGTAAATTATTATATCTGTGTCACGATTATTCATATTAAGAATAATTACTTTTAAGCTATAATTGTTTACTAAGGATTATTATTGATAGGGGGTTCTTGAAACCATATATTTGCTTTCAAATTATTGGTGTTTGATAGAAATATTTTAAAGCATATAATTGTGATAAAATAATTGAATCTTATTTAATAGGAACAGTTAGTTTAAACCATATATTTGTGTATGAATTATTAGTATTACATAGTCTGCTAAGAATGTGCTCCGGAGTGCCATTTACATGGCACAGTTAACAATCTGGAGAATCTGCCAAATTCCACAGTTAACTGGATTTGGCAGAACATTGTATGCTGATTGAACTAGGAATGAATCCTAGTAGGATCTGATCTCCTTAGTTTTGACCATGATATTTTCCGTTGGTCAATGTTCTCCAACGAGTTCAGGCGCCTTGAGACTCATAGCAACCATTTTGGCCAGGCGAGTTTCTTCATTCTCCTTTCGTATTCATCCTGCACCATTTTCCTTTTCTCTCTCTTTGAGGCCTTGTTGTACAGCTGTCTGTGATAGTTGCCCAGCCCTTCCCACTGCCACGTTGCCAACAATGACACTGTGTTGCACCCGTGCCTCTGCTCACCAACTGCCTCAAGTGCACTCCATTTTCCCCAGCTTTTACTATGTTAGCTGATGAAACCCTAATGTCCGTCGAATCGCGGTAAGCATCACCTCCCTTGCGTGTGTGATTTTAAACTCTTCCGTTACGCTGCTGAGTGGGAGTCGCAGTGTTGTTGAATTGCTATATAGGACTATGCTACTTAAAGGCCGGGGTAGTCCCAACCATTTCCCAGGAACAGATTGATGGTTCTTTCCAGTAATTCCACCGTGGTAATTGGCACATCATAGACCAGGAGGGGCCAAAGAAGCCGTGGAAGGACCCCATGTTGATAATTCCAAGCTTTATACTTGCCTGGAAGTCCTGTTTTTTTCAACTGCATTCAGCCAATCCCTAAGATCGTTTTTCATATGTTGGACAGATGAGGTGTCCTTCGGGGAGCTATTGAAGATCTTTCCCAAGCTTTTGACTGGTTTTTTCTCTGAGGGTTGGGATTGTTACACCTACGGTGAATCGATACTTATCGACCACTTTTCCTTTTTCCAGGACTAGGGATTTAGACTTGGTCGGCTTAAAATTCATTCTCGCCCATGAGATCAGCCTTTGTAGTCTGCAGAGAAGCCACCTGCATCCATGAACAGATGGTGCCGTTAGAGTGAGGTCATCAATAAAAGCTCTTATGGGGGGCTGCTCGTTATTAGGGTACACATAGTCTGGAGTTTTTGATCCACACTCCCTTTTGATGTTGTTTTAACGTCCTCATCGAAGTGGAGCCCTTCTTCACTGGCGTTGGCCAAATAATTCAATGTTGAACATGCTTTTGGTTGGACTCTTGCCGCTTGGAGGCTCCGAAACTGTGGGGTGACTCCGGGCCAGGCCCCTTCTCTTTTTATCAGGTTCTTCGACCAACATTACATTTACTGTGGTATTGATTGCTTCGCTTGTGCGTTGCTGCGTTCGTCCATTCAATAGGCAGGATATCTTTGTCTGATGGAACTTTAGCCTTTTGGATTTTTTAAATGTTTTTCTGCAGGTACATCTAATCCCATCTGTAGTTGTTACTGCTGAATCTGATGGAATTTGATTCTTTTCTGTTCCCTTTCTCGGGAATCCCTTCTGTTTATTCATTGGTTTGTTCATAGCTTGCCTCATGTCAGGCTGTTTATTNGTGATGGGTCTGTCAAAAGAACACTATGGTTAAGAGTGCCCCTCTCCACTCCTTCACAATGTTGGAAC